>CM036755.1:3422993-4132993 GCA_020796225.1 Arion vulgaris
TATATATATATATATATATGTGGATTTGTGTGTTTGTTGAAGTTACTAAAACTTTACTTGTGTCTCTTGTCTCAGTGAAATACTAATGAGGTTTCTCTTTTAATCTCTCACTCATATTGTTTGTATCTAGTTTACCACAGATGATATTTATTAATTAATTATTCTGATATTCTGTTTTGTCAATTTGTTGTTGCTTCTTCTGTGTCATGTTGATGATATAGACAATAGAATTTGTCATCATGTCTCTTATTGTTGAACTTGTGTCTCCTATTGTTGAACTTGTGTCTCCTATTGTTGAACTTGTGTCTCCTATTGTTGAACTTGTGTCTCCTATTGTTGAACTTGTGTCTCCTATTGTTGAACTTGTGTCTCCTATTGTTGAACTTGTGTCTCCTATTGTTGAACTTGTGTCTCCTATTGTTGAACTTGTGTCTCCTATTGTTGAACTTGTGTCTCCTATTGTTGAACTTTTCTCTCCTATTGTTGAACTTTTCTCTCCTATTGTTGAACTTTTCTCTCCTATTGTTGAACTTTTCTCTCCTACTGTTGAACTTTTGTCTCCTATTGTTGAACTTTTCTCTCCTACTGTTGAACTTGTGTCTGCATGTAGCAGTCACTTGAATAATCTGTATTGTTCATAATAAATATCATCTTGACTACTACTCTACTATTGAACAGCTGGTCAGGATTGCCAAAGTTTTAGGTACAGATGACCTATACGGATACATTGAAAAGTATCAGATTGACTTGGATCCAAGGTTTAATGACATCTTAGGGAGGTAGGTGTCACTGCTGATTTGTACATTGATACACACACTAGAGAGAGAGAGACCTTTTCGACATGACGTTGTTGTTGTGTTAGTATCATCAGCTTGTGTACAGACAGTTATTTTGTTATTAACATAGTATACAGATAGCTGCGCTAATATCGCTATGTACAGACAAGTGTGTTAGTTAGTTTTGTTAGCATTACTGGCTGTGTACAGACAGATAGTTGTTGTGTTTAGTCTTGTCAGTATCATCATTGTGTACAGATAGTTAAGTGATACAAACCCATACTCTATTATTTCCTAAAGTCACTTTTGTTTGTGAGGATGGCTTGACATGTGAGTTGACATTATCTGCGCCATCATTTGCAAACATTGTGATAAAGCTTATATAGGTGAAGTTGGCAAAAAGTCTGGAGGCTGTTTCAAACAACATTTACGTGATATACAAAATGCTCTGTAACCATGTAACCAGTCATTTAAATGGAACTAACCATTTGAGAGTTTGTGACATGGAGGTCACAACCATCTATTCAAGTTCCTGTAATGATTGAAGTTTATTTACTCTAGAAGTTTGATATCTTTATATAGTACATTACGACGTCATGAACTCAACAAAACTCTACATTCCTATGCTACTCGGTACTGTCTTTGCTGCTCATGAACCCTTATATATGTGCATATGTATGCATTGTGTGTATTTGATGTATATATAACATTTTTAAACTTTCCATCTCTAGTTTTTCAACATTTTGTCATTTTTAAGTCACATATTTTCATTTTAGGGCAGTTAAGAATTAATCATTTCAGTCACTCTGTATATGGTGTGTGTTATATATGACCATACATAGCTTATGTCTTGTATCCTTCGCTTGATAAAAACCTTTTGTTCTCGAGAATGTCACAGTGTATTTGGTTTTTGTACTTTGTAAAACTACTATACTTAGTTTGTAGATGCATCTTTCTTGGTATATAATTTGGCTGCAGTAGTAGTCTTCCCCTTGTATAGATAAATAAGTACATCTATCAAGAAGTGATCTCAAGAAGATTGGCAATAGCAATCAGGAAGCTAAACACTATGAAGAACATGTCTCAAAGCATCAGCAAAATATTAAAAATACTGAAAACATGCATTTTCCCAGTTGCTACTTATGGTTGTGAATCATGGACCATTACACAAACAAGAACGAAAATCCAGTCCTTCAAAAACAAAATGCTACAGAAAGGTCCTACATTACAATACTATGGACAGAGAAAAGAAAGAACACTGATGTCCTGAAAGAACTAAATGTTAAAGAGAATTGGCTGATAAACATTCTCTCTCTCTTTGCCTTTTACCGGGTTGGGGCATAGGCCTCAACCAACTCATGCAAGTCTTCCTATCTCTAGCTATCTCCTGCAGCTCCCTCCAGCTCTTCTTTATATTGTTGATCTCCGCCTCCAAATCTCGCTCCATGTATTTCTGGCCTCCTTCTTCGCTGTCCCTCGGGTTCCAGGCAAGGACCCTTCTGATAAACAACATACTGTACAGAAAAATTACATACTTTGATCACATCAAGCGTCACGATGGCCTGAAAGAACAATACTAGAGGGCAGGGTCCCAGGACGCAGAGGCAGACCAAGAAGAAGATGGCTACAAGATATTAAAGAAACCATGAATATGACCATCGACAAGTGGGTGAACTGGCTAGAGACAGAGTGAATTTCAGATGCGCTGCAAAGAGAGAGCAACATCCTATAAAGAATATGCGCCGTGATGATGACATTGTCTATAGATAGTTTGATGTCAGCATCCTAGTGTTTCATCCTTGGTATATCATTTGACTACAGCAGTAGTCTTCCCCTTGTATAGATAAATAAAGTACAGTGTAGTCTATATATATAACTTGATATGTGTGTGTGTCATTGTGTTGAGAGCCACTGATTGCTTTTGTGACAGACATTCAAGAAAACGCTGGGAGAGATTTGTACATAGTGAAAATCAGCATCTGGTCAGTCCAGAGGCACTGGATTTTCTAGACAAACTTCTTCGCTATGACCACAATGACCGCCTGACAGCCAGAGATGCTATGGACCATCCTTATTTCTGTAAGTGGATATGTGTTTTCATTTCATCAGCCATCTCATGTTGCATATGCTGTCACATAATAAATAATAATTCCTCTTGTACTATTATACGCTACATAGGGCCTGCAGGTAATTTCTCCATACCACTCTTTCCTGGGCAGCTTACTCAATCTCTTCCATGGAATTGTCTGATATTTCTTGCCTCTCTCAGCAAAGTTCGTTGCATGTTCTCCTAGGCAACCTCTTTTCTTGAACCCATTGCCTCCTGCTTCATTGCTTGCTTTGGTATTCTTTGATCATTTCTTCTCAAGGTATATCCAACATATCTCCATCTTCTCCTTCTTTATTTGATTCTGTCACATGACGCACACTGTTCGTGACATTGTTCTATTCATTTATGTATCTTCTGTCGTCCTTAAATCGCCTATCATTACTGTGTACATGTTTCTCTCCTGAAATGCTATATTCCAGCTGTATATATTTATCTATGTAGTCCTTTCACACTCTCTTTGCATTACTATCGCTTTATCTTTGTATTTCTCTATTTATTTCCATAAACCTGTCACTTTATCTATGTAGTGCTGTCTCTCTCTCTCCGTAGTCCTGTCACTATCACTGTAGTCCTGTCACTCTATCACCGTAGTGCTGTCACTCTATCACCGTAGTCCTGTCACTCTATCTCTCTAGTCCTCTCTCTCATATCTCTGTATTCCTCTTGCTATATCTCAGTAGCCCTCTCACGTTATCCTGATGCTATCTCTATTATGTTTAACTGCAATAACAATTATTTACCATTTTCTGTTAAGTCTCTGTACCAAACATACAATCTCTCTCACAGTCAGCCTCTCTCTCACACACATGATCTCCTTGACAGCACAATTGCCTGATATGTTTTTCTATATCTGTTTTTGCAAATGTTGAACAGATCCGGTAGTGAAAGAGCAGGGTAAGATGGCCAATATGGCAGGACACACATCACCAACTCCTGTTACTGCCGTCGCTGGACAGATAGGAGGTAACTACCATGTTACACAGTTATTATTGACACCACTTTGATCAGCTGTTGTCTGTGTGTGTGTGTGTGTGTGTTTGCATTTGTTTCAAATACTCCATAATATATGATGTTGCTTTTGTTGTTGTCAGATGGTGTCGTACACTTTTACATTGCCTGGGTCTTGTTGATAGATATCATTGCTTCTATTCTTCTTTCTTATGCTACTGTCTGTCCGTCTCATTAGCCAGTAAGTTAACTCTTGTGTGTGTGTGTGTGGCTACAAGTTCCATCATTAGTAGTGTATGCCAGTTATTCAGTGCTACATAGAACCAATACTGACTTACGGATGCAAGTCATGGACAATGAACACACAGATCGTAAAATATATAAGGGTCACAGAGATGTGGTTTTACAAAAGAATGATGAGAATCCCATGGACTACTAAAATGACTAATGTTGGGGTGCTGAATGAGGTCAAGACACAGAGAAAACTTATTATCAATATAAGAAAGAGGCAGTCATCATTTTTCTGGCATGTGATGAACAGGGGAGGTTTAGAACATATTGTGACAACCGGTAAAATCGAGGGTAGATGAGACGGGATGACAGAGAGAGAAAATTTGGATAGCCTGACTTCATGGCACGGTAGAGCGTCAACATATGAGTTGATAGCAAACACCAATGATAGAGATTTGTGGAGATCCATGATCGCCTACGCCAGCGGCACGGCATCTGATGATAAGTAGTGTATGTATATGAAATGAATTCAGAAGTGATGAAATCAGAGAAATGTCTGGTCAACCACTTGTAACAACTTTTTATAAGAAGGAGAAGATGGAGATATGTTGGACATACCTTAAGAAGAAATGATCAAAGAATATCAAAGCAGACGTTGCAGTGGGATGTAAAGGGTTCAAGAAAGATAGGGTCACCTGGGGAGACCCTGAAATGAACTTTGCTGAGAGAGGCAAGAAATATCGGTCGCAGTTCAATGGATGAGATTGGACGTGCGGCTCAGGATAGAGCGGTATGGAGAAATTGCTTGCATGACCTATGTAACATATAACGATACAAGAGTAATTATTACTATTATGTGTATGTATGTGATTGATTAGTTAGCGAATTGATTAGTTAGCGACATTCAAGTATCATTCAGTGGGTGGACCGTGACGAATATACGTTGTGTCCTTGTTATGTTCTACTCTTGTTATGTTGTTGTGCTGTGTTCTAGTGTTTGCGATCTCTGCGTTCTAGAATAACATGTATTTGTTGATGCTGCAGTCTCAGCTGGTGTGGATGGTGATGATGCTAATGGTAAGGATGGACATTGTAGTGCATGATACAGTTATTTAATGAGAGTGGCTACTGACAACTTGAACCAGTTTGAATACTTGTGTCAGTGCCTGGAAGCTGCATTGTGGCCATAATCGGGTTGTTATAAAGGCATGTTTCCTGTTAACCCTTTGAACCCTGGCCACCTGTACCTTAAAATCTCTTCCCAGCGCTCCTGGGCAAAAACAGCATAAATCAGAGTTATATTAAAACACGATAATTTAGCACTCTTAAATGCTCTATAATTTGTTATTAACTTACCCCATCATCTCTTTTATTCCAGCTTATTATATATTTGCAGAATACTAAACTTTATAATTTATTTGATTTAATATGTGGGCATGGCCCAATACTCCGTATATGAAGATTTTTCTCCATATTGAAGATATATAGCTTGAATATCAATCGATTAAAACATTTCTTCCTGGTCTAAATGATCGTCTATCTCACTTTCTATATCCTTATCAGAATAATCATATTCTAAGTCTAATTTATCTTCAGATTCATTCAAAATAAGTTCAACAGCTTACTCTGTTATACTTTTAGAAAATTATCTTTTTAACATGAAAATACTTAACTAATTACATTATCAGTAGTAAAAAAAATAACTCAACAGCATCCGCTATCTCGCAAAACCATGTAGAACATGTGGGTTGTGTTTGATGTCACATTTGTACACAATTTATTTTCAAATACCGAAAAATAGTGAACAAAATATTCTCAGACCGATATATCGGAAGCTCGGGTTCTAAGGGTTAATATGTCTGACTGTGTTAGGACATGCTTCCTGGTAGTGTATGACTGTGTTAGGACATGCTTCCTGGTAATGTCTGTGTTTGGACATACTTCCTGGTAGTGTGTGTGTATGACTGTGTTAGGGCATACTTCCTGGTAGTGTGTGTGTATGACTGTGTTAGGGCATACTTCCTGGTAGTGTATGACTGTGTTAGGACATACTTCCTGGTAATGTGTGTGTATGACTGTGTTAGGACATACTTCCTGGTAATGTGTGTGTATGACTGTGTTAGGACATACTTCCTGGTAATGTGTGTATTAGGACATGCTTCCTGGTAATGTCTGTGTTAGGACATGCTTCCTGGTAATGTCTGTGTTAGGACATGCTTCCTGGTAATGTCTGTGTTAGGACATACTTCCTGGTAATGTCTGTGTTAAGACATACTTCCTGGTAATGTGTGTGTATGACTGTGTTAGGACATACTTCCTGGTAGTGTGTGTGTATGTCTGTGTTAGGACATGCTTCCTGGTAATGTGTGTGTATGACTGTTAGGACATACTTCCTGGTAATGTGTGTGTATGACTGTGTTAGGACTTACTTCCTGGTAATGTGTGTGTATGACTGTGTTAGGACATACTTCCTGGTAATGTGTGTGTATGACTGTGTTAGGACATGCTTCCTGGTAATGTGTGTGTATGACTGTGTTAGGACATGCTTCCTGGTAATGTGTGTGTATGACTGTGTTAGGACATACTTCCTGGTAATGTGTGTATGACTGTTAGGACATACTTCCTGGTAATGTGTGTGTATGACTGTGTTAGGACATGCTTCCTGGTAATGTGTGTGTATGACTGTGTTAGGACATGCTTCCTGGTAATGTGTGTGTATGACTGTGTTAGGACATACTTCCTGGTAATGTGTGTGTATGACTGTTAGGACATACTTCCTGGTAATGTGTGTGTATGACTGTGTTAGGACATGCTTCCTGGTAATGTGTGTGTATGACTGTGTTAGGACATGCTTCCTGGTAATGTGTGTGTATGACTGTGTTAGGACATGCTTCCTGGTAATGTGTGTGACTGTGTCATCAGGGACTACATGTTTTGCTAAAACATTTCACATAAAGTTGTTAGTTAGTACTGAAAGTTGCAGTGTTGAAACTTGTGAGATATTTTGATATAAGCTTTTCAATGTAATAATAGCACACACACACATTGTCTTAGATTTGGTCAATACTTGTAGTGTTTTAGCTGTAGTCTTGGCTAGTCTTGGAGGGGCAGATGTAGACTGCTGTTTTAGGAGGGCAATGTGTAGGTTTTGCTGTTTTAGGAGTAGTTATAATTGGATGGTGTTTGTGTTAAGAAGTGACATGTGTTGTAATATCTGATATACCAACTGTTGGTATGATAGCATTTTGAGATCTTATCAGACCTGTTGTATGTTAGAACAGTACAAAAGGAAACATTGTACCTGCTGTATGTTAGAACAGTACAAAAGGAAACATTGTACCTGCTGTATGTTAGAACAGTACAAAAGGAAACATTGTACCTGCTGTATGTTAGAACAGTACTAAAGGAAACATTTTACCTGCTGTGTGTTAGAACAGTACAAAAGGAAACATTGTACCTGCTGTATGTTAGAACAGTACAAAAGGAAACATTGTACCTGCTGTATGTTAGAACAGTACAAAATGAAACATTGTTCCTGCTGTATGTTAGAACAGTACAAAAGGAAATACTGTACCTGCTGTATGTTAGAACAGTACAAAAGGAAATACTGTACCTGCTGTATGTTAGAACAGTACAAAAGAAAACATTGTACCTGCTGTATGTTAGAACAGTACAAAAGGAAACATTGTACCTGCTGTATGTTAGAACAGTACTAAAGGAAACATTTTACCTGCTGTATGTTAGAACAGTACAAAAGGAAACACTGTACCTGTTGTATGTTAGAACAGTACAAAAGGAAACTCTGTACCTGTTGTATGTTAGAACAGTACAAAAGGAAACATTGTTCCTGCTGTATATTAGAACAGTACAAAAGGAAACACTGTACCTGTTGTATGTTAGAACAGTACAAAAGGAAACATTGTTCCTGCTGTAAGTTAGAACAGTACAAAAGGAAACACTGTACCTGTTGTATGTTAGAACAGTACAAAAGGAAACACTTTACCTGTTGTATGTTAGAACAGTACAAAAGGAAACATTGTACCTGGTGTATGTTAGAACAGTACAAAAGGAAACATTGTACCTGCTGTATGTTAGAACAGTACAAAATGAAACATTGTTCCTGCTGTATGTTAGAACAGTACAAAAGGAAATACTGTACCTGCTGTATGTTAGAACAAAACAAAAGAAAACATTGTACCTGCTGTATGTTAGAACAGTACAAAAGGAAACATTGTTCCTACTGTATGTTAGAGCAGTACAAAAGGAAATACTGTACCTGTTGTATGTTAAAACAGTACAAAAGGAAACATTGTTCCTGCTGTATGTTAGAACAGTACAAAAGGAAACACTGTACCTGTTGTATGTTAGAACAGTACAAAAGGAAACACTGTACCTGTTGTATGTTAGAACAGTACAAAAGGAAACACTGTACCTGTTGTATGTTAGAACAGTACAAAAGGAAACATTGTTCCTGCTGTATGTTAGAACAGTACAAAAGGAAACACTGTACCTGTTGTATGTTAGAACAGTACAAAAGGAAACATTGTTCCTGCTGTATGTTAGAACAGTACAAAAGGAAACACTGTACCTGTTGTATGTTAGAACAGTACAAAAGGAAACACTGTACCTGTTGTATGTTAGAACAGTACAAAAGGAAACACTTTACCTGTTGTATGTTAGAACAGTACAAAAGGAAACATTGTACCTGTTGTATGTTAGAACAGTACAAAAGGAAACATTGTACCTGGTGTATGTTAGAATAGTACAAAAGGAAACATTGTACCTGCTGTATGTTAGAACAGTACAAAAGGAAACACTGTACCTGCTGTATGTTAGAACAGTACAAAAGGAAACATTGTACCTGCTGTATGTTAGAACAGTACAAAAGGAAACATTGTACCTGGTGTATGTTAGAACAGTACAAAAGGAAACATTGTTCCTGCTGTATGTTAGAACAGTACAAAAGGAAACATTGTTCCTGCTGTATGTTGTCATTGACTGATTAATTCTTCCAAACCCAAGTTACTCCCAAGCTAGTGTTATTGTATATAGAAAATACTGTCCTTCTTATCTTCCTTCACATATGCTCTTCCTCCCATGCTAAACCTCTTTGATTATATGCATGCACACCATGTTTTGCACATTTGCTATAGACTACAATCTGTGATAGTAGCAGTCAGTGTTTGTGATTCTTGTTAGTTTCCTGTAGTAGTACTACAGATACCAGTGACTGCATCATCAAATTGATTTGCTTAGTTTTTCATAAAATCTCTAGATTTGTGTCAGTTGTTCTCAACATTTTTGTGATTTGTTTAGTTAGTTTATCCTGATGTTTGCTTGTTTGCTTGCTCAGCATTTCTGGACATCTCTCATTATTTTGTGTTCTTGTGTGTGTACACTTGTGATTGACATTGTTGGTGTCAAATTATTTGTCAATTACAGAGGGAACTTTTGTGAATGTCTTGAACAGGGTAGATCTGAACTGAAAGGAGGGGGAACCTTCAACAAACTGGCAGCGTAGGAAGTCCTTTCAAATGTCCTATCAACAAAATGGGGTTGTGTGGGAATGGAAAGTTCTTTCAAATGTCCTATCAATAAAATGGGGTTGTGTGGGAATAGAAAGTCCTTTCAAATTTCCTATGAAGAAAGTGGGAATGTGAAGTCCTTTCAAATGTCCTATCAACAAAATGTGGGAATGCTAAGTCCTTTCAAATGTCCTATCAACAAAATGTGGGAATGTGAAGTCCTTTCAAATGTCCTATGAAGAAAGTGGGAATGTGAAGTCCTTTCAAATGTCCTATCAACAAAATGTGGGAATGTGAAGTCCTTTCAAATGTCATATCAACAAAATGTGGGAATGTGAAGTCCTTTCAAATGTCATATAAAGAAAGTGTGACTTTGATTATATTTGATCAAATTGAGTAGAAGACAAGAAAACAGACAAAGTTGATGTTGAATTGTTTCAGATGCCAATTGGGAGTCACAACAGAAAGCCTGAGGAGAACAAGGTTAAACATGTTTGTATTTCTTTTGTCTTGGGAACTTGAGCTTTATTATATGTGGACTGTCTATGCTTGACTTTGTTTGATTTTGCTGAACATGGATGTACACATTGTCAATATACACACGTTTTAAACACTATCTCTGACATCTACTATTGTCTCTCTGACATCAACTATTGTCTCTCTGACATCCACTATTGTCTCTCTGACATCCACTATTGTCTCTCTGACATCTACTATTGTCTCTCTGACATCTACTGTCTCTCTAACATCCAGTATCTCTCTGACATCCAGTATATCACTGCTGTATTTCTATTAGAATGTAATCTGCTAAGGATACACACACAAGCTCTACTGATGGCTGTTATCTTGTGACTATCTTGATAGTCAGTTGACCACACATCTCTTCTTGATATCTGTTTGTGTCACACATCATTTGTTATACTAGCACCTCCAGACATGTCTGTTTGTCACACACATCATTTGTTATACTAGCACCTCCAGACATGTCTGTTTGTCACACACATCATTTGTTATACTAGCACCTCCAGACATGTATGTTTGTCACACACATCATTTGTTATACTAGCACCTCCAGTCATGTCTGTTTGTCACACACATCATTTGTTATACTAGCACCTCCAGTCATGTCTGTTTGTCACACACATCATGTGTTATACTAGCACCTCCAGACATGTCTGTTTGTCACACACATCATTTGTTATACTAGCACCTCCAGACATGTCTGTCACACACATCATTTGTTATACTAGCACCTGCAGCCATGTCTGTTTGATTGTTACTTTGTAGCTTCACAATGTTTATCATCTCTTCATTTCTGCATGACTTGTTTGAATGTTTGGGTATGTGCACTATCATGTTTCTACTCAACATAGACATGCTAGACACATTCTGCTTTTATTTTGCATGATATTCTGACATGTTTGCTGGTTTGAAATTTGTTCTTGCATGTTGATTATTGTTATGTTTCATTTTGGGGACAAGGAAGTAATCATCTTATGTAAGAGAGAAGAGTACATGTTCTTTGTGGAACATTATACATCACTATCTAGATGTTAGTCACTTATCTTTGTGAGCTGGTTTCTGAGTTTTGTTTCCACTTTAACGAGAAACACATTGGCAGTGATCCCTGACTTTAGGATAGGTGAGGTTAAACGTCTGGTATTATTGAAGATAAATGAAGAAGACACAAACCACTTTTTTGAAAATAGCTCATGTTAAAGATACCTTGGTAGTTACAAAGTGTTGGCTATTATGACACAGCACAAAATTATGACTTATATCACACCAAAATAAAATCTGAGTTTGCTTTCTAAAGTGGTGTATACTAGAGCATAACAAAGACAATTAGAAATTACTATACAGTTTTAAAATTTATTGCAACCAAAGAATCCATATATTACATATTGATTTGTTGACAAACATATTGAAGAAAAATAATGTATTATATACATTTCTGTTTAAAAACATTTTAAGTGCCTGTGCAATACCCCTTTTAGGACGGTGTAGGACAGGGAGGCACGAGCCTGGGGAATTTAATGGCTGGTGCAGTCACCGCTAAACTGTTTAGGTTATGTTTGTTGACTTTATGCTCCAGGCAGAAAAAACTTGACCGTGCCGGGTCTCCCGTATGGGAGCCCCACGCTGTAATCCACTTGGCCAGAGGCTCCTCTTATATATATAAAAAATAGAAGATACATCAACTCTGAAACGTTCATGGGTATTTAAGGTTTTCTTGTTATTTTTGAAGGCTTGCTCTATTACTAGAAGCCATATATACTCCATGAATTGAAAATAGGCATGTTATATATGGTTGGAAAGCTAATTGAATGTACATCAAGATGTGTGGTTTTAATATCAGTGTCATGTAATATGTTATATCAGTGACCTCATTTTGGTGATTCTAAAAATAGATTTTCCTACAAATTTCAAAATATTTATAGTCACAAAAGAAGGGGCGTATAAAATATATCATGAAAACTATTAATACAGTCTCCTAGTACCTTCATATTTACACAATATATCCAAACATGAAGTTGTTTGGACAATAAATACGGCAGTAAATAGGAAATTTGTGACTTCTAAATATTTCCATATTTTGAAAACACCAATTAATAAATAATAAATAAAAAAGAGAATGATGCAGAACTGGTCTAGTAAACAGCACATAAAGAACTAACACTTATAGTCTTGATCAGGACAGTAATCTGAGCCAGTAGATGCCATTTTATAAGTAATTTGTCATTTTTGACAAGAGCAAGTGAAAACACATCTGCAGAGATTATCCAAAATGGCGGCACGATCGGAAATATCAGTGTAATTAAAGCATGTTCTTACCGCTGAAGTCGGAGAAGGTTCGCTTGAATGGCTAGGGACACCCTAGAAACAGTAAGTAGGCTTTCATGCAAAAATCAGTCAAATGCGCCATACCAGGCTTCCTGACTACGCATGAATTCATAGCGGGTGAATACAGAAGAAGAAGAACAAAAAAAGTATGCTTTAATCAACGAGATTAGATATCTAAAAAATAAAATAATATTTTTAAAAAAAAATTATTTATGGAAATATCATGTGTTTTGCATTATGTAACATATATTATTTGCATTTAAATGCATAAATAATACACAAATACGGCCAGTTCCTGGAGTCATGTAGCATCTCATTTATAAATGAGATTTTCTTAGTACTCGAACGTTACAGGGTTAAGAGAATTATGATATATTATTGGTATTTCATTTGGTAGTATATGCATGCTTGTGTCAAACTATGTTTGATGAACAATTGAAATCACAGGAAGTTCATAATATATATATATATATGTAATGAAACTACATGTGTTTTTGAGTAAACTAATTGAAATATATATATATATATATATATATATATATATATATATATATATATATATATATATATATATATATATAGTCATTCCTCTCACACGATAACATTGATATTGTTATACCTCAGCTGAAGTAGATTGAATATTGTTATACCTTAGCTGAAGTAGATTAATATTGTTATACCTCATCTGAAGTAGATTGAATATTGTTATACCTTAGCTGAAGTAAATTGAATATTGTTATACCTTCTATGTCTAGTCTTAATAGTGTTATACCTTCTATGTGTAGTCTTCATTTTCGAGCGCTCCATATCGACTACTCTGTGTGATTTGCATGTGATCTGAGCCTAAGAGCGATTGTAGTTGTGCCAGTTATGCGCCTACAAGTAGGATAGCACATCTGATTTCTGTGCTGCGTTTTATTTACTAGGGTAGCATCCCTAGGGCCAACATCAGTCACCTCTTACAACATGCCTTGTAGATGGCAGTGGTACTATTCTTTGCTTCCCTTACGGCCCTGGCACCACAGGGCGTGTCTAGTCTTAATATTGTTATACCTTCTATGTCTAGTCTTAATATTGTTATACCTTCTATGGCTAGTCTTAATATTGTTATACCTTCTATGGCTAGTCTTAATATTGTTATACCTTCTATGGCTAGTCTTAATATTGTTATACCTTCTATGGCTAGTTAATGCTTGTTATACCTGCTAGGCTAGTCTTAACACTTTTTATACCTTCTATGTTGCAGGCTCCTCCATCACCACTACCATCAGCTCATCTAGTTCACCACTCACATCCTCCATTATGGCCTCCCTACCCAGCAACAACGCAGCACCTACTCAGGGTTGAACCTGCACCTAATGCCCATGTGGATGCCATGTCAACAGATCTACCAGTTCAGTTATATCTGTGGATATTTTCTTCATATTTTCCTGCATTCAATCAAGCAATGGGAGAGAGAGAGGGGCCCCTAAGATTCTTGTTGTAGCCAGTCTTATATTTATCACATGATAATGTTCTTCATCATCATCATCTTCACTGCCATCATCCACCCAAGATGTCAGTGGGTAACACTCTGCAGCTGTGGGACATTAGCTGTATTATAGGGTTGTGGGTGTTGATAGGATATGCCTGGGCTTATCTCATGCATCATGATGATGATGATGATGATGATGTGTGTGTGTCAACTGAGTACATTCACATTAGAATATGTGTTCCTGTCTGTCAGTCTGTGTGTGTGTGTGCAGATGTAGGTGTGAGTGTATGTTCGTATGTTTGTACTCAATTATTTGCAAGAAAAAAATAAAATAAAAATGAAGTTGATGACAACATGAGAGGTTGCATTATTTTGTTACAACAAGAGAGAGACTGTTCATGTTTTAGTTCAAACATTCATTGAGAGTTGGGTTCATTTTTTAGTTCTTCTTCTGCATTCTCACTAGATTGGGTTGGGGGACTGCCTAGAGTAGTTGATAGTAGCTCGGCCTGCTAGCTGTGAGCGTCTCATAGCTCGGGCTCGAACCTACTGTCCGGCATTTGTTCGAGTCCCCTGGTTTACTCAGGACGATAACGTGAGTACCTCTGAAGTCGGAGAAAATCTGCCTGTATGGCGAGGAATACTAATTACGAGTACATTGAGCACACGGCTGCCATTGTAAGAAATTGGAAAACGGATTTTCACGCAAAAATCAGTTTCAGAGATGAAACTTCGTCTGAGTTGAAAGCGGACGAAAAAAGAAAAAAACTAGATTGGGATTCTCTAATAAAGGCAGCCATCTGCCTCAGATTATCAGCCACGCAATACAGTTTGTCTTAGACGCTGGTGTAAGTGGGCCACCTTTTTCTTCTCAAGTCTGCATACTGTGGGCAGTTCTGTAGGATATAATTCCTATGATTTCTGCTTCCCAGTTTGTGCCGACCTCTTTCCACAGTAAATTTTGGCCACCCTCATGACGGTAGGTCTGACGTTCTTACTGCCTGGCTTAATCTCCGAGGCAGACTGGTGACCGTACAATCCGTTATTCCATTCCTCATTGTGAGGGGTTGTTGCACCATGTTATGCGCCTTACGGCCTGGTGCATCTGTTTTCTGCAAGCATTTGTTTCAGGTTAGCATTCCCTAGCGGACACGTGCATTCGATTTCATCCAAAATCTCCTTTGTCGCCTCTTACAACATGAGTGACAGGTAACAGTGGTTCTATTCTTTATGCCCCAAATTTGGGCCCGGTAACCAATCGTCCGGTTCAAACGTTCATTGAGAGTTATAAGACCTGGGAGCCACATTTGACCTTTCACCTTGCATTGTTCAAGGTGCACTTAGGTCTCATCATATCCATTTCTTCTTTCGCCCCAGTGGTTACCCAGGCCCAAATTTGGGGTGTAAAGAATAGAACCACTGTTACCTGCCACGCATATCGTAAGAGCGACTACGGAGGTTTGGCTGAAATCGGATGCATGTGTCCTAAATGTGTAGAAGTCTATGCGTTTAGGGCCTACCAAACTAATGTGCAAAGTATATACGTTCTTGGCAAAGATCAAACATATCACAAAGAGTGATTAAAATTGATCGTAAAAAACTGAACAAAAAGAAGAGATCCATTTCTTGAAAACTGCAAGAAAACTAAACCGCTTCCACACAAGCTGTCTAAGCAGACTAATAAAAACTGCTAGAAAACTAAACCACTTCCACACAAGCTGTCTAAGCAGACTAATAAAAACTGCAAGAAAACTAAATCACTTCCACACAAGCTGTCTATGCAGACTAATAAAAACTGCAAGAAAACTAAATCACTTCCACACAAGCTGTCTAAGCAGACTAATAAAAACTGCAAGAAAACTAAATCACTTCCACACAAGCTGTCTAAGCAGACTAATAAAAACTGCAAGAAAACTAAACCACTTCCACACAAGCTGTCTATGCAGACTAATAAAAACTGCAAGAAAACTAAATCACTTCCACACAAGCTGTCTATGCAGACTAATAAAAACTGCTAGAAAACTAAATCACTTCCACACAAGCTGTCTATACAGACTAATTAAAAACTGCAAGAAAACTAAACCACTTCCACACCTATGCCGGCAGGGTTACCCAAGCTGAACAGATCAAGGGCGAGAGGTCAGACTAAATGTGGTAAAAAAAACGTTGTTACAGAAACTGAAAACAAAATGTCCAAAACTAACTCGAGTCTCTGAAGGACTAGGGCTCCAATGCCGGAGACAGATGACCCGCAAGGAAGTTGATGTATCCTGGGAGACCATAGAGAAAACAGCCAGAGACCAGGAAAGTGGCGAACAACTGTTGAGGTTCTAAGCTCCACGAGGAGCAGAGAGGAATAAATCATGTCTATATGTGTTTCTTATGTATAAGACATGTCTATTTGTTCTTTCTTCTCTCTTTCAACTGTCACCTTCACATCTCTATCGACAAGCATCCATTAAAACAAGTTCAAGACTTTATATACCTAGTAAACATTGTTTCAGCAAATGGAAGAATAACTAACAAAATCCAACATAGATGCAATGAAGCAAATCAAACACTAGGGCGGGAGTCAGGGGTAATGAACGAGCTGACAGATTATCTGGCATGGCTACGATATCAGAGAGAGCTGCAAATGAACCGAAGTGAGATTCTTAACACATTGAGAGAGTCTTTCCGAATGGAGGAGTTTCAGGGTTGTGAATTTCAGGCGCTTACCATTTTTTTCGTGGTTTTCCTCTTGCCTTCTCTCCTGATGTTCTGTTTCTATCACACACTGTTTATTTTTTGTGTCCAGTTCGGTTCCTTCTGGCACGCCAACAATATTGGTCTCGGAACAAGTCGCTAATTTCGTCTACGTTCTTTGATCACATGGGAGTGGCTATATTGCCCCATTTACATGATGCATAACTAGTTGCAAAATCACTAAAGATATAGAAAGTAAGTTGAATGCATTTCAAAATAGATGTCTGCGGAAAGTAAGGAACATTAAAAATGGAACGAATTCAGAAGTGATGAAATCAGAGAAATGTCTAGTCAACCACTAGTAACAACTGTTACAAAGAGAAGATGGAGATATGTTGGGAATACTCTGAGAAGAAATGTCTGGTCAGCCACTAGTGACAACTGTTATAAGAAGGAGAAGATGGACATACCTTGAGAAGAAATCATCAAAGAATACAAAAACAGGTGTTGAAGTGGGAGGCAAAGGGTTTAAGAAAGAGAGGACGCCATAGGGAACCCTGAAATTAACTTTGCTGAGAGAGGCAAGAAATATCTGACAATTTCATGGACGAGATTCTGCCAGTTGCCCAGAACAGATCGGTATGGAGAAATTACTTTCAGGCCCTAAATAACGTATAACGGTACGAGAGGAATATACATATTCCCAGTTTTCTGATAACACTTCCAGGGTATGTGCGGCAGTCATTTGTGTGTAATGTAGGGGATTAAAGCATCGTTAAGCCAAGGCACGCCTTTTTCAACCTAAGATCGAGTCTTTTTTGTTTGTTATATAAGAGCGTGTAGGTCAACAATCATGAAAAATAAAAAATTAACCCATTACGGAGTGCGACAGTCAGCATTTGAATCTGACAGCTGATAGTATGACTACGAGTGGCGGGAAATTTTCTGTTTGCCAGATTGTATATTACTTACAAATAAGAACTCGTCTTCCTGTGCAACTGCATGTCAGTCATGCAGGCCGCACAAAGGAAACCACGAGTTAATATGAAGACAGCTCTGACATTCTAACTAAGCAAGCTCTCAGTACACAACAAAATTATTCTCCAGTGGATACCACCTTACTGTGGCATAACAGGAAATGAGAGATCAGACAAGCTGGACAAGGAAGGACAAAGTTAATTCAAAACAAACACGCAGTGTCACTACCATAGATCAAGACACACCTCAAACAAAAATAAAAAAGTTGTGGAGGCAACAAACCCACAGCAAACACCCAGAAGATCACATTAGTAGACTCAACAGAAAACAGCACACAATTTTCGGTCGCAAAACAGGATATGGCAGGCTGTACTACCACACGCACAGAATAAAACCTGCTCAGACTGCACAGTGTGCATGTCGGATCAAAACACAGACTCCAGGGCACACCTTGCAGTCTTGTCCATCATACGTACACCAACAGAACTAAACCGAAACATGGCATCTTGAACAAAGCTTATAGAGCAAGTTATGGTGGACTCATAAGAAACTTCAACTGACGTGCATCTTCAAAGTGGCCGCCCATATAATAATTTTGACTGAGTATACAAAACTGATCGCAAAGAAGAAACTATCTACATATGTATTAATCACCCTAATTGTTTTTGTACGTTTTCTACATTGATAAAGACACATTGGTCGAAACATGGGTTGTTAGTTTTCTTATTTTCTATCGGGGTTAAGTGAAATTGAAGTCAGACGCTCTATAAGTCGTTGGCAAAACACGTAATCACAAAGTACTGTAGTTTTACAAATTACAAAAACAATGACAAAATACAGCAACGTTTCGACCAACAAGGCCTTTATCAAGCAAACGAACAAACAGGAGTGACAAATTAAAATGAAACACAAATGGACGACCAAATACAAACGTATCTAAGGAAAATCTGGAATAAAACGAATAACGAAATATCAAAACAATAGTGACGAAATTACATACACCACACATATAACTACTAACACTTACCTTGTGATTACGTGTTTTGCCAATCAAATAGTTTTACTGCAGTTCCATATATATATATACTGAATATTTAGACATTTCTCTGCAACTCTTCGTTGTGACGTATTAGGTAAGTGTTAGTAGTTATATGTGTGGTGTATGTAATTTCCTGTCACTATTGTTTTGATATTTCGTTATTCGTTTTTATTCAGATTTTCCTTAGATACGTTTGTATTTGGTCGTCCATTTGTGTTTCATTTTAATTTGTCACTCCTGTTTGTTCGTTTGCTTGATAAAGGCCTTGTTGGTCGAAACGTTGCTGTATTTTGTCATTGTTTTGTAATTTGTAAAACTACAGTACTTTGTGATTACGTGTTTTGCCAATCAAATAGTTTTACTGCAGTTCCATATATATATATACTGAATATTTAGACATTTCTCTGCAACTCTTCGTTGTGACGTATTAGGTAAGTGTTAGTAGTTATATGTGTGGTGTATGTAATTTCCTGTCACTATTGTTTTGATATTTCGTTATTCGTTTTTATTCCAGATTTTCCTTAGATACGTTTGTATTTGGTCGTCCATTTGTGTTTCATTTTAATTTGTCACTCCTGTTTGTTCGTTTGCTTGATAAAGGCCTTGTTGGTCGAAACGTTGCTGTATTTTGTCATTGTTTTTGTAATTTGTAAAACTACAGTACTTTGTGATTACGTGT
The DNA here is from genome assembly GCA_020796225.1 of Arion vulgaris. Taxonomy (NCBI): domain Eukaryota; kingdom Metazoa; phylum Mollusca; class Gastropoda; order Stylommatophora; family Arionidae; genus Arion; species Arion vulgaris. The sequence goes on from CM036755.1 coordinate 3,442,283, forward strand.
TTTGCCAATCAAATAGTTTTACTGCAGTTCCATATATATATATAAGTCGTTGCCACTTTCAGTGTTAAGAGTCTATGGGAGGCAACCTGAGTGCGGATACGGCTATTTTTTTCCGTTTTTCCGTTCGTTTTTACTACAAAGAATTTCAATTTAATATTCCACGAAAAATCATATAAAAAAATAAATTAGCCAAATCATGTTTCCGTAGTAAACGTAGACTATCATAAAGTTATAGTAAACGTAGACTATCATAAAGTTGTAGTTTTGATCACCCGTAACAAAAATAGCAGACCAAGTGTCTGGCTAAATGTGATTGTTTACTTCCGGTATTAGAACATGTGAGAGAAGAGGTGCGTTTACATGAACTCGGCATTACTATTTGGTCCTGTGAAAAAAGTGACATCAACGTTTACTAAAGGCTCTAAATGTTATAACAGAAATATCATTTTAAATGTTTGCAAAATGACATGCATGAGTAATGCAGGCTATCTAGCAGCGACAGAAAGCAACATTCTTTTCCGTCCAGCATCGACGTCTACCGATAATTTTGAAAAGTTCGAAGACGATCACGGCAACGCAAAGGGCAGCACGAAAAAGAAATCAAGTGTTACTAAACTGTCACAAAATCAGGCATCTTTCAGTGAAAGTTTAACTTTTTTATCACATCCAAATCCAGTCACCGGGCAGATGGACTGGGTTGTAAGACACGAAGACTATGACTACTTACAAGAGATTGCTAGGTATTCAACATTATGATTTATCACATTCATAAGATAATGATAATCCTACTATTACTTACTTAAGTTACTTAGTACAATTTAACAATATGAATAATTAAATGAATATCATAATTCATTACACTATTTTTGCACATAGTGAATTCATTACTATAACTTATGTAACAAAGTTCATATTTAATATATTTACAGTTTGTCTATCATATAAATTCCAACTCAAATCAAATGTAACTGATTTCCTGTGCCCATATGATATATCTATGGCATATCTATTATCTTAAAACAATAATATATGAATCAATACAATTACGTGGCTGGCTAAACAAACAAAAATATTGAGTCCACTATAAATACAATATAAGTGTTACAGAATAGTTCTCCTTGAACAGAGAAGAGAACTGTCCAGAAGGAAATCAAAGGAAATGGCTGATGCTACAAATAAGAATGAGAAATTTGAGATATTTTGAAAAATGAAAAATATTAGAAGGGTTGGAGAAGCCTATCATGGAAGAAAGCATCCTGACAAAGATTAGACGAGGAAGACCATGGAGATTTAGGATGGGACTGATGATTTGAGCATGACTGCTGCAGAGATAGGACACCTGGCCTATATGAGAAATTCCAAAGGACTGTTAGGGTGGCATAGTTCTGCTCAGATAGATACCATCCACTCTTGTCATTGCTGCTTTGACTGTTGCAATTTGAGAGTTTGATAGAATAATTGATCTGATTTGCAATGTTTTAAAAATCCACTTCAGATCTGCAGTAACTATCTCCATTCTCATGCTGGAGGATATTGTCCTGAAAATATAGCTGTGATCTACTTGAAGTTGTCATGCCCAAGACTAGTTAAGATTCCACAACTTGTTTCTTCTTAACGACTCACAGAACTATCGGTATATACAATGATATCGGGGGACTGCCTAGAGTAGTTGATAGTAGCTCGGCCTGCTAGCTGTGAGACGCCTCATAGCTCGGGTTCGAACCTACTGTCCGGCATTTGTTCGAGTCCCTGGTCTTACTCAGGACGATAACGTGAGTACCTCTGAAGTTGGAGAAAATCTGCCTGTATGGCGAGGGAATACTAATTACGAGTACATTGAGCACACGGCTGCCAGTGTAAAGTAATTTACAATGTGCACGCTGCTGCCATTGTAAGAAATTGGAAAACAGATTTTCACGCAAAAATCAGTTTCAGAGATGGAACTTCGTCTGAGTTGAAAGCGGACGAAAGAAAAAAAAAAAAAAAACCAATGATATCATCCCCATATTTATTAAAAATTAGCTCCTAAAAGGGGATGAACCATGGTAGTTCTGTAGTTAGAACACTGGCCTCCCAGTATGGGATATTATATTTTCTTACTTCAGGCGACTCTCAGGTTAACCAAGTCTCACTTGGGTACCAGAAAAGCTCTGGGAAGTAAAATATGGCCAAACTAATGCATTCCACATATATTCAAGAAATAATAGTTTTTGTATTTAGCTCTCCTTTAAAAGAAACACCAACTATCTGTATTCTCGGCTGGCTGTCCTTGATTGTACTGTCTCCATTGATCACTATAATTTTACCATTCTTAAATTACCCTTTTTAAGTTTTTGTGTATATTCATCATTGTACTTTTTGTCGATCATGAATATTTCATTTTTGTTGTCTATAGCATCTTCATTATTAAAAGAACTAACTAACTTATGGAAGGGAACTGACATAAGAACAAAACTCCAGATGTTAAAAACCTGCGTTTTCCTTGACAATGTATGGTTGTGAGACATGGACCATTGCCAAAGTGGCAGAGATCATCATCAATGCCTCTGAATGCAAATGTTACAGAAGAGTACTTAGAATACCATGGACAAAGATGAGAAGAAATGCTTCTGTTCTGCAACAGCTTGATATTAAAGAGAGTTGGCTATTAAAGAACATAAAACAAGGAAAATTAAATATTTCAGACACATTAAACGACATGAGTTCCTGGAGAAAATAATTCTAGAAAGAAATAATGCTTGGAAGAAGACCTAGATGACGATAGGTGCAGAATATCATTGACAAACTGAAAATGACTACTACTGGCGCTGGGCATCTTGCACAGAATAGAGAGTCTTTCAGGACTGCTGCTGTCATGGGAGCCAAGTTCCAGCTACTTGATGATGATGATGATGATCATCATCATCTTAATATTTCTTTTAACTTCATTTTTCTCTCTATATATATTGTTCAACATTTAGTACAATGTTTGACTAGTAAGATTCTCTTTAGTTAAGTAATTGTTTACCATATCTCTTTTAATTTTGTTTCTTTCTCTCTATATATATTGTTCAATATTTAGTAATAATATAGATGAGACTGCAGTAAAAGTATATGATTGGTGAAACACGTAATCACAAAGTACTGTAGTTTTACAAATTACAAAAACAATGACAAAATACAGCAACGTTTGACCAACAAGGCCTTTATCAAGCATACGAACAACAGGAGTGACAAATTTAAAAAAAACATATGGACGACTACATACAAACGTTTCTAATGAAAATCTGGGAATAAAAACGAATAACGAAATAAATGTAACACAAAAACAAACATAAAAACTAAAAATAGAAAGAAGAGAAACAATGAAAAATCATGTAAAAGTTAAATATTTACTTGATTTTTCATTGTTTCTCTTCTTTTCTATTTCTAGTTTTATGTTTTTTTTGTTACATTTATTTGTTATTCGTTTTATTCCCAAATTTTCATTAGAAAGCTTTGTATGTAGTCGTCCATATATTTTTAAAATTTGTAACTCCTGTTGTTCGTTGCTTGATAAAGGCCTTGTTGTCAAACTGTATTTTGTCATTGTTTTTTAAAACTACAGTACTTTGTGATTATGTGTTTCAACATTTAGTATAATGTTTGACGAGTAAGAATCTCTTTAGTTAAATGGTTGTTTACCATTACATGACATCAATGTTACCAACAAATATATAAATATTTCCATCCAGGTCTGGCTATGGAGATATGCTGCATGATGAAGACAGGGTAAGTCATGACAGGCTGGAGATAGATATAATTAGTAAGATATGGACATAACTCTCCAACTATATTTCTACTGTATAAATTAGTTTGTACTTTACTGGATTGATACATCTACCAAGTGTATCATTTACTTAGTACTTTGCCTGTGTGGTGCTGGGGCCCGCAAGGGAAGCAAAGAATAGTACCACTGTGACCTACAAGGCATGTTGTAAGAGGCAACTGATGTAGGGGCCTAGGAAGCTACCTAGTAAATAAAAGCATCGCAGAAATCGGATGTGCTGGCCTACTTGTAGGCGCATAACTGGCATAGTGTACAATCATTCTTAGGCTCAGATCATTTGCAGAGTGGTTAACAAGTGGTTGATATGGAGTGTTCAAGGAAGAAGAAGACTTAGTACTGGATTGATAGATACATCTCCCAAGTGTATCATTTACTTAGTACTGGATTGATAGATACATCTCCCAAGTGTATCATTTACTTAGTACTGGATTGATAGATACATCTCACAAGTGTATCATTTACTTAGTACTGGATTGATAGATACATCTCCCAAGTGTATCATTTACTTAGTACTGGATTGATAGATACATCTCCCAAGTGTATCATTTACCAAGTGCATAACTGGGTCAATACATGTTTTGTGACAATTACATATTTATATTTTCCTTCTCAGAATAAGAAGTACTATCTGGCAATTAAACAAGCTGTCAGATTTTTGAAGGAACAAAACAAAACAGTCAAGTGTCTAGACATTGGTACAGGAACAAGTCTTTTGTCAATGATGGCAGCCAATTCAGGGGCAGACACAATAACTGCTTGTGAGGTGGGTGTTTCATCTTTTGTCAATGATGATGGCCAATTCAGGGGCAGATATATTAACTGCTTGTGAGGTAGATGTTTCATGTGTAGACATTGGTACAGGAACAAGTCTTTTGTCAATGATGGCAGCCAATTCAGGGGCAGACACAATAACTGCTTGTGAGGTGGGTGTTTCATCTTTTGTCAATGATGGCTGCCAATTCAGGGGCAGACACATTAACTGCTTGTGCGGTAGATGTTTCATATGTAGACATTGGTACAGGAACAAGTCTTTTGTCAATGATGGTGGCCAATTCAGAGGCAGACACATTAACTGCTTGTGCAGTAGATGTTTCATGTGTAGACATTGGTACAGGAACAAGTCTTTTGTCAATGATGGCTGCCAATTCAGGGGCAGACACATTAACTTCTTGTGAGATAGGTGTTTCATCTTTTGTCAATGATGACAGCCAATTCAAGGGCAGACATAATAACAGATTGTGAGGTAGGTGTTTCATGTCTAGTTAATGATGACTACCAGTACAGGGGCATACACAATAAGTGATTGTGATGTAGGTGCTTATCACACTGTGGAGTGCCAGGTAACGAGAAGGCAGACAAACTTGCTAAAAGGGAGCAGAATGTGAACAAATAGATAATGAAATCACATACTTTGAAAAAAGAGCTATCGTGGACATTAGAAAAGAACCTAAACCACCCAACGATGACTACCACACACTTGACAGACAAGGACAGACTATCATCTTCCGACTCAGGATAGGTCATAACAGACTGAACAAACACCTACACAGGATACGATTGTCCCCATCCCTCTGTGTCCCTGTGGCACCGCTGAACAAACCACAGAACATGTTCTGCAAGACTGTCCCCTGTATGTCCTCCCAAGAAAGGAATGCTGGCCCTACAACACAACACTACATTCAAAACTACATGGCACCAGAGATGAGCTCCAGACAACAGTCAGTTTCATCATAAGAACGTGTCTAACGGTATAATCATCAAAATAGCGATCGCAAAGAAGAAGAAGGTAGGTGCTTCATGCCAAAACAATGAAATTTATGTGTAAATATTTTCTTTAGTAAATGACCCACAACATCCTGCACAAGTTGAAGATATTCCAAAATAACTTGGTATGTTTTCTGTGTGTGCGTGTGAGTGCATTATGGGGACATGTATGGATGAAGAGATATTTTGTAGACATATATGTATGTGTGTGGAGACATTCTGTGTGCGCATGTGTGTGTGAACTATATCTGAGTATACATGTGTGTGTGTTTGTGTGCATGGAAGAGGGAGATAATCTAAACACAGAATTCCCATTCTTTCTGATACCACCACTTTTGAAATAAGTTCTGTTCAATGATTGCGTTTTATAATACAGGCTTTCCAGCCAATGGCAGCCTGCGCGGAGAAAGTGCTAGCCATTAATGGGTTCAAGGATAAAGTTCAACTTCTAAACAAACGTTCAACAGAAGTTACATTAGGTAAGGGAGACTGTGTCAACTGTGTAGTTTGTTTATATGTAACTTATTGTCCAAATCCAAACATTGGCGAAGGCCGAAACTTTTCATAGTGTGTTACACGAGTAAGACGCCGTCCCAGAACAAGCTTATGTGCCTCAAAAAGACTGAGAAATGTTCCTAATCCAGAATGACCTCACATAGTCAGAAAGGGTGCACAGAGTAGACACACTCTTTGGCGTAGATCATAACGGCCAAATATACTACGAAAGATGATCATAAAAGAGCAATGAATACACAAAGCAGCCAACAAGTGACCCTTCCAATGATAAGTCCTAGAAGAGTTGTAAGTGTTCCTATACCGGAACTACCTCACCCAGTCATCTGCAAAGTAGGAAGTGCTCTTTGGCGTAGATCCAAGCCAAAATATTTGACAATAAAAAGATCATTAAAGAGTGTCTATCATATGATACAGAAGGAACGCCGCACTGAGTCAGAAAGGTTGCAGTACAAAAGTCTCTTTGGCGTAGATCCAAGACAAAATATATGGCATTAAAAGATCATTAAAGAGTGTCTATCATACGATGCAGAAGGAACGCGCACTCGGTCAGAAAAGTTTGACTACAAAAGGCTCTTTGGTGTAGATCCAAGCCAAAATATACGGCAATAAAAAGATCATTAAAGAGTGTATCATACGATGCAGAAGGAATGCCGCACTGAGTCAGAAAGGTTGCAGTACAAAAATCTCTTTGGTGTAAATCCAAGCCAAAATATACAGCACAACGGATTGTTAAAGAGAACTTGTACGAATGAAGGGGAAGTGTTAGGGACTGGCTGTCAGCGAGATAGACTCAAAACTCCTCCCAGCGTAGGAGAAAAACGGTAACTCTGACCTACACCATGTATGGTACCATACACAAAGTGGGGGCTATTTTAACAGGGGTTTAACGTTAGTCGTTCTTGTCAAAGATCAATTATATATCACAATAAGAGCGATAAAATTGACCATGAAGAACGAACACTAAGAAGAAGAAGATATGTAACTTATTAGTTGAACATGAGGTTTTGATATTTGTGATGTGTTAACTGTGCCAAGTCATTCATGTTGTATGTAGCCAGACTAGATCTGTTTGAGCATGTTCAATGAGTCACTTAGAATACATGCATGTTTGTAATACTGTGTGCCAAGCCATTTAGAATAGATTCATGTTTGTAATCCTGTGTGCCAAGCCATTTAGAATAGATTCATGTTTGTAATCCTGTGTGCCAAGCCATTTAGAATAGATTCATGTTTGTAATACTGTGTGCCAAGTCACTTAGAATACATGCATGTTTGTAATCCTGTGTCCCAAGCCAGCTCAATGTCCTGGTCACAACCATTGTTTCCATTGTAGGGCTGCTTGTTGTTACAACAAAGGTACCACTTGTTGATGAGGACACTAAAATCGATGTTGAAGCGATTTAGGCAGTTTGGAGTTACCTGTTGTACAAGTCGAACTGGATGCGTGAGAGGTGTGTTTAATCAGTGATCCACGGGAACCATCTGTATGCATACTCTTCGATATCTGTTGGGGAGACTGAGCACATATGGGTCTGCAGGGAGTGCAATGACGTCAGTTTAGTAACCAATAACCACTTGTCTCCTTAACAGTTTCGACTCTTGAGCTTGCTGTGAAAGTCCAAGTACTTTGCCTTCCTAGAACCACTTCACTGGCCCAGAACTACTGAGCCTTCTGTGTACACCACATCATTCACCATCTTTTTTGTTGTTATATATTTATGTTACAAACCAAAATCATCCGTTCTTTGTAGTGATCAGAGTGAACATTTTCTTGTCTTCTAGAGGACATGGGTGAGCGAGCCAACCTTCTTGTGACAGAATTGTTTGATACAGAATTGATTGGAGAAGGAGCCATTGAGTCTTACACCGATGCCCACTCTCGGCTGATGGAGGTGAGTCAGTGTCCTCACATGTTGACATTACGTCTATGTCACACCTGTGTAGTTATTACGTCTGTATCACACTTGTGCAGTTGACATATCTGTGTCACACCTGTGTAGTTGACATATCTGTGTCACACCTGTGTAGTTGACAATCTGTATCACACCTGTGTAGTTGACATATCTGTGTCACACCTGTGTAGTTGACATATCTGTGTCACACCTGTGTAGTTGACATCTGTGTCACACCTGTGTAGTTGACATCTGTGTCACACCTGTGTAGTTGACATATCTGTGTCACACCTGTGTAGTTGACATATCTGTGTCACACCTGTGTAGTTGACATATCTGTATCACACCTGTGTAGTTGACATATCTGTGTCACACCTGTGTAGTTGACATATGTGTCACACCTGTGTAGTTGACATATCTGTATCACACCTGTGTAGTTGACATATCTGTGTCACACCTGTGTAGTTGACATATCTGTGTCACACCTGTGTAGTTGACATATCTGTGTTACACCTTTGTAAATCCATTGTTGTTTGTTAGATTTGTCACTTTCATATTTACTAAGGTAGCTTCCCTTGGCCTCTAGTTTCCTCTTACGACATGCTTTGTAGGTTGCAGTGGTACTATTCTTTGCTTCTCTTTTGGGCCCCGGCACTACACGGGTGACTTATACAGACTAAAACTAGTTCCATCACCCACATGTGCACAGACAGCTGGACACACCCTGCAAGATTGTTACTTGATGAATCAACTACAGAAAGAAGACTGCCAACAGTGACAGACGTCAACACAAAGTTGTTTGGAAGCTTTGATGAACTAACAAATACAACAACATACATCCAGAGAACTGAACTCATTGTGTAGACATTGAACAACAAAAAATGATAAGAAGAAGGTTTGACTAATTGCTAGCACATATTTCTCTATATATGATAATGTTTACTAGTTTGTTTCCTTGTGAGGGTGTGGCATTGATCTGTCTTTGAAACAATCTTCTACAGGAAGACTGTGTGGCAGTTCCTGCTATGGGTATCATGTATTTCTCTATATGATAATGTTTACTAGTTTGTTTCCTTGTGAGGGTGTGGCATTGATCTGTCTTTGAAACAATCTTCTACAGGAAGACTGTGTGGCAGTTCCTGCTATGGGTATTATGTATGTCCAAGCTGTCCAGTGTGAGCTGTTGAAGATGTGGAACACCTTGCATCCAATTAAGTTGCCCAATGGCACAGTAATATCTGTACCAACAAGTTGTAAGAACTGTACAGGGGCAATTAGTTTGCATGATCTGCAGGTTGATGAGTTGAAGGATCATCTTCAGTTCCTCTCAGCACCAGTGGAAGTTTTCAGGTAGGCATCACTTATCACAATCTATGACTTGGGAAGGCAGGTAGGTACGTCCTATCACATTCTATGACTTGGGTAGGCAGGTAGGTACGGCCTATCACATTCTATGACTTGGGTAGGCAGGTAGGCACGGCCTATCACATTCTATGACTTGGGTAGGCAGGTAGGTACGGCCTATCACATTCTATGACTTGGGTAGGCAGGTAGGTCGCCTATCACATTCTATGACTTGGGAAGGCAGGTAGGTCGTCCTATCACATTCTATGACTTGGGAAGGCAGGTAGGTACGGCCTATCACATTCTATGACTTGGGTAGGCAGGTAGGCACGGCCTATCACATTCTATGACTTGGGTAGGCAGGTAGGCACGGCCTATCACATTCTATGACTTTTGTAGGCACAACTTATCACATTCTATGACTGTTGGGTAGTCAAGACATTAGGTATACATTTTGTGTGGGGTAGTTCTCTACCTGTAATAATGATACCAGGTATACTTTGCCCTACAACACCTGCTAACATCCAGATGTCTGTTCCGTAACACCTGCTAATATCCAGATGTCTGTCCCGTATCACCTGCTAACATCCAGATGTCTGTCCCGTAACACCTGCTAATATCCAGATGTCTGTCCCGTAACACCTGCTAACATCTAGATGTCTGTCCCGTAACACCTGCTAATATCCAGATGTCTGTCCCTTAACACCTGCTAACGTCCAGATGTCTGTCCCGTAGCACCTGCTAACATCCAGATGTCTGTCCCATAACACCTGCTAACATCCAGATGTCTGTTCCGTAACACCTGCTAATATCCAGATGTCTGTCCCATAACACCTACTAACATCCAGATGTCTAGTTCATAGTTCATAAGTACGGTTCCAACTTCACTGCAACGGGTCACCCCATAATTGCTCCGTTCCTGTGCCAATGAATATCACACGAAATGCTAACACCTGTGAAAAGTTTCCTGTGTGAACTAATTCCAGAATGAAACAGCGCCGTACGCCACAAAAGCAACCTGCACCGCAAATGGCCGTCGCGAATGTAGCAACACAAAACTGTTCATCACTTGAATAGCAATTCTTGTCGAAGGGACATCAATCACGGCAAAATCCAGCTTTCTGCACTCGCAATATAACTGCATACGGCAGATTAAGCTTGTTCGTCATAACCGCTGTCCGCCATTTTCTGAATACACACAACAAACGCACGGTTGACACAGCAAAAGCATTACATGTAACAGTCACAGCTCACAGCGTTGCTCAAGCACTAACTCAGTAGCTCGGCAAACGAAACCGAAAATACCCGACCAAACATGGCGGGAATGCGCTAGCAAAGTCATGTTCAGAATCAAACCGTTCTGACTCTGAATGGTCCTCCAGCATTCCGCCATTGTTGGCCAGATTTTTGTCCCGTAACACCTGCTAATATCCAGATGTCTGTCCGGTAACACAGAGATCTTCTTCTCTTCTTTTGTTGTCACACTGCTACCGATGTAATCAGTGGTAATCGATGTAACTACCAATAGTAAGGAGTGGACATGTAGTAACCAGTGAATCTGTAGTAATGAGTGGACATGTAGTAATGAGTGGACATGTAGTAATGAGTGGACATGTAGTAACCAGTGAATCTGTAGTAATGAGTGGACATGTAGTGACCAGTGAATCTGTAGTAATGAGTGAATTATTGTGAATGATATGTAACAGTTGATATTGATATTATTTATTGCTGTTATTATGTGATTGAAATTATGGGATGAGAATATGGTTATATATATAAATCTTGTGACAGGTTTGACTTTAGCCGACGCAGTGCACTTCACAAACAAGAACAAAACAAAAAAGTAGTGTCTGCTTTACAAAATGGACGCGTGGATGCTTTTGTTATGTGGTGGGATCTTATCATGGACCCTCAAGGAGAGATTGTGCTAAGTTGTGGGCCCTGTTGGACTAAAGAGAAAGGCGAGACAGTTCCGGTAAGACAATTTTTGTGTGTACATTTTAGCTTTTAGTTTATTTCTTCGTGAACTTTGTTGACTCTTGTCTGCTGAAAGTTTAATGACAGTCTCTTTGTGAACATTTTTGACTCTTATCTGTTGAAAGTTTACTTTTGCATGACTTTATGCATACTAATGATGTATGTTATGTTTCAGTTACTTTCTAGTATTTGTAACTATTTGTTATTTTTGCAACAAATACTCATCACTTATTACTTAGCCACAGTTACTTTGTGATTGTTGGATATTAGCATCTAACCAAAGTTGTGGAGAAATAGAATGAAGCTAGTAATAGAAGAAGCAATGTTGTGTAGACAGATAGAATGAAGCTAGTAATAGAAGAAGCAATGTTGTGTAGACAGATAGAATGAAGCTAGTAATAGAAGAAGCAATGTTGTGTAGACAAATAGAATGAAGTTAGTAATAGTAGAAGCAATGTTGTGTAGACAAATAGAATGAAGCTAATAATAGTAGAAGCAATGTTGTGTAGACAGATAGAATGAAGCTAGTAATAGAAGAAGCAATGTTGTGTAGACAAATAGAATGAAGCTAGTAATAGAAGAAGCAATGTTGTGTAGACAAATAGAATGAAGTTAGTAATAGTAGAAGCAATGTTGTGTAGACAAATAGAATGAAGCTAGTAATAGAAGAAGCAATGTTGTGTAGACAAATAGAATGAAGCTAATAATAGTAGAAGCAATGTTGTGTAGACAAATAGAATGAAGCTGTAGACAAATAGAATGAAGCTGTAGACAAATAGAATGAAGCTAGTAATAGAAGAAGCAAAGACTCTCCTGAAACAGTCCAGAAAAATGACTTGGAGAAAAAACAAACGGAGGATACAACCTAGAGCATGACAATGTAAATACATGAAACAGAAAAGCACAGACTTCAGACTTAGAACGGGACACTGCAGTCTCAGAGCACACCTCCATAGAATGGGTCCCAGGGACTCGGCTGCCTGCACCTGTATAGCACCAGAGCACACCCTGCAAGACTGACCCAACTTGAGTAGTGTGAGAATGGAAATCTGGCCAACAGAAACAACCCTACGAAACAAATTATGGGGGACTGGGGAAGACCTCTAGCCCGCCTTGTTTATGACACATACCGCAGTAGTTGCAACATAGCAGAAGTTGATCTCAGAAGAAAAAGTAATAATAACTGTACAGTTTGATTAGAAGACCTATGTTTGCTACTATCTAACTCTACAGTTTGATTAGAAGACCTATGTTTGCTACTATCTAACTCTACAGTTTGATTAGAAGACCTATGTTTGCTACCATCTAACTCTACAGTTTGATTAGAAGACCTATGTTTGCTACTATCTAACTCTACAGTTTGATTAGAAGACCTATGTTTGCTACTATCTAACTGTACAGTTTGATTAGAAGACCTATGTTTGCTACCATCTAACTCTACAGTTTGATTAGAAGACCTATGTTTGCTACCATCTAACTCTACAGTTTGATTAGAAGACCTATGTTTGCTACCATCTAACTCTACAGTTTGATTAGAAGACCTATGTTTGCTACCATCTAACTGTACAGTTTGATTAGAAGACCTATGTTTGCTACTATCTAACTCTACAGTTTGATTAGAAGACCTATGTTTGCTACCATCTAACCATTAAAGTAAAGATAATATTCAAGAAAGAGATAGAAAATAATGAAAGAGGTTTAGTAAGAATAGCATCATCTCAACACAAGACTAGTTGTGGTTTCACATCAGTTGCAGTTGATTAATTTATTAAGTTAGTCAGCTTAAACTAGTTCTGGTTTCACATCAGTCGCAGTTGATTAATTTATTAAGTTAGTCGGTCAGCTTAAACTAGTTGTGGTCTCACATCAGTCGCAGTTGATTAATTTATTAAGTTAGTCAGTCAGATTAAACTAGTTGTGGTCTCACATCAGTCGCAGTTGATTAATTTATTAAGTTAGTCAGTCAGATTAAACTAGTTGTGGTCTCACATCAGTCGCAGTTGATTAATTTATTAAGCTAGTCAGTCAGCTTAAAATAGTTCTAGTACACTGTGGAATATTTGATTCAATAGTTTCCATGATTGTCATAATTTGTACTATTTGGTTGACAGCTCTATAATGCTCTCTTTATTTCACACAAACTCTCTCTCTCTCTCTCTCTCTCTCTCTCTCTCTCTGTGCTGATAAACTCTCTCTCTCTTCCTCTCTGTGCTGACAAACTCTCTCTCTCTCTGTGCTGACAAACTCTCTCTCTCTTTCTCTCTGTGCTGACAAACTCCTCTCTCTCTGTGTGCTGACACTCTTTCTCTCTGTGCTGACAAACTCTCTCTTTTTTGCTCTGCTGGCAAACTCTCTCTCTCTCTCTCTCTGTGCTGACAAACTCTCTGTCTCTCTCTCTGTGCTGACAAGCTCTCTCTCTTTCTCACTCTCTCTGTGTGCTGACAAACTCTCTCTTTTGCTCTGCTGGCACACTCTCTCTGTGCTGACAAACTCTCTGTCTCTCTCTCTGTGCTGACAAACTCTCTCTTTTGCTCTGCTGACAAACTCTCTCTCTCTCTCTCTCTGTGCTGACAAACTCTCTGTCTCTCTCTCTGTGCTGACAAACTCTCTTTCTCACTCTCTCTGTGTGCTGACAAACTCTCTCTTTTGCTCTGCTGGCACACTCTCTCTGTGCTGACATACTCTCTGTCTCTCTCTCTGTGCTGACAAACTCTCTGTCTCTCTCTCTGTGCTGACAAACTCTCTATCTTTTCTCTGTGCTGACAAACCTCTCTGTCTCTCACTCTCTGTGTCTGTGTTGAACATTAAACCAACAGGAAATAACCGAAACTGTTTGATATCCTGACAGTGGCGGGATCACTGGATGCAAGCACTTTATTATCCATCATCATCCATTCTTGTAGAAAAAGGAGAAGAGTTTGACATCCACAGCTTCCATGACGAGTACAGTCTGTGCTTTGATACTCTTGAAATAGACAGGTGAATCTACAGTCTATATTTGTCATGTGTCTTGTGTTACAACATAAAGATTGAATGAGATTTCTAGTTGAACTTGCTGTTTTATAATGGAGACTTTTGATGAAAGTTGTTGTTTTGTTGGCTTTGATGAAGACAACCACATCCATGTGTTGCCAGACTTGCAAGGAGAGCAAAGAATAGTGATACTGCGACCTACAGGCATGTCATAAGAGGCGACTGAGGTAGAGACCTAGGAAGCTACCTAGTAAATAAAAAGTGTAACGGAGATCGAATGTGCTGGCCTACTTGTAGATGCATAACTGGCACACCATACAATCGCTCTTAGGCTTAGATCACATACAAATCACGAAGAGTGGTTTAACAAGTGGTCGATATGGAGCGTTCAAAGTAGAAGAAGATAGAATATATTTCAGTTATTAAATGTGAGAAATAAAACTGAGAGTAAGTCATGTCGGCAGTTAGCTCAAGTTATCTATGTCTTTGTTACAGACTGAGACAGTCTTGTAGTTAGCAGTTAGCTCAAGTGATCCATATATTTGTTACAGAGACAGTCTTGTAGTTAGCTCAAGTGATCCATATATTTGTTACAGTCTGAGACAGTCTTGTAGTTAGCTCAAGTGATCCATATATTTGTTACAGTCTGAGACAGTCTTGTAGTTAGCTCAAGCGATCCATGTATTTGTTACAGACTGAGACAGTCTTGTAGTTAGCTCAAGTGATCCATGTATTTGTTACAGACTGAGACAGTCTTGTAGTTAGCTCAAGTGATCCATGTATTTGTTACAGACTGAGACAGTCTTGTGTGTGTGGACTACATATAGCTTTTGGCAGAAACAGACTTGGCCAGGTCAATGACCACAATAGAAACCAAACTTTTATCAAAGCACTTGAAAAGGTAATTATTTATAGTTGAAATGTTGTTCAATAATTATTTTAGGAAATAGGTTTTTCTGTTGTTGCCAATATTGGTTTGTGAAAACAAAAATCAGGATATATTTTACTTTACGATCTGGTAGAAAAACTACATTCATGCTTCTATTCTGGTTGTTCATTGAGTAGGATCCAAAAGGTAGAGGCTGGTTCGGTGTGCAGACAATGGACTGAATCACAAGTGTCATCAATTCACAGAATTACATTCATCTTTGTTCCGGGGCACATGGGTGTCGATGGCAATGAGAGGGATGACTGGCTCTCCAACCATGTGGGGGGGAGGGATCAGCCAATGAATAGAGTTGACATTGACATTCATAGAGTGTGATCGCAAAGAGGACTTTCATCGATACCAATCAACGTCAACTGCTAGATTGCAAAAAATTGAATTGAAGATTGGAGCGGTTAGAAAAGAATGGCACAGTAGGCATATGAGTAGGCTCATTAAAAAGCATTGAACTGGTACGGTTAGTCGCTGGATGCTGTTTGAGATATTGCGAAGGAGATAGGAGCACCTAATAACATGTCCGGAGGGCAATGAAGATATTCCAAACTGAAACTGTATGGCAAAAAAACATGGACAATAATCAAGTGGCTCGATGGCAAGATAGAAACATTTAAGATGTGGATTTACAGAAGAATTGATGTGTGTATATTACAAGGATATAGATACAAAGAAATCCAGACGTTCTGGACAAATTAGGAAGGAAACAAAAACAGTTGAAATATATTTGAAATGTAAACAAATGAAATATGTTTGACACATAAAGAAACATGGCACTCTATTGAAATAGATTTGAAAGATATGCAAATGAAATATGTTAGACACATAAAGAAACATGGCACTCTATTGAAATAGATTTGAAAGATATGCAAATGAAATATGTTTGACACATAAAGAAACATGGCACTCTATTGAAATAGATTTGAAAGATATGCAAATGAAATATGTTTGACACATAAAGAAACATGGCACTCTATTGAAATAGATTTGAAAGATATGCAAATGAAATATGTTTGACACATAAAGAAACATGGCACTCTATTGAAATAGATTTGAAAGATATGCAAATGAAATATGTTTGACACATAAAGAAACATGGCACTCTATTGAAATAGATTTGAAAGATATGCAAATGAAATATGTTTGACACATAAAGAAACATGGCACTCTATTGAAATAGATTTGAAAGATATGCAAATGAAATATGTTAGACTTTAGATTCGCCGTGTGTTTCCAGGGGTTCACAAGGGGAGCAAAGCGTAGTAACACTGCCACCTACAAGGCATGCTGTAAGAGGCCACTGAGGTAGGGGCCTAGGGAAGTTACCCTAGTAAATAAAAACGGCACACATCAGATGTGCTGGCCTTCTTGTAGGCGCATAACTGGCACAACATACAATCGCTCTTAGGTTCAGATCACATACAGGTCATAAAGAGTTGTTAAGAAGTAGTCGATGTGGAGCGTTCAAAGAAGATTTAATATTAAACTCTGAATCTGTCTGTTGTGTAACACCAAGTTTCGGTGTTGTATGATACCAGTCTCTAATATCTTTCAGCATATCACACCAAGTACAGTTTGTCTAGTGATATCGGATGGAAGTCTGCTGCCGTTGTTTGCTGCACATTTGGGGGCCAGAAAGGTGGGTCAGTTGTAGTGTTGTCAGTTAGCTGTCTGTGATGTGTGGAGAGTTGATTGTGTGGGAGAGATCTGATGTTGGGAGTAGGTTTTGTATGTAAGAAATGGCAGTTTGACAGTGACATTGACTTCTATGATAAGGTACATCTCAAAGAAGTAGCAGTTTGACAGTGACATTGACTTCTGTAAGGTACATCTCAAAGAAGTAGCAGTTTGACAGTGACATTGACTTCTATGATAAGGTACATCTCAAAGAAGTAGCAGTTTTACAGTGACATTGACTTCTATGATAAGGCACATCTCAAAGAAATGGCAAATATGAGCAGATTGGAACAAGTTGTTATTCTGCGCCTTAGAACAGGACACAATCGGCTTCGCAGCCACATGTATACAAAATTCAAGATTGGCAATTCAGCCATGTGTACATGTGGACAGGCAAACCAGACTGCAGAGCACATACTTCAAGACTGCCCTGAATATGATACACTGAGGCAAACTCACTGGCCTAACGAAACAACACTCGACAGAAAACTACACGGACCTCTGTGTGAGCTACAAAAGACAGTGAAGTTCATACAAGAGACAACATTGAATATATAGACATATTTCAAGCGAACGAAAGGAAGGAAGGAAAGAAATGGCAGTTTGATAGTGACATTGACTTCTATGATAAGGTACATCTCAAAGATGTGGCAGTTTGACAGTGACATTGGTATCTATGATAAGGCTCATCTCAAAGAAATGTGGACACTGTTGAAGATTGGTAATATTTAATTCTGTTTTTTCATCTGATCATTTCTCATATTTCTTCATTAGACAAATTTCACTAGACATAGTGTATGATATTTCTCCAAGCTACAAACCGAGACACACTAATGTTGACCACTTCTTGAAGCATAACTTATAACTCTCCCGATTACACCAATGTTAGAGCACAACTTATAACTCTCCCGATGACACTAATGTTAGAGCACAACTTATAACTCTCCCAATGACACTAATGTTAGAGCACAACTTATAACTCTCCCGATGACATTAATGTTGAAGCACAACTTATAACTTCTCCCGATGCAGGTCTTCTACTTGGATACCAACTGGTCCAGTCGTAAGGTGCTCAAGGAGCTCATTGTTCACAATGGATTAGAAGACAGAGTGACTGTACTGGAGAAACATGCTGAAGATATCACAGATGATGACTTGCAAAATCTGAAGGTTAGAAATGTTGTCAAACTTCCTACCATGTGTTTCAATGTCTGGTAGATGAGATTTTCTTGTTGTGTTTACCTTGTTGTGTCAGTATCATGCAAGCATTCAGCTTCCTACCATATGTTTCAATGTCTGGTAGATGAGATTTTCTTGTTGTGTCAGTATCATGCAAGCATTCAGCCTCCTACCATATGTTTCAATGTCTGGTAGATGAGATTTTCTTGTTGTGTTACCTTGTTGTGTCAGTATCATGCAAGCATTCAGCCTCCTACCATATGTTTCAATGTCTGGTAGATGAGATTTTCTTGTTGTGTTACCTTGTTTTGTTCATATCATGACAGTAATTCGACCGTGAACCATATTTGATTATATTGAATGTCGTCCATGTGTTGCCTGGGTCCACAACGGAAGCAAAGAATAGTAACACTGAGACCTACAAGGCATGTTGTAAGAGGCGACTGAGGTAAGGGTCTAGGGACTAACTACTTTAGAAGTATACAAGTCCATGTCAGTCCAAGACAAACTATATGGAGATGTACACAGACTCCAGTTGACCACTAACTACTGTGGAAATATACAAGTCCGTCAGCCCAAGACAAGCTATATGAAGATGTACACAGACTTCAGTTGACCACTAACTACTTTAGAAGTATACAAGTCCAAGACAAGTTATATGGAGATGCACATGGAATAGTCACGACAGAGATGAAGTGTCTACACAGAATGTTTGAAATAACAAGAAGAGACCAGTTAAGAAAGGAAGACATCAGGTAAAAATATGGGTACCACATAATTACTGAACTTCATCAAGAAACAATAAATTAAATGGTTCGACCACATAAGCAAATTACCAACAGACAGTGTGCGGCAAAGAGCAATGCTACTCCGATACAATAGATATAAAGCAATAGGCCATCCAGACAAAAGGTGGACTTCAGAAGTAACACTGAAAAACTATTTATGAAGCGCACACAAAAACCTGCTCTAGAAATCTCTTCTTATCCTGACACTGTGAGGTAAAACATGATTCGAGAAAAGAAAGAAGATTGTTCATATATTTGCACATTTGATATTGATGTTCATATATTTACACATTTGATATTATTGTTCATATATTTACACATTTGATATTGATGTTCATATATTTACACATTTGATATTGATGTTCATATATTTACACATTTTAGGGAATGCTAACCCGAAACAAATGCTTGCAGAAAACGGATGCACCAGGCCGTAACGCGCATAACATGGTGCAACGACCCCTCACAATGAGGAAATGGGATAGCGGATTCTATGGTTGCTAATCTGCCTCGGAGATTTAGCCACGCAGTAAGAATGTCAGACCTGCCATCACAACGGTAGCCGAAACTTACTGCAGGAAGAGGTCGGCACAAACGGGGAAGCCAAAATCATAGGAATTATATCCTACAGAACTGCCCCAGTATGCAGACTTGAGAAGAAAGAGGTGGCCCACTTACACCAGCGTCCAAGACAAACTGTACGGCTTGGCTGATAATCTGAGGCAGACGGCTGCCTTTATTAGAGAATCCAAAATCCCAATCTAGTGAGAACGCAGAAGAAGATATTTACACATTTGATATTGTTCATTTATTTACACATTTGATATTATTGTTCATTTATTTACACATTTGATATTATTGTTCATATATTTACACATTTGATATTATTGTTCATTTATTTACACATTTTATATTATTGTTCATTTATTTACACATTTGATATTATTGTTCATATATTTACACATTTGATATTATTGTTCATTTATTTACACATTTGATATTATTGTTCATTTATTTACACATTTGATATTGATGTTCATATATTTACACATTTGATATTATTGTTCATTTATTTACACATTTGATATTATTGTTAATTTATTTACACATTTGATATTATTGTTCATATATTTACACATTTGATATTATTGTTCATATATTTACACATTTGATATTATTGTTCATTTATTTACACATTTGATATTATTGTTCATATATTTACACATTTGATATTGTTCATTTATTTACACATTTGATATTGTTCATTTATTTACACATTCGATATTATTGTTCATATATTTACACATTTGATATTATTGTTCATATATTTACACATTTGATATTATTGTTCATATATTTACACATGATATTGTTGGTCATATATTTACACATATTGATATTGTTGGTCATATATTTACACATATTGATATTGTTGGTCATATATTTACACATTTTGATCTGGTTTATGTTCACAGATTGATCTTGTCGCTTGCGAACCTCATTTTCAATCTGCCTTACTTCCTGGGAACATCTGTATTTCTGGTACGCAGTGAGTGCGCTACGTCAACATCTCAGCCAATCATATGTCATCTTGCCAGAAAAAATGATCATCAAGGCAATGGCAGTTCAGTTTCGAGATCTACATAAAATCAGAGCCCCAGTCGGCAATTGTGAAGGTTTCAACATTAGTGACTTTGACAGACTTATTGAGGTAAGCTGAGCTCTCTTGTCTTTCATTGACAGACTTATTGAGGTAAGCTGAGCTCTCTTGTCTTTCATTGACAGACTTATTGAGGTAAGCTGAGCTCTCTTGTCTTTCATTGACAGACTTATTGAGGTAAGATGGACTCTCTTGTCTTTCATTGACAGACTTATTGAGGTAAGCTGAGCTCTCTTGTCTTTCATTGACAGACTTATTGAGGTAAGCTGAGCTTTCTTGTCTTTCATTGACAGACTTATTGAGGTAAGCTGAGCTCTCTTGTCTTTCATTGACAGACTTATTGAGGTAAGCTGAGCTCTCTTGTCTTTCATTGACAGACTTATTGAGGTAAGCTGGGAGCTCTTTTCTTTTTCATTATTGCTCTCTACTATTTCATTGACACATGTTCTAGGTACACTCCATTTTTTACCACATTGTTTGTTGACCCATTCGTGTATAACCGGAGCCGGCATTGTTTGTTTGTTGACCCATTCGTGTATAACCGGAGCCGGCATTGTTTGTTTGTTGACACATTCTTGTATAACCGAGCCGCAATTTTGTGGGTATTTTTCATCAAGTAAACTAAGAGTGACTGTCTTATATTGTAGGCTTTTCTGTTCATCTTTGTCAAGTATTTCTTTCACTTATGTCTGGATACATACTTCTGGTTCAGTCTCCTCTCTCCAAGGGGTTTGCTCTGGCACAGACTTTAGGGAGATGTCAACTTTTGGTAGGTCTGAAGTTTGCTATCGAGTTTTTTGGCCTGATGAATAAAACTTGGATTCTCCTAGAGTTAGTGGAACACTCTAGAGTTGATGTCTCTTAGAGCATGTATCCTAGAGTTGGTGTTTCATGGTAAAACATCATATTGGTTGAGTGGCCGACAAGTGTGACTGACAAGAGTGACTGACAAGTGTGGCTGACAAGTGTGGCTGACAAGTGTGGCCGACAAGTGTGACCAACAAGTGTGGCTGACAAGTGTGGTAGACAAGTGTGACTGACAAGAGTGGCCGACAAGTGTGGCTGACAAGAGTGACTGACAAGAGTGGCTAGCAAGTGTGGCCGACGAGAGTGACCGACAAGAGTGACTGACAAGTGTGACTGATAAGAATGTGAAACTATTGTTCTATTTGATAAATGTAAAGATAATTGATCTAGTATTTATTTCTTCTCTCACCAGATGGCTTCGGAATCTGCAGATGAAGATATAGAACCTCATCCATTATGGGAGTACCCAGCAGAAGCTCTATCTGCTCCAGCAGCTCTTGCAACCATTCAGTTTAGTCAACAAGTTCAAGACATCAAGCAAATACAAGATAGCATGGAACTATTATGTTGTAGGTCAGTAGTCAACTTTTATGTTGTAGGTGGTCTTTAGTCAACTATAAGAGATTGTTTGTGTGCAGTTCTTTGTCCGGATCTGTGTTGGATGGCCCTGTCTGTGCTTGAGTCTATCATGTTTCACCCGTGTTGCCAGGGCCCAATGGGGGAGCAAAGAATAGTAACACTACGACCTACATGGCATGTCTTAATAGACGACCGAGGTTGGAGCCAGGGTCGTGCGGTAGATTTTCTCAGTATGATGCAAGTCTTCGAAATACCGCCCTTAAATGCTTTTCCCTTTTAAATTAGCGTATGCCATTTCGCTGCTGGTGCCGCCTGATGCGACCGCCTCTCTGTATCATAGCACAGCACGGCCCTGTTGGAGCCTAGGGAATCTATCCTAGTAAATAAAATGCGTAGCAGAAATCAGATGTGCTGACCTACTTGTAGGCTCGTAACTGGCACAATCGCTCTTAGGCTCAGATCACATATAAATCACAAAGAGTGGTTAACAAGTGGTCGATATGGAGCGTTCAAGAAGAAGAATCTATCACGTTTAGAGATCTGTTATTAATTATTATTGATTGATAAGATCATCATCATTTCACTTCAGTGAGTAACCATGTGTGCTCCAATCTCTTTCTTACACAGCAAGATCTCAGCTGCAGAGCACGAACTCCGTAGCACCAGTGAGTAACCATGTGTGCTCCAATCTCTTTCTTACACAGCAAGATCTCAGCTGCAGAGAACGAACTCCGTAGCACCAGTGAGTAACCATGTGTGCTCCAATCTCTTTCTTACACAGCAAGATCTCAGCTGTAGTTCTGAACTCCATAGCACCGTGGGGGTTTCCTATGTAATTTATAAGATGGTGAAAATATTTTTATTTATTTAAAAATCTTTCTAATGAATTTTGCCTGGACAGTGGCATTCCAGCCTGTCACAGGACAGTGGCATTCCAGCCTGTTACAGGACAGTGGCATTCCAGCCTGTTACAGGACAGTGGCATTCCAGCCTGTTACAGGACAGTGGCATTCCAGCCTGTTACAGGACAGTGGCATTCCAGCCTGTTACAGGACAGTGACATTCCAGCCTGTTATTCTCGATTTTGAGCTGCCAAGGTTTCTTTTACATGCTCCACTTGAACACGGGACCTATGTTTTATCGTCCTTTTCCGATAGGACTAAGAACTTGATCTCACCTACACTGAGATCAGCGATCTCTGGGAAAATATCCTGATGGCTCCACAAGGAGTGAACTGAGTACCTTTGGAACCAGAGGCAAATACCTAACCTCTACGCCACAGAGAATTGAATGTATCTGTTTCAGGTTTACTATCTCAATCAAACCAAGATTTCTATAATGTTTTATTTGTTATCTCTCTCTCACACACACACAGAGAGAAGGTATACTCAATGGTGTGTTGTTATCTCTCTCTCTCACACAGAGAAGGTATACTAAATGGTGTGTTGTTATCTCTCTCTCTCACAGAGAAGGTATACTTAATGGTGTGTTGTTATCTCTCTCACACAGAGAAGGTATACTTAATGGTGTGTTGTTATCTCTCTCTCTCTCTCACACAGAGAAGGTATACTCAATGGTGTGTTGTTATCTCTCTCTCACACAGAGAAGGTATACTCAATGGTGTGTTGTTATCTCTCTCTCACACAGAGAAGGTATACTAAATGGTGTGTTGTTATCTCTCTCTCTCTCTCACACAGAGAAGGTATACTTAATGGTGTGTTGTTATCTCTCTCTCACAGAGAAGGTATACTTAATGGTGTGTTGTTATCTCTCTCTCACACAGAGAAGGTATACTTAATGATGTGTTGTTATCTCTCTCTCACACAGAGAAGGTATACTAAATGGTGTGTTATTATCTCTCTCTCTCACACAGAGAAGGTATACTTAATGGTGTGTTGTTATCTCTCTCTCTCACACAGAGAAGGTATACTTAATGGTGTGTTGTTATCTCTCTCTCTCACACAGAGAAGGTATACTTAATGGTGTGGTCTTCTGGTCAGAGTTTTACTTCAGTGACGACATGAAGATCAGCAGTGGACTTATCAGTGACAGTTGGGACGACAAGATAATTAAGTAAGTACAGGTTTGGTCACCTTTGTAGATATAACTGAATTTCATTCATCATCATCACGTGTTATTCTTCACATTCACTAGTGATATTACTAGATGTATCACATTCACTAATCTGTAAGCTTGTGATTTGCATGTTCAGAATTGGTCAGGTTTGATATCATTATTTTAGTACTGACCTTCACCTTTCTCTTGACTCTCACCTTGACCCCTCTCTCTCTTGTCTAAATATCAGACTGTTGTATTACTTCGTGAAGTCTAATTTGTTGCTGTACAGTAATAGAATCATTTCTTTGACCAGTCTTACATGACCGTGACCTCCTCCTTCCCCCTCTCCCTCCCAAGTCATACACATCAAGTTGATAACTTAACATTTGATACCCTCAGATGGGACATGTTCTCAAAACAAGGAGTCAAGCTTTTCCGACATGGCAAAATGGCTACAGGTGACACCAAGTTGAACATTTCGACACAATTCACACCAGAAAATGGAGACTTTTCATTTAAGTTTAGCATTGATGACAATAGACCTGTTCATTAAATTTGTGTGCGTCACAACCAGCAGTATTAAATCTTTACAGTAAACAGAACAACATTTATTTTGTGTGTGGGAATAGAACAACAGTAGTAGTGTGTGTGTGTGGGAATAGAACAACAGTAGTAGTGTGTGTGTGGGAATAGAACAACAGTAGTAGTGTGTGTGTGGGAATAAACAGTAGTAGTGTGTGTGGAAGCTAACCCTTTAATACCCAGAACCTCAGAAAAAAGTCTCTACTGATTTCCCAGGGCAAGGGAAATAAATCAGAAACAATGAGAAGTAATTGGGCAATACAATTCATAACAAATACACTTTATTAGTTCCATCACTTGAATAATTCTTGTCTATTTAATTCCCTCACTTTAATAATTCTTGTCCACTAGTTCCATCACTTGAATAATTCTTGTCTAGTTAGTTCCCTCACTTGAATAATTCTTGTCCACTAGTTCCATCACTTGAATAATTCTTGTCCACTAGTTCCATCACTTGAATAATTCTTGTCCACTAGTTCCATCACTTGAATAATTCTTGTCCACTGTTCTATCACTTGAATAATTCTTGTCCACTAGTTCCCTCACTTCAATAATTCTTGTCCACTAGTTCCCACATTGAAGTACCTATCATTGTTTTATAAATGGTTTCTCTATCTCTCTCTTGCGATCCCCATAAATGATTTAACATCTCACATTGAAGTCACATCTCTATGGTATCCTACATTCTGGACAGACATGTCATTTTGCATCTGTCCTAACTTTACAACCACACACCCACACCACATTCTCCAGGCTTAAACATCATCTGTTCTAACTTTACAACAACCACACACACACACCATTCTCCAGGCTTAAACATCATCTGTCCTAACTTCACAACAACCACATACACACCATTCTCCAGGCTTAAACATCATCTGTCCTAACTTTACAACAACCACACACACACCATTCTCCAGGCTCAAATAAACATTATTTTCATAAAGGTAAAGATACCAGATTTATTTGTAAATGACCTGTTTATTATTAAATGACCTGACATGAAAGTCTTTGATAGGGAGTTGTAAATGTTAGATAATCAATGTACATCAAAAATTTAAAAAGTTGTACCCAGAAAGTATGTGAAACAAATATGCACTAAAAGTTGTACCCAGAAAGTATGTGAAACAAATATGCACTAAAAGTTGTACCCAGAAAGTATGTGAAACAAATATGCACTAAAAGTTGTACCCAGAAAGTATGTGAAACAAATATGCACTAAAAGTTGTACCCAGAAAGTATGTGAAACAAATATGCACTAAAAGTTAACAATAAATGTCACAATTAATGATTGTATTCTTATGTTTATTGGTTCTGTTACAACATTTTATTTGTATGTGATTGATAGTACAACATTTTATTTGTATGTGATTGATAGTACAACATTTTATTTGTATGTGATTGATAGTACAACATTTTATTTGTATGTGATTGATAGTACAACATTTTATTTGTATGTGATTGATAGTACAACATTTTATTTGTATGTGATTGATAGTACAACATTTTATTTGTATGTGATTGATAGTAGAGACTCAATGAATGTGGACATACATCTCTCGCATACGACTCTTGATGAAGTGAATGTGGACATACCACTCTCTAGATGAAGTAAATGCGGACATTACATCTCTCGATGAAGTGAATGTGGACAGCTCTCTCTCGATGAAGTGAATGCAGACATTGCATCTCTCGATGAAGTGAATGTGGACATGTATCTCTCGATGAAGTGAATGTGGACACAAAGCCTTTCGATGAAGTGAATGTGGACATATGTCTCTCGATGAAGTGAATGTGGACACAATTCTCTCGATGAAGTGAATGTGGGCATGCAGCTTTGCAATGAAGTGAATGTGGGCATACATCTCCCATGAAGTGAATGT
The DNA here is from genome assembly GCA_020796225.1 of Arion vulgaris. Taxonomy (NCBI): domain Eukaryota; kingdom Metazoa; phylum Mollusca; class Gastropoda; order Stylommatophora; family Arionidae; genus Arion; species Arion vulgaris. The sequence goes on from CM036755.1 coordinate 3,468,710, forward strand.
TGACATATGTCTCAAGGAAGTTAATCTGGACATATGGCTCGCAATGAAGTGAATGTGCCCCATTACATCCCTCGATGAAGTGAATGTGGACATACATTTCTTGATGAAGTGAATGTGGTCATGCATCTCTCATGAAGTGAATGTCGACATAAGTCTCTCAATGAAGTAAATATGGACAGTTTCTTCATGAAGTGAGCATGGACAGAGATTTATGGTCCCATTAAGTTCATATTGACAGTCGTTGCAAGAACAGAATGTTGACAGTCTCATCATCAAATAGCTTGCACTGAGCAGAACTTTGCCACCCCAACAGTCCTCCGAATTTCTCTCTCTCATAGGCCAGATGTCCTGCCTCTGCAGCCGTCATGTTCAAACCATCAGTTACATCCTGAATCCATCTTCTCCGCTGTCTTCCTCTTCTCCTTGCCGGTATGCCTCCTTCCATGATGGTCTTCTCCAGCCCTTCATGTCTTTTTATATGTCCAAAATATCTCAATTTTCTCTTTCTTATTTGTAGCATCAGCCAGTTTTCTTCTCCTCTATCCAAGGAGATGTAAGGCGCCTCCTTCCCTCCGCTAGTCTATGGGACACCCTTGGGCAAGGTGGAGTACCGCTTAGCCCCGGCAGGGTCATGTGAAGCCATGGGAGCAGGTGGTGGATGAATGAGGAGCAGCCGACAGAGTGTCAATGGTTATGCCTTCAAAACTTGCGACAGTAGACAAGATATCTCTGTAACAGAGACAATGGTTACGGTCATGGACCAGTATGGTCACTGTCAGGAAGGTGGGCAGAGGATCTCTGTAATAGAGACAATGGTTACAGTCATGGACCAGTATGATTACTGCCAGGAAGGTAGACAGAGGATCTCTGTAACAGAGACAATGGTTACAGTCATGGACCAGTATGATCACTGCCAGGAAGGTAGACAGAGGATCACTGTAATAGAGAAAATGGTTACAGTCATGGACCAGTATGGTCACTGCCAGGAAGGTAGACAGAGGATCTCTGTAATAGAGACAATGGTTACAGTCATGGAGCAGTATGATCACTGCCAGGAAGGTAGACAGAGCATCTCTGTAATAGAGACAATGGTTACGGTCATGGACCAGTATGGTCACTGCCAGGAAGGTAGGCAGAGAATCTCTGTAACAGAGACAATGGTTACGGTCATGGACCAGTATGGTCACTGCCAGGAAGGTAGGCAGAGAATCTCTGAAATAGAGACAATGGTTACGATCATGGACCAGTATGATCACTGCCAGGAAGGTAGACAGAGGATCTCTGTAATAGAGACAATGGTTACAGTCATGGACCAGTATGATCACTGCCAGGAAGGTAGACAGAGGATCTCTGTAATAGAGACAATGGTTACGGTCATGGACATAATGGTCACTGCCAGGAAGGAAAGCAATGGCAGACTACCTTCCAAGACAATGACTAGAAAACCCCAACAATAATATGGAATACATATAAAGTGAATGGGTAGATTATTGACATAAGAAATTAATATTGCTGCATACATATGTTATTCTTGTTTTATAAAGTTACCTCTCTCTCTCACACAAACACACACACAAATAGATCATGTGATACACAGAAACAGATGATGAAGGAAATCATTTTCATTGGCTGTTTTAACAAATCTGTATGTTTGTAAGCTGACTCTAGACTAGGTCAGCAACTGGTCAGCTCTTGCGTGACTAGACAAGGACAGCAGCGGTCAGCAACTGGTCAACCCTTGAGTGACACTACACAAGTTTGGTAAATGCCACTTCCTGCTGGTTCAATAGCTTGAATATTATCGGTGGAGTGTCGATACCAACCTGATGTATGAAACATTTCAGAAATATTATGTGTATCATTGTAGAAAATACCAGAAAAAATATGTATCGTTGTAGAATATATCAAAAGTAGTATTATCTCCGCTATTGTTTGGAGTGATCATTTAACGGAGGATGAGAAAATGTTGCAGAGATTAAACTGACATTGAATGGGTACTAGAAGATTTAGATTTTGCAGATGATATTTCTTGTTAAGTAGAAACAACCAAGATATGCATAGCAAAACAGACAACTTGTCATATAAAGCATCAAAAGTTGGACTGCAGATAAGCTATGAAAAGAACAAATATAATGAGGATACCTATGGCAAGTAATGCAGATATTAAACAGGTCTGTACTCGAGATGAGCTGAGGCATGGTGACGAATGGATGTCTATATCAGAGGATATGACTGATTACGCCAGGGTTATCAGCACACTTGGACGCCGCTGTCGAGAATGGGCCCCGGGCGTCGTCAAAGCGGAAATTCTTGCACTCGTGGATCAGCACTCCCACCCAGGTGATATCATTATCTACACCGATGGCTCTGTCAAGCGTGGCACCAGATCATCGTGGGCTTACTCAGCACAACGAAACGGTCGCACAATTCATGAGGACTGCGGGGCTTTTGAGACAACGACATCGAGCATGACTATGGAGATCACCGCTGCCTCCTGGGCTCTGTCATGATACCATCATCATATCAGACTCGATGAATATGCTTCAACTGATTGAATCTGGAAGTATGCGTGTGGAATGGGTGAACATCATTCGGAGATCACATCTCAAGAAAATGACTTGGCTGTACACGCCTGGACATGCCGGAGTGCGGGGTAATGAACGTGCTGACTCTCTTGCAAACAGTGCCCTGACTCAAGTGGGCAGAAGCATGGACAGAGCCGATATCATCAATGCGTGCGCTCTCAATTGTGTGACATGGGCGGGTCTCAGATACTGGAACGAGTTCGAGAATTAGGCGTTAAGTTTGGACATACCAGACAGTGTCGTCTTCGTGGTAGAGAGAGAAGATATAGTAATCAACTTCTCATGGGTACTGTGAGCAAATGGACTTTGGGATGGCTGCTGCAACGGAGGACAGAGCACGAATGGGAATGCCCAATGTGCCATGACGTCGATTGCATAACATAACAATGCAGATATCACCCTGGGATCTAAAATGATAAAAATAACAGAGCAGTTCACTTTATTGGGGGGATGTTTGCAATTTTGACTGCACTGCAATACTCAAAAAGAAATGATGCTACGAATTGTCAAAGCAATATCAGTTTTTAAAAGTCTAAATAAAATATTTAGCAACAAGTAAAGGAATTCAAGTACTTAGGAAGCATATTTACAGAGGATGGAAGACTCGACAGAGAGATAGAAACTAGAGTACAGAAAGCAAATGCTGACAACACAAGTCACGACACTGAGTTAACAACCCGGTAACAGTGTGCTGACAACACAAGTCACGACACTGAGTTAACAACCCGGTAACAGTGTGCTGACAACACAAGTCACGACACTGAGTTAACAACCCGGTAACAGTGTGCTGACAACACAAGTCATGACACTGGGTTAACAATCCGGTAACAGTGTGCTGACAACACAAGTCACGACACTGGGTTAACAACCCGGTAACAGTGTGCTGACAACACAAGTCACGACACTGGGTTAACAACCCGGTAACAGTGTGCTGACAACACAAGTCACGACACTGGGTTAACAACCCGGTAACAGTGTGCTAACAACACAAGTCACGACACTGGGTTAACAACCCGGTAACAGTGTGCTGACAAAAAGAAAAAAAAGAAATAAAATACGGAACTCTATAGTATTAAAACTAAATTACAAATTTTCAATTCAAATGTTGTATCAATCCTAGCACATGCCAGCGAGAGTTGGAAAGTTAATAGAGATATAGTAAGTTAAATGTATTTGAAAATAAATGTCTGTGAAAAATATAATATGGGATGAATTCAGGAGAAGTGATGAAATCAGAGAAATGTCTGCTCAACCACTAGTAAAAACTGTTATAAGGAGGAGATATGAACAAAGAATCACAAAGCAGGCATTGAGGAGGAAGGTAAAGGGTTCAAAGAGAGGACACTCCAAAGAAACAAAGTTTGTTGAGAGATGCAAGATATATTGAACTCAATTCTATAGAACACGTTGCCCAGGATAAGCTCTCTCTCTAGTCTGTGACACCCCCGGCACTTAACTCTTAGAATACGAAACGCCACCTGACAGACCATAAAATTAGTTCCCATTTTACGAAAAGCCACTTCACGGACCATATGGTTCTAACCAGTTGTTAATATATCGTAGAGGACTTTAATGCTTTAAGTGTATTTTAAAAATTAAAATACAGCAAGTGGGTATTTGTAATAGATCTTTCAATTGCGCACATTTTGGTGTATGCAGATTGTCTCTGCTGTTGAATGTAAGAAAGTTATAACAAATTTTGTAAGGACATCTTCGCCTTAAAATTTGTTCCTCAAAACAGTGCGTAAAGGCGGTTTTAGTACGCGTATTGTAAGAGTTGTCAGCATACCAATCTTCTCTATTCTTGGCTATCCTCTCTGTATTATGTTACAGCTGTCATTTCTTTCAGTTCTTACTCTACGGTTTTTCTCCATATCGTTTTAGATCTTCCACATTTTAGTTTACCCTCTGGAGTCCATTTCAGTGCAGTTTTCATGACAGAGTTAGTCTCCAAGCGTATGCGATGTCTAATCCATCTTCAGCGTTGCTTTTGAATGATGTTCATATTCTCTTGTTGACACTGCAAGCAGTCCAGGATCGAGCGGTATGGACAAATCACTTGTAGGCTATATGCAACTCTGGGTTAAATTCTACAGTGGGCATGAAATTTTTCAGACCATAACGGCTCTCAAGTCGACCCAGCATCAAATGAATACCAGGAAATGCACTGGGAAGTCAAGGTGACCTGCGAGATGATGACCACATCATCCATCATGTGCAGACGGTCAATGAAAAATATGGACCTAACACCGTATCATCCAATATACCTTGAGGTATGAAAAGGGGTTCCTTTACTTCTGTTTACTTATGTAACATATAACAGTATGTGAGTAATACTTTGGTAACGTATAACAGTACATGAGTGATATTTATCTATACAGAACCATTCATTCTTTCAATATGTTTATCTTCTTCTTTGCGTTTGTTCTTTGTGGCCAATTTTATCATTCTTATTGTGATCTTTGACAAGAATGTATTTTTACGTTGTGCGATTATGTGCCCATGGTGACTAGGCCAGCACATCCGGTTTCTCCAGCATTTTATTTACTAGGGTAGCTTGCCCTAGAATGATCTGTTGTGCCATATATTTTGGCCTGGATCTACACCTTTACGATCATCTTTTTGCCATATATTTGGGCTTTGTGATCTACGTCAAAGAGTTATGTTTGGGGAAACTGAAGATTTCATCTTCGTTCACCGAGTCCAGACCACTCAAATCAATGGTTCCTGTAATAAAATGTGTCATCAGTTCTTCAACTTCAAACCAGATTGTTGTTTAATTCAACATAATTTAATTATCAATATAATTGTTTGCTTGTCGGCATATGTGGGATTCATTCACAGATGACTCGTACACTACTGTTTCTTATGTTTCAGCAACTATTTGGGCAACTTTTCATCAGACATCGCCCAAGAGATACATGCATTTTGTTCAGGAATTTTGGCCCTGCATTACTTTTCCGTTCTTGCACTACTACCACTACCTGTAGCTCTCCTCGATCCCTACCCACTTAGCCAAACAGGAACCGTTGTTTCCAGGGTCACCACGTGGAGGTGGGGTAGGATCTTGAATAGTGCCAGCTCAGTAAACCTGGCGCAACGTTGTCCCTAGAATTGCACCTTTGACCCCATGTTTATCTAAGTCTACAGACACCCCCCCCTCCCAGTAATTAATGAACATATAACAAAATGAATAAACAACCCTACCTGATCTTCCAAGAATCGTTGGCTTTCTCGAGTGTCATCCAACCAGTAATGTTTGGGGAGACTGAAGATTTCATCTTCGTTCACCGAGTCCAGACCACTCAAATCAATGGTTCCTGTAATAAAATATGTCATCAGTTCTTCAACTTCAAACCAGATTGTTGTTTAATTCAACATAATTTAATTATCAATATAATTGTTTGCTTGTTGGCATGTGTATAAGGATTTGCAAATATTGGTCAGAGGTGCAGTGACTTACGCCTGAATTCACAGCGAGTAAACAGTAAGAAATATCAACATGTGAGAACATGAAGACTTGGATTAGTTAGAATTATATTAACATATGAGATCGTGAAAGTTTTAGTTCGAGTCTATGGGTACCAACAAATATTCCCAAAACCCATTCTAATAATAGCATCAGCAAGGGAAGTAAAAAATTCAAATAATTCTCTAAAACTTATTACAATCTGGCAAGTGAAACAAACACATCATTTAGAAATAAATAAAACCGATACCCTTCTTGGGGAGGTAACCAATTGGTGAGTCTTCAGCAATGGAGTCATCTCCCTCACATCTTCGAAGAATCCAATCAAGAACTCGGATATTTTCACCATATCCAGGCCATAAGAAATGTCCTTTAGAATCCACTCGGAACCAGTTGACATGGAAAATTTTAGGCATCTGTGGACAGAAACATTACGATCATGTACATTTCTCTGTAGTGGGCTGCATGTCTCTGTACGGGGTTGCATGTCTCTGTAGTGGTACATGTTGCTGTAGCGGGGTACATTGTACGGGGTTATTTGTCTCTGAGGTGGGTACTTTCTTTCGCCCATGTGTTCTCGGGGCTCACAAGGGGAGCAAAGAATAGTAACACTGCAACCTACAAGGTCTGTTGTAAGAGGCCACTGAGGTAGGTACATAGAGAGCAAAGAATAGTACCACTGAGGAGGAGTCCAGGGGAGCTATCCTAGCATATAAAAAGTGTAGCAGAAATCAGATGTGCAGGCCGCTACTTGTAGGCGCATAACTGGCACAATGTACAATTGCTCTTAGACTCAGATCACATACCTATCACAAAGAGTGGGCTAACATGAGGTCGATATGGAGCATTTGAAGAAGATTTCACCAGAGAAACATCATGATACATGAATCTTCAGTAAGTAATCATGAGAAGATTCTTGCTATTCTACAACTTGCATTACTTTTCTGAACAGGAGACACTGCAAGTCCATGAAACATCAATATCCATAGGTGGCCGACCTCTTTGTGATCTACGATTTGCTGAAGATATTGACCTTATGGCAGGCACTGAAGAAGAATTACAAGAACTAACCTCAAAATTAGAGACAGTGAGCAGAAAATATGGAATGGAAATTAACACCGAAAAAAGTAAGATAAATAAGTAAAAATAGGAGCAACAACCACGAGCACACCAATATCTGGCTTAACGGACAAAAGCTGAAGGAAGTGGAAACCTTTAAATAACTCGGGTCCTACATATACATCGATGGTAACTCTGGTAAGGAGATCAAATCAAGACTTGAGATGGCTTCAGCCGCTATGTCTCGGCTAAACGTGATATGGAAAAGCAAAATCAGTACTATGGCAAAATCAATATCTACAGATCGCTGGTGCTATCTATTCTTTTATACGGTTGTGAGAGCTGGACACTCAATGCAGAACTGGAACAAAGAATACAGGCTTTCGAATATAAGTGTTACAGACGGGTACTATGTATTAGTTATGTAGAACATAAGACGAACATCTATGTAAGAGAACAAATGAACAACCTTGCAGGTCGACAAGTGCCACTCTTGATAATCGTGAAACTGTGTAAACTTGCGTGGTTCAGGCATGTGATGAGACATAGCTCACTCTCTAAGATTATCCTACAGGGAACAGTTGAGGGTGGAAGAAAGAAAGGCGGGCAGAGAAAATCCTGGTTTGACAACATCAAGAGCTGGTCAGGGCAGAGTTTCTCCACACTCGCTTGAGGAGTTGAAGACAAGAGATTTTTGTGCTGATGTCTCCACAGTGACACCCCTACGACCCTAACAGGTTATGGGCTTTATTATTATTATTATATATTACTTTTCTATTGAGACTTTTCTTCCTAATAATGTGCCAAGATTCAATGCATCAAAGATATACCACACACACACAGCTATTGTAACAATTCAATGCATCAAAGATATACCACACACACACAGCTATTGTAACAATTCAATGCATCAAAGATATACCACACACACACACAGCTATTGTAACAATTCAATGCATCAAAGATATACCACACACACACACAGCTATTGTAACAATTAAATGAATCAAAGATATACCACACACAGCTATTGTAACAATTAAATGAATCAAAGATATACCACACACACACACACACACAGCTACGGTAACAATTCAAATACAATTATTTCTAAACACATTCTTTAAGCTGTCATCATATTTTATTGTGTCAGCAACTTTTGCCAGTCAGATTCTCAATATTTATCTCAAAGAATGACTTTCCTGATTAGCTAGAATGCCACCACAACCTACCTGACGACCAGGTTTCTCCAGGTCAAGCCAATGTTGTAGGTAATGTCCAAAGTTGTAGCCCATGAAAGGTCTCATAGCCATAGGATCATGCATGATATTTTTACCTGTTGACACAGATGATATCAATCAATAATATTTGTGTATGTAGACAGAGAATAATATTTGTGTATATAGACAAAGAATAATATTTGTGTATGTAGACAGAGAATAATATTTGTGTATGTAGACAGAGAATAATATTTGTGTATGTAGACAGAGAGTAATATTTGTGTATGTAGACAGAATAATATTTGTGTATGTAGACAGAATAATATTTGTGTATGTAGACAGAGAGTAATATTTGTGTATGTAGACAGAATAATATTTGTGTATGTAGACAGAATAATATTTGTGTATGTAGACAGAGAGTAATATTTGTGTATGTAGACAGAGAATAATATTTGTGTATGTAGACAGAGAATAATATTTGTGTATGTAGACAGAGAATGATATTAATCGGAGGACATCAATCAATAGTTCACAATATTTATATAATCTGTACTTCTAGATCAAAGCAATCAAACATAGAACATCAACTTTATCTTAGAACAAATATGGGAGACACTCAATATAGAACATCAAGTTTATCATAGAATATCAGCTTTATCATAGAATAATGACATGAGACAGTGCTGATCAACACAAGTAAATTTTTAAAAAGTCAAGGATGCTAGAACATTAATTTGTCATAAAGATGGATAAGGAGAGGGGGATGTTCTTTGGTTTCTTGGTGGCGGTCTGTTGGAGGAAGATGTTGAATCTATTCAACGATTTTAAAATAACAGGTCGACAAAACTGGATGCCGAGGGGTAACCAGCACTCAATTAATTTATTAATTACGTAAGCAAGTAATGCCACGCTTTATTTATAATATTCAAAATAATGTATACATTTCAAATACTAAATTAATTTGTCAGTTATGCAAGCAATTAATACCACAGTAACTGTATATATTTCAAACCTTGGTGTTCTGCAGCAGCTGTTGCTTCGGACTTGACACAGGCTCCGATTGTAACACCATGAGCCCAGCTCTTAGCTTGAAACACAAGGGGAACACCTGCAAAGAAAAACAATAACTTCAAACACGGGGAATACCTGCACACAGAAAGTGGTAGACATATTTTGAATGAATGTTTGCTAAATCTGTTATACGATGAATCCCACGGAATGTGTTTGCTTGCTTGAACTGCATATCATACATCACCTTAGCTATGGTGTACCTCTATATGTCTTCTTCACCTTTCAACTTCCAACGGAGCACAGGTCTTCAACAAACTTCTTCCAGCTCTTCCTCTCCCTTGCCATCCCTTCCAATTCTTTCCATGTTTTACCTATCCTTTTAATATCAGCCTCCAGCTCTCTTCTTCAAGTCTGTCAGGCCATCCCCTACTCCTCTTTCCCTGCGAGCTCCAAAACAGTGCCTGTCTTGTAATGCTTCCGGTCGATCTTCTAAATGTATGTCCTATCCATCGTCAGCGTCTCTTCTGTAGCTCTTTCTCCACTGGTATCTGCTTTGTTCTTTCTCCACTGGTATCTGCTTAGTTCTTTCTCTGAGTTTCTCGTTCGTAATCTTATCATATAATCTCAGTCCCTCTGTTCTACGTAACCATCCATTTACGAAGGTCTGTAGTTTTCTGGTGGTTTCTTTTGTTGTCTTCCATGTTTCCAAACCATAGCACAGCACTGACTTCACATTTGATTGAAAGATTCTCAGTTTTGTGTTTGTTTTGATCACCTTTGACTTCCATAACTTACTCAATGCAATAAAGTTTCCCCTTGCTTTTGTATTCTTATCTTGACATCTTTGTTTGTTCCTCCTTCTGTGTCTATGTTGCTACCAAGGTATGTGTATGACTCTACATATTGTAGAGCTGTGTCTATGTTGCTACCAAGGTATGTGTATGATTCTATATCTTGTAGAGCTGTTTCCTCCAGCATAATCTGGTTTACATTTACTGCATTTATTCTCATGACCTTGGTCTTTTCCCTGTGTATTTTCAAACCTAGTTGCTGAGAATTATTATTTAGGGTATTCATTTTATCTTTAGTCTGTGAGTGATTGTGGGACAGCAATGCCAGATCGTCTGCAAAATCCAGGTCCTCTAGTTGTTTCATAAGTATCCATTGTATTCCCCATCTGTTATCTGTTGTTGATTTCATGATCCAATGCATTTCCCAAAGTGGCGGTACTGCCCCTGTGGGCGCTGAAGCGTTCGAAGGGGGCGATAGTGGGCTTGGAAGCATTTGGGGGGCGTTCAGGCGATCTAGGGGGTCGGTGGCTCCTTACAGAATAAATTAATAATATATATTTAAAAATTAATTATTTTAGATTTTTTTGCGATTGAATAATCATTTAAACCCTTAATTCTGCATTTTAATTCATCTTATGTCCGTTTTACATGATCCATTTTTCCAGTGCCAGAAAAATGTATATACAGTAATTAGTAATCGTCCACCAGCCAAATATAATCACACCAACGATACTGTCTGTCTTTAATCAAGTTACAGTAGCAATGTGTTGCATGATACTAAAATAACAAGCTGTATAAACATGTTACTACATTTATTCACACACGAATATATGGATACAGGTTACTGTTCACTTAAACAGCTACTACGATGTGAGGAAACCTACAAATCTGGTCTGGTCAGAGCGGATCAGATCAGATGGAAACCGAGGGAGGCTGCTGTGATACGTAATAAATTGGCGTTTACGGACAAAGACACGTATGTATGATATTACATAACCAAGCAAAATGAATAACAAAATGATAAAACTAACACGAAAAACAACGTTCGGTCGTAGACCTCTATCAAAGGAACAAATACAGACAAGGAATACTAAATAAACTAAAGCATGGATCTAAATGAGAAGGATGACTAGAGATAGATGTGGCAAATACCGTGCAAAGACTGAATGTCTACACGTCGTGATATCAACACATCGGGTGGCAGAGGCGAGTGTGTCAGGCCACCTCCGATATGGAAAGACGATGGTGTAAGTGTATGCCGGGTGAAGATTAAGCAGAGGGAAGCAACTCTCTAATATGGGAAGCAGTGCGAGGAGAAGTAATTGAAGCTGCACCAACTCAAAACAGCGCTCTCCCCTCCCTTCCCCACAATAATTGACCCCATAAGTATTTGCCAGAGAAAAAAGTGAGGAAAAGGATGATAAGAATTTCTGAGTAGGGACAAGAGGAAACGTGACACCAGACTGTGTAAAGCAGCATACCTGTGATGGTGGTGGGAACTCGACAAACGTCGGGCTAAAGAGACATAGGGCCTACTAGGCCAATATGTATAATAAATGGTCAAGGAACAGACAACTTCAGACTCCATTGACAGAGTGCTAGAGCTATAGTCACTAATGACTCCCAAAAGCATGAGAACGGGGTCGTCAAATATGCATAGTATGAAAAGCGGTGTCAAGAGCGGCTACGTAGGTGCACATTCGAGCTGAAAGAGCGAAGCATGACGGTCTAATGACCAGGGATACCAAGGGGAGAAGAACGACGCAAAGAGGGGTGGGACGTTAAAAGAAAGGATTGGGGTGGGGGGTGGGTTTGCCGTAGTGGAAGGGGTGGGAAGAGCAGAGTAAAATAAAGAACACTAAGCGTACTGAAGTCGTATATTGATCCCTTTCGGTGCCAACACACCAAGTTGGACAACTTTCCAGCGCTAGCCGGCTGCGGTCATCTGAGGAGCACGGCACCAGGCTTTATGTGTCTAAAATATATGCTTGATATGTTTTCCTAATTGGATGATAAACTTGAAAAAAAGCTTACGTTGGACGGCGCCACCAAAGATGATAGCACTGATTGGTACTCCTTTGGGATCCTCCCACTTGGGATGAATAATGGGACATTGAGATGCAGGTGCTGTGAAGCGAGAGTTAGGGTGAGCTGACTTACTTACACAGCCAGGGTGCCATGGGTTACCCAACCAATCAATGATGCCAATGCCCTGATTGTATGGAAGAAAATTTAAATATATTTGATGATTACAATATGCCTGGGAAGGGGGCACTAGTATGTGGCATTTGATGATGATTACGATATGCCTGGGAAGGGGGGCACTAGTATGTGACATTTGATAATGATTACGAGATGATGATTACGAGATGATGATTGTGATATGCCTGGGAAGGGGGCACTAGTGTGCTACATTTAAGAGATAACATTTAGGATTTTGTTCAAAGAAATGCATTTAATTTTTAACAATGAACATTCTATACCGCTGGTAAATGCTGACTCCCTAATAATCTGATATTCACAAAATAGATGAGACTGCAGTAAAACTATTTGATTACGTGTTTTATAATCTTATACCGAAACACCTAAGAACAAAGTACTGTAGTTTTACAAAGTACATAAACAATACAAAGCGACATTACAATCAAGCAAAGGATACAACAGAAGGGAAGAAATTCACTTCTTATACGGTAGACATAACCTAATAATTATTCCTCTCGCACCGTATACGTTACATAGGGCCTGCAAGTAAATTCTCCATACCGCTCTATCCTGGGCAACTCGCTCAATCTCCTCCATGGAACTGAGACCGATATTTCCTGCCTCTCTCAGCAAAGTTTGTTTCAGGGTCTCCTTAGCTCGACCTCTCTTTCTTGAACCCTTTGCATCCCACTTCAATGCCTGGTTTGATATTCGTTGATCATTTCTCCTCAAGGTGTGTCCAACATATCTCCATCTTCTCTTTCTTATAACAGTTGTCACTAGTGGTTGACCAGACATGTCTCTGATTTTATCACTTCTCCTGAAATATTCATTATTTTTCGCAGACATCTATTTTCAAATGCATTCAACTTGCTTTCTATATCTTTAGTCATTTTCCAACTCTCGCTGGCATATGTTAGGATTGATACAACAACTCTTGCTGGCATATGTTAGGATTGATACAACAACTCTCGCTGGCATATGTTAGGATTGATACAACAACTCTCGCTGGCATATGTTAGGATTGATACAACAACTCTCGCTGGCATATGTTAGGATTGATACAACAACTCTCGCTGGCATATGTTAGGATTGATACAACAACTCTCGCTGGCATATGTTAGGATTGATACAACAACTCTCGCTGGCATATGTTAGGATTGATACAACAACTCGCTGGCATATGTTAGGATTGATACAACAACTCTCGCTGGCATATGTTAGGATTGATACAACATTAGACATAACATATACAATTATATTTTATCTATCATATATATGATACTTCATATTATAGAATACTCTAGAACCAGTTTATATATAACAAACATGTAGAATAACATTGTTTACTTTTGACACTTCATCCTCAAGACCTTCCCAAAAGTAGCCACCATCAGCTGTTTCAGCCACATTTGTAAAAATGCTGTTCTCCTGGAACGAGAGCATAGCGTTGGGATTGGTTTTCATGTTGGTTCCTGGAGCCACACCAAAGAATCCAGCTTCAGGGTTGATGCCACGCAAGACACCTTTGTCATCAAACCTCATCCATGCAATGTCATCACCTGACGACAAGATATTAACAAGATATTCACAATGTCATTACCTGACGACGAAATATTCACCATCAGAGATTTCTTATCAAAGCTGTCATCAAGTAGTGACATTCTTATCTAACTTATGTAGTAGAACAAATATCAAAGATGTCATCAAGTAATGACATTCTTATCTAACTTATGTATTAGAACAAATATCAAAGATGTCATCAAGTAGTGACATTCTTATCTAACTTATGTATTAGAACAAATATCAAAGATGTCGTCAAGTAGTGACATTCTTATCTTCTTCTTTAAATGCTCCATATCGATCACATGTTAAACCACTCTTTGTGATTTGTATGTGATCTGAGCGTAAAAGCGATTGTACATTGTGCGAGTTATGCGTCTACAAGTAGGCCAGCACATTCGATTTCTGCAATGGTTTTTATTTACTAGGGTAACTTTTCTATGCCCCTACCTCAGTCGCCTCTTACAACATACCTTGTAAGTTGCAGTGTTACTATTCTTTGCTCCCTTGCAGCCCGGCAACATACTGGCGGTTTTATTACTATCAAAATAACAAATTCAAATCATGATCTTTGTTCGTTTTAGCTCTCCTTGTTATCAATAGATCTGTCAACACCATGAACACATTTTTTTACCAAACTATTCATCAGAACACAGCAGAACGTAGAAACAGACAGCTTTGCTTAAGATTAGAAACCAAAAATTGAATCAGAATGTTTTGATGTAAATGTAGCATTAATTTTATATGAAACAATGCTTGGCACAATGTGCAGCAGTTGGGTTATTTGAATAGACAATCTTAGCGCACCCTGCAACAGTTGGTAGTGAATGAGTTAATGAATGAATAAATATACAGCTTACCTACACACTGAATCTTGAAACCTGGTAGACCAGGGTTCAACATTGCCAAGTTAGTTTTACCACATGCGCTCGGAAAAGCTGCAGCCACAAAGAACTCTTTATTTTGTGGGGTCGTAATGCTCATAATCTGTGAATTAATGTAATTATGGTAATGAGAATTATGTTAATGAGAATTATGCTAATGAGAATTATGTTAATGAGAATTGTGAATAAATTAATGCTGTTGTCATATTTGATAAAAGATCAATTGTAATCATGTTTAATAATAGATAAGAATTGATGTTATTTTTCTGTTTGATAAAAGATTGTATAAATTACACAAATATTTGATGTTATAATTATCACGATTATTGTAAGACAAATATCAAGTACATAGAAAACAGTAAACGGTGGGAATGGCTGACATAAGAATGCATTACAATCAGTTTGCTCTATATGGCATACAATATTAGAAAATCTGGTGTAAGAGCAAGAGCTAGAAGATGGTGGATAAATAATATCACTGAGATACCTTTTTTCTTCGTTCTTCTGCTATGAATTCAGTGGCCTCTGACTGATATTTGCATGAAGGTTTGCTTTCCTTGTCACCAGTGTCCCGCATTATTCAGGCAAGCCTTACTCTGACTACAGAGATACTTTTAATTTAGATTCCCAAGTAAAGGATAACAATTTTCTGTTGTCCAACCATGTACTGTGTGCGCACTGAGAACTTTTGGCCAAGTTGTCATTCGTGCTTGAAATTTCCTCCGTACGTGGCTACTAGCGCAGTGTGTTCTCAACTTTGTTATCCCCCCCATCCGAGGATAAAGAGAAACTTCACAGTAAATAGTACTAGATGCAAGAGTTTGTTGATCTCACCCAGCTGTAGACATGATCTCACCAGCTCGAGACATGATCTCACCAGCTGTAGACATGATCTCACCAGCTGCAGACATGACCTCATCAGCTGAAGACATGCCCTCACCAGCTGTAGACATGATCTCACCAGCTGTAGACATGACCTCACCAGCTGTAGACATGCCCTCACCAGCTGTAGACATGATCTCACCAGCTGTAGACATGACCTCACCAGCTGTAGACATGATCTCACCAGCTGTAGACATGATCTCACCAGCTGCAGACATGATCTCACCAGCTGCAGACATGACCTCATCAGCTGCAGACATGCCCTCATCAGCTGTAGACATGATCTCACCAGCTGTAGACAGGATCTCACCAGCTGCAGACATGTTCTCACCAGCTGTAGACAT
The DNA here is from genome assembly GCA_020796225.1 of Arion vulgaris. Classification (NCBI taxonomy): domain Eukaryota; kingdom Metazoa; phylum Mollusca; class Gastropoda; order Stylommatophora; family Arionidae; genus Arion; species Arion vulgaris. The sequence continues at coordinate 3,484,720 of CM036755.1, forward strand.
GATCTCACCAGCTGCAGACATGATCTCACCAGCTGCAGACATGATCTCACCAGCTGTGGACATGACCTCACTAGCTTTAGACATGATCTCACCAGCTTTAGACATCAAAACAAAGGAGAGCTTTATAGTAAATAATTTATTTATATGGGGTAGCTGATAGCAAAGTTTATTGCACATTGCGCTAGTGATCACCTATTGTGGATATTCTGGCGGGCTCAAGTCCAGCATAAGAGCCTAAACAAAATTATAGGTGTGCAGGTACTGTGCGGTTGGACTACAGGAGACTGATCCTTTAATTGTGGAATCTAAATTACAAGTTCCTCTGAAGTCTGAGTAATGCTAGCCTGAATGGCGAGGGACACTGATGATAAGGAAAGCAAGCCTTCATGCAGCAATCAGTCAGAGGTACCATAATAGGCACCATGACTGTGCTGGCATTCGTAGCAGGCGAAGACAAAAAAACAACTTGGGTTTACAGAAGAATAAAGAAGTTTATAGAAGATAAGTTAGTTTGTTCCTTACGCGCCAAAGGCGGCACATAGGGCAGAGGTTTTAGATCTCCATTTGATGTCGTTCGTTGCAAGCAGTTGGAGATCTTGTATGGTTTTACATACCAATAGTTTACTTTCTTGCAGGATTGTTCTTCGAAGAGTGGTCTAAGTAAGGAGATAAGGTAAGATGAGACGATAAATAAGATAATGAAAATAGCGCTTACCAACATGTGCTCTGCCATCCATCCTTCATCTCTGGCTATCACGCTTGCAATGCGAAGAGCAAAACATTTTTTTCCAAGGAGAGAGTTACCACCATAGCCACTTCCAAATGACTTTATTTTTCTTTCCTCTGGAAAGTGGACAATCATGACCTTCTCTGGATTGCATGGCCAATGGTTCTTGATCCGCCCTGAAACAGTTTATGTACACATTTGTATACAGGTAGGCAAAGCAATTTCTGTTTGTATACAGGCAGGTAAAGACAATTTTTGTTTCTATACAGGTAGGTATAGATAATTTCTGTTTGTATACAGGTAGACATAGACAATTTCTGTTTGTTTACAGGTAGGCTTAGACAATTTCTCAAAGCAGGCATTGCAGCGTGAAGCAAAGGGTTAAAAACAAAAAGGATGCCTTGCGAAACCCTGAAACGAACTATCAGACTTAATTTCATATAAGAGATTGAGCGAGTTGTCCAGGACAGAGCAGTATGGAGAAATTAGTTACAGGCCCTGTATAACATATAACAGTACAAGAGGAATGTAATAAATAATAAAATAAAGAAGATTAATAGCTTTTTCCCTAAAGCTTACATACTAGTTATGAATGTATTATCTCTGTTGATGTCATGTTCTAGTCATATACCACATCTTGTATTAATCGTCACTTTGATCTTCCTTTTCTCCGCTGTTTGTTATCAATACATTCAGATATTTAAAACTGTCAACTATCTCCATTTGTTATTGTCTGACAGAGTTACATTCCCTTAATAAAATTACATTTAATATATGAGTACCACCGGAGAAGAGAATAATTTCCGTAGACTATATTTTCTCAGTGCAGTGTCTGGCCTAATATATGAGTAGCACCGGAGAAGAGAATAATTTCCATAGACTATATTTTCTCAGTGCAGCGTCTGGCCAAATGGATTATAGCATGGCTCCCATACAGGACACCCAGGTTCAATTCACGGTATGTCAAGGAGTTTTTTTCTGTCAGGGGCATAAAGAAAACTCAGAACCTGCAGAGTCGCGATGACTGCACTAGCCATGCAGCCATCAAATTCCACAGGCTCTTATCCCCGATGTCCTACATCACCCAAAAAGCAGTATTACAGACAGCAACGAGTTTTACCAATATTTTCTCAGTGTCTTTCTTTGTACAGACTAGACAAAACTAGATATTTACTCTGTACAGACTGTAGACAAAACTAGATATTTACTCTGTACAGACTGTAGACAAAACTAGATATTTACTCTGTACAGGGAATGAGCAAAACTAGATACTCACTTTGCACCGGCCTTGGACAACCCATTGAATGAATGCACTTGACAAAGTCCTCATTTCCCAGGACTTCCCACACTTTGGGAGTCACACGAGTCATGACTCGCATACATAGCAGCACATAGTTTGAGTCAGTCACTTGAACACCAACTTTGCTGAGAGGGGAGCCAACAGGGCCCATGCTGAATGGGATGATGTACATCATTCGTCCTGTAAATGAGATGTCAGTAAGGGAAGACAATCAGGGCTAGACAAGATAAAACAGATAACTCTTACAAGTGACATGTTAGCAGCATTATTTCCCTTGTCTACATATGTTCATCTACTCTTGTTCTCTCTATCTCTCTCTCTGTCTATACCTCTCTCTATCTCTCTCTACCTCTCTCTCTGTCAAAGAAATTTTATGATGCAAGATAATAATTATAGGAAGATATGGATAAATATAGAGAAGAATATTAAATATAAACATAGAATAGAACTATAGTTAGGGTATGCATAGAATAGAACTATAGTTAGGGTATGCATAGAATAGAACTATAGTTAGGGTATGCATAGAATAGAACTATAGTTAGGGTATGCATAGAATAGAACTATAGTTAGGGTATGCATAGAATAGAACTATAGTTAGGGTATGCATAGAACATGTGTGAAAGATTTAGTTTAGTGTGTGGGTGGTTTTTACCAATGAGACCCGAGTCTAAGACCATATGTACCTGCCATGCATCCTGGGAAACGCTGGTCCAGTTCCGTCTTTGTTTCCTCTGGACTCAGCCATGTCCCTAGAGTTCCTAAGACACCCTCGCGGGTATGGGGCACAGAGTCATACTTGTTTTTGGTGACAATAAACGTCTTGGACTCGACACGAGCAACATCTGCTGGATCGGTACGGCACAAGTAGCTGATGAGATAATGATATGTTGTAAGTAATTGATGAAATAATTATATGTCGTAAGTAATTGATGGAATAATATGTTGTAATTAATTGATGAAATAATTATATGTTGTAAGTAATTGATGAAATAATGATACATCGTTCTAACAGTCACATCCCATCAGTCATATCCTATCAGTCATATTTAAACAATAACTTACTTATCCTTGTATTTGGTCAGTCTGGTCAGAGTGCCTCGTTCCAGAAGTTTATGAATAATCTCATCTGCCTCATCTTGGCTGCCATCACAAATGTAAATACCTCGGGGTTGACATAGTTGAACCTGACAGGAGACATAAATATTGTCACGTCTTTTATTCTGTGTCAGGACCATGAGTGTGACATTGAGTGTGACATTGAGTGTGACATTGAGTGTGACATTGAGTGTGACATTGAGTGTGACATTGAGTGTGATATTGAGTGTGGCATTGAGTGTGACGTTGAGTGTGACATTGAGTGTGATATTGAGTGTGATATTCTTCTTCTTTTTCTTCAGCTGCACCCATATGTTAGGGATCTGTCAGCTGCACCCATATGTTAGGGATCTGTCAGCTGCACCCATATGGTGGGGGTCAGCCATCAGTTGCACCCATATGATGGGGATCTGTCAGCTGCACCCATACGGTGGGGATCTGTCATCAGTTGCACCTATACGGTGGGGATCAGTCATCAGCTGCACCCATACGGTGGGAATCAGCCATCAGCTGCACCCACATAGTGGGGATCTGTCAGCTGCACCCATATGGTGGGGCTCAGTCATCAGCTGCACACATATGTTGGGGATCTGTCAGCTGCACCCATACGGTGGGGATCAGTCATCAGCTGTACCCATATGGTGGGGCTCAGTCATCAGTTGCACCCCTACAGTGGGGATCTGTCATCAGCTGCACCCATACAGTGGGGATCTGTTCAGCTGCACCCATACGGTGGGGGATCTGTTCAGCTGCACCCATATGGTGGGAAATTTGTCAGCTGCACCCATACAGTGGGGATCTGTCATCAGCTGTACCCATATGGTGGGGAATTTGTCAGCTGCACATATTGATTCTCTAACAGCAGGTCTAGTCTGTATCATCCCGGCTACTTCCCAACCACAGCAATGTTTGACATATGATACAATATGATCAAACTTCCCAACTACAGCAATATTTGACATATGATGATACAATATGACCAAACTTCCCAACCACAGCAATATTTGACATATGATACAATATGACCAAACTTCCCAACCACAGCAATATTTGACATATGATACAATATGACCAAACTTTCTACAGCTGGGCTACTGGAGAATTTACAAACAGAAAATCCAACTTTATGGTTCCAGATTTACCGAGTGACCAGAGGAGAACAGCCATAACAAGTAAATGAGTAGACTCATCAATCAACATCAAACTGGTACGGTCAGTCGCTGGATGCTGTTGGAGATATTGCGAAGGAGATTGGAGCACATATCAACATGTCCGGAGTGAAATGAAGATATTCCAAACTGAAACCAAATTATACTGCAGCATGGGGCCATACCTGAATAGTCGTAGTGAATGATGTATGTATTGGCTCACGCTCCAATAGAGGTAGGAAGCAAATAAAACAGATGAGACAGACAATATAAGTTATAAATAAAAAATATTGCTTACACAGTGGGCCACGAATGACTTGACTTTCTTGGGCAGGTGGTTAAAGTCTCCCTTGGCTACAGGAACATGGCCAATCTTCTGTACAACAATTTCATGGACTTCATAAACCAGGTCATCCTCTTCAGACATGCTGCTAAACATGGACAAAATAAAGCAAGAAGAAATATTGTCTTTTGCAACAAACATATTTTACTTGTATTATAATAATTTGTTTAAATAAATGTTTAAGAAGAATCCTGCAAATTTTCTGGCCAAATGCCATAACAAATGAGGTGCTTTTGAGACGAACAGACTGTGTATCCTTGGAGACCGGTTTGGACATGTATGTCCTATGCCAGTGGGGGCATTGGCTAGGACAGCTCTCAGATTGACAGCCGTCCGAGTGGTTACCAAGGACCAAATTGGGGTGTAAAGAATAGAACCACTGCTACCTGCCACGCATGTCGTAAGAGGCGACTAAGGAGATTGGATATGGGGCTAGCTACCCCACACCATAAAAACACTAGATGGCTACAGAACGGAGAGCGAACAGAGTAAACGCTGGCTGAAATCGGACACATCGCCGAAGGATAAACACCAGAGCTCCAAATGGTGCTGAAGACGTGATGTAAAACACACCAATGTTAAGGCTGCATGAATCAGATTTCCACATGAATATAATTTATGGGGAGGTCTGGTACATCGGTCTGGGCGGTGATCTCGAGAGAGAGAGAAATGGACAGCGGATGGGAAGAGAAGGCATGGACGTCCAAAGGAAACGGAGAAGAACGATGGAGAGTTGAAGGAGTGTGGCCTGACGTGGGAGACGGTTGGTAGAAAGGCAGCAGAACGGCAACAGTGAAAGTATCTTGTGGAAGCATTATATGTCAATCGAGACACGAAGAGGATATAGTAATAGTATTATAATAATAATATTGCCACCATTAATGCACTAATCTTGCCATCTACTACTATTAGTACTATTACTGTTACTACTGTTACGCGATGTCGACCGGCAAATATTATATTACAGTTTACAATCAGCTGCTTTGTTTCTATTATCTATGACTACATGAAAACAATATTGAATATTACCTTTCTTGAACACAATATCTGATGGGAAACTTGATGTAGAAGAATATGATAAACAAATAAATTATACACAAAATAAACTTGTAGAGAAGTGAAAGTAACGCGCAGAAAGCTCAGAACTTGATCCTCGTATCAACGCCAGTAGCGCAGGTTTAGGTAGTACGTGCCTAATCCCTTCTGACCTACTGGAGGTCATGTTGTTGTGTAGCTGGAGGGTCAATGTCATGATTTGATAATAGTTGAATTGTGACTAACAAGCAAAAACTTTAGCGAAGACAATCAGGGACAGTGAAGGTAGGATACTCAGCGATCTGGTTCAACTGGGATTTTCCGCAACGTGTCTATTCTTATTGTTATCTTTCTGAGACGCTTGCGCTTCGCTTTATGTCAAAGTGACATTGTATAACAAAATCAAGCCTTGTTCGTCATATGTTGAGAAAACGTGCGTTGGTTTAAATAGGCTTGGCTTGATAGCATCCTGTTGATGGCTGTAAAACGATGTAGCGTTTGAAGTGGGTTGTATTTCTACGTTACAGGAAAAACAAAAATTATGACAAACAGTGAAATCCAACAACCAGTAATGTTAGAAGATGAAACACTGGAAAGGGTTGAGCAGTTTACATATCTTGGTAGCGTACTGACACTAGATGGTGGCACAGAGGAAGATATAAAATCACGTCTGAGTAAGGCCAGAACCGCTTTTGCCAGAATGAAACCAGTATGGAAGTCCAAAATCTACAATAGGACCACAAAGCTTAAACTCTATAAAAGCATTGTTTTGCCAGTTTTGCTCTACGGATCTGAGTGTTGGAGGATGAACAAAGGAGATACTAGCAGGCTGTCAGTTTTCCACCACTCTTGTCTTCGCAGAATCTTGGGAATCTTTTGGCCAGTAAAAATATCCAATAACCAACTACTCCAAGACACAAGACAAGAGGCAATGAATGACATACTCAAAAAGAGAAGATGGAAATGGCTCGGACATGTTATGAGAATGAGACAAGAAATGCCTGCAAGGATAGCCCTCACTTGGACACCAGAGGGAAAGAGAAAGAAAGGCAGACCACGGACAACATGGAGGCGCATGATGGAAGAGGAACTGGACACCGCATCTCTGACGTGGGGCTCTGCGCTGAAGGTTGCACGGGACAGGAGAGCATGGAAAGTCCTTTCTGAAGCCCCATGTGTCACTAGGCATGACGGGATTAAGTAAGTAAGTAAGTAAGTATTTCTACGTTATCCTGGTACGTTTTATGTCAACAAGTTGTTTTAGTCAGGCTTCAATAGTTCTCAGACCCGTTTTCGGGAAACCCGTCTCCTGCTGGATCTGTCCTTGAGAGCTACCAGTATTAAAGTTAAAGGCCTTCATATAAGCTTACTTATGTAACGAAGGAAGGGTTTCTTCCCGTTCTTCTGTCAGAAGTCAGTTTCCTGTTTAGAATATCCTTGATGATCTTCCGTCCGGGCCAGGTGACCCAGTCATCTGCGATGTTGGCGGAAAATGGCAACCATGCTAGGAATCCCAGCATACTCAAATACCTCGTTATTTCTGATGTTGAGCGCATGCCTCAAACAGCGCACGTGGAACATATTCATTATTTTCTCTTGCAACGTCTGTAGGGTAGAGACCAAGATTCGCTGGCATATAGTAGTGCGTTCAACACGTAGGCTCTGTACATAGAAATATTGATGTTGATGCCTGACAAGAATGAAGAATGCCCTAGTATCGCCTACCACAGAGAGCCACATCGAAAAAGTATGAGTGCAAAGCAAAAGGAAGACCACACAAAAGATGGAGCGACGGCGTCAAGAAAGCCTTACGAAAATGAATATCAGCTTACAAAGTGCCTTAAAACAAGCACACACAAGATCACTACACCCCCTCCCCAACACTTCAATAAAGAAGTAAATGATGGAAGAGAAAAAGAAGAAAGAGTGTCGAAAACAGAGTAGTACACAATGACTACGTCTCAGACGAACTCAATTTTAAAACGTACTCGCTTGGAAAACTGCAGTCCACAAAGTAAATTTCAGTCGGTCGAGCAGACTACTTCGTGGAACATTGACAAAGCGGCAGAGAATATCATTAATGCCTTTGAATACAAATGTTACAGAAGAATACTTAGAATATCATTGACAGAGAAAAGAACAAACGCTTCTGTTCTGCAACAGCTTGATATTAAAGAGAGTTGGCTATTACAAAGCATAAAAACAAGGAAAATTAAATATTTCGACACATTAAGCAACATGACTGCCTAGAGAAGATAATTTTGGAAGGAATGGTGCATGGAAGAAGAACGAGAGGAAGACCTAGAAGACGAAGGGCGCATTGACGATCTGAGAATGACTGCTGCTGACACCAGTCAACTTGCACAAAACATTTTTTTCAGGAATGCTGTCATGGGAACCAAGTACCGGAAGGGACAAGCTACTTGATGATGATGATGATCAGACTACGTCTCAGTCGAATAGACTTCTCAACGGCGTGACCCAACTTGTGTCCTATTCTCTATCTACCGTCTTCTTCATGTCTTCTAAATTTCACCTGTCCGACTCGCTGTATAAGCTCCGACTGTCTGGTTCCTGTTCTTTCTCAGACTGTTTAGAGACCCCTTACAAAACTCCGACAAGCCCACCTGAACTTGGAATATCGCTCACCACCACGGGTCTGGTCGAATAGATTAGAGTGCGGCTTCCATGCGGGTGTTCAAACCACGGTAATCTTGATATCGTAAGAATAACAATGTGAACGACTCGAACGGGTTCAGAATGAAGGTATGCGTATAGTTCTGGGCTGTACTAGAGATACCCCCATTGTGAAGATGAGATATATGCTTGGCCTTCTGTCACTACGCTCCCGTCATGCAATCGCCCAAACCAAGGCATATATGCGGGTTACTTCGGATAAGAGACATCCACTTCACAAGAACACTAATGATGTTAAGGGCACGAGAATCAAGCGTGGCATGTCGTGGATGGCCCAGGCTGAGAGAACAATTGGCCAGGTGACTACGGTTGCGACTCTACCAAAAGGGAAGAATGGATCCCAACAGATGGTAGCATGATGAACTATCTCAACGTTATCATTACTCTTGGAAGAGAATGTAGAGATTGGGGCAACATGAAGGCTGATCTCGCAGTTAAGCAGCTGATAGAAGATAATGTAAGGGAGGATGATGTTGTTGTATATACCGATGGGTCGGTTCAACGTGGTGAGAAATCCGGCTGGGGTTTCTTGACTAATGCGCATGGTAGGGTTGTTGCAGAGCGAAGTGGGGCATACAGGACAACTACTTCTAGTATGAGGATGGAGGTTGAGGCGTTACTGCTGCCCTCCATTGGATTTCTGGGACTTCATTTACTGGGGCAGTTGTTGTATCTGACTCTCAGTCGATGCTTCACAAGATCCAGAAGGGCATGTTTCGGTATGAGTGGATGTCGTCTATAGAAGTTTCTAACCTCCAGCGGCTTACGTGGATATACTGTCCTGGGGATGCGGGTGTTTACGGTAATGAGAGAGTGGACAGGCTTGCATCAACAGCATCGATTGTTGGGGAGTTGAAGATGGATAAGGGGATATTCTTCGGTCTCTTCGAGACTCTCTGTTGGATGAGGACACTAATATCGATGTTGAATCGATCAAGCGATTTAAGCAGTTTGGAGTTACCCGTTGTTCAAGTCGAACTGGATGCCTGAGAGGCAGAGTGAGAGGTGTGTTTAATCAGCGAGCCACAGGAACCATCAGTATGCATACTCTTCGATATCTGTTGGGGAGACTGAGCACCTATGGGTCTGCCCGGAGTGCAATGACGTCAGTTTAGTAACCAATAACCAATCCACGGTAAAGCCAAGTATTTTTTTTCTGTCATTGGCATAAAAGAAAATCATAATCTGAACAGTTTCAAGGCGGCTACAGTAGCCATGCAGACATTAAATTCCTCAGGCTCTGTCACCCCCTCCCACCTCCCATCCTACACCGACATAAAAAGCGATACTACATGCAGTTTGGACAGTTGTTTGTTGTTTGTAACCACGGGTAATCCCCATGGTTACTGTTGAAGTTGTTATGACGTCATCGAATGTTTACACATCTTCTTTGAGAACTTGCTCAGCTTTCAGAAAAGGCAGAAATTCACTTGCAGTGGATTCCATCTCACTGTGGCATTGCAGGCAATGAGAGTGCTGATGTCTTAGCTAAGGAGGGCAGTGCCAAAGAGCAAATTTACCAACCCTTGTCTTTTCAAGAGGTCAAAACCCTCATACAGAGAAAATCTGCAGTAGACTGGAAGACAAACACTGGATATGATTATGGAAAAGACTCCCTCAAAGACCTAAGCAGAACAGACCAGGTCATTATATTTCGACTACGCACCGGACACTGCAGACTCAACAAACACTTATACAGACTAGGAATAAGTCAAACAGCTCTCTGCCAGTGTCAGCAGGCAGAACAGACACCAGAGCATATCCTGCAAGACTGTCCTCTTCTGTGTGAGCTGAGAAGCAACATGTGGCCACACCCAGTCGACCTGAAAACTAAGCTTTGGGGAAACCTGACAGACCTGAAGCTGTCTGCCCAGTTTGTGGTCCACAGTAAATTAAGCGTATGACCAGAGATCGCTGAAGAAGAAGAAGAACGCTCCATATCGACATCTTGTTAATCACTCTTTGTGCTGTATGTGTGATCCAAGCCTAAGTGCGATTGTACGTTGTGCCAGTTATGCGCTTACAAGTGGGTCAATAAGTCCGATTTCTGGGATGCTTTTTATTTACTAGGATAGCTTCCCATGGCCCCTACCTCAATCGCCTCTTACGACATACCTTGTAGGTCGCAGTGTTACTATTCTTTGCCCCCCTTGCCAACTCCGGTAACACACGGGCCGATATGATGGCATTTCCAGCTTGGCTTATCTCCTCCGCTAAAGTCACCCAAGATGATAAGGTCACCTGTGCGGGATGGAGGACATTAAAATCTCCCAAAGGATATGTTGTATGAAGAGCTGGCTACCAGCAAAGGAACTGTGTGATTACCCTTCTTATTCTACAAGGAAGTATGCAAACCAGACTTCAAGAATGTTTGTATGACTAGGCAGAATGTGTGTAGGTCTATGAATATACCAGACAAGGTTTAGTGTGTCAGGGACATGTTCATCATCGGTCCTTATCGTGTTTGAGGGCATGTAAGGGGGAAGACAAAACATGTCCATTGAAATAAAGAGTTTTGGTTTTCTTACTCTTTTTACTTTTTTTACAATGTGGGGTTGTCGGCTCAATATCAACCTCTGTCCTTCACAGTCTTAGCAACATGCTAGAGGGCTCCGTGGGTTTATTATTAGTTATCCCAGATACCACCACACTGAGCAGACACAGGTCCAGCTAGAAGCAAACTCTGAGAACTGCTATGTTAAGTCAGACTGCGCACTGGTCTGAGAACTGGTGATGTCAGACTGAGCACTTGCCTTCACACTGGTCTGAGAATTGGCAATGTCAGACTGAGCACTACTCTGAGCACTGGTCTGAGAACTGGTGACGTCAGACTGAGCACTGGTCTGAGAACTGGTGATGTCAGACTGAGCACTAGTCTGAGAACTGGTGATGTCAGACTCTGATAACTGATGAGGGCAGATTAAAGCATCTTGCTGATATAAAGCATACCAAGAGAAAGCAGAAACACAGGTTTATTGTTTTGAGACAAACATTGTGTCATCATCATGAACATATCACTGTTCATAAATTGAACATAACTATCACTAGTATCACTGTTCATAAATTGAACATAACATAACACTAGTATCACTGTTCATAAATTGAACATAACTATCACTGTTCATAAATGTATCTGTCCCTCTTCACATTTATCCCTCCCATTAATTTGATTTGGGTTGATCCATAGTTTAATCTCTTCCTATAGATATACTTAGCCTTGGCTAATGGTACATACTACTTCATCTGCAAAGTCTAAATCTTCTAGAATCTAGATCATAGATTCCCAAAATTTTTCTGCCCACCGTCCACTTTGTACAACATAAACTTTGTAATGCCCCCTCCACATTATAACAGTTTGCCAACGCCCCCTCCCACATATATGCATGCTCTGTTTTCTCTTTGATATAGAAAATTAATATATATTTCTGTAATACATGGTCAATTTTCAAATGATTATATGCATGAAATAGAAAATTGATGAAAAAATGGATTGTGCAAGACGTGCATAAGATGAATGAAAATGCAGAATTAAAATTTTTAATGATCAGTCAATCGCAAAATCTCAAAAATAATTTATTTTAAAATATGTATTATTAATTTCTTCTTTAAGGAGCCACCGACCCTAATCGCCTGAACATGCCCCAAATTCTTCTGAACCCACTATCATCCCCCTAGAACGCTTCAGCGCCCACTGGGGTGCGGTACCGCCCACTTTGGAAAACGCTGTTCTAGATGCTCCAGTAGAGTCCACTGTAGTCCTGTTCAAGCGTTGTTATTTCTTGTCTTCTTCATGACATAGTCCATCACTATAGGAAAGTGTTCTCTACCATAACTGTGCACAGAATCACTATAGGAAAGTGTTCTCTATCATAACTGTACACAGAATCACTATAGGAAAGTGTTCTCTACCATAACTGTACACAGAATCACTATAGGAAAGTGTTCTCTACCATAACTGTACACAGAATCACTATAGGAAAGTGTTCTCTACCATAACTGTACACAGAATCACTATAGGAAAGTGTTCTCTACCATAACTGCACACAGAATCACTATAGGAAAGTGTTCTCTACCATAACTGTACACAGAATCACTATAGGAACTATAGGAAAGTGTTCTCTACCATAACTGTACACAGAATCACTATAGGAAAGTGTTCTCTACCATAACTGTACACAGAATCACTATAGGAAAGTGTTCTCTACCATAACTGTACACAGAATCACTATAGGAAAGTGTTTTCTATCATAACTGTACACAGAATCACTATAGGAACTATAGGAAAGTGTTCTCTACCATAACTGTACACAGAATTACTATAGGAAAATGTTCTCTACCATAACTGCACACAGAATCACTATAGGAAAGTGTTCTCTACCATAACTGTACACAGAATCACTATAGGAAAGTGTTCTCTATCATAACTGTACACAGAATCACTATAGGAAAGTGTTCTCTACCATAACTGTACACAGAATCACTATAGGAAAGTGTTCTCTACCATAACTGTACACAGAATCACTATAGGAAAGTGTTCTCTATCATAACTGTACACAGAATCACTATAGGAAAGTGTTCTCTACCATAACTGTACACAGAATCACTATAGGAAAGTGTTCTCTACCATAACTGTACACAGAATCACTATAGGAAAGTGTTCTCTACCATAACTGTACACAGAATCACTATAGGAAAGTGTTCTCTACCATAACTGTACACAGAATCACTATAGGAAAGTGTTCTCTACCATAACTGTACACAGAATCACTATAGGAAAATGTTCTCTACCATAACTGCACACAGAATCACTATAGGAAAGTGTTCTCTACCATAACTGTACACAGAATCACTATAGGAAAATGTTCTCTACCATAACTGTACACAGAATCACTATAGGAAAATGTTCTCTACCATAACTGCACACAGAATCACTATAGGAAAGTGTTCTCTACCATAACTGCACACAGAATCACTATAGGAAAGTATTCTCTACCATAACTGCACACAGAATCACTATAGGAAAGTGTTCTCTACCATAACTGCACACAGAATCACTATAGGAAAGTATTCTCTACCATAACTGCACACAGAATCACTATAGGAAAGTATTCTCTACCATAACTGCACACAGAATCACTATAGGAAAGTATTCTCTACCATAACTGCACACAGAATCACTATAGGAAAGTATTCTCTACCATAACTGCACACAGAATCACTATAGGAAAGTATTCTCTACCATAACTGCACACAGAATCACTATAGGAAAGTATTCTCTACCATAACTGCACACAGAATCACTATAGGAAAGTATTCTCTACCATAACTGCACACAGAATCACTATAGGAAAGTATTCTCTACCATAACTGCACACAGAATCACTATAGGAAAGTGTTCTCTACCATAACTGCACACAGAATCACTATAGGAAAGTATTCTCTACCATAACTGCACACAGAATCACTATAGGAAAGTATTCTCTACCATAACTGCACACAGAATCACTATAGGAAAGTATTCTCTACCATAACTGCACACAGAATCACTATAGGAAAGTGTTCTCTACCATAACTGCACACAGAATCACTATAGGAAAGTGTTCTCTATCATAACTGCACATAGAATCACTATAGGAAAGTATTCTCTACCATAACTGCACACAGAATCACTATAGGAAAGTATTCTCTACCATAACTGCACACAGAATCAACATCTTAGACATTCAACAATGTTTATGGTTACATAATTAACACTAAACAATATCCACAGAGGAAGGACAACGCACACATACTACATAACTAACACTACAAAATACCAACAGACGAATGAACGCATGCATACATACATACACATAGGTAAACACATAGATTAGATTGTGCAATGTTTAATTATTTCTCATTTTATATTACATTTTATTTGAAGTAAATTCGATCATTTTTCTTTTATTACAAGAAATTAATGGAAACAGATGATGGAAGTCTGCTAAATTTGAAATACAGGAGAGAAAAAACAAAAGATTGCAACAAATTCTAGTCCAAGATGTCCTCCATCAATAACATAAAAGCTATTGTCCAAGTCTCTTAGCTGATGTGCTCGGCACAATGTCTGACATGTTGCTCTGATGGCTTGGCACAATGTCTGACATGTTGCTCTGATGTGCTCGGCACAATGTCTGACATGTTGCTCTGATGTGATCTACACAATGTCTAACATGTTGCTCTGATGTGGTTGGCACAATGTCAGACATGTTGCTCTGATGTGATTGAGACAATGTCTAACATATTGCTCTGATGTGATCGAGACAATGTCTAACATGTTGCTCTAATGTGATCTACACAATGTCTGACATGTTGCTCTGATGTGATCGAGACAATGTCTAACATGTTGCTCTAATGTGATCGAGACAATGTCTAACATGTTGCTCTGATGTGATCGAGACAATGTCTAACATGTTGCTCTAATGTGATCTACACAATGTCTGACATGTTGCTCTGATGTGATCGAGACAATGTCTAACATGTTGCTCTAATGTGATCGAGACAATGCCTAACATGTTGCTCTAATGTGATCGAGACAATGCCTAACATGTTGCTCTAATGTGATTGAGACAATGCCTAACATGGTGCTCTGATGTGATCTACACAATGTCTAACATGTTGCTCTGATGTGGTGGCACAATGCCTGACATGTTGCTCTGATGTGATCTACACAATACCTGATATGTTGCTGTGATTACAAATAGAAACTTCATGTTTGCTGTCTGATCTTGTAACAATTTGATAACACAGTAATAATAACAATTTGATAACACAGTAATAATAACTCCAGAAAATACAGTTTCGTATAGTAGGATGATTTTCTTGTATTGTCTGAAGACTTGACCGTTACTTCCTGACCGTCGCTCTGACATAGTTGGATTACTTCCAGACTGTTGATTGGGCAGTTGGGATACTCCATGACCGTCGCTCGGACATAGTTGGATTACTTCCTGACCGTCACCAGAGTATACTTGGGCTTAACCAGGATATCTGTTTGACTTGATCAATATCTTCTATTTGCATAAATCCATGAACCCTGAAGCATACAGATAAAGAAAGCAATTTATAAGTGACATTAATCAACATAATTGAAGGTTCATTTATTACAGTTCACATTTGACATACAAAATTTGTTTGTATGTTTAGCTGCTGTTATTTCAATCTCTGCTACCAATGTCTGGTGTCTTGTGCCAGTGTCTGGTACTAATGTCTGGTACTAATGTCTGGTGTCAGTGTCTGGTTCTAGTGTCTGGTACTAATGTCTGGTGTAAGGTTCCAGTGTCTGGTACTAATGTCTGGTTCCAGTGTCTGGTACTAATGTCTGGTGTAAGGTTCCAGTGTCTGGTACTAATGTCTGGTGTAAGGTTCCAGTGTCTGGTACTAATGTCTGGTGCCAGTGTCTGGTACTAATGTCTGGTGCCAGTGTCTGGTACTAATGTCTGGTGCCAGTGTCTGGTACTAATGTCTGGTGTATGGTGTTGTTGTTACCTCTACATTCTTCTTCTTCTTCAAATGCTTCATATCAGCAACTTGTTCACCACTATTTGTGATTTGTATGTGATCTGTGCCTAAGAGTGATTGTACGTTGTGCCAGTTATGCGCCTACAAGTAGGCCAGCACATCCGATTTCTGCTATGCTTTTATTTACTAGGGTAGCTTCCCTAGGCCCCTACCTCAGTTGCCACTTATGACATGCCTTGTAGGTCACAGTGTTACTATTCTTTGCGGGCCCCGGAAACACACAGGCGCTTCTTCTTCCAACATGAACTGACATGGACTTGTATACTTCTAAAGTAGTTAGTGGTCAACTGGAGTCTGTGTACATCTCCATATAGTTTGTCTTGGACTGACATGGACTTGTATACTTCTAAAGTAGTTAGTGGCCAACTGAAGTCTGTGTACATCTCCATATATCTTGTCTTGGACTGACATATATGTTTGTCATGTGTGTTTCCTCTGTTAATTGTGTGTTTGACACTCTTGTAGGTTGTGGGTCTCCGTCAACTTGTTGGTACCACATGTGCATACAACATCAGGGTCTACTTGTACTTCTACAACAGATGATACCTCAGTCTATTGTGCCCAGATTGTATCTATGTACTTGTACAACAGATGATACCTCAGTCTATTGTGCCCAGATTGTATCTGAATAATGGCAATCTTCTTCTCTATAAATTGTGTAGAAGGCATCATCGTTTTGTTGGAAGATACCTCATTCATTTTTTGTTCATTATTTTTAACAATACTATATGAAGTGATGTTCTACAAAAGTATATGCTATATGAAGTGATGTTCTACAAAAGTATATGCTATATGAAGTGATGTTCTACAAAAGTACATACTATATGAAGTGATATTCTACAAAAGTATATGCTATATGAAGAGATGTTCTACAAAAGTACATGCTATATGAAGTGATGTTCTACAAAAGTATATGCTATATGAAGTGATGTTCTACAAAAGTATATGCTATATGAAGTGATGTTCTACAAAAGTACATGATATATGAAGTATTGTTCTACAAAAGTACATGATATATGAAGTATTGTTCTACAAAAGTACATGCTATATGAAGTGTGAGCTGCCAACAGAAAACATTGACAATAATACTTACTTATTTCTATATTCTCTGAATGTTTGACTTGTCTCCTGTTTACTTGTTGGATCCACTACCAATTCCTATTTGGCGCTGAAATAAGAGTTGGTGAAACTTGAGTAGGTTTATGTATCAGATATTTGAGTCCATTATAATTATTCATGCAAGATAAGTGTATCAGTATGTCAGCACGGAAACAAGAATGTGTCAAGATGTGAGAGACGAGACATGTGCCCAAGATGTAGAAAGAACATATGAAGAAACTCTATATACAAGACGTAAGAAAGAACATATGAAGAAACTCTATATACAAGATGTAAGAAAGAACATATGAAGAAACTCTATATACAAGATGTAAGAAAGAACATATGAAGAAACTCTATATACAAGATATAAGAAAGAACATATGAAGAAACTCTATATACAAGATGTAAGAAAGAACATATGAAGAAACTCTATATACAAGATGTAAGAAAGAACATATGAAGAAACTCTATATACAAGATGTAAGAAAGAACATATGAAGAAACTCTATATACAAGATGTAAGAAAGAACATATGAAGAAACTCTATATACAAGATATAAGAAAGAACATATGAAGAAACTCTATATACAAGATATAAGAAAGAACATATGAAGAAACTCTATATACAAGATGTAAGAAAGAACATATGAAGAAACTCTATATACAAGACATAATTGTTTTTGTTTGCAACATACTTAATTATCCTTGACATATACCATTTGTGCTGTAGTTTGCTACACATATTTGGTGCTGTCCCCTTGCAAACATTTATTTGGTGATGTCCCCTCGCTAACATATATTTGGTGATGTCCCTTACTGATATATATTCAGTACTGTCCCTTGGAAAGACCAAGGTCATGAGAATAAATGCAGTAAATGTAAACCAGATTATGCTGGAGGAAATAGCTCTACAAGATGTAGAATCATATACATACCTGGGTAGCAACATAGACACAGAAGGAGGAACAAACAAAGATATCTAGATAAGAATACAAAAAGCAAGGGGAAATGTTATTGCATTGAGTATGATATGGAAGTCAAAGGAGATCAAAACAAACACTAAGCTGAGAATCTTTCAATCAAATGTGAAGTCAGTACTGTTCTATGTCTTGGAAACATGGAGGACAACAAAAGAAATCACCAGAAAACTACAGACCTTCGTAAATGGACGTTTACGCAGAATAGAGACTGAGATGGTATGATAAGATTACGAACGATGAACTCAGAGAAAGAACTAAGATACCAGTGGAGAAAGAGCTACGGAAGAGATGCTGGTGATGGATAGGACACACATTAAGAAGATTGCCCGGAAGCATTGCAAAACAAGTATTGTTTTGGAACCCAAGAAAGAGGAGTAGGGAAGGCCTAGAAATAGCCGGAGAAGAGAGCTGGAGACTGATATTAAAAGGATAGACACGACGTTGAAAGAATGGGAAGTGATGGCAAGAGAGAAGGGCTGGAAGAAATTTGTTGAAGACATGCTCCGTTGAGAGTTGAAAAATGAAGATATTGATACCTACCGCATCATGTTGGGAGTTGAAGATACCTACCAGATCATGTTGGGAGTTGAAGATATTGATACCTACCACATCATGTTGGGAGTTGAAGATACCTACCACATCATGTTGGGAGTTGAAGGTACCTACCAGATCATGTTGGGAGTTGAAGGTACCTACCGCATCATGTTGGGAGTTGAAGATATTGATACCTACCAGATCATGTTGGGAGTTGAAGATATTGATACCTACCATATCATGTTGGGAGTTGAAGATACCTACCACATCATGTTGGGAGTTGAAGATACCTACCAGATCATGTTGGGAGTTGAAGATATTGATACCTACCATATCATGTTGGGAGTTGAAGATATTGATACCTACCAGATCATGTTGGGAGTTGAAGATATTGATACCTACCAGATCATGTTGGGAGTTGAAGATATTGATACCTACCATATCATGTTGGGAGTTGAAGATACCTACCACATCAAGTTGGGAGTTGAAGATACCTACCAGATCATGTTGGGAGTTGAAGATATTGATACCTACCATATCATGTTGGGAGTTGAAGATATTGATACCTACCAGATCATGTTGGGAGTTGAAGATATTGATACCTACCACATCATGTTGGGAGTTGAAGATACCTACCACATCATGTTGGGAGTTGAAGATACCTACCAGATCATGTTGGGAGTTGAAGATATTGATACCTACCACATCATGTTGGGAGTTGAAGATATTGATACCTACCACATCATGTTGGGAGTTGAAGATATTGATACCTACCATATCATGTTGGGAGTTGAAGATACCTACCAGATCATGTTGGGAGTTGAAGATACCTACCACATCATGTTGGGAGTTGAAGATACCTACCACATCATGTTGGGAGTTGAAGATACCTACCACATCATGTTGGGAGTTGAAGATACCTACCACATCATGTTGGGAGTTGAAGATATTGATACCTACCAGATCATGTTGGGAGTTGAAGATACCTACCACATCATGTTGGGAGTTGAAGATACCTACCACATCATGTTGGGAGTTGAAGATACCTACCACATCATGTTGGGAGTTGAAGATACCTACCACATCATGTTGGGAGTTGAAGATATTGATACCTACCAGATCATGTTGGGAGTTGAAGATACCTACCACATCATGTTGGGAGTTGAAGATACCTACCACATCATGTTGGGAGTTGAAGATATTGATACCTACCAGATCATGTTGGGAGTTGAAGATATTGATACCTACCAGATC
This sequence comes from Arion vulgaris, assembly GCA_020796225.1. NCBI lineage: Eukaryota > Metazoa > Mollusca > Gastropoda > Stylommatophora > Arionidae > Arion > Arion vulgaris. The sequence continues at coordinate 3,504,494 of CM036755.1, forward strand.
ATGTTGGGAGTTGAAGATATTGATACCTACCACATCATGTTGGGAGTTGAAGATATTGATACCTACCAGATCATGTTGGGAGTTGAAGATATTGATACCTACCAGATCATGTTGGGAGTTGAAGATATTGATACCTACCAGATCATGTTGGGAGTTGAAGATACCTACCACATCATGTTGGGAGTTGAAGATACCTACCATATCATGTTGGGAGTTGAAGATACCTACCACATCATGTTGGGAGTTGAAGATACCTACCACATCATGTTGGGAGTTGAAGGTACCTACCACATCATGTTGGGAGTTGAAGATATTGATACCTACCAGATCATGTTGGGAGTTGAAGATATTGATACCTACCATATCATGTTGGGAGTTGAAGATACCTACCATATCATGTTGGGAGTTGAAGATATTGATACCTACCAGATCATGTTGGGAGTTGAAGATATTGATACCTACCAGATCATGTTGGGAGTTGAAGGTACCTACCACATCATGTTGGGAGTTGAAGATATTGATACCTACCAGATCATGTTGGGAGTTGAAGATACCTACCACATCATGTTGGGAGTTGAAGATACCTACCACATCATGTTGGGAGTTGAAGATATTGATACCTACCATATCATGTTGGGAGTTGAAGATACCTACCACATCATGTTGGGAGTTGAAGATATTGATACCTACCATATCATGTTGGGAGTTGAAGATATTGATACCTACCAGATCATGTTGGGAGTTGAAGATACCTACCATATCATGTTGGGAGTTGAAGATACCTACCACATCATGTTGGGAGTTGAAGATACCTACCAGATCATGTTGGGAGTTGAAGATATTGATACCTACCAGATCATGTTGGGAGTTGAAGATATTGATACCTACCAGATCATGTTGGGAGTTGAAGATACCTACCAGATCATGTTGGGAGTTGAAGATATTGATACCTACCAGATCATGTTGGGAGTTGAAGATACCTACCAGATCATGTTGGGAGTTGAAGATACCTACCAGATCATGTTGGGAGTTGAAGATACCTACCATATCATGTGACCTACCAGATCATGTGACCTACCAGATCATGTAACCTACCACATCATGTGACCTACCAGATCATGTGACCTACCAGATCATGTGACCTACCACATCATGTGACCTACCACATCATGTGACCTACCAGATCATGTGACCTACCACATCATGTGACCTACCAGATCATGTGACCTACCACATCATGTTGGGAGTTGAAGGTACCTACCACATCATGTGACCTACCAGATCATGTGACCTACCAGATCATGTGACCTACCACATCATGTGACCTACCACATCATGTGTGCTAAGAGTTTTCTCCAGGACGATCATTCTTTCTTCTTCATTGGTCAACTGCATCCTGGGAAATAATGTGTATATGTGTCTGAAAGTATGTGTGAAAGTATGTGTGTAAGCCTGTTTGTGTAAGCCTGTTTGCGTAAGTATTTGTGTGTGCATGTATGTGCAAGTATGTGTGTGAACACATGTGTGCGTAAGTATTTGTCAGTGTGTGTATGTGTGAGCATGCATGCGCATGTTGAAACGTGTGGGGTGCATGCATTATGTGAGTGTGGAAGTATGTGTGCTAGCATGCATACATGTGTGTGGAAGTATGTGTGCTAGCATGCATACATGTGTGTGGAAGTATGTGTGCTAGCATGCATATTTGTGTGTGGAAGTATGTGTGCTAGCATGCATATGTGTGTGTGGAAGTATGTGTGCTAGCATGCATACATATGTGTGTGGAAGTATGTGTGCTAGCATGTATACATGTATGTGGAAGTATGTGTGCTAGCATGTATACATGTGTGTGGAAGTATGTGTGCTAGCATGTATATATATGTGTGTGTGTGTACACTTGTAACCTGACACGACATACTAACTTGAAATGTTGACAACAACTTGCTAGTTAGGTAATCTAACAACACAGACACCCAGTCTCAGACTTGAACTTTACACCAGACTTATCATGTAACTTATAATTAAACTTATCATGAAACTTATCTCTCTCTCTCTCTCTCTCTCTCTCTTTGCCTTTTACCCCGGGTTGGGCATAGGCCCTCAACCAACTCATGCCAAGTCTTCCTATCTCTAGCTATCTCCTGCAGCTCCCTCCAGCTCTTCTTTATATTGTTGATCTCCGCTCCAAATCTCGTCTCCATGTATTCTCGGCCTCCCCTTCTTTCGCTGTCCCTGCGGGTTCCAGGCAAGGACCCTTCTTGTTATATTCCTCCGGTTTCGCAAAGTGTGTCCTATCCAGCGCCAGCGTCTTTTTAACCTGTTCGTTCACTGGAATCTGTCTTGTTCTCTCCATAAGTTCCTCATTTGTGACCCTATCATACCATCTTATTCCCTCTATTCTGCGAGACACCAGTTGATGAATGTTTGCAATTTATGCGCTATTGTTTTAGTTGTTCTCCATGTTTCTGACCCATACAGTAGAACTGCTTTAACATTAGAGTTAAATATCCGAATTTTTGTTCTAGATTTGATTTCTTTGGACTTCCAAATGTTTCCCAGTGCAATGAAAGCTCCTCTTGCCTTCTGTATTCTTATTTTAACATCTCTATCTGTTCCACCCTCTTTGTCTACGTTCTGCCCAAATATGTGTATGATTCTACCTCTTGAAGTGGGATTTCCCCAGGGAGATTGAGTTGTCGTTTGCTTGGTTAATTCTCAATATCTTTGTCTTTCCCTTATGAATGTTCAGCCTAGTTGCTGGGACCTTTGATTCAATATGAAACTTATCACTTAACTTATAATTAAACTTATAATTAAAATTATCATTAAACTTATGAAACTTATCACTTAACTTAGAATTAAACTTATCATGAAACTTATCATGAAATTTATCATGAAACTTATCAATTGTCTTATCACTTAACTTATAATTAAACTTATCATGAAACTTATAATTAAATTTATCGTCAAATTTATAATTAAATTTATCGTCAAACTTATAATTAAACTTATCATGGCAAATTGGAATATCTTCACCTCACGCCTAGAAGAAGCCATTAAGAACATGAAAATTAAAAAATATCCTAAACCGCAAACATTCAACAACTGGGTTTTAGATGCAGCAAAAATAAGTATACCAAGAGGAAGAAGGGAGACTACCGACCCTATTGGTCCCCTAAACTGGAAGAGCTTCACGCTGAACTCAGCATACAAAGAGAAACATGGAAGCAGACCCCACAGACGAAAATGTTACCCTACACAACAAGACAAAGGCTATATTTACCAAAGAAAAGAAGAAAAGCATGAGAGACAGCTGGCATGAAAAAACTGCCTCCTTAAATCTAGAGAAAGACACTAAAAAACTATGGAACCTCACAAAAACCCTAAACGGTGACAGGACAGAACGGACCAAAACTGTGCTACACACAGACACAGGATTTGACACCGGCAGAGCAGCAGCAGACCTATTAGCTAGAACCTATCAATTGGAAAGTCAAGTCCAAATTCAACAGGCAAGAAAAGAGGAAGTTAAAAACCAGTCAAAGCAACTGTTGAATAGTCTTGACTCTACAATCCCAACAGACAGCATGACAGCTATGTTTACCCTGCAGGAGCTAGAAGACCAAATAAAAAAGCTAAAGGAAAAAAAGGCACCTGGAGCGGATGGAATTACCAATGAATTCCTTAAACACCTTGGTCCTCTTGGCAAAAGGTTTCTCCTCAGCATTTTCAACCAGAGCTGGAAAACAGGTCAAGTTCCATCAACCTGGAAGGAGGCACACATCTACCCCATCTTGAAACCAGGCTAGGACAAAAATGACCCAAAGAGCTATAGACCCATCAGCCTTCTCAGCTGTGCAGGAAAATTGATGGAGAGGCTAGTAAACAGGAGACTGACATGGTACCTAGAAACAAACTCATTGCTCACCCCGCCCAGACCGGATACAGACAAAACAGAAGCACAGAGGACCAACTGGCTTACATCACCCAGGACATTGAAAACGCCTTCCAGGAAAGAAAGAAAGTAACAGCCATATTTTTACCTCTCGGGCATTTGATACGGTATGGCACGATGGCCTAATGCTGAAAGTCCTACAAACAGGAGTCTCCAACAACATGTTCTCCTGGATCAGAAACCTCCTCTCCCAACGTACAGCCAGAGTAAAAATAGACAACCACCTCAGCAAGATGCAAAAATGAAGGAAGGAGTTCCACAGGGCAGTGTGATAGCACCAACGCTATTCCTAATATACATAAATGACATCACCAAATGCTGCCCCCAGAAGGTCTCAAACAGCCTACATGCAGACGACTTCGCAATCTGGACAGCTGCAGAACACACTCAAAAACATCATATTTACTACAAAAAACAGTGGAAAAAGTGGAGAACTGGACAAAAAGCTGGGGCCTCAAAATTAACCACACAAAAACCACAGCAACTGTTTTTTCCTCTCCCCACACAAGGAAAAAGTATCCATCAATTTAGAAAACGAAACAATACCCCAAACAGATACACCCACCTTCCTTGGAATCACCTTAGACAGCAGACTTACCTGGAAGCCAAACATAGACAAAATTCAAAGAAAAGCCATACAAAGACTTGCTGTGATGAAGAAACTAGCTGGCACGTCCTGGGCGCAAATTCAAAAATATTAAAGCAGGTCTACACGGGAGCAGTCAGACCCATCATGGAATATGGCTCCAGCTCTTGGACAACAGCAGCCAAAACAAACACACACAAACTAGACAAGGTACAAAACATGGGCCTAAGAATAACTCTGGGAGCAATGAAAAGCAGTCCTATCGTAGAAATGGAAAAACCGCAGACATAGAGCCTCTAGAACTCCACAGAAAATTTAAAACACTCACCCAGTTTGAAAAACTAAACAGCTAAATGAACTCCTCTACACACAAAATTCCAAGAGAAAACAAAAACAGACTTGCAAGGAAAAGTCCCAACCATCTGACCAGAGAATTTCATATGCAACATACAGACATCCTAGAAACTGACCCAGAAATGTGGGAACCCATAATACCAGAGCCATGGACATCTACCAAAACACGGCCCAAATACACCTAGAAGTCTCAGGAATAATCTCCAAAAATATACAAACAGAGACAGAGCAAAGAGCCATTTCACTCCAAATGCTAGAGAGCAATATCCCACCAGCACATGGACAGGTGTTCACAGATGGCTCAGCTACAGATGCTACCAGAAAGGGAGGCAGCGGAATCTACATCACTCACCCTCAAGGAAACACAGAAACACACTCTCTGGCAGCAGGAGAAACATGCACCAACTTTAGAGCAGAGGCAACAGTCCTTCTTGCAGCCATACAGATTCTCAACGACCAGCAAGTGTCAGCAAAAATATTGCAGTCTTTAGCGATTCAAGATCCGTTCTCCAGGCTATCTCAAGTCCCAGACAAGACAAGCTCATTCAGGACATACGGCAAAATATCAGCTTGTTGTCAAAAAAATCGGAACTGGTCTTACAGTGGATACCAGCTCACTGTGGCATACCAGGAAACGAAAAGGCTAACAAACTCGCAAAGGCTGGGGGGAGCCTAACACAACACCACCCAACACAAAGTTTTACAGAAGCAAAGACTCTCCTGAAACAATCCAGGAAAATGATCTGGAGAAAAACAAATGGAGGATACAGGCCAGAGCACGACAGTATAAATACACTAAACAGAAAAGCACAGACCACAATCTTCAGACTTAGAACGGGACATTGCAGTCTCAGAGCACACCTCCACAGAATGGGTCTCAGGGACTCGGCCGCCTGCACCTGTGGAGCACCAAAGCAGTCCCCAGAGCACATCCTGCAAGATTGCCCTAGTCTGAGTAGTGAGAGATTGGAGATCTGGCCAACAGAAACAACACTACAAGACAAACTATGGGGAACCGGTGAAGACCTCAAGCGCACCGCCCTGTTTATGACACATACCGAGTAGTCGATAGCAAAAGTTGAGCATGAAGAAGAAACTTATCATGAAACTTATCATGAAACTTGTCATGAAACTTGTCACTTAACTTATAATTAAACTTATAATCAAACTTATTATGAAACTTATAATGCAACTTATAATTAAACGTATCATGCAACTTATCATGAAACTTATAATTAAACTTATCATTAAATTTATCCTGAAATTTTTCATGAAACTTATCAATTGTCTTATCACTTAACTTATAATTAAACTTATCTTCTTCTTTGCGTTTGTTCTTTACGACCAATTTTAATCACTCCTTGTGATATGTTTGATCTTTGCCAAGAACATGTATACGTTGCACATTGGTTTGGTAGGCTCCTAAACGCATAGGCTTCTACACGTTTAGGACATGTGTATCCGATTTCAGCCAAACCTCCTTAGTAGCCTCTTACGACATGCGTGGCAGGTAACAGTGGTTATATTCTTTACACCCCAAATTTGGGCCCGTAACCACTTGGGCGAAACTTATCATGAAACTTATAATTAAACTTATCATGAAATTTATTATGCAACTTATAATTAAACTTATCATGAAAGTTCTTATCATGAAACTTATAATTAAACTTATCATGAAACTTATGTAATTGAACTTTTCATGAAACTTATCATGAAACTTATCAAGGGTTTCATCCTCAAACTTTATCAATGTTATCTGTACGTGTACATACATGTGGAGATGCATGTCTGAGCGGAGGATAGCCGTTCCTAGAGAATACATGATACTCTCGGCAGCAGACAGTGCACCTCGTGCAGTCCCGTTGAAGGAGGTCATGGCAGAGCCCACACCTACAGGTCCACTAGCAGTATTTACAGCATGGCCGTCGCTTGATGGTCCTTTATTAGGGTTGGTCGGAGGAGGTGCTGCTGGGAGAGTTCATCATTACAAATATAGTCAATATTACAAGCAGTTGTTGGAAGATGGGCAAAGTTATCAAGAACAGGTGATATAATTCAGCTAGTTTAAGACAGGTAGACTAAGACAGGTAGACCAAGACAGGTAGACTAAGACAGGTGGACCAAGAAAGGTAGGTTAGCTAAGGTCAGTAAGTTTGGACAGGGAGACTAGACTAGGACAGGGAGACTAGACTAGGACAGGTAGACTAAGACAGGTAGACTAAGGCAGGTTGTCTATGGCAACTAAGACAGGTAAACTAAGACAGGTAGTTTAGGCAGGTTGACTAAGACAGACAGGTTAGCTAAGGTCAGTAGCTTTGGACAGGTTTTTCCACCGTTTGGTAGCCCCGTTTAGTTGTTTCACTATGTACCACCATTTTGTTAGCCTCTGCGCATTCCTTTAATTCGTGTATACCTATATATTTTAAGCTACCTTTGTGTTTCATCATATATAATATAATCAATACTTATGGTCTGTACTTCTTGTATGACATTGATGGAACCTGGTGATATATATTCCAGAGTTGCAAGTTTCATGTGTTAGAAAGACCTTCAGCTGGTGATTGCTTTTTTTTCCATCTCGTGAGTTCAGAACCAAGATTCGGCGCTGTTGTCATGAGTTTATGTTTCTCGAGACCTTCATATACCCATATAGCATATACTTTGTTTTGTTATTATCATGTTTCATGATAATCCTCAGAAATAAGAGAAATTACACTGTACCAGTCTCGTTTAAAATGAATTGTTTCAACGTTCAGATCTAAGGTTGCAATATTCAAGAATACTTATACACAAAACAAACACTAACATACCGTATTTGTGTAATGTGACCGCTACCTGCTTGCCAAATACTGTAAAATACATTCTGGTGGTGATCCCACCAACGGGAAATGGAAGGAAGGGTACAGGAGTCCGGAAGTTTTGAAGTGTCATATGTCATGCAAGAAACAAAGAGGTCAAAGGTACATTAATGCACGTGCTAAGCGTTTACCAGACGTCTCTTACGGTGCAGTATTATCGTTTGTTACCGTTACTTCTGACAAATTGGTGTGCAGTCTTTCTGCGGCGAAGGGGGCCTATGTGTGCGGTCATCAATGAAACGAACTTGGCATCATACTTTCACCTTCGCTTTGTATATGATATTTATGAAGACAAGCAGTAGACTATCGCGGTCATGATTAACGTGGATTGATTTTTCTTCTTCTTCTTCTCTTCCACCATTTACTTCTTTATAGAAGTGTTGGGGGTGAAACGTAGTGATCTTGTATGTGCTTGTTTTAAGGCACTTTGTAAGCTGATATTCATGTTCGTAAGGCTGTTCTTGATGCCGTCGCTCCATTATTTGCGTGGTCTTCCTCCATCTTTTGCGTGGTCTTGCATGGATTGATTGATTGAGCAATAATCATTGCACTTCGGTGAATAATCATGTATGATCCCACCTTCTTACACAGGAAGATCTCAACAACAGTCATGGACACCCACATACATTTTTTTCAGTGGGGGTGGAGGAAAGAATTTTTAAAAATTTATTGTGTTGGTAGTCTAATACGCAAAAATGGAGAAGATAAGAGTCTGGCTCAATGTATAGGAATACTAGCTTCTTTTAAATATTTCAACCTGTCTCGTTCAGCCATCTATACAGCAGAAGTGTCATCATCATCAAAGACGAACGCAAGGTTTCCCTACATTGCTTGTCTTGTTCAGCCATCTATAGCCTACAGCAGCAGTGTCATCACCATCAAAGACGAACTCAAGGTTTCCCTACATTGCTTGTCTTGTTCAGCCATCTATAGCCTACAGCATAAAGGTCATCATCATCAAAGACGAACTCAAGGTTTCCCTACATTGCTTGTCTTGTTCAGCCATCTATAGCCTACAGCATAAAGGTCATCATCATCAAAGACGAACTCAAGGTTTCCCTACATTGCCTGTCTTGTTCAGCCATCTATAGCCTACAGCAGCAGGGTCATCAACATCAAATAGTTTGTCCTGAGCAGAACTTTACCACACCAACAGTCCTCCAGAATTGTTTTCTCTCATAGGCCAGATGTCCTGCGTCTGCAGCCGTCATGTTCAAACCATCAGTGAATTATCCTGAATTGATCTACTCCGTGGTCTTCCTCTTCTTCTCTTTGCCGGTATGCCTCCTTCCATGATGGTCTTCTCCAGGCCTTCATTTCTTTTTATATGTCCAAAATACTTCAATTTTCTCTTTCTTATTTGTAGCATGAACCGCCGGATAGTTAGACCAAATTCAACATTTCGTACTAGGTCACGCATTAATTTTTGTTGATGATATCCTAACGTAGTGAGTGGTTGGCCTTTTGTTTATTGAACTGACGACATAGCACTCCAGGCAGACCCATAGATGCTCAGTTTTCCCCCAGCAGATATCGAAGTGTATGCATACTGATGGTTCCCGTGGCTCGTTGGTTAAACACGTCTCATTATTGTCTCTCAGCCTCCAAGTTCCGTTTATACTGCGTGTTATTCCAAACTTGTTGAATTGCTGGATAGATTCAATATCAATTTTAGTCGTCATTTAACAGCCGTTAGTTGAGAAACTGGTCACACCATATTCATCTTCAACCCCCTGACAATCGATGTTGTTGTTGCAAGTTTATTCCATCTTGCATTGTCACATCATATTCATCCATGTCCAAGAAAGAACGATAGATGGAAGGGACTGTCAGGTCATGCAAACCCAAGCATTACCTTCAGCTTAAACTTGGATGTGCCTGTCCCACATGTCATAGAGGCCAATGAATCAGGACACAATGTATTCACATACTCAATGTAAACCACACAGGTCACAAAGTGTGGTTAACGTGGTTGATAAGAACAAACCACACAGATCACAAAGTGTGGTTAACGTTTTTGATAAGAACAAACCACACAGATCACAAAGTGTGGTTAACTTGCATGTTAAGAATACACACAGACAAGAAAAAGATTGTGACCAAGAAAGTATACAAATCTACTGGAAACTTGAAGAACAAGTCAAGTCATAAATATATATGTGTCAATATTTTATTTCTTTTCCAAATTGTAATGTCTACAAATCAGACAATTTATTATATTGTTCTTATATAAAATGGTGGATGCTATATTAAATAATGGACCATGGAATCTAAAATGATAAAAATAACAGAGCAGTTCACTTATTTAGGTAGCAATTTTTATTGCACAGGAAATGTTAAAAAGAAATTATGATACGATTTGGCAAAGCAACATCAGCTTTTAAAAGTTTAAATAAAATATGGAACTGCAAGTTATATAGTATTAAAACTAAATTACGAATTTTCAATTCAAGTGTTGTTATCAATCCTAACATATGCCAGCGAGAGTTGGAAAATGACTAAAGATATAGAAAGCAAGTTGAATGCATTTGAAAATAGATGTCTCGAAAAATAATGAATATAAAATGAGATGAATTCAGGAGAAGCGATGAAATCAGAGAAATGTCTGGACAACCACTAGTGACAACTGTTATAAGAAAGAGAAGATGGAGATATGTTGGACACACCTTGAGGAGAAATTATCAACGAATATCAAACCAGGCATTGAAGTGGGATGCAATGGGTTCAAGAAAGAGAGGAAGACCTAAGGAGAACCTGAAACGAACTTTGCCAAGAGTGGCAAGAAATATCAGTCTCAGTTCCATGGAGGAGATTGAGCAAGTTGACCAGGATTGAGCGGTATGGAGAAATTGCTTGCAGACCCTATGTTACGTATAACGGTAAAAGACGAATTATTATTATTATATTACTATATTAACTATTCCTGTACAGAGAATATATGAAGAAATGCAACATGTAAAAAATCTCTGTAACATATCATAAATACAAAATATCACATACATCATCTCTGTATGAATGCTATTACAAATAATATGAGAACAATGACAGTTTGTGGTAACTGTCCGCCGCCTAGAAAGTGATGCTAGAAACTGACTGCATCGTCTGACTCTGCTGTCTGTATGTGGCCATGTTTCCTCTCTCTTTAGATTTGTTTCATAATGACTGAGTCATATTATTGTGTCTCTGTGGCATATGAGGCTAAGTGCTTGCCTCTCGTTACAAAAGTAATTGGTTCGATCCCTCATGGAGCCATTGAGATATTTTTCCAGAGATTCCTGATATCAGTGTAAGTGAGATCGAGTTCCTAGTCCTAATGGAGATGAATGATAAAACGTAGGTCCGTGTTCAACTCGAGCACGTAAGAGAACCTTCATCTTCATACCCACTCTGTGTTACCAATATCAAACATGGACAATGAATAAGACACATGCATAGAAAATAGCAACATACAAAATGAGATGTTTCCGCAAAGTCACCAACAACACAAGAATCAACAGAGTTACAAATACCAGCATCAGAGAAAAGGTTGGAACAAGACTGTGCTTAAGTTATATAGTGAAACAGAGAATGAAGTGGTTTGGCCACTTGGTAAGAATGCGAACAGACCAAACTGCCTATGAAGCTTTCCACAACAAAATATCAGGAAGGAAGGCGACAGGAAGACAGAGGAAAAGGTGGATAGATAACGTAGTTGAATTCTGCCAGGGACTAAGAAAACCATCACACAAGTCACCAAAGAAGCGCAAGGCAACTACATAAAACCACGACACTGGGTTAACAACCCAGTAGCATTGTGCTGACAAAAGAAGAAGAAAAAGAGAACATTGGTAGTTCAAAATTGTGAAAATCAGGCTGGAATGCGCTGCCGGCAAGATTCATTAGAAAAAGTATCCCTACAAGATATCTTTACCATCTTATAAATGACATTGGGACCCTCGCTGGAGCTACGGAGTTTGTGCAATGATTCTGAGCTCTTCCTGTATAAGAAAGAGATTGGAGCACATATGGTAACTCACCAAAGTGCAATGATGATAGTCCAATCAATCAATCGTCTGAGAACACACAACAGGTGGACTAACGCTCAGGGGACACAATCAAGTTTTAAAAACAAATGGTGGATCTAAGAAAGACAATATAGATGTTTGATAGAGCACTGCAAGCTTTTTTGCAATGTTATTCAATTCTGTGAGTCTATTGTTATTTACTGGTGAAAAATATTCATTATATTGATTATTTATTGTTAAACTTAACTTGCTGCATAATATAACTTCGATTTAGCATTTTGTGTTGATTTTAAAATGAATTCGTCTATATACACCATTACTGGAATGAGAGGTCACATGGTGTAGTTGGGGTCTGATTTCCCATAATTCTTACCTGAGTCCAAAGGCCCATACATTTATAGTTGGCTCTGGTCAAACCCTAAATTAGTAATACCTGATGTCAGTAGTGGTTCACTGATGCTGTTGTCTGTGTCAGGCTCTGAATTAGTCATATCTGTCGTGGGTAGTGGTTCGTTGATGTTGCTGTCCCTAATCAGCACCATGTTTATGTCATGTGATACTAGCAAAGTTGGTTCAAAATAGTCATGAAGGAACAGAGGTTTATCTGTGTCCTCATCTCCTAGTAATTTACTGGACATGAAAGCAAGGGAAGAAGATGTCACTGGTATATAACTTCTAGTAATGTTGCTATGGAGACTGACAGATCTGACATTGTCATTGGTGGATGTCAGATCTTCCAGGGTACTGTCATCTTGTGGAACAGCATAGCCATCTCCATGTTCTGCATAGATGCTCTCTGCAAGTAGTATAAAACATGATGTAGTGACATAGACTAGAGCAGACAAGCTGTAGTGACATAGACTAGATCAGACAAGCTGTAGTGACATAGACTAGATCAGACAAGCTGTAGTGACATAGACTAGACAAGCTGTAGTGACATAGACTAGACAAGCTATAGTGACATAGACTAGAGCAGAGAAGCTGTAGTGACATAGACTAGATCAGACAAGCTGTAGTGACATAGACTAGATCAGACAAGCTATAGTGACATAGACTAGAGCAGACAAGCTGTAGTGACATAGACTAGAGCAGACAAGCTGTAGTGACATAGACTAGACAAGCTGTAGTGACATAGACTAGACAAGCTATAGTGACATAGACTAGACAAGCTGTAGTGACATAGACTAGACAAGCTGTAGTGACATAGACTAGACAAGCTGTAGTGACATAGACTAGAGCAGACAAGCTTTAGTGACATAGACTAGACAAGCTGTAGTGACATAGACTAGAGCAGACAAGCTGTAGTGACATAGACTAGAGCAGACAAGCTATAGTGACATAGACTAGATCAGACAAGCTGTAGTGACATAGACTAGACAAGCTGTAGTGACATAGACTAGAGCAGACAAGCTGTAGTGACATAGACTAGAGCAGACAAGCTGTAGTGACATAGACTAGACAAGCTGTAGTGACATAGACTAGATCATACAAGCTGTAGTGACATAGACTAGACAAGCTATAGTGACATAGACTAGAGCAGACAAGCTGTAGTGGCATAGACTAGACAAGCTGTAGTGACATAGACTAGATCAGACAAGCTGTAGTGACATAGACTAGATCAGACAAGCTGTAGTGACATAGACTAGATCAGACAAGCTGTAGTGACATAGACTAGACAAGCTGTAGTGACATAGACTAGATCAGACAAGCTGTAGTGACATAGACTAGACAAGCTGTAGTGACATAGACTAGACAAGCTGTAGTGACATAGACTAGAGCAGACAAGCTGTAGTGACATAGACTAGACAAGCTGTAGTGACATAGACTAGAGCAGACAAGCTGTAGTGACATAGACTAGATCAGACAAGCTGTAGTGACATAGACTAGATCAGACAAGCTGTAGTGACATAGACTAGACAAGCTGTAGTGACATAGACTAGATCAGACAAGCTGTAGTGACATAGACTAGACAAGCTATAGTGACATAGACTAGACAAGCTGTAGTGACATAGACTAGAGCAGACAAGCTGTAGTGACATAGACTAGACAAGCTGTAGTGACATAGACTAAACAAGCTGTAGTGACATAGACTAGATCAGACAAGCTGTAGTGACATAGACTAGACAAGCTGTAGTGAGTGACATAGACTAGACAAGCTGTAGTGACATAGACTAGAGCAGACAAGCTGTAGTGACATAGACTAGACAAGCTGTAGTGACATAGACTAGAGCAGACAAGCTGAAGTGACATAGACTATATCAGACAAGCTGTAGTGACATAGACTAGATCAGACAAGCTGTAGTGACATAGACTAGACAAGCTGTAGTGACATAGACTAGATCAGACAAGCTGTAGTGACATAGACTAGACAAGCTATAGTGACATAGACTAGACAAGCTGTAGTGACATAGACTAGAGCAGACAAGCTGTAGTGACATAGACTAGACAAGCTGTAGTGACATAGACTAGACAAGCTGTAGTGACATAGACTAGAGCAGACAAGCTGTAGTGACATAGACTAGATCAGACAAGCTGTAGTGACATAGACTAGACAAGCTGTAGTGACATAGACTAGACAAGCTATAGTGACATAGACTAGAGCAGACAAGCTATAGTGACATAGACTAGAGCAGACAAGCTATAGTGACATAGACTAGAGCAGACAAGCTATAGTGACATAGACTAGATCAGACAAGCTATGGTGACATAGACTAGATCAGACAAGCTGTAGTGACATAGACTAGATCAGACAAGCTATAGTGACATAGACTAGAGCAGACAAGCTATAGTGACATAGACTAGAGCAGACAAGCTATAGTGACATAGACTAGATCAGACAAGCTATAGTGACATAGACTAGATCAGACAAGCTGTAGTGACATAGACTAGACAAGCTGTAGTGACATAGACTAGAACAGACAAGCTATAGTGACATAGACTAGAGCAGACAAGCTATAGTGACATAGACTAGATCAGACAAGCTGTAGTGACATAGACTAGATCAGACAAGCTGTAGTGACATAGACTAGATCAGACAAGCTGTAGTGACATAGACTAGACAAGCTGTAGTGACATAGACTAGATCAGACAAGCTGTAGTGACATAGACTAGACAAGCTGTAGTGACATAGACTAGAACAGACAAGCTATAGTGACATAGACTAGAGCAGACAAGCTATAGTGACATAGACTAGATCAGACAAGCTATAGTGACATAGACTAGAGCAGACAAGCTATAGTGACATAGACTAACAACGATAAGCTACTGTGACACAGAATAACATTAATTAATAGTCATCCAATGGAATTGATGATGACAACAGCCTCAGATGTGTATTGCTACACCTCTCTGGTGCATGAGGTAGTGACTGTAGATTCCCATCAATGTTGCCATACAGCAACTGTTTTGGGATGTGTTAATCAGGCATCCACACAACATGACCAGTTCAACTTACCTGGGCCTTCTATAACATGACCGGTTCAACTTACCTGTGCCTTCTATAACATGACCGGTTCAACTTACCTGTGCCTTCTATAACATGAGCGGTTCAACTTACCTGTGCCTTCTATAACAGGATGTTGGTGAATGAAATCTTGGCCCTTATGAGGACCTCTGTATTCTGAATTTTGTCCTGCCATTTTATTTAGAGTAGTCTGCGTAAGCAGCCTGAGTGGAAGTGATTTAGTTTTCTTGCATGCCTGTTATACAGTGTGCATGTCTCACTGATGAACAACAGCGTGGTAAGCACAATAGCCAGGGACATCGAACAGCATAGGCAAACTACAGTATATATATATATATATATATGGCCTTTTTCGTCTTTACAGACGGTCAATTGGCAAGTGTTTTACTGTGAAACTTCTGAGTTTATGCTTTTCTCTCTTGTCGTTCAGCTCATATATAAGTCTCTTCTCAAAAGACTCTGCGCCCTTGCGCAATTTGGCTTTCCACATAACTCTGTCATCAGCTAGTTTTTCCCATGTGCTGTTACGTATATAAAAGTTTTTCATTGAGGCTTTGCAGACATCTTTATATCTGAGTAGTGGTCTGCCCTGGTGCCTCTTCCTCTCCAAAAGTTCACAGAACAACATTTGTTTTGGTATGCGACAAGTTTCCATTCTTCTCACATGCCCCAACCATCTTAGTCGTCTACTGCTGAGCATGCCCATGATGGAAGGCAGATTTGCACGTTGCAGTACTTCAGAGTTGGTTATCTTGTTGTACCACCTGATGTTCATAATCTTGAGGAGACATCGAAGGTGAAAGATGTTAAGTCTCCTCTCGTGTCTTGAGTAGGCTGTCCATGTTTCTGAGCCATATAGTAAAGAACTAATTACACAGGCTCGATATATTTGAATCTTCGTCTGCAATGTCAGTTTTGTGTTGTCCCATGCTCACTTTGATAGTTTGCCGAATGTAGTAGCCGCACTCCCTATACAAGCATTTATTTCTTCATCAAGAGAAAGGCTGGCAGTGACCATGGACCCAAGATAGCAGAATTTTTGAACTGGTGTTAGATGGTTGCCATTTAAAGTGATATTTGTTGTGTTACCTCCTTGACATAAAACAACTGTTTTGGAGACACTTATAAGCAAACTACAGTGACACAACGGTTTAAGTTTAAAAAGTAAGTTCCTTAAAAATATAGAAGTGACTTTCGATTTACCTTCAAGCTGTAGCTCTTCTGTTTGAAAACCAGGATTAGACAAGGAGCCTTTTGAATAATTTAATGTGTTGTTAAGAGCACATCCATATGATCTGTGGGCAATAATAATTTGTTTATCAAGAACATGATCACCTTGAAATATCTCCCAAAATGATTAAAATTAAATATGGTGTACACAGATATAAATCTATTCAATAAAGCAGTCCGAAACAAGACACAATCAAATAGTTTGACAAAGGACATCAAACAAAACATGAAAGTTTGGGACAAAATGTTTGGTTTTGACTATTATTACTAAAGTTTTCTATGTACATACACTTCCTTGTTAAGCACACTACTCTAAGCTAGCACGCTACTCTAAGCTGACGCTACTCTAAGCTACACGCTCTCTAAGCTAGCACGCTACTCTAAGCTAGCACGCTACTCTAAGCTAGCACGCTACTCTAAGCTAGCACGCTACTCTAAGCTAGCACACTACTCTTCTTAAACACAGTAGCATAGTGAACTCACTTCTTAAACACAGTAGCATAGTGAACTCACTTCTTAAACTCAGTAGCATAGTGAACTCACTTCTTAAACACAGTAGCATAGTGAAATCACTTCTTAAACTCAGTAGCATAGTGAACTCACTTCTTAAACACAGTAGCATAGTGAACTCACTTCTTAAATGCAGTAACATAGTGAACTCACTTCTTAAACTCAGTAGCATAGTGAACTCACTTCTTAAACTCAGTAGCATAGTGAACTCACTTCTTAAACACAGTAGCATAGTGAACTCACTTCTTAAATGCAGTAACATAGTGAACTCACTTCTTAAACTCAGTAGCATAGTGAACTCACTTCTTAAATGCAGTAACATAGTGAACTCACTTCTTAAACTCAGTAGTATAGTGAACTCACTTCTTAAACTCAGTAGCATAGTGAACTCACTTCTTAAACACAGTAGCATAGTGAACTCACTTCTTAAATGCAGTAACATAGTGAACTCACTTCTTAAACTCAGTAGCATAGTGAACTCACTTCTTAAACTCAGTAGCATAGTGAACTCACTTCTTAAACACAGTAGCATAGTGAACTCACTTCTTAAATGCAGTAACATAGTGAACTCACTTCTTAAACTCAGTAGCATAGTGAACGCACTTCTTAAACACAGTAGCATAGTGAACGCACTTCTTAAACTCATAGTAAGGGTTCAATTAAACAGTGGGCATGGACAATTTTTCCCACCGTAAGTGCTCTCAGGTCAACCTAGCCTTAATAGGGTACCAGGAAAAGCACTGAAAGGCGGCCAGTGTTATGTTGACATCGTGTGCCGACAGTCAATGAAAAATAAGGGCCTATCACCTTACTCCCCCAACATACTTTGAGGTATGAAAAAGGGTTTCTTGACTTACTCTTCTTCTTCTTCTTCACCCTTCGCCTCCCCAAGGAGGCATAGGTCTGCAACCAAGGCCTTCCAAGCCTGCCTATCCAAGGCCATCTTTTCCAGATCTCCTCCTTACAGGGTCCTTCTTCTTCCACGGGTGGTGAGATATGAATTTTCCTGGTGGTGGTTTCTGTAGCTATCTAGTGTTTTTAACGGGTGGGATAACTTACCCCATTCAACCTCCCAAGTCGCCTCTTACGACATGCGTGGCAGGTAACAGTGGTTCTATTCTTTACACCCCAATTTGGGACCCGGTAACCACTTGGACATAGACTTACTCTTGACTTGACTAAATATTTCATATAAATAATCTGTGATATAGAAAGCAGATACCGTGCACATTTTCTCCTCCATAAAATGCAGAATGTGAAGATTGCAGCCAAAAAAGCAAAGATGGCTAAACCAGCGGTGAGTGCCCCGACCCATTTAGATATTAAGCCTGGATCAGTCGCAGCTTTTACTGAAATCAAATATGAATGAATATCACACATCAAGTAATATTTGTTATATTCTCTTAATTCAAACAAAGTAACAAACAAACAACTTGACGTATAGAACATAGAAGAGCTAGATCAGTTATAGACAAGGTAAAGATATCATCTTTTTAATGACATGACTGACACATCACCCTGGTCTACACACATCCCAGGTTCTGCAACAAATATCACATCTGTATCCGCATGTATTTAATAAGCATATAATTGTCAAAACATGTAGAACAACTGACCAGATTTTGAGTATTGAAAAACTTTCTTTAGCAAGACCAAACAAGTAGTTAAATAATCTCTTTGCAATCTCGGAGTAAACATTTTTATTGTAAATATAGAAAGTCATTGGGTAAATTTTTTTCTTTCTAAAATATTTATTTCATGATTTTTCATACACATTACGTATAAAATACCAACTATATTTTGATGGAGACTGCAGTCAAACTATGTAGAATAGTGAAACACGTAATAACAAAGTACTGTAGTTTTTAGTCCCATATTTTCATTCATTTTTTGACCGTTGTAATATCTTTGTCAAAGTCTATGTAGTGTGCTCTGAAATTCGTCACTCCTGTTGTACTGTTCGCTTGATAAAGGCCTTTTGGTCGAAACGTTGCTGTGTATTGTCATTGTTTTGTATTTTGCAAAACTACAGTACTTTGTTATTACATTATGTATGGCAAAACACGTGATAACAAAGTACTGTAGTTTTACAAATTACAGAAAAAATACACAGTTGTATATTGTTTTTGTACTCTGTAAAACTAAAGTACTTTGGTTTTATGTGTTTCACCATTGCTACATAATTTTACTGCATTATTCCTTTATATCGAGTGTTTCACCATTGCTACATAATTTTACTGCAGTATTCCTTTATATCTTTATGTGTTTCACCATTGCTACATAATTTTACTGCAGTATTTCTTTATATCTTTATGTGTTTCACCATTGCTACATAAATTTACTGCAGTATTCCTTTATATCGAGTGTTTCACCATTGCTACATAATTTTACTGCAGTATTCCTTTATATCGAGTGTTTCACCATTGCTACAAAATTTTACTGCAGTATTCCTTTATATCGAGTGTTTCACCATTGCTACATAATTTTACTGCAGTAATTCCTTTATATCGAGTGTTTCACCATTGCTACATAATTTTACTGTAGTAATTCCTTTATATCGAGTGTTTCACTATTGCTACATAATTTTACTGTAGTATTCCTTTATATCGAGTGTTTCACCATTGCTACATAATTTTACTGCAGTAATTCCTTTATATCGAGTGTTTCACCATTGCTACATAATTTTACTGCAGTATTCCTTTATATCGAGTGTTTCACCATTGCTACATAATTTTACTGCAGTAATTCCTTTATATCGAGTGTTTCACCATTGCTACATAATTTTACTGTAGTATTCCTTTATATCGAGTGTTTCACCATTGCTACATAATTTTACTGCAGTATTCCTTGATATCGATAATGAAAAAAATCCTGGCATATCCTTTACAGAAGTTTGCCATCGACCACAGTAAACAAATCATCAATTTTCTAGGCATCACTTATACATTCAGTAGTTGTCATTTCTTTCTGAATGGTGAGGTCAATTTTTGTTTCTTCTTCTTCCCCTTTCAACTCCCAATGGAGCACAGGTCTTCAACAAACTTCTTCCAGCTCTTCCTCTCTCTTGCCATACCTTCCAATTCTTTTCATGCTTTACCTATCCCTTTAATGTCAGCCTCCAGCTCTCTTCTCCAGGTCTGTCTAGGCTTTCCTCTACTCCGCTTTTCCTGAGGGTTCCAAAACAGTGCCTGTCTTGCAATGATTCCGGTTGGTCTTCTCAATGTATGTACTATCCATCGCCAGCATCTCTTCCTTAGCTCTTTCTCCACTGGTATTTGTTTAGTTCTTTCTCTGAGTTCCTCGTTTGTAATCTTATTATACCATCTCAGTCCCTCTATTCTGCGTAAACATCCATTTATGAAGGTCTGTAGTTTTCTGATGGTTTCCTTTGTTGTCTTCCATGTTTCCGAGCCATAGAACAGCACTGACTTCACATTTGATTGAAAGATTCTCAGCTTTGTGTTTGTTTTGATCTCCTTTGACTTCCATATCTTACTCAATGCAATAAAGTTTCCCCTTGCTTTTTATATTCTTATCTTAACATCTTTGTTCCTTCTTCTGTGTCTATGTTGCTACCAAGGTATGTGTATGATTCTACATCTTGTAGAGCTGTTTCCTCCAGCATAGCTCTATTTTTAGTGTTCTTAAAAAAGCCATGCAGAACAAATTTGCTTCCAAACTGTCGGTCACAGAGTTTGAAATAGGTATGCTTGGGTTGTGATCGAGCTCACTATCTCTTAAGCTATAGACACCCACATATCGATAATACTGTTCAATAATAAGCAGATCATTAAAAAGTATGCCACTTGTAAAATAGACCTCACCGTTCAGAAAGCAATAGCAAACTACTGAACGTATAAGTGGTGCCTAGAAAATCAACGACTCGTTTACTGTGGTTGATGGCTACGTCCTTTAGGATATGCCTTGATTTTCATTTTCATGCCACTTGTAGATGACTTCAAAATCTAACCAGATATAAACAATGTGAGATACAGACAAGACAAGCACTTACTTATTTGTTCTGTCGTCTGATTCTGGTATGAGTCGGTGGAGACAGACTGGTCATGTGACCATGAGTCACATGGATGTCCTCCAGCACACAGGCATTGAAATGTGTAGTTAGAAAATAGAACACAGAGTGTGTTGTTTGTACATGGTGCTAGGTCACATGGGTTCAAATATTCACAATTCTCATCCTGTGTCTCATTTGGAATGTCTAAACACTGGCAGCGATATCCTTGGTTGCTGCTGTCAATCAAAGGGAGACAACTTCCACCATTGACGCAGGGAGTTAAGTCACATGAGAAAATCATCCTGACTTCACATTGTCTGCCCATCCAGCCATCTTGACACTCACAGAAATTGTCATCTATAGAATTTGATATAACATTATTCTGTATTGACGCTGACAGATTCTGACAAACTCCTCCATTGTGACAGACGTTGTACTCACACCAGTGTCTACTCCTCTCACATATTCTCCCGGTGAAGTGTTCTGTACAGCTACATTCAAATGTATCCTCTTCCTTCTCTCGACATATTCCTTGATTCTGGCATGGATTATGGAAACAGGCATAGTTAGGTCTCTCACAATGAGGTCCCATGTGCTGTAAAGGGCAAACACAGGAAAACGAGTTTGGTCTGGGTAGGCAGGTTCCACCATTTTGACATGGAGTAGATAAACAAAAATTTATCATGACCTCACATTGCAAACCTGCATGAGGACAGAACACATCACAAGTTAAACATATATGACCTCACAGTGACAGAACACATCACAAGTTAAACATATATGACCTCACAGTGACAGAACACATCCCAAGTTAAACATATATGACCTCACAGTGACAGAACATAACACATGTTAAACATATATTACCTCAGTGAACAAGAACCACATTACTAATGGTACTCAATGCATGAGTATAAAATTACTGATGGTATTAAGGTGAAACACGTAAAAACAAAGTAATATAGTTTTTAAAATACAAAGACAAGATAGAGCGATCTTTTGACGAAAATGTCTTTATCGAACAAAGGATACAAAAGAAGCAAAGAAATTCCACTTTTCTATATGGCAGAAATCACAGATACAGTCTGATAATAAATCTATAACAGCCCTAAAATGAAAATATTAAAGGCATGAGAATCAGATTTGACACACTGAACTGAAGTCGAGAAAAGATTAAATTTGGATTTATTTTAAACAAATGAAAACTTCAGAAATAGAGAATACATTCAGCTGAAATTTGGATGTGCCTCGGGAGCCTAACAAGAGCCTAACAAGAGCATAGCAAGAGCATAACAAGAGCCTAACATATACAAGTTCTCAGCACCAAACCACACAAATGACAAAGAGTGGTTAACTTGGTTGAAAAGAACAAACCACACAGATGACAAAGTGGTTAACTTGGTTGAAAAGAACAAACCACACAGATGACAAAGAGTGGTTAACTTGGTTGAAAAGAACAAACCACACAGATGACAAAGAGTGGTTAACTTGGTTCTCTCTTTTCTCCAATCATGTTTTGCCTCACAACGTCAGGTCAAGAAGAGATTTCTAAAACTGTTTGCCTCACAACGTCAGGTCAAGAAGAGATTTCTAAAACTGTTTGCCTCACAACGTCAGGTCAAGAAGAGATTTCTAAAACAGACCTTTGTGTGCGCTTCTTAGATAGTATCTTTCGTCGGCCTCTGTTATCTCTGAGGTCCATCTTTTGCATGGTCTGCCTTTTACTTTGTACCCATTGTATCGGAGCAGCATTGCTCTTTGAGGTGAACTGTCTGTTGGTAATCTGCTTATGTTACCTGCCACGCATGTCGTAAAGGCGACTATGGAGGTTTGGCTGAAATCGGACGCACATGTCCTAAACATGTACAAGTCTATGCATTTAAGGGCCTACCAAACCAATGTGCAATGTATACATGTTCTTTGCAAAGATCAAACATAACACAAAGAGTGATTAAAATTAGTCGTAAAGAACGAACGCAAAGAAGAAGAACAAGCAATAACAACAAAATTGAAGATATCATGCTCTGAACTATTCACAACAGACAAATGTCTTGCAATACCGGTGTACCCAGATGGACAGATGCACTGATAGTCATATGGTTCTGGTCCATCAGTACAGTTACCCCTTTGGCAATTATCCAGTACACATTCATCATCTGGATTTTGGCAGTGACTTCCTGTGTATCCATACATGCAGACTGAGCAGTCATATGCTCCTACCAAGTCAACACACTCTCTATTGTTGCCACACGAAAACTGTGAAGGGAAC
This sequence comes from Arion vulgaris, assembly GCA_020796225.1. Classification (NCBI taxonomy): domain Eukaryota; kingdom Metazoa; phylum Mollusca; class Gastropoda; order Stylommatophora; family Arionidae; genus Arion; species Arion vulgaris. Next base: position 3,527,732 of record CM036755.1, read on the forward strand.
CAGCACTCATTGATATCTGCAACAAATTAGACTTTGTTACAATCAGCTACATGGAACAATCTGCAATCTTATATATGCTACAATATTCAATATATGACTTTTTTGTCTTTACAGATGGTTGATTGGCAGGTGTTTTACTGTGACAACTTCTGAATTTTCGCTTTTCTCTCTTGTCTTTAGCTCATACATAAGTCTCTTTTCACAAGACTTTGTTGCCTTGTGCAATGTTGTTTTCCACACAACTCTTGTCATCAGTTAGTTTTTCCTATATGCTGGGGGGACCTATAGAAAAGTTCTTCATTGAGACCTTGCAGAAATTCTTATCTCTGAGCAGTGGTCTGTCTTGGAGCCTTTTCCTTTGTTTTGGTATGTGGCAATTGTCAATTCTTCTACTATGCCCTAGCCATCTTAGTCGTCTACTGCTGAGAATGCCCATGATGGAAGGCAAGTTTGCACATTGCAGTACTTCAGAGTTGGTTATCTTGTCGTACCACCTGATGTTCATAATTTTGCAGAGACATTGAAGGTGAAAGATCTTAAGTCTCCTCTCGAGTCTTGAGTAGGATGTGCATGATTCTTAGCCATATAGTAAAGAACTAATTACACAGGTTCTATATATTTGAATCTTCATCTGCAATGTTAATTATAGGTTACATGTAGCAATCCCTGGTCAAATTATTGATTAGGCATTGCAGTGTAGCCTCACTGTGTGCGACTAAGGCAGCATCATCAGTGAAAAGGAGTTAACTCTTCAATATAGTATAACAAAAAGGAACTCTTCAATATGGTGTACCAAAAAGGAACTCTTCAATATGGTGTAACAAAAAGGAACTCTTCAATATGGTGTAACAAAAAGGAACTCTTCAATATGGTGTAACAAAAAGGAAATACTCAAACAGTTCGACTTACCTAAGCAATGGGATGTTTCACGTTTCACTAGATCTGCTTTTGTATATAAACTAACATCAGTCCAGCTGATGACATCACCATATGTGGTTTTGTTACAGGTTATTTCATTGGCCAATGCTCTTACATTATCCAGGGAGAGAATATGACTGAATATGTTGAACTGAGTTATCTCTCCTGCATACACTTGCCACAACGTAGCTGCTTCTGCGTAATACGGATTGTTTTGTCCTGTATTAGAAGAGTTGGTTACACATTTATAAATATGTTAACCAATAGAATACTTTTGTTAGTAGTAATTTGACATTGTCACCTTAGTCTGTCTTATCTCTAACACTGAGGTCCACTATCTCAGTCTGACTGCCTTATCTCTAACACTGAGGTCCACTATCTCAGTCTGACTGTCTTATCTCTAACACTGAGGTCCACTATCTCAGTCTGACTGTCTTATCTCTAACACTGAGGTCCACTATCTCAGTCTGACTGTCTTATCTCTAACACTGAGGTCCACTATCTCAGCCTGACTGTCTTATCTCTAACACTGAGGTCCACTATCTCAGTCTGACTGTCTTATCTCTAACACTGAGGTCCACTATCTCAGCCTGACTGTCTTATCTCTAACACTGAGGTCCACTATCTCAGTCTGACTGTCTTATCTCTAACACTGGAGTCCACTATCTCACTCTGACTGTCTACTCAATGGTACATCACGCAAATCTAACTTTAAACATTTCATATAAACCAGACTAAGTGTCATCTTCATTATCGAAAGTTACAATGTAATGAAGCTTTAATATTTTCAATCTCTGATGTTGGTGGTAAATTCTATTTTCTGATGTTGGTGGTAAATTCTATTTTCTGATGTTGGTGGTAAATTCTATTTTCTGATGTTGGTATAAATTCTATTTTCTGATGTTGGTAGTAAATTCTATTTTCTGATGTTGGTGATAAATTCTATTTTCTGATGTTGGTGGTAAATTCTATTTTCTGATGTTGGTAGTAAATTCTATTTCTGATGTTGGTAGTAAATTCTATTTTCTGATGTTGGGGATAAATTCTATTTTCTGATGTTGGTGGTAAATTATATTTTCTGATGTTGGTATTAAATTCTATTTTCTGATGTTGGTAGTAAATTCTATTTCTGATGTTGGTGGTAAATTCTATTTTCTGATGTTGGTATTAAATTCTATTTCTGATGTTGGTAGTAAATTCTATTTTCTGATGTTGGTGGTAAATTCTATTTAAGATGTTGGTGGTAAATTCTATTTCTGATGTTGGTAGTAAATTCAATTTTCTGATGTTGGTAGTAAATTCAATTTTCTGATGTTGGTAGTAAATTCTATTTCTGATGTTGGTAGTAAATTCAATTTTCTGATGTTGGTGGTAAATTCTATTTCTTGTCTTTGTTTCTTATTATTGAATGTTATTTTAGTCATTTCTTTTTTTTTTTTATCTTAGTTTTAATTTTCTGTAATTGTTTGTCCAAGATATCAGACCAAACTTTGTTCCAATTATAGATTATTGATTAGTTTGACATCCTTCTACTACGTAAGTCTACTTCTTACAGACATTCAACTTGTGTCATCATTCATCTTGTGTCATCATTCATCTTGTGTCATCATTCAACTTGTGTCATCATTCAACTTGTGTCATCATTCAACTTGTGTCATCATTCATCTTGTGTCATCATTCAACTTGTGTCATCATCCATCTTGTGTCATCATTCATCATGGGGAAATGCTGGGCCGTTACAAGCTTTCTTATAGCAGGACTAGCGATACATATAAACTTGTCTGCGGAATCATTAAACAAAATATTGCTTCTACTTTTCTTCTCTATGTTCTTGTTTATAAATGAGATTTGTCATACTCTACCATTTGTCATATTTATCCTTTCTGCGGCAGGCAATTTGAAAGCAAATTCGTTTCTGTGGGATTTTTACAAAAAGGTAAAAATAGACCTCACTGTTTAGAAAGCAATGGCAAATTACTGAATGTATAAGAGGTGCCTAGAAAATCAGCAACTCGTTTACTATATATATATTTTTTTTTTCCGATCCAGAAGCACTTGAGCTTTTAGCTCTTCGGCTCAGTGCCATGGACATCGTAACCCTTCGGTTCAGTGCCATGAGCACCGTTAATCTGGGGAATCTGTGGCTTTTCTGCCATCCCGCGGAATTGAACCCACACACACAGAGGGATAGTCACCCGTAGTCCAACGAGCTATGAACACGCTGGGCAGACGGGCGTTTACTATATATCATTGCTACGTCCCGTAAAGGATATGCCACGATTTTCATTCATACTCTACCACAAAGCTGATTAATCAACATGTCTAGTAGAACATTCTATATCAGTAACGTAATCCACTATCACACAGCTCTAACTAGTTATTGTGTTTAATAGAACATTACTAGAAATGTCAAGAAATAGAACATTACTAGAACATGTCCAGAAATAGAACATAAATGTCCAGAAATAGAACATTACTAGAACATGTCCAGAAATAGAATACAAAGTAAAACATGAGACAATCAAAAATATGTACACACATGCAGAGTGTTAAATGTTACCAAGAACAATTTGAACATGTACACACATGCAGAGTGTTAAATCATACCAAGAACAATTTGAACATGTGCAGGAATGGATGACCATCGATGGTCTAATGTTCCATCAGCAGAGAGTGAGCCATTGACCATCACCTGCCAGTGACCAGATGTACAGCTCCAGGTAACACACAGGTGTGACCAAACGTAGAAAGGTATAGTGACATTTGTGGAAATGGTAGCATCAAATATGTCAACCTAAAAAAGTGAGGAAAAGAACATTCATTTTTTAATTCTCTATTATTCTGTGTCATCAAGAGAAATTATGAATATTCCGAGATTTTAACTTACTAGGAGAAATAATGAATATCAGATATTCTAGGCTACCAGTAGATAACATTTACTGCTTACTTTGTTGACAGTCGAACAGTTGCCAAGCTAAGCCATATCACATAACAGTTGCCAAGCTAAGCCATATCACATAACAGTTGCCAAGCTAAGCCATATCACATAACAGTTGCCAAGCTAAGCCATATCACATAACAGCATACATCCACCTCACAAAACACAAAAACATCTGTACTTTACTTTATTTCCCCCATTTCTGTTGTATCTTTCGGAATTCAGGGTTTGCAAAGAGTTTCTGACAAGTGTCCTTGAGTGTGCCTCATAAATAGGTTCAGGGTTTGCAAAGAGTTTCTGACAAGTGCCCTTGAGTGTGCCTCATAAATAGGTTCAGGGTTTGCAAAGAGTTCTGACAAGTGCCCTTGAGTGTGCCTCATAAATAGGTTCAGGGTTTGCAAAGAGTTCTGACAAGTGCCCTCGAGTGTGCCATGTATATGGTGTTTCCTACCATCTCTGATATTTCTGCAATCCATCGTTTGCATGGGCAACCTTTAGCATTGAAACTATTGTATCTGACGAAGCAGGACTTTTTGGCGCCGCTGTTTTGGCGCGACCGTTTTGGCGCTGGATTTTTTGGCGCAGAGCCGTTTTGACGCGACCGTTTTGGCGCAGGATTTTTTGGCGCAGAGCCGTTTTGGCGCCATTTAAAAATAACTTCATATTTAACGTAACGCTTATAAATAACCGTTTTCAATAAATTATAAATGTTTAATAAATCCAATGCAATGCAAAATATAAAAATTTAAAAAAACGTTTACGAATACTGTTAAATATTTTACTTTAGCCAATGCAAATAATCAACTTATAAAACTTGAATAAAGTTTAACGAATCTTGTTCAATATTTTACTTTTAATAAGTTTTCCGAAAGTCCGTGTTTTTAATCCATCAAAAATTATGCTAAGTGACAGGATTTCTTACATTTGCGATGGACAAGATGTGACACTCAGTCGGTCAGCGTGTCAATTCTCGATCATCTCAAATGAAACGACTGATGATATAATTCAGACACCTGGCATTTATTCCAATAAACGCTGATGTATAAGTATATTGTTTCATTAGAGTTAATATACATGTACACTAAAAATTAAAATAATATTAAGGTTATTGAAATTTATTTAGGAATCTGTGCGCCAAAACATCCTGCGCCAAAACATCCTGCGCCAAAACGTCCTGCGCCAAAACGGTTGTGCCAAAGCGGCGGCCAAACGTCACGTACCGGTATCTGAATAGTGCCTGTGTGTTGCCGGAGCCCTCAATGGGAGCAAAAAATAGTAACACTGTGACCTAAAAGGCATGTCGTAAGAGGCGACTAAGGTAGGGGCCTAGGAAGTTACTCTACTAAATAAAAGTGTTGCAGAAATCAGATGTGCTGGTCTACTTGTAGGCGAATAATGGCACAATCGCTCTTAGGCTCAGATTACATACAAATCACAAAGAGTGGTTTAACAGGTGGTCAATATAGAGCATTTGAAAAAGAAGTATCTGAATAGTAGTGCTAATTGTGATGTACTGTTGGATGGTAATTCAAACTTTTGAATCCTTATTGTTTGAAGTTTATCTTGAATTCTTCTCATTTCTTCTATGAGTCCAATACAACCCGGTGCTGACTGATTGGAGCTGTCACAGTTTCAGCAGATTCTCTTAGATGAAGTTAAATGGTGCAACAATCTATTAGATTCTCCTAGATGAAGTTAAACGGTGCAACAATCTATTAGATTCTCCTAGATGAAGTTAAACAGTGCAGCAGTCTATCAGATTCTCTTAGATGAAGTTAAGCGGTGCAACAATCTATTAGATTCTCTTAGATGAAGTTAAATGGTGCAGCAGTCTATCAGATTCTCTTAGATGAAGTTAAACAGTGCAGCAGTCTATTAGATTCTCTTAGATGAAGTTAAACGGTGCAACAGTCTATCAGATTCTCTTAGATGAAGTTAAACAGTGCAGCAGTCTATTAGATTCTCCTAGATGAAGTTAAACGGTGCAACAATCTATTAGATTCTCTTAGATGAAGTTAAACAGTGCAGCAGTCTATTAGATTCTCCTAGATGAAATTAAATGGTGCAGCAGTCTATCAGATTCTCTTAGATGAAGTTAAACGGTGCAGCAGTCTATCAGATTCTCTTAGATGAAGTTAAATGGTGCAGCAGTCTATCAGATTCTCTTAGATGAAGTTAAACGGTGCAACAGTCTATCACATTCAGACTAGAATAACACAAATTGCATCCAAGGAAATCTGAAACTTTAGTTAGAAGTCGACAAACGTACACCGTATGCATGCATATCATCTTGATCAGTAGTTACCATAACAACATCCACCTCACACAACACCCCACAACCATCAGACACCCAACATTCCATACTCTTCCAGAACTTATTCTCAGACGTATATAAATATTTCTCTCAAGTTAAACAAGAAATTAATGAAACAAAAGCTTACAATTAATTTGTTCAAATGTTTGATGCGAAATATAATATCAAATTCTTTACTCTTTCCATAAACATAGCTATCGTTGCCAGGGAAGGTCAAGGTTGAAAGTGGCAATGTGAAGGCCACAATGGTGGCAAATGCAGAAAGTGACTGTGGTCTAAGCCAGGCACAAACAGAAAAGTTGAGTAAACTTGGTACAAATTCTGATGGCAAGACAACATATTGACCATCAGGACTGTCCAGGTTGAATACCAAATCAAAGTCTGCTGTTATTTCTGAAATTAAGAAAAAATGTTGATACAGGCAGGTCATATAGAGTTCACAAGGTCACAGTACAGCATCTTACATATTCCATCATGACTGTGAACTATGGTTCTAAATAAAGGAGACACAACTGCTATATCACACTTATTATAATAATGCTCAGAAAAGCATTCTTCATTCATACATTCCTTCCCCTTGTCAGTTAATTCATACATTCCTTCCCCTTGTCAGTTAATTCATACATTCCTTCCCCTTGTCAGTTAATTCATACATTCCTTCCCCGTGTCAGTTCATTCATACATTCACTCACCTTGTCAGTTCATTCATACATTCACTCACCTTGTCAGTTAATTCATACATTCACTCACCTTGTCAGTTCATTCATACATTCACTCACCTTGTCAGTTCATTCATACATTCACTCACCTTGTCAGTTCATTCATACATTCACTCACCTTGTCAGTTCATTCATACATTCACTCACCTTGTCAGTTCATTCATACATTCACTCACCTTGTCAGTTCATTCATACATTCCCTCATCTTGTCAGTTCATTCATACATTCACTCACCTTGTCAGTTCATTCATACATTCACTCACCTTGTCAGTTCATTCATACATTCACTCACCTTGTCAGTTCATTCATACATTCACTCACCTTGTCAGTTCATTCATACATTCCCTCACCTTGTCAGTTCATTCATACATTCACTCACCTTGTCAGTTCATTCATACATTCACTCACCTTGTCAGTTCATTCACACATTCACTCATCTTGTCAGTTCATTCATACATTCACTCATCATGTGTGTCATACATTCACTCATCATGTGTGTCATACCTTCACTCATCGTGTGTGTCATACCTTCACTCATCGTGTGTGTCATACATTCACTCATCGTGTGTGTCATACATTCACTCATCGTGTGTGTCATACCTTCACTCATCGTGTGTGTCATACCTTCACTCATCGTGTGTGTCATACCTTCACTCATCGTGTGTGTCATACATTCACTCATCGTGTGTGTCATACATTCACTCATCATGTGTGTGTCATACATTCACTCATAGTGTGTGTCATACATTCACTCATCGTGTGTGTCATACATTCACTCATCGTGTGTGTCATACCTTCACTTATCATGTGTCTGTCAAACATTCACTCATCCTGTGTGTCATACCTTCACTCATCATGTGTGTGTCATACATTCACTCATCGTGTGTGTCATACATTCACTGACCTTGTTCACAAAAATAACCTGACCATCCAGCAGGACATTTACACAGATATCCAGTCTGATTATTCAATGCTGGGATGCAAGTAGAGATCCTGCTACAATTTGAGTTTCCACAGGGGTCAAGTACAAGGTCACATAAATTACCTGAAGGTCATAATGGATGTTTGTATTATCAAAGATAAGCTTACTTATATATGACCTTTCTCTATGTCTCCTTGATCTCATAACCTCTGTTTGAAAGTTAGTTAGTCATGAGATCTCCCTCATTGAACATGGAACAAGTCCATCTCTTTCTTCTTTTCTCCAATTCTGTTTGCCTTACAGCGCCAGGTCAACACAAGATTTCTAAAACAGGCCCTTGTGTGCGCTTCGTAGATAGTGTCTTTCGTCGCCTCTAATATCTCTGAGGTCCATCTTTTGCATGGCTGGCCTTTTGCTTTGTACCCATTGTATCAGAATTGCTCTTTGAGATGCACTGTCTGTTGGTAATCTGCTTACATGGCCGAACCATTTAATTTGTTGTTTCTTGATGAAACGAATCCATGAGTGCTCCAATCTTATCTTCATTATATCCGCCAGCATTTGGTGCCTGACAGTTTTAGTTTTGTGTCTATTGTCTTTCCCCAGGTGCATGATGGAATTTGTTGTCCACTCTTGCTGTTTAGCGTAGGGGTGGGAGCTTTAATTTGCGTTCCAGGATCAGATGAGTTGCCCTTGTTGTATGATATCCGTGTTTATTTAGTGTGGTCTTGATATTGTCTATCCATCTTTTCTTGGTCTAGTTTTGTATTGGTTTATGAAATATTGTCTACTCCCTGTATAATGTTTAAATCTTGCAACATTATATGTGACTCCAAGTTCCTGCAGTTGGAACATAAAAGTAGAATCCAAACCACCATTTGAACCTCCTGTTTGACCTGTCCTCCTACTGGTGTTCAGGATATCAGCTCTGCCCATTGTTCTACCACTTGTCACTGTAGCCATGCACTAAAGTCTGTCTACCACTTGTCCCTGTAGCCATGTACTTAAGTCTGTCTACCACTTGTCACTGTAGCCATGCACTAAAGTCTGTCTACCACTTGTCACTGTAGCCATGCACTAAAGTCTGTCTACCACTTGTCACTGTAGCCATGCACTAAAGTCTGTCTACCACTTGTCACTGTAGCCGTGCACTAAAGTCTGTCTACCACTTGTCACTGTAGCCATGCACTAAAGTCTGTCTACCACTTGTCACTGTAGCCATGCACTAAAGTCTGTCTACCACTTGTCACTGTAGCCATGCACTAAAGTCTGTCTACCACTTGTCACTGTAGCCATGCACTAAAGTCTGTCTACCACTTGTCACTGTGGCTGTGCACTAAAGTATGTCTACCACTTGTCACTGTAGCTGTGCACTAAAGTCTGTCTACCACTTGTCACTGTAGCCATGCACTAAAGTCTGTCTACCACTTGTCACTGTAGCTGTGTACTAAAGTCTGTCTACCACTTGTCACTGTAGCCATGCACTAAAGTCTGTCTACCACTTGTCACTGTAGCTGTGTACTAAAGTCTGTCTACCACTTGTCACTGTAGCTGTGCACTAAAGTCTGTCTGCTCATTCATTTCTCTTGACCAGCACAAGGAAATGGAGTTGGATCGTGGTCAGTGTCAGATCACTGACCCTGGATTGGTATCTGAATTCATGAAACAGATGATACGAGCAGAATCACTGACTGTTAGACTTACTGGAGTTATTCTACGAGTAACTAGGTCAAATACTAACAGAAGAATGTGAGTTATTCTACCAGTAACTAGGTCAAATACTAACAGAAGAATGTGAGCTATTCTACCAGTAACTAGGTCAAATACTAACAGAAGAATGTGAGTTATTCTACCAGTAACTAGGTCAAATACTAACAGAAGAATGTGAGTTATTCTACCAGTAACTAGGTCAAATACTAACGGAAGAATGTGAGTTATTCTACCAGTAACTAGGTCAAATACTAACGGAAGAATGTGAGTTATTCTACCAGTAACTAGGTCAAATACTAACAGAAGAATGTGAGTTATTCTACCAGTAACTAGGTCAAATACTAATGGAAGAATGTGAGTTATTCTACCAGTAACTAGGTCAAATACTAACGGAAGAATGTGAGTTATTCTACCAGTAACTAGGTCAAATACTAACAGAAGAATGTGAGTTATTCTACCAGTAACTAGGTCAAATACTAATGGAAGAATGTGAGTTATTCTACCAGTAACTAGGTCAAATACTAACAGAAGAATGTGAGTTATTCTACCAGTAACTAGGTCAAATACTAACGGAAGAATGTGAGTTATTCTACCAGTAACTAGGTCAAATACTAATGGAAGAATGTGAGTTATTCTACAAGTAACTAGGTCAAATACTAACAGAAGAATGTGAGTTATTCTACCAGTAACTAGGTCAAATACTAACGGAAGAATGTGAGTTATTCTACCAGTAACTAGGTCAAATAGGGAAGAATGTGAGCTATTCTACCAGTAACTAGGTCAAATACTAACGGAAGAATGTGAGTTATTCTACCAGTAACTAGGTCAAATACTAACGGAAGAATGTGAGCTATTCTACCAGTAACTAGGCCAAATATTAACGGAAGAATGTGAGCTATTCTACCAGTAACTAGGTCAAATACTAACGGAATAATGTGAGTTATTCTACGAGTAACTAGGTCAAATACTAACGGAAGAATGTGAGTTATTCTACCAGTAACTAGGTCAAATACTAACGAAAGAATGTGAGTTATTCATCAAGTTATTGGTTACTGAACCAACATCACAGCACTCAGAGCAGACCCATAGGTGCTCAGTCTCCCCAATAGATATTGAAAGCTATGCTTACTGATGGTTCCTGTGGCTTGTTGGTTAAACACACTCCTCACTCTGCCACTCAGCAATTGCCAAGTGACTAAAGAACATCCCCCTTATCTATTCTCAATTCCCTGAAATCAATACAGTTGATGCAAGTCTGTCCAAAACACCCGCATGCCCAGAACAGTAGATCTCTAGATGTTGGAAACCGCAATAGATGACATCTGTTCATACCGGAACCTGCCATTTTAGACCTTCGAAAACATCGACTGAGAGTCAGATACAGCAGCTGTCATAACAAACAATGTTCCAGATATCCGTTGAGAGCAGCAGTAATGGCCTCAACCTCCATTCTCATATTGGAAGTAGTTGTTCTGTATGTTCCGCTGTGTTCTGCAACAGCACTACCAGTGGCAGCATATGATCATTTTTGTTGGTGGGGCCAGATAAAAATTTTCCCAAAAATCATGGTCTAAATATACCACATTTTTACTGTGCCTAAAAAATAATGCGCTAGAAATGTGTGAAGTATACTAATTTGGGAGAAAAGATGGTGAATTTCAGACTGTATATGATATTTTACCATTATATGTTCAACTTTCAAAGCTGATCAGTATCACGTTAAAAGTAATAATTATGAAAAAATAAATTATAAAATAATAAATACACGCTATACATTTTTTTTGGGTGGGGCCCAGCCCCACTGGCCCTTAATGACGAGCCGCCACTGAATACTACCATGTATGCAAATAGTAATACAATTCAATGAGTAGTTGGGTCAGATACTGATAGAAGAATGAGAGTTATTTCAGGAATAAATTATCATACTATATAACCACACTACATAAGCACAGATATAACACAACAAGGGTGACTCATCTAGCCCTAGAATGCAAATTAAAGCTCCCATCCCTACGCTTAACGGCAAAAGTGGACAGCCAACTACAACTTCCACCTGGGAATAGACAATAGACAATAAATTTCATTTTCTAGTGTTCACAAATCAAAGATAACATTCAAACAAGAACAAAAACCTAAGACATAATGTGTAAACAAAAAAAAGGTAATGGCAAACACAAACAAATGAATTATAACATGACAAAAGAAAATAAAAGTCATAAAATTGGAAAACTAGAGGGAAAATGACATTGAAATGTTACCTGTAAACCCAGGAAGACAATGACATTCAAATGTTACCTGTAAACCCAGGAAGACAATGACACTCAAATGTTACCTGTAAACCCAGGAAGACAATGACATTGAAATGTTACCTGTAAACCCAGGAAGACAATGACATTCAAATGTTACCTGTAAACCCAGGAAGACAATGACATTGAAATGTTACCTGTAAACCCAGGAAGACAATGACACTCAAATGTTACCTGTAAACCCAGGAAGACAATGACACTCAAATGTTACCTGTTAACCCAGGAAGACAATGACATTGAAATGTTACCTGTAAACCCAGGAAGACAATGACATTCAAATGTTACCTGTAAACCCAAGAAGACAATGACACTCAAATGTTACCTGTAAACCCAGGAAGACAATGACATTGAAATGTTACCTGTAAACCCAGGAAGACAATGACATTGAAATGTTACCTGTAAACCCAGGAAGACAATGACATTGAAATGTTACCTGTAAACCCAGGAAGACAATGACATTCAAATGTTACCTGTAAACCCAGGAAGACAATGACATTCAAATGTTACCTGTAAACCCAAGAAGACAATGACATTGAAATGTTACCTGTAAACCCAGGAAGACAATGACATTCAAATGTTACCTGTAAACCCAGGAAGACAATGACATTCAAATGGTACCTGTAAACCCAAGAAGACAATGACATTCAAATGTTACCTGTAAACCCAAGAAGACAATGACATTCAAATGTTACCTGTAAACCCAGGAAGACAATGACATTCAAATGTTACCTGTAAACCCAAGAAGACAATGACATTCAAATGTTACCTGTAAACCCAAGAAGACAATGACACTCAAATGTTACCTGTAAACCCAAGAAGACAATGACATTCAAATGTTACCTGTAAACCCAAGAAGACAATGACATTCAAATGTTACCTGTAAACCCAAGAAGACAATGACATTGAAATGTTACCTGTAAACCCAGGAAGACAATGACATTCAAATGTTACCTGTAAACCCAAGAAGACAATGACATTCAAATGTTACCTGTAAACCCAAGAAGACAATGACATTCAAATGTTACCTGTAAACCCAGGAAGACAATGACATTCAAATTGTCCTGATGTGGAAACACATGTGCCAGCATGAACACAAGGATGAGATGAACAAAGGTCATAGGTTATGTTGCATGTACTTCCTGTCAGATAAATGTATCAGAAAATTGTGACTTATAAACTGATACTTGTGCATGTATGTTGTATGTCTTCTTCTTCTTTGTGATCGTTATTTTGTTGATTATACCGTCAAACTCATTCTTATGATGAAGTCGACTGTTGTCTGGAGCTCATCTCTGCTGCCATGTAGTTTTGAGTGTTGTGTTGTGGGGCCAGCATCCTTGTCTAGGGAGGACATACAGGGGACAGTCTTGTAGGACATGTTCTGTGGTTTGATTGCGCTGCCACAGGGACACAGAGGGGAATGAGGCAATCATATCCTGTGTAGGTGTTTGTTCAGTCTGGTATGCCCAGTCCTGAGTCGGAAGATGATGGTCTGTCCTTGTCTGTCAAGTGTGGAGTAGTCATCGTTGGATAGTTTAGTATGTCTTACTGATATCATCTTGATCATATCAGCTTAATGATATCAAACCCCTCAACACAAGCTGGATCAACTATAACTTATTTCTTACACCTACATCAGATGACACAATTCTACCAAACTGAACAATTCCATCAGATGAAACAACTTTATCAGATGAGATGGCACAACTACATCAGATGACACAATTCTATCAAACTGAACAATTCCATCAGATGAAACAACTTTATCAGATGAGATGGCACAACTACATCAGATGACACAATTCTATCAAACTGAACAATTCCATCAGATGAAACAACTTTATCAGATGAGATGGCACAACTACATCAGATGACACAATTCTATCAAACTGAACAATTCCATCAGATGAAACAACTTTATCAGATGAGATGGCACAACTACATCAGATGACACAATTCTATCAAACTGAACAATTCCATCAGATGAAACAACTTTATCAGATGAGATGGCACAACTACATCAGATGACACAATTCTATCAAACTGAACAATTCCATCAGATGAAACAACTTTATCAGATGAGATGGCACAACTACATCAGTTGACACAATTCTATCAAACTGAACAATTCCATCAGATGAAACAACTTTATCAGATGAGATGGCACAACTACATCAGATGACACAATTCTATCAAACTAAACAATTCCATCAGATGAAACAACTTTATCAGATGAGATGGCACAACTACATCAGATGACACAATTCTATCAAACTAAACAATTCTATCAGATGAAACAACTTTATCAGATGAGATGGCACAACTACATCAGATGACACAATTCTATCAAACTGAACAATTCCATCAGATGAAACAACTTTATCAGATGAGATGGCACAACTACATCAGATGACACAATTCTATCAAACTGAACAATTCCATCAGATGAAACAACTTTATCAGATGAGATGGCACAACTACATCAGATGACACAATTCTATCAAACTGAACAATTCCATCAGATGAAACAACTTTATCAGATGAGATGGCACAACTACATCAGATGACACAATTCTATCAAACTGAACAATTCCATCAGATGAAACAACTTTATCAGATGAGATGGCACAACTACATCAGTTGACACAATTCTATCAAACTGAACAATTCCATCAGATGAAACAACTTTATCAGATGAGATGGCACAACTACATCAGATGACACAATTCTATCAAACTAAACAATTCCATCAGATGAAACAACTTTATCAGATGAGATGGCACAACTACATCAGATGACACAATTCTATCAAACTAAACAATTCTATCAGATGAAACAACTTTATCAGATGAGATGGCACAACTACATCAGATGACACAATTCTATCAAACTAAACAATTCCATCAGATGAAACAACTTTATCAGATGAGATGGCACAACTACATCAGATGACACAATTCTATCAAACTAAACAATTCCATCAGATGAAACAACTTTATCAGATCAGATGGCACAACTACATCAGATGACACAATTCTATCAAACTGAACAATTCCATCAGATGAAACAACTTTATCAGATGAGATGGCACAACTACATCAGATGACACAATTCTATCAAACTGAACAATTCCATCAGATGAAACAACTTTATCAGATGAGATGGCACAACTACATCAGATGACACAATTCTATCAAACTAAACAATTCCATCAGATGAAACAACTTTATCAGATGAGATGGCACAACTACATCAGATGACACAATTCTATCAAACTAAACAATTCCATCAGATGAAACAACTTTATCAGATGAGATGGCACAACTACATCAGATGACACAATTCTATCAAACTGAACAATTCCATCAGATGAAACAACTTTATCAGATGAGATGGCACAACTACATCAGATGACACAATTCTATCAAACTGAACAATTCCATCAGATGAAACAACTTTATCAGATGAGATCGCACAACTACATCATATTGCACAGCTCCATCATACAAAAGTAACAAATGACATTAAAAAAACAGTACATGTGTTGTAATTTGACAAATTAAAGCAAATGCTGTAACCTATCAGCTAGCCCTATTGTTAAGGCACCCAAAAATCTCACAGCTAAGAAACAGATGATCAACAGCATTTTCATACCTACTTTGTGTTACCAGAGCCAAACATGAACAATGAGCAAAAGCGCAGTCACAAAAATAACTACATGTGAAATGCGTTGCCTGTGAAAAGTTACCAACAACACCAGAAAAGACAATCACTAACATCAGCATAAGAAAGAAAGTTGGCACAGAACCTTGCTTGAATTACATTGAGAAACAAAGAATGAAGTGGTTTAGCCACTTAATAAGAATGCAACCAAACTCCACAGTATACAGAGTCTTCTACAACAGAACATCAGAAAAGAAGGCGAGAGGAAGACCACAAAAAGATGGTTAGATGGCATAGCAGAATCCTGTGAAAGAGCAAAAATAATCACCCAAGCCACCAGAACAGCGCAAGACAAAGACAGAAAATCACAACACTGGACAACAACCCAGTAGCAGTGTGACGGCAAAAGAAAGTTACATGTGTCACATATCAAGATGAAATTCATACAACCCAGCAGGTAATCAATTGTGCATTGTCTGTGCTATCTCTCAGCATGATACAACCTATAAAGTCCAGCAGACAATTGTCTGTGCTATCTCTCAGCATGATACAACCTACAAAGTCCAGCAGGCAATTGTCTGTGCTATCTCTAAGCATGATACAACCTACAAAGTCCAGCAGGCAATTGTCTGTGCTATCTCTCAGCATGATACAACCTACAAAGTCCAGCAGGCAGTTGTCTGTGCTATCTCTCAGCATGATACAACCTACAAAGTCCAGCAGGCAGTTGTCTGTGCTATCTCTCAGCATGATACAACCTACAAAGTCCAGCAGGCAATTGTCTGTGCTACCTCTCAGCATGATACAACCTACAAAGTCCAGCAGGCAATTGTCTGTGCTACCTCTCAGCATGATACAACCTACATAATTCAGCAGACAATTGTCTGTGCTACCTCTCAGTCTGATCCTCATTGCATTACTTATATAACCATATAACATAATATTTCTTATAAACCTACTAGCAGTAAGAAAAAAAGACAACACCTGCAAAACCTTGGTTGCACACACAAGAGACTATGCTATTCCTCTCCTCACATGTTCCATGTACACATATGTTCTCATTACACAGTTGTTGAACCCTGGTCTCACAGTGAATACCAGTATAATCAGACGGGCAGTAGCACTTGTAACTGTTCACTAAATCCAGGCATGAGCTGCCATTGGAGCATGGAGATGATAAGCAATCATCAATGTTGACTTCACATTTTCTACCTGTTGATCATGAAGTACAGACTTAGTCATAGGGAACACAACATTTGTAGGCATTCATATAGAAATAGTTCTTTGTCGCACGCAAGTTAGTCACATTAAAGTTAGTTACATTAAAGTTAATCACATTAAAGTTAGTCACAATAAAGTTAGTCACATTAAAGTTAGTCACACTAAAGTTAGTCACATTAAAGTTAGTTACATTAAAGTTAATCACATTAAAATTAGTCCCACTAAAGTTAGTCACATTAAAGTTAGTCGTAATTAAGTTAGTCACACTAAAGTTAGTTACATTAAAGTTAGTCACATTAAAGTTAGTCACATTAAAGTTAGTCATAATAAAGTTAGTCACATTAAAGTTAGTCGTAATTAAGTTAGTCACACTAAAGTTAGTTACATTAAAGTTAGTCACATTAAAGTTAGTCACATTAAAGTTAGTCACATTAAAGTTAGTCGTAATTAAGTTAGTCACACTAAAGTTAGTCACATTAAAGTTAGTCACACTAAAGTTAGTCACATTAAAGTTAGTCACATTAAAGTTAGTCCCACTAAAGTTAGTCACACTAAAGTTAGTCATAATAAAGTTAGTCATAATAAAGTTAGTCATAATAAAGTTAGTCACACTAAAGTTAGTCACAATAAAGTTAGTCACATAAAAGTTAGTCCCACTAAAGTTAGTCACACTAAAGTTAGTCACACTAAAGTTAGTCACACTAAAGTTAGTCCCACTAAAGTTAGTCACACTAAAGTTAGTCACATTAAAGTTAGTCACACTAAAGTTAGTCACACTAAAGTTAGTCACAATAAAGTTAGTCACATTAAAGTTAGTCCTACTAAAGTTAGTCACACTAAAGTTAGTCACACTAAAGTTAGTCACACTAAAGTTAGTCACATTAAAGTTAGTCACACTAAAGTTAGTCACATTAAAGTTAGTCCCACTAAAGTTAGTCACACTAAAGTTAATCATAATAAAGTTAGTCATAATAAAGTTAGTCATAATAAAAACTTCATGTTCGTATGCTTACGATGTACTGAGACGAGGGACTTGTGAATTTTTTGTAGAAATATTGTTTGGTACTAGAGTCGAAACACTTCCTCCAGGGATTATGTGCTCGGAAAGGGTGAGATAGAGACAAATCGAACAGTGTTGTACATTAAGGAAAAAATGGACTTACTTAGCTGTTACATCACAGACCACATAATTGACAACGGCAATACACCTCCATTCGTCCGACTTGTGAATTGACTATTTTATCTGAACTCTGTCGTATTCAACCTAACCAGATACATCTAGTGGTTAGAGATAACAAATAACTCCATTTTAATAGTCACTGGACTAAATCGCTATTGTGGAGAGCCTAGCGACATAGAAAAATGCTGCCATATACTTCATCATCCTCATCTTCTGATGCCGAACTGATTCCATGACGAGGGATTCAGCTGATGCCAGACCGATTCCATGACGAGAGACCTGAGACAGAACCAGTCAAGGATGAAGACGGCATTCCACTTCTTCGGGAACCAGAGGGACTGACTTATTGTTGTCGAACAAAAGTTGAACATTTCTGTTGTTACTATCATCTACACTGCGAACTTGTCGTCCTTGAACTATTTGACATTCGTTCCAAACATCATCAGAAGACTTGCCCAATGAACTTGAAAACTGCCATCAGAACAATAATATACTAGTGAATTCTAAAAAATCTATGCCGCCCAAAGAAGAGAGAGAAGCCAGACAGGATCAGCAGTGGTCTTGTGGATGACCAATTAAGTACTTGGCATTGACGCTAAGGTAATGCCATTGTGGTTTTTTTTAAATAGAAAAAAACTAAAAGCTATTTTGTTGACTTACTGCGTAATGCAAAAATTATTTGGATAGTAGGTAAGAAGGAGCAAATGTGACTAATAGGTTATTAAACTGAGAGAAAATTGGATCTTATGTTTTTGTAAAGGATTATAAGATAAACTGACATGTAAATTGTGTGATTTTGTTGATGTGCATACTGAAGGCACAACTAGTGCATATATATATATATATATATATATATATATATATATATATATATATATATATATATATATATATATATATATATATATATATATATATATATATATATATATAATTAACTTTGGTTTCTCAGTCAGATAAATATTTACCAGTAAAATTAAGGAAAAAGCTATATTTCGAACTTAACATTTTCTCGATTTGTCATTATTATTAGTTCACTTTGGTGAATGTAACAGTATGGTATAGAGAGCAGAGATAGCAGCACTTGAGCATGACTACACTATGTGAGACACTTGAGCATGACTACACTATGTGAGACACTTGAGCATGACTACACTATGTGAGACACTTGAGCATGACTACACTATGTGAGACACTTGAGCATGACTACACTATGTGAGACACTTGAGCATGACTACACTATGTGAGACACTTGAGCATGACTACACTATCTATGTGAAACACTTGAGCATGATTATACTATGTGAAACACTTGAGCATGACTACACTATGACATGTTAACAGCAAAGCTGCAATATCTGCACATTTTTGACAGAGTACATTCAATGTCATTATTTTATTATTGTTTGGTATGGCTCCCCTGGAGTTAAACTTTTTTAAAACATTTATCCAATTTTGTTTAGGTAGCCAGATTTAACCAATACTGGAGACTTAGTTTGTAAATATTGAGAAAATGGGACTGCTACAAGCTACTTGACACTTTGTCCAGCGTGACTGAAGACATTATGTCCCAGAAGCAACACCTGCAACAACATGTACAATGCTTTGGTGCAGGCTTCCAACATGGATCTAGCTGTAGTGGTGCCATCGGATCTAGTTGTAGTGGCGCCATCTACATGAGTAAAGAAAACATACCCCTCATAGTTCACAGCTTACCTGTAAATCCTGGCCAACAGACACATGTAAATGAGTTGATGTCATCTACACAAGTTCCATTGTTTTGACATGCAGATATGAAACAATCTGGCACATTAATCTCACAAGAGACACCAGAGAAACCAGATACACACAAGCAAGTTGCCAGGTTGTTCTTTACAAGACACTGACCACCATTTAGACAACTGATATTTCTGGAGAAGCAGGCATCCCAGACTGTTTGATAAAAATGATATTATTATTATATGAATTCATGTACAAGTAGATATGCATTACCTGTTACCAGCTATAGTTCTACAATCATGCAGTGGTCAACTCACAACTGGTACTAGACAGCATGACCGTCCATTACCTGCTACCAGCTATAGTTTTACAATCATACTGTGGTCAACTCACAACTAGTACTAGACAGTATGACTGTCCATTACCTGCTACCAGCTATAGTTCTACAATCATACTGTGGTCAACTCACAACTAGTACTAGACAGTATGACTGTTCATTACCTGCTACCAGCTATAGTTCTACAATCATACTGTGGTCAACTCACAACTGGTATTAGACAGCATGGCAGTCCATTACTAAGCTTCACTGACACCTGTGAATGTGATTTAACATTATGAATCATCTGTGTTTTGTCGGGGCTTGCAAGCGGAGCAAAGAATAGTAACACTGCGACCTACAAAGCATATCAAAAGAGACGACTGAGGTAGTGGCCTAGGGAAGCTACCCTAGTAACTAAAAAGCATTGCAGAAATCAGGTGTGCTGGCCAACTTGTAGGCGCACAACTGGCACAATGTACAATCACTCTTAGGCTCAGATTATATACAAATCACAAAGAGTGGTTAAAAAGTGGTCAATTTGGAGCTTAAGAAGAATAACATGAAGCATAGACAAATATAATTTGGAGGGGTTGGCCCTAGACAGGCAGGTATGAAGTGCTGTAGTGATGGATGGCTCAAAAAGAGAATAAAGAGAAAAGCCATAGAATGTTAAGGCAAAAGAGAGTGCAAAGAACAGAAAGCCATCCTATACACAGCTCCAGTCACTAGCTTCTCCTGCACCACAATCTTCAGACTTAGAACGGGACACTGCAGTCTCAGAGCACACCTCCACAGAATGGGTCTCAGGGACTCGCTGCCTGCACCTGTGGAGCACCAAAGCAGTCCCCAGAGCACATCCTGCAAGACTGCCCTAGTCTGAGTAGTGAGAGATTGGAGATCTGGCCAACAGAAACAACACTACAAGACAAACTATGGGAACCGGTGAAGACCTCAAGCGCACCGCCCTGTTTATGACACATACCAGAGTAGTCGCATAGCAAAAGTTGAACGCAGAAGAAGAAGAAGAAGCTTCTCCTGCAGCAACTGTGGCAAGGATTGCCACTTTAGAATAGTACACAAAAGACAATGTGACTCAACACAAAACACACTATGTAGCGTAAAACATATTGTCTCCGGAGACTAAGAGGTCAATATTCATAATGTGTAGTGTCAGCACCATCAATACTGTTGAAGCGGCAGCAGTGGCAACAGTTGTATTAGTTGCACAATGGGAAGGACTAATTGACACACACACATCATACATCATACACACACATCATTTATACAAGGTATTCACAACTTCTGACATCAAATACTTATGTCCTTACCTTTTCCCTCCATCATTTTGTTTCTGTATCTCTCAATATATATATATATTGTAACGTATACAGAAATATTGTGTGTGTATCTCTGAATGTATATATATTGTAACGTATACAGAAATATTGTGTGTGTATCTCTGAATGTATATATATTGTAATGTATACAGAAATAGCATCAAATTAAACAGTACCACGAGTCAGTATGTCAACTCCAAAGGATGAAAGGGAGAATTCATGTCATTAAATACTTATGACATTTACAATTCATGCACAAACAGGAAGTCACTAACCAAAACATTCCGAGACATTTGTTGCTTGTTCGGTATCAGTAGTCATGTTATCTTGACATAGAAAACACTCAATGGCACCATCATATGGCTGGTATGATCCAACTGGACAAGAAACACATGGTACCAGGCCAGTTTCACTGTAGGTACCTGCGACACATACATCTGAAAATAGTAATAGTAAAATGATAATAGTTCTCTGAGAAATATCCAGCAATCAAGACTTTCTTACAATTTCATTTCATTTAGTAGGAGCCATAGGCACAATGTGATGACAAGGCTGTGATAGGGTCAGTGAGTTGGCACTGATCAAGACCCTATTCTATCTCAATGTGGTGACCCTGGAAAGTAGTCTGAAAAAGTGAGTAGGGATTGAGGGGAAAGCTACATACAAGAGGAGATATCAGTATAAATGCAGCTGCACATTACTTGCAGATGAAACAAACACCATCTCAAAGTAACTACTTCTACATCAGTTATCAGTTATATGAGGACTATCATCTTAGCACTCCAGACATGTCTATAGGTGCTCCGATCTCCCTCTCAGAAAATCAATTTCTTTGCATATTTAGTATGTCGTTCTTTTCAGGTTGCACCAATATTGACACCCATCTCTCTCAATCTGATCAGGGAGTGAGATTCACAGCCCTGAAACTCCTCTGTTCGGAAAAACTCTCTCAATGCGTGAAGAATGTGATTCCGATCCATGGAGTACTGCTGTGATCACCCATATATCTCAGCACTGAAAATCGTGGCATATCCTAAGGACGTAGCCATCAACCACAGTAAACGAGTTGTTGATTTTCTAGGCACCACTTATACATTCAGTAGTTTGCCATTGCTTTCTGAACGGGTGGTGTCATCGTCCTTTGTTAAAATCAATGGAAACAATTTGCAACCAAACTGTCCGCAGCGTGATTTGAACTTAGAACGTCGGGGTTAATAGACCGAGTTACTAACCCCTAAGCCACCAGATTGTAGGTTTTCTGGGTACGCAAATAGCTCAGTGTCTCAGCGATATTTGTATAGGAAAAATAAAGTGAAAATGTACACCTGCTTAGGAAAATGGGAAAAAAACACATTCTTTTAGTAATCTCTCTTGCTATCAGTTATATAAGGACTATCATCATAGCACTCCGGGCTCATGTCCATAGGTATTCCGATCTCTGCCTAAACAAATCCAGCAGTTTCCAGCTGATGTCACTGTCTGATGCTTTCATCTTTCTATATGAGCCACATGAAAGTACATTAGTTAGTCTGAGGTACAATGTGAGCCATATGAAATTACATTAGTTTGAGGTACAATGTGAGCCACATGAAAGTATATTAGTTAGTCTGAGGTACAATGTGAGCCATATGAAAGGACATTAGTTAGTCTGAGGTACAATGTGAGCCATATGAAAGTATATTAGTTAGTCTGAGGTACAATGTGAGCCATATGAAAGTACATTAGTTAGTCTGAGGTACAATGTGAGCCATATGAAAGTACATTAGTTAGTCTGAGGTACAATGTGAGCCATATGAAAGTACATTAGCTAGCCTGAGGTACAATGTCAGCTATGTTTCATTAGCAACTTAGAATTAAACAAATTAATAAAAATGATAATGACAAGTTGTATTCGTATGTTTATTTGGGAACAGAAATGAAAAAACATAAATACCAAGGCAGTATGTTGCATGGGTTGCTCCAGTTGTTAACGTTTTTCTACCTCCTGGACAAGGTAAACAAGCTGCAGCACTAACAAATGGTTGGTAACTGTGCAGGGGGCATAACTGACACGGATTCAGTCCAGTACTAGAGTACTGGCCAGGGTTACACATGGCTGTAGGAGAATAAAATCATAATACATGAGATCATATAACAATTTCTAGTTTGTCTATGTTTGAATATTATATCAATTTAATAGAAGGATTGTGTGCACGTATGAGAGACAACTGAATAAAGAATGTGTGTGCACATATGTGCATGTGTGTGTGAGAGAGAGACAGAGCACTATATATGATGAAGACGATATGTCCTGCTTGTGTTTATGGAAGGAATACTGCTATAAATGTGTCAACTAGTTGTATATGAATGTGTATATCAGGAGGAAAAATAATAAGAGAGGCCAGTGGGGCCTACATAACAGCCACAAGTAGTTTGACAATGGAGGTTCAGGCGGTTATGGAGGCAGTGAAATTGTTGGCATCTATAACTACTCTCATGTTTTCATACTCAGTGACTCCATGAACATGATTCGTAAAGTTGAATCAGGAATGGTGAGACAAAACTGGGTGGAGGTACTGGTACAGACAGTGATAAGAGAAATCAATTTCATTTTTGTCCCTGGGCACGCAGGAGTTAGGGGTAATGAATGAGCTGATAGATTGGCTGGCTTGGTTACAATATCAGAGGGAGCTGCGATAGACTGAAATGACATTCTTAATGCAATGAGTCAGGACTGTAAATTCCACTCGCTGACCAGATTGAGAGAGATGGGTGTCAATATTGGTGCACCCTGTAAACAATGACATACCAAATATGCAAAGAGTTTGATTAATCAACATTGAACTGGCGTGTTGGGCTGCTGGACGCTGTTAAATTTGTTGAGGTGGAGATCGGAGCACCTATGGACTTGTCCGGAGTGCTATGATGATAGTCCTCATATGATGTGTGATAACTGATATGAACATATGTGAATTAACTCAAAGAAGAAACATTTCTTCTTCTATAACATCTGCTATGCAACTTCTGTGATCAACTTTTGCTATGCAACTTTTGCGATCAACTTTTGCTATGCAACTTCTGCGATCAACTTTTGCTATGCAACTTCTGCGATCAACTTTTGCGATCAACTTTTGCTATGCAACTTGTCCAAAAGCTGTAGCCATATTCCATAATGGGCCTAACTGCTGCAGTGTAGACTTGCTTTAATATTTATGCGTTTGCGCTCCAGGAGGTGCCAGCTAGTTTTTTCATCACATCAAGTCTGTGGATGAGGACCCAATTGAAACAGCTATATAGCTTCTTCTTCTTCTGCATCAACTTTTGCTATGCAACTTTTGCGATCAACTTTTGCTATGCAACTTCTGCGATCAACTTTGCGATCAACTTTGCTATGCAACTTGTCCAAAAGCTGTAGCCATATTCCATAATGGGCCTAACTGCTGCAGTGTAGACTTGCTTTAATATTTATGCGTTTGCGCTCCAGGAGGTGCCAGCTAGTTTTTTCATCACATCAAGTCTGTGGATGAGGACCCAATTGAAACAGCTATATAGCTTCTTCTTCTTCTGCATCAACTTCTGCTATGCAACTACTCTGGTATGTGTCATAAACAGGGCGGTGCATTTGAGTTCTTCACCGGTCCCCCATAGTTTGTCTTGTAGGGTTGTTTCTGTTGGATAGATTTCCAATCTCTCACTACTCAGGCTAGAGCAGTCTTGCAGGATGTGCTATGGGGACTGCTTTGGTGCTCCACATGTGCAGGCAGCTGAGTCCCTGAGATCCATTCTATGGAGGCAGCTATATCATTTCTTGATTGATCATATCTTACCTGAACACATTGTCTCATTGTATGCTCCAGTATGCTGAGTCGTCATATCATCTGGACAAGGCAGACATTGAGGCTGAGCCTCATCTGGTTGGAAGTGGCTTAAAGGGCAGGTAAAACATTGGTCTGAGTTGAGGTCATAATGCGTTCCAGCTGGACAGGCAACTAGAGGTTAAAGGTCAGAATTATTACGATTGTCATGAGACAAATACTTGAACAACAACAATAACAAAGCAAAAAAAAAACAACAACAATATGTCATTAATATGTCAGTTGTTTAAATAGAATATGGAACACAAATGTCATTTATTTATTTGCTAGTATAAATGTCCCGTACTAGAATATGTGAAACATACCACAAATGTCACAGACTAGAACTTACCACAAATCTGTGTTGATGTAGAATTGTCTAATAGCGTCACAGACTAGAACATATCACAAATCTGTGTTGATGTAGAATTGTCTAATAGAGTCACAGACTAGAACTTACCACAAATCTGTGTTGATGTAGTATTGTCTAATAGAGTCACAGACTAGAACATATCACAAATCTGTGTTGATGTAGAATTGTCTAATAGAGTCACAGACTAGAACTTACCACAAATCTGTGTTGATGTAGTATTGTCTAATAGAGTCACATATCCAAAGTCACATGTATCCAACTCGGGATACTGTAGCTCATGTTGATAAGGAAAGAGGGTGTTGCTTCCATTGCTGGTGACATTCAGAGATGTAAGGTTGATGCCACCAAGAAAGATATTCTGTAACTCTAGGGATTGGTTGAGGCTGACATACATGTTCAACATGGACAGTAGTAGTTCAGATTGCAGTACAATATCAACTGTATTATTGATCACCTTTTTACTTATCATAAACCCAATAGTAAGCTCATCAGGGTCTTGTATCTATCAGGAACAATGTATAAAATAGCACTTTGATTAAAATATTTTTGAAAAATATCAGCAGCTGATACAATTTGTTAATCAGTATCAACATCAAACAAGAAGAAACAAAGCAGAGATAGAAAGAATATTCATTGGTTTCTTATTTGACAGAAATTATTGAAAAACCTGGCTACAAATTACTGAATTACTTACATAACTAGACACATAACTTACATAACTTTTTTTTTCTTTCGTTTGCTTTCAACTCAGACGAAGTTTCATCTCTGAAACTGATTTTTGCGTGAAAATCCGTTTTTCCAATTTCTTACAATGGCAGCAGCGTACACATTGTAAATTACTTTACACTGGCAGCCGTGTGCTCAATGTACTCGTAATTATTATTCCCTCGCCATACAGGCAGATTTTCTCAGACTTCAGAGGTACTCACGTTATCGTCCTGAGTAAGACCAGGGACTCGAACAAATGCCGGACAGTAGGTTCGAACCCGAGCTATGAGGCGTCTCACAGCTAGCAGGCCGAGCTACTATCAACTACTCTAGGCAGTCCCCACTAGACACATAATTTAGAGGACAGAATCACTAAGAGGTGCCGCCTGTGTAATATTGGGGCTCGAAGGGCAAAAGAATAGTCACACTGCGACCTACAAAGCATGTCGTAAGAGGAAACTAGAGGCCAAGGGAAGCTACCTTAGTAAATATAAAGTGTTGTAGAAATTGGATGTGCTGACCTACTAGTAGGAACATAACTGGCACATGGGTGTTGTTGGCAATGAGAGAGCAGACAGGTTGGCTGGCTTTGCCACCATATCAGAGGGCCAGCCAATGGATAGAGCTGATATTTTGAACGCCCTCATAGAGTATGGCCACAAAGAAGATTTTCATTTTAACCAATCCACGTCAACTACTAGATTGTAGGAGCTGGGTTTGAAGATTGGAGTAGCAATCCACGTCAACTATTAGATTGTAGTAGCTGGGTTTGAAGATTGGAGTAGCAATCCACGTCAACTACTAGATTGTAGGAGCTGGGTTTGAAGATTGGAGTAGCAATCCACGTCAACTACTAGATTGTAGGAGCTGGGATTGAAGATTGGAGTAGCAATCCACGTCAACTACTAGATTGTAGGAGCTGGGTTTGAAGATTGGAGTAGCAATCCACGTCAACTACTAGATTGTAGGAGCTGGGTTTGAAGATTGGAGTAGCAATCCACGTCAACTACTAGATTGTAGGAGCTGGGTTTGAAGATTGGAGTAGTAATCCACGTCAACTACTAGATTGTAGGAGCTGGGATTGAAGATTGGAGTAGCAATCCACGTCAACTACTAGATTGTAGGAGCTGGGTTTGAAGATTGGAGTAGTAATCCACGTCAACTACTAGATTGTAGGAGCTGGGATTGAAGATTGGAGTAGCAATCCACGTCAACTACTAGATTGTAGGAGCTGGGTTTGAAGATTGGAGTAGTAATCCACGTCAACAACTAGATTGTAGGAGCTGGGTTTGAAGATTGGAGTAGCAATCCACGTCAACAACTAGATTGTAGGAGCTGGGTTTGAAGATTGGAGTAGTAATCCACGTCAACTACTAGATTGTAGGAGCTGGGTTTGAAGATTGGAGTAGCAATCCACGTCAACTACTAGATTGTAGGAGCTGGGTTTGAAGATTGGAGTAGTAATCCACGTCAACTACTAGATTGTAGGAGCTGGGATTGAAGATTGGAGTAGCAATCCACGTCAACTACTAGATTGTAGGAGCTGGGTTTGAAGATTGGAGTAGTAATCCACGTCAACAACTAGATTGTAGGAGCTGGGTTTGAAGATTGGAGTAGCAATCCACGTCAACAACTAGATTGTAGGAGCTGGGTTTGAAGATTGGAGTAGTAATCCACGTCAACTACTAGATTGTAGGAGCTGGGATTGAAGATTGAAGTAGCAATCCACGTCAACTACTAGATTGTAGGAGCTGGGTTTGAAGATTGTAGTAGCAATCCACGTCAACTACTAGATTGTAGTAGCTGGGATTGAAGATTGGAGTAGTAATCCACGTCAACTACTAGATTGTAGGAGCTGGGTTTGAAGATTGGAGTAGCAATCCACGTCAACTACTAGATTGTAGGAGCTGGGTTTGAAGATTGGAGTAGCAATCCACGTCAACTATTAGATTGTAGAAGCTGGGTTTGAAGATTGGAGTAGCAATCCACGTCAACTACTAGATTGTAGGAGCTGGGTTTGAAGATTGGAGTAGCAATCCACGTCAACTACTAGATTGTAGGAGCTGGGTTTGAAGATTGGAGTAGCAATCCACGACAACTACTAGATTGTAGGAGCTGGGTTTGAAGATTGGAGTAGCAATCCACGTCAACTACTAGATTGTAGGAGCTGGGTTTGAAGATTGGAGTAGCAATCCACGTCAACTACTAGATTGTAGGAGCTGGGTTTGAAGATTGGAGTAGCAATCCACGTCAACTACTAGATTGTAGGAGCTGGGTTTGAAGATTGGAGTAGCAATCCACGTCAACTACTAGATTGTAGGAGCTGGGTTTGAAGATTGGAGTAGCAAGAAAAGAACAGCATAATAGGTATGTGAGTAGGCTCATCAATCAAAATCAAACTGGTACGGTCAGTCGCTGGATGCTGTTGGAGATATTGCGAAGGAGATCAGAGCACCTATGGACATGTCTGGTGTGCAATAAAGATATTCCAAACTGAAACTGAAACTGGCACAATGTACAATCACTCTTAGGCTCAGATCACATACAAATCACACAGAGTGGTTAACAAGGGGTCGATATGGAGCGTTTGAAGAAGCTGACTAAGGGGTGGTACGACATGGTCGAATTTCCCAACTTTTGAGATCTTCTAGATGTACTTGGAACCTTCTGTTATTCAAGTATGCTTTCATCCATTTCTATATCCTTCAATTGTTTTTTCTTCTGCAATATCTCAGCTTCTTCAGATGTCCTGTTTTCAAAAACTAGATAAATGCTGTCTGTAGATCAATTCATACTGTTAGCACCACTTTCTTATCTGCTTACTGTGTCACTAGAAGATTTTCTGTAGAGTAGCATTACTTCAAATCTGTCTGCTGTGTCACTGGAAGATTTTCTGTAGAGTAGCATTACTTCAAATCTGTCTGCTGTGTCACTAGAAGATTTTCTGTAGAGTAGTAGTACTTAAAATCTTGTCTGCTGTGTCACTGGAAGATTGTTGCCTTCTAGATAACACTGTAACCTTCTTCTTCTAACGCCCCATATGGACCAATTGTTAACCACTCTGTGTGATTTTTATGTCATCTGAGCCTAAGAGTGATTGTACATTGTGCCAGTTATGCGCCTACAAGTAGGTCAGCACATCCAATTTCTGTGATGCTTTTATTTACTAGGGTAGCTTCTGTGGGTCCTACATCAGTTGCCTCTCACCCATGTGGTGCTGCCGGGGCCCGCATTGGAAGCAAAGAATAGTACCACTGCGACCTACAAGGCATGTCGAAGACCATTCTAACCATTTTGTTGGAAATCTTATCATTGCATGACGATTAAAGGACATTTTTGTGTGAGAAGATGGTTCCTCCAACGTCGTCGAAATCTTTCAAGTCACAGAAAATTCAAAGATCATGCTGTTTTTATTTATGTTTTCAATTTTGTTCTTCCTCGATAATTAATTCATTGCTGCTATCACTCTCTCTCTCTTGCCTTTTACTCTGGATTGGGGCATAGGCCAACCAACTCATGCCAAGTCTTCCTATCTCTAGCTATCTCTTGTAGCTCCCATTGTTGCTATTGTCTGTTCCTATATTTGAGTTTAATTCTTCCATAACTATCTTAGTGTCTGATCTTGATGTTCTGTGCAGCATTTCTTGGAGTTGGCATTTCTTTGGCATCAAATTCTAATTATGTCGCTTTGTCTGAAAAAGTGTTTGTTGGAAAATAACATTGAGTAATGGTGGCATTTCTTTCTTTAAAATTAAACAATTAAACTGTACTGTTGTTTTCTCTCGCACAATAATGAGGGAGAGAGTAGCGATTGTAATGAGAACAAGTAGGAGAGAGAGAGTAGCAATTGTACTGAAAGCAGGAAGGAGGGAGAGAGAGAGTAGCAATTGTACTGAAAGCAGGAAGGAGAGAGAAAGAGAGTAGCAATTGTACTGAAAGCAGGAAGC
Source organism: Arion vulgaris (assembly GCA_020796225.1). Classification (NCBI taxonomy): domain Eukaryota; kingdom Metazoa; phylum Mollusca; class Gastropoda; order Stylommatophora; family Arionidae; genus Arion; species Arion vulgaris. The sequence continues at coordinate 3,557,859 of CM036755.1, forward strand.
AGTTAGAGAGTAGCAATTGTACTGAAAGCTGGAAGGAGGGAGAGAGTAGCAATTGTACAGAAAGCAGGAAGGAGAGAGAGAGTAGCAATTGTACAGAAAGCAGGAAGGAGGGAGAGAGTAAAAATTGTACAGAAAGCAGAAAGGAGGGAGAGAGAGTAGCAATTGTACTGAAAGCAGTTAGAGAGTAGCAATTGTACTGAAAGCAGGAAGGAGGGAGAGAGAGAGTAGCAATTGTACTGAAAGCAGGAAGGAGAGAGATAGTGACAAATGTACTAGTAGCAACAGTAAGGATTAAGTACATCACTAGATGTTGACAAACCAATAGAGCATAACTGATAGGGAAATCATACCTCCTCTGAAGTTTCTGGTGGTTCAACATTGGTTAGAAATTCATCTATCGAAGGCAACACATCAGTTTGTCTGACATCATCTGAAGTTTCTGGTGGTTCAACATTTGTTAGAAAGTCGTCTATCGAAGGCAACACATCAGTTTGTCTGACATCATCTGAAGTTTCTGGTGGTTCAACATTTGTTAGAAAGTTATCTATCGAAGGCAATACATCAGTCTGTCTGACATCATCTGAAGTTTCTGGTGGTTCAACATTTGTTAGAAAGTCGTCTATCGAAGGCAACACATCAGTTTGTCTATTAACCACTTGACTGTCATCAAAAACATCAAGATGACCTAGGTCTGGAGTCACTCCTTCAATTGAACGTTTAGGAAGAACATGTTCTAACCTATAACTCTGTGTTACCTCCCATCCTGCAGTCATATCTCTGTCATGTAGGCTAGGGTCTAACAACAAATTTGGTTTATGTAAGTGTGGTATAATTGATGAAGAATAAATATCAGATCTTGATACTTGAGGATTATCTAAACAGTTGATACATTCGGCTGTTTTCTTGATTCTAACATCAGATCTTGATACTTGAAGATTATCTAAACAGTTGATACATTTGGCTGTTTTCTTGATTCTAACATCAGATCTTGTGCTTGTTTTATCGTGATACTCTAACATTTCTGGACTCTTTATAAGACTTTTCACATTTACTTGATTAATTTGGTACAGTTCTCTAGTAATTGTATCAGCGACATCTCTTTTTTGTTTCTCAATCTCTTCATTGTTAATGGTAATGTCTTTTTCCTGGTTTTTTATCATAGCTAAATTGTTGTTCTCATTAAGATTACCACTTCTATGTTGTTGTTCTGAAGTTATGTTGTGATTTGGTTGTTGTCCTGAAGTTATGTTGTGACTCTGTTGTTGTTCTGAGGTCATGTTGTGATTTGGTTGTTGTTCTGAGGTCATGTTGTGATTTGGTTGTTGTTCTGAGGTCATGTTGTGATTTGGTTGTTGTTCTGAGGTCATGTTGTGATTTGGTTGTTGTCCTGAGGTTATGTTGTGATTTGGTTGTTGTCCAGAGGTCATGTTGTGACTCTGCTGTTGTCCTGAGGTTATGTTGTCACTCGTTTCCAAGTTATTCTTTTCATAAAAAAGTGAATGATGAGAAATGAATTCTTTCATATTTCTGTCACTTTGAACTAATCTTGTAGTCTGCTTCAACAAGTGACTTCCTGTTGCTGCTAAGGACTTGTCTTGAGAGGTCTCTGCTGAAACTGTTTCTGTCCTACTTTCTAATGATAAATTCATCCAGGAAATACTAGTGTATAGTTCATGTTCATGCTGCATATTTTCTGGCTTTTCTTCTGCACTTCTTCGCTTTTTTTTTGACTCGCTGCCACAGGAAACACGAACTATCTCGATATGGCAAGATTCTGATCTACACATTTCCCGTGTCTGGTTTTCCAAGAATTCTGTAAATGTAACTACTATTTCTGCACTAATATCCTCACATCTTCCACTGTTGTAGAAATACTTGACCTTGCCACTAAGTCCTGCTTTGTTAGTCAGATATTTTCCTGAAAAAAAATAAATGAGTAATCAAATCTTCCATATAATAGATATTTTTGTTGGGCGTGAGCTAGATCTGATGACTTCTAATATGACTTTTAAAATGTGATGCTATTTTACAGTATAATTCAATAAATGTGGTACTATTAAATGTAGTTTTTGCCTGAGTGGTTACTGGGGCCCAAATGTGGGGTGTAAAGAATACAATCACTGTTACCTACCATGCATGTCGTAAGAGGCGACTAAGGAGGTTTCGCTGAAAGCGGATGCATGTGTCCGCTAGGGAATGCTAACTCAAAACAAATGCTTGCAGAAAATGGATGCACGAGAGTCAAATGGTGCAACGACCCCTCACAATGAGAAATGGGATAACAGATTCTACGGTCGCCAATCTGCCTAGGAGATTTAGCCACACAGTAAGAATGTCAGACCTACCATCACAAGGATGACCAAAACTTACTGCGGGAAGAGGTCGGCACAAACGGAAAGCAGAAATCATAGGAATTATATCCTACAGAACTGCCCCAGTATGCAGACTTGAGAAGAAAGAGGTGGTCCACTTACACCAGCGTCCAAGACAAACTGTATAGCGTGGCTGATAATCTGAGGCAGACGGCTGCCTTTATTAGAGAATCCAAAATCCCAATCTAGTGAGAACGCAGAAGAAGAAGAAGAAATGTAGTTTTATGTTGATAAAATCTTACCACAAACCCATCTGCACAAATTTGTGTCTTCTTGTGCCCATTTTGCTTGTGCCGCAAGGAAGCAAAGAATAGTAACACTTTTTCTTTTCTTTTTTTTTTTTCTTTCGTCCGCTTTCAACTCGGACGAAGTTTCATCTCTGAAACTGATTTTTTCGTGAAAATCCGTTTTTCAATTTCTTACAATGGCAGCAGCGTGCACATTGTAAATTACTTTACACTGGCAGCCGTATGCTCAATGTACTCGTAATTAGTATTCCTCGCCATACAGGCAGATTTTCTCCGACTTCAGAGGTACTCCGTGCTATCGTCCTGAGTAAGACCAGGAGACTCGAACAAATGCCGGACAGTAGGTTCGAACCCGAGCTATGAGGCATCTCACAGCTAGCAGGCCGAGCTACTATCAACTACTCTAGGCATTCCCCCAATAGTAACACTGATACCTACAAAGCATGTCATAAGAGGCAACTGAGGTAGGGACCTAGGGAAGCCATCCTAGTAAATAAAAAGCATCACAGAAATCAGATGTGCTGGCTTACTTGTAGGTGCATAACTGGACTCAGATCATATACAAATCACAAAGTGTGGTTAAAAAAATAATCAATATGGAGTGTTCGAAGAAGAAGTGTCTTCTTACAGAATAATTTACCAACGTGTTTAGGGTCGGGTTCGAGCAAAACAAATCTTTAAAAATGGTTTTCTTATAGAAACTGCATAGAACTCTTGTAAACACAGTCGCTATGGAAACTGCATAGAACTCTTGTAAACACAGTCGCTATGGAAACTGCACAGAAGTCTTGTAAACACAGTCGCTATGGAAACTGCATAGAACTCTTGTAAGCACAGTCGCGATGGAAACTGCATAGAATTCTTGTAAACACAGTCACTATGAGATATTGTTAATTTCTTGTGCAGTTCAATTTCATACCAAGTGCAGCTGCACTTACACTACTACATCCTCGTGTGGGTAGCTTCACCCTTGATCCCTACCAGCTTTGCTGACCTACAATGCTGCGATCTGTTTCCTGGGCCACCACAGAGAGGGGGAGTAGGGTCTTGGTCAGTTTAGTGACCCTGATACTGCCTTGTCACCTTATTTAATAGGTCATATGGTCTCAGTGGACGTCGCCTACCACTTCTTTCAACTGAGAGTGGCTGACATGGACATAATGTTTTAGATATGCAAGTGTTTCTAGTAATGAGAGAGATATCAGACAGGCTTGTATTGAAAGTACTTTGAGAATTGAAGATGAATAAAGGGGACATAATTTGGTTGATCCTCTGCTACCATTTGTTGGATGAGAACACATCAATCGATAATATTCAACATTTTTATAAATTTTGAATAAAATGTTGTACAAGTGGGACTAGGCTCCTGAGGGGCAGAAAGAGGAGTGTTTTTAATCAGCAAGTTATAGGAACCGTGCATATTCCTCAGCAGTTTCTGGAAGAGACTGAGCACTAAGGTGTCTGCCCAGAATGATGTGATGTCAGTTCAATAACCAATCTACACACCAATTGTTTCAATAACTCATAGCTAATCTACACACCAATTGTTGCAATAACTAATAGCTAATCTACACACCAATTGTTTTGGTTATTTTTTGTTTGTTTGAACTATTGAAAGTTATCCATTAAAAAAATCTGAAAAAATATTTGAAGACAAAGACAAGATGGCTAGTCTCACAAGAAGACAAGATGGCTGGTCTCACAGGACGACAAGATGGCTGGTCTCACAGGACGACAAGATGGCTAGTCTCACAGGAAGACAAGATGGCTAGTCACACAAGAAGACAAGATGGCTGGTCTCACAAGAAGACAAGATGGCTAGTCTCACAGGAAGACAAGATGGCTGGCCTCACAGGAAGACAAGATGGCTAGTCTCACAAGAAGACAAGATGGCTAGTCACACAAGAAGACAAGATGGCTGGTCTCACAAGAAGACAAGATGGCTAGTCTCACAAGAAGACAAGATGGCTAGTCTCATAGGAAGACAAGATGGCTGGTCTCACAAGAAGACAAGATGGCTGTCCTCACAAGAAGACAAGATGGTTAGTCACACAAGAAGACAAGACGGCTAGTCTCATAGGAAGACAAGATGGCTAGTCTCACAAGAAGACAAGATGGCTAGTCTCACAAGAAAACAAGATGGCTAGTCACACAAGAAGACAAGATGGCTAGTCTCACAAGAAAACAAGATGGCTAGTCTCACAAGAAGACAAGATGGCTAGTCTCACAAGAAAACAAGATGGCTAGTCACACAAGAAGACAAGATGGCTGGTCTCATAGGAAGACAAGATGGCTAGTCTCACAAGAAGACAAGATGGCTAGTCTCATAGGAAGACAAGATGGCTGGTCTCACAGGAAGACAAGATGGCTGGCCTCACAAGAAGACAAGATGGCTAGTCTCACAAGAAGACAAGATGGCTGGTCTCACAGGAAAACAAGATGGCTGGCCTCACAGGAAGACAAGATGGCTGGCCTCACAGGAAGACAAGATGGCTGGCCTCACAGGAAGACAAGATGGCTAGTCTCACAAGAAGACAAGATGGCTGGTCTCACAGGAAGACAAGATGGCTGGCCTCACAGGAAGACAAGATGGCTGGCCTCACAGGAAGACAAGATGGCTGGCCTCACAAGAAGACAAGATGGCTAGTCTCACAAGAAAACAAGATGGCTAGTCTCACAAGAAGACAAGATGGCTGGTCTCATAGGAAGACAAGATGGCTAGTCTCACAAGAAGACAAGACGGTTAGTCTCATAGGAAGACAAGATGGCTAGTCTCACAAGAAGACAAGATGGCTGGTCTCACAAGAAAATAAGATGGCTAGTCTCACAAGAAGACAAGATGGCTAGTCTCACAAGAAAACAAGATGGCTAGTCACACAAGAAGACAAGATGGCTGGTCTCATAGGAAGACAAGATGGCGAGTCTCACAAGAAGACAAGATGGCTAGTCTCATAGGAAGACAAGATGGCTAGTCTCACAAGAAGACAAGATGGCTAGTCACACAAGAAGACAAGATGGCTGGTCTCATAGGAAGACAAGATGGCTAGTCTCACAAGAAGACAAGATGGCTAGTCTCATAGGAAGACAAGATGGCTGGTCTCACAAGAAGACAAGATGGCTAGTCACACAAGAAGACAAGATGGCTAGTCTCATAGGAAGACAAGATGGCTAGTCTCACAAGAAGACAAGATGGCTGGTCTCACAAGAAGACAAGATGGCTAGTCTCACAAGAAGACAAAATGGCTGGTCTCACAAGAAGACAAGATGGCTGGTCTCACAGGAAGCAAGATGGCTGGTCTCACAGGAAGACAAGATGGCTGGTCTCACAGGAAGCAAGAGGCTGGTCTCACAGGAAGCAAGATGGCTGGTCTCACAAGAAGACAAGATGGCTGGTCTCACAGGAAGCAAGATGGCTGGTCTCACAGGAAGCAAGATGGCTGGTCTCACAAGAAGACAAGATGGCTAGTCTCACAGGAAGCAAGATGGCTGGTCTCACAAGAAGACAAGATGGCTAGTCTCATAGGAAGACAAGATGGCTGGTCTCATTGGAAGACAAGATGGATGGTCTCACAAGAAGACAAGATGGCTAATCTCACAGGAAGACAAGATGGCTAGTCTCACAAGAAGACAAGATGGCTGGTCTCACACGAAGACAAGATGGCTGGTCTCATAGGAAGACAAGATGGCTAGTCTCACAAGAAGACAAGATGGCTGGTCTCACAAAAAGACAAGATGGCTGGTCTCACAAGAAAACAAGATGACTAGTCTCACAGGAAGACAAGATGGCTAGTCTCACTAGAAGACTAAATCAAGCTAGCAAACTCTTACTAGAACAATCTGGCCAAAAGTGACCGTCTGTCCGCAGCGTCCACTTGCCACTAAGGTCACAGATATATTCTTGCTGTGGCAGACGATGGAAGTGAAAGTTGTCGTTGCAGTGAGGAATACATGTCAAGAGAGATGTTGGTGTTGGAGAACAGGAAACACTTCCATGAGCAGGAGGAGGAGGGATGGCACACTCTGGCTCTGAAATATAGAACCAACAGCACCTGTTACAATAATGACAAGTGGTACAATAATGACAAGTGGTACAATAATGACAAGTGGTACAATAATGGCAAGTGGTACAATAATGACAAGTGGTACAATAATGACAAGTGGTATAATAATGACAAGTGGTACAATAATGACAAGTGGTACAATAATGACAAGTGGTACAATAATGGGTGACAGTTATTAACTGAGAACTATAGGTTGGAAATAATAGAAAACTTTTGTCACATTTTTGGTTAAAATAGATGTTGACAGTGACAGTACAAAAATAGATGTAGACAGTACATCATCATTCATCATCATCGCATGCCTGGACGATTTTTATGGAATAGCTGAGTTGCCCAAGCGTCAACTACCCCTCTCGACCTCGCTGATAGAATCCAGAGGAGTGCAAGCACGACATCTGGTATCAGTTCGTTGCAGGAGCTGCAGGTAGAACATCACTTGATGCCTGTCCGTCTTAGGGGCTCCGCTCTGGATTTTCTGTTTGGATTTACTCCCATAGCCTTTGCTTCTCCCGAGGCTCTCACAAGGCAGTGGGGCTATTTGCCCATAGCTGGGGTCTGGATCTTGGATATCAGGGTAAATCCACTGATATCACAAGTCTGGGGGACCAGACCTCCACCGAGATTTTTTGTCGGGTTAACTTCCCAAGGACATTTAAAAAAAAAAAATCCTGACCTAGGGGAGTCCATCTCTCTAATGATAGTACAAAAGGAGTATAAATCAGTTGTTGAAATAAGGAAAGACTTGTTTCAATTTAATTGTTAACACAATGTACTCACGTTTCAAAATAGCTCTAAATTGACAATGTGTTGTCATATAACTGTGTGTCTCTGGTACACATGTGACTGTGTAGACTCCAGCTGGCAATATGGAACTGTTTGTAGGAACACATCTGTGTGCCACAGTCATATTGTTGTTGTTGCTGTCCATGAAGATGACCTCTGGCCAGAATGTCTCTTGTAGATGGCTTGTCATATTAATGGTGACATCACTCTCTGGGCAGGTCACAAGTTGCACTGTAACATCTAAAGAAGAAAATATCTGTTTATATCAGAGAATTGACAAATTAACTTCCTATTAGTATATTAACTTCAAAAATGTTACGGTCTAGTCCTCCTTCTTCTTTGCGTTTGTTCTTACGACCAATTTTAATCACTCTTTGTGATATCTTTGCCAAGAACGTGTATACGTTGCACATTGGTTTGGGAGGCCCCTAAATGCATAGACTTCTACACATTTAGGACACGTGCATCTGATTTCAGCCAAACCTCCTTAGTCGCCTCTTACAACATGTGTATCAGGTAACAGTGGTTCTATTCTTTAACCCCAAATTTGGACCCCGGTAATCACTCGGGCATGGTCTAGTCCTGTGCTGAGTCCTTACACATATTACTATAACAACTTATTATCCTTATTACTATAACAACTTATTATCCTTATTACTATAACAACTTATTATCCTTATTACTATAACAACTTATTATCCTTATTACTATAACAACTTATTATCCTTATTACTATGACAACTTATTATCCTTATTACTATAACAACTTATTATCCTTATTACTATAACAACTTATTATCCTTATTACTATGATGACTCCTTAGAAATAACACTGTGAAAACTATAACATTAAAGTCTAGTCATCTCTAAAGTCAGAGTACGGCTGGCCTGAATGGTGAGAGACACTGGTGATAAGAAAAGCAAGCCTTCATGTAAAAATCAGTTAGTGGTGCAATATTAGGTGCCATGACTATGTCCGAATTCCTAGCGGGCGAATAAAAAATAAATGTTTAAAAAATAAACTAAGGTCTGACATTGTGGCAGCTCCAACATTTCACACTCGTACAGAGAATATATATACGTTATATGTGGTTGGTTATCTTTATCTTCAAATGACATACAATAAGTAAATGTGACTAACAACCATTCCTTCACACATACAACTGTGACCGACAACCATTCTTGTGTACATACAACAGTAACTTGACTGACAACCATTCTTGTGTACATACAACAGTAACCTGACTGACAACCATTTGTGTGTACATACAACAGTAACCTGACTGACAACCATTCTTGTGTACATACAACAGTAACCTGACTGACAACCATTCTTGTGTACATACAGCAGTAACCTGACTGACAACCATTCGTGTGTACATACAACAGTAACCTGACTGACAATCATTCTTGTGTACATACAACAGTAACCTGACTGACAACCATTCTTGTGTACATACAGCAGTAACTTGACTGACAACCATTCTTGTGTACATACAGCAGTAACTTGACTGACAACCATTCTTGTGTACATACAGCAGTAACTTGACTGACAACTATTTCATCATACCTACAACTGTGATTTCCTGTACACAAGATGCTTCGTTACCAGCCTTGTCTCGTACTATGTATTGGATTTGATGCAAGCCAACCGTAAGACGTGGACTATCAGAGTCTTCTACCCCTATGCCTGTGATTATGAACTCTCCTGAATTATCTGTGACCAATGGTGGGTAAGATTTTGGTTGAATAACAGCAAAGTTGGCAGAGGTGACATGTGTGGTCACATTAGCAGGGCAGGTAATAGAAGGTGACTCTGTGTCTGTGAACAAACAATTTGAAAATGTTGGATCTAGTTTTTCTCTAGTAGACATTTTACCACTGACTTCAATTCAAACTAGTAAGTTGATATACTATACAATAGTCACGGCAGAGATCAAGTGTCTACACAGAGTTCTGACATTTTACCATTGACTTCAATTCAAACTAGTAAACTAATATGTTATACAATAGTCATGGCAGAGATCAAGTGTGATCAGAGACAGCTGGTGTCCCATACCCATAGAAACATAATCTACTTTACAGCTGGTGTCCCATACCCATAGAAACACAATCTACTTTACAGCTGGTGTTCCATGCCCATACAAACATAATCTACTTTACAACTGGTGTCATATATCTATTTAAATATTATCTACACAAACAGCTTGTGTCTCATGTTCTCACAAACCTACCTACGCAGACAGGTGGTGTACTGTTGTCCCATGTCCCTTGCTCAGTGCAGACTACCTGTTGTGGACCAACGAAATCGTAACCAGCGCTACATAAATACATGCATACGGCACCAGCTATCTGTACTTCCAGACCACAACTGGTAGGTGTGATGATCAGGCCTGGAGATAGTACTAAAGCTGGACAGTGATTCTCTGCAGACATAATGTTTCACATTTAAACTCTATTATGTTCAACACTCTCCCATCAATGGACAATAGAGTTAAACTACACAGAGCATGTGATGACCTCTGGGTAAAGGTTGACACTCTGCACCCGCCCCAGTGGTTACCGGGACCCAAATTTGGGGTGTAAAGAATAGAACTACTGTTACCTGCCCGCAGGTCGTATGAGAGCGACTAAGGAGGTTTGGTTGAAATCGGATGTACGTGTCCTAAATGTGTAGAAGTCTATGCGTTTAGGGGCCTACCAAACCAATGTGCAACGCATACACGTTTTTGGTAAAGATCAAACATATCACAAAAAGTTATTAAAATTAGTCGTAAAGAACAAACGCAAAGAAGAAGAAGACACTCTGCACCCACTCCAGGATGTGATGACCTCAGGGTAAAGGTTGACACTCTGCACCCACTCCAGGATGTGCTGACTACATCAAAAGGAAATAGACTGAAGAGAGATAAATCATGGATGGTTCTGCCCAAAGATGTTATCCAGCATGAATGTAGATTTACAGATAATGACACATTTAATCTTTTTATTTGTACCAGGGCACGCGGGAGTGCAAGGAAATGAGCGTGCAGATCATCAAGATGATACAACAATGGTCAATGGGTAGTGCAGACATCATCAATGTCATAAGAGAAGCAGATAACCTGGTTGATACAGCAATGGTCAAGGAAGGACAGTCAATGGATAGTGCAGACATCATCAATGTCATAAGAGAAGCAGGTCGGATAGATGACTTTGAAAACATTTATCTATCCAGATTCCTCTTAAGAGTGAAGGAGGTTGGAGTGAAAACGTGAACTGCCAAAATATGAACACTTTGTTAGAGACACAAGACATTTGAATAATCAACACAGAATGGGTGTGATTAATCGCTTTACAGTGGTAAAGATATTGGGGTGGAGATCAGAGCACCTATGGACCTAACCAGAGTGTTGTGATGATGATTCACATTAATCACTATTATCTTTAACAATCTGACTAACTACTTCTTATATTGAGTATAACTTTTGTATAAGAGAGAAATGAGTTGAGAATAACTTTTGTATAAGAGAGAAATGAGTTGAGAATAACTTTTGTATAAGAGAGAAATGAGTTGAGAATAACTTTTGTATAAGAGAGAAATGAGTTGAGTATAACTTTTGTGTAAGAGAGAAATGAGTTGAGTATAACTTTTATGTAAGAGAGAAATGAGTTGAGTATAACTTTTATGTAAGAGAGAAATGAGTAACAAGAACAGTTTCTTGCTATTTCCATTAATGAAGATCACACACACTTTTTTTAGTACAGTCCAGAATGCAACATCAACAAAAGTAACAAGTGTACATAATTAACTAGTTCTCCTACCACCTGCATTCTTGGGCCTATAAATGTGAAGTGTTTGGGGGTGTCTGTGGCTAAGTGGTTACGCCCATTGTCTTATGAGGCGAAGGTCGTGGGTTCCAATCTGGACTGTGTTGTTCTATTCTTGAGTGCAGTTTTTTCCAGAGACCTCTAGGATTGTTGCTGGAGCTACGGAGTTTGTGCTTTTTGCAATACTCTTGGCAGGTGGCATGCCATTTCTGCGGAGAGGAACCGAGCCATATGGGGTAAAACCCGATGCAATGAAGTCAATCCTTCGGTTTAAAAACCCTTTAATGTGAAGTGACAGGCAGACATTCGCAAGAAAATGAACCGAGTATCTTTGGATTGAGAGGCAAGAACCTTAGCTACACATGTCACAGAGACATCCTTGTCCCACGTCACAGAGATATCCTTGTCACAGAGACATCCTTGTCCCACATCACAGAGACATCCTTGTATATGAAATTATAGAAGAGAACACCCACGTCACAGAGACATCCTTGTCCCACGTCACAGAGACATCCTTGTATATGAAATTATAGAAGAGAACACCCACGTCACAGAGACATCTTGTATATGAAATTATAGAAGAGAACACCCACGTCACAGAGATATCCTTGTCCCACGTCACAGAGACATCCTTGTATATGAAATTATAGAAGAGAACACCTACGTCACAGAGATATCCTTGTATATGAAATTACAGAAGAGTGCATAGAAGAAACATGACTAGGTCACCAGCTCATGCCATTCCTACATGGAAGGGTGGCTGCAAGGTGTTTCAAGCTACCCCAACTAGGTCACCAGCTCATGCCATTCCTACATGGAAGGGTGGCTGCAAGGTGTTTCAAGCTACCCCAACTAGGTCACCAGCTCATGCCATTCCTACATGGAAGGGTGGCTGCAAGGTGTTTCAAGCTACCCCAACTAGGTCACCAGCTCATGCCATTCCTACATGGAAGGGTGGCTGCAAGGTGTTTCAAGCTACCCCAACTAGGTCACCAGCTCATGCCATTCCTACATGGAAGGGTGGCTGCAAGGTGTTTCAAGCTACCCCAACTAGGTCACCAGCTCATGCCATTCCTACATGGAAGGGTGGCTGCAAGGTGTTTCAAGCTACCCCAACTAGGTCACCAGCTCATGCCATTCCTACATGGAAGGGTGGCTGCAAGGTGTTTCAAGCTACCCCAACTAGGTCATTTCTTCTTCATCTTTCAACTCCAACGGAAGTTGAAACACAGGTCTTCAACAAACTTCTTCTAGCTCTTCCTCTCTCTTGCCATACCTTCCAATTCTTTCCATGTTTTACCTATCCTTTTAATATCAGTCACCAGCTCTCTTCTTCAGGTATTAACTAGATCACTAGATCATGTTATTCCTGCAGGGAAGGGTGACTGCAAGAAGTTTCAAGCTTAATATGTTTCTGGTTCTAATGGTACACTCTGACAGACTGCATAGAAGGTGGGAAACCTTTACTATATTATACTTTTATTTTATATTACATTAAACTATGTTATTTTATATTACATTAAACTATATGTTATTTTATATTACATTAAACTATGTTATTTTATATTACATTAAACTATGTATGTTATTTTATATTACATTAAACTATGTATGTTATTTTATATTACATTAAACTATATATGTTATTTTATATTACATTAAACTATATATGTTATTTTATAATTGTAGTTCTTACTATATTACTTCTCAATTATTCTATAAATATTTCATTTATTATTACAAATGACCAACAATGGTTAAGTAATGAGTACTAGATAGCGTGTATTTGTTGGAAAGTAACGAATAGTTACAGTTACTTAACAGTAACTGAAATGCACACCAGTGTTTTATACATTCCATCACACCTGCGTGCCCAGCGTGTTTGTAGCGCATAGAACTACCGGTGACAAGTCCTCTGTGAGTGCGGGTTCAACTCTACGGACTGGCAGAAAAGCTACAGGTTCCCAGATTTACGGTGTTCGTGGCACCGAGCCAAATGGTTACGATATTCATGACACCGAGCCGAAGAGCTTTCAGCTCAAGTGCTTCTGGATCTAAAAAAAAATTAATACGTTCCATCATCATCCAGGACATTTCAGTTATGAAGCACTAACTTACCAACACACCAAGTTCGCGTTCCAGACCATACACCATTGTGGCTGCAGATCCGTTCACTGTCTCCAAAAGTGCGCCAACCGTTATGACACTCAACTCGAACTACAGATCCATACGTGGTGGTCTGGTTCACATACACAACTGTGGCATGCTCCGGGTCTTGTTGATGAATACTCAAGTTGCCGCAGTCTACAACTTAAATGATAGAAAGAGAAATATGTTCATTTAATATTAATGAATACTCAAGTTGCCAGATCTACAACTTAAATGATAGAAAGAGAAATATGATCATTTAATGTTGATGAATATGTCATCGAGTTTTTGATAATATCTGGTTTTCATTTATTCATTCAATCAATCATGTCCATCTCTGAAATCGAAGGTTGGCTGTAATGGCTCTCCAATAAGTTCTGTCTCTTACCAGGAGGATACACTTTGCCGGACTTTTGCCTGTATACTTCTTGATGTTTCCCTTCAAATTCTATTGATCTTCCCTTTGCTCCTCTCTATTCTATCTTCTTCTCCAAGATAACTTTCAACAGACTGTCATGTCTCATAATGGGACCAAAATATATCATTTCTATCTCCATGAGCAGTTCTCGTTTCACTTGAAGTTGTTGAAGTACTTGTTAGTCCTAGTTGTTGAAGTAATAGCTTTTTAGTTTTCTTCTTTCCATGTCACACTCATCTTATTCTTCTGTATATCCACATTTCACAATCTTCAATTCTTCTCTCAATCTGTTTGTTCATTGTCCATGTTTCTCCTCCATACAAGAATGATGAATTTATATAGCACTTGACAAGTGTAATACTTTGTGTATTTATTACTTGTTTAAATGTTTCTACATTTTTCATGTTGTTAAATATGTTCTTGGCCATTCCTATTCTCTTCTGAACTTCCATTTTCACATTTGCTGCTGTATTCTGTTATTATATGTCCAAGATATATATAACTTATATATATATATATATATATATATATATATATATATATATATATATATATATATATATATATAACTGGTCAACCACTAGTGTCAACTGTTATAAGAAAGAGAAGATGGAGATATGTTGAACACACCTTGAGGAGAAATGATCAACGAATATCAAAGCAGGCATTGAAGTGGGATGCAAAGGGTTCAAGAAAGAGAGGTCGACCTAAGGAGACCCTGAAACGAACTTTGCTGAGAGAGGCAGGAAATATCAGTCTCAGTTCCATGGAGGAGATTGAGCGAGTTGCCTCGGATAGAGCGGTATGGAGAAATTACTTGCAGGCCCTATGCAACGTATAACGGTATGAGAGGAATTATTATATTATTTATTATATATATACAGCTTGACACTTGTTCCAATCTTTCTTCATTTATCATTATATTCGCCATCTTTGTCTCTCTTGTTTTGCTATTATTATTGTTTTCTCAATTAATATCCAGTCCATATATTTTACTTCTGTTGCTTACTTGTTCTATTAGTTCTTGCAGTTTCTGCCCCTGTTACTATCACTGTATCATCCGTATATCTTAAGTTATTATTGTTCGTCCATTGATGTTGGGTCCTGTATTCCTTCTATTTGTTTGAGAATGTTTTCTGTTTAGATGTTAAACAAGCAAGAGAACAGAACACATCTCTGTCTTATTTCTTCATGTCAACATTCAACGACTAATTTTGTCTATTCTTATTGTGTCCTCTTGTTTCCAGCAGTATAAGCTGCTGATCATTCTGATGTCTTTCCCATCCAAGTCCATCTCTTCGAGACACTCAATAAGTGTCTCATGTTGCATTCTATTGCTTGATTAGTAGATTATATTCTTAGCAAATTAAAAAACTGATATATTCCCACAGTACACTCTACTATATGAGACATTATTGACATAATATGTGCAATGTTAGTCATATGTTTATTACATGGTACGTGTGCTATATCATATCGGTTACATTAATTACATGTCAGATGTGCTATAATAGTGACATGTTTGGTGTGATATAATATTGACATGTTTAATGTGATATAATAGTGACATGTTTAATGTGATATAATATTGACATGTTTAGTGTGATATAATAGTGACATGTTTAATGTGATATAATAGTGACATGTTTAATGTGATATAATAGTAACATGTTTAATGTGATATAATAGTGACATGTTTAATGTGATATAATAGTAACATGTTTAATGTGATTTAATAGTGACATGTTTAATGTGATATAATAGTGACATGTTTGGTGTGATATAATAGTGACATGTTTAATGTGATATAATAGTGACATGTTTAATGTGATATAATAGTGACATGTTTAATGTGATATAATAGTGACATGTTTAATGTGATATAATAGTGACATGTTGAATGTGATATAATAGTGATATGTTTGGTGTGATATAATAGTGACATGTTTGGTGTGATATAATAGTGACATGTTTGTTCTGCTATTTTTTAGTACACCGTTATGTACATTGTATTTATGGTAACCAATAACTATGGACAACACGATGCACTTGCACAATCTGACATTACAAACGTTACTCTCTTGCACTCACTGTGACAGGACGGAACATCTCCTTCCCATGTTCCATTTGAGTTGCACACTAACCCAGGATGGCCGTTGAGATGGTAGCCAATATCACACTGAAAATGACAGGATGTGTCTGGCAAGTTTGTACATGTGATACCGGTGTCTGTGAGTTGGTCAACCACTCTCCCTGACACATGAAATTTGTGACCATTGTGAATATCAGGAAGCTTGTTGCAGTATCGCACTGTTTAATTGAAAGAAAACAACATACAAATTAATATCAATACATATTGAACTGTTTACTACCATCACATGCCTACAATAATCAACACTCAGGGCGCAGAGCACGAGGCAGGCCAAGAACACAATGGATAGATAACATCTCAAAGCATGGACTGACAACGTCAAGCGCAACACACCTGGCACAATATAGAAAACTAAATCTCCCACGACGCTCACTGCAAATGTGGTTAAGATAAGATAAGATTGAACTGTTTGATTGAAAGAAAACTAACATACAAATTAATATCAATACATATCGAACTATTTAATTGAGAGAAAAACAACATAAAAACTAATATCAATCAAAATTGAAATATTGAGAAAAAAAAGAATAAAGTGGTTTGGCCACTTAATAAGAATGCATCCAAACTCCACAGTATACAGAGTCTTCTACAACAGGACATCAGGAAAGAAGGCTAGAGGAAGACCATGAAAAAGATGGTTAGATGGCATAGCACTATCCTGTCAAAGAGCAAAAATAACAATCATCCAAGCCACCAGAAAAGTGCAAGACAAAAGCAAAAAAACGACCACACTGGACAACAACCGGGTAGCAGTTTTATGACAGAAGAAAAAGTAGAAATATGGAAATGATGTCATGTTTCAAAATACAATTCCAATTTATCAAACAGTATTTTTCTGACAAGAACTTACTATGACATGATTGTCCAATGGCGTTCTGGTGGAGGGATGGCTGACATACACACTGAGTGACATCGGTAGCTCCTTCTATCAGTGTGGTGGAGTTAGAAGGACATGTCACACATCGAGACGGAGATATTTTACTTTTGTATGTTCCTCTAGGACATGCTGTCAATAGAAATATGATATTTTACTTTTGTATGTTCCTCTAGGACATGTTGTCAATAGAAATATTATATTTTACTTTTGTATGTTCCTCTAGGACATGTTGTCAATAGAAATATGATATTTTACTTTTGTATGTTCCTCTAGGACATGTCACACATCGAGACGGAGATATTTTACTTTTGTATGTTCCTCTAGGACATGCTGTCAATAGAAATATGATATATTTGTTATTTCATTTTCTTGTTGTATAATTTCATTTCTATTGTTCTTTTCTATTCATTGTGTATGTTCTTGTATGTCCATTGTGTATGTTCTTGTCTATCCATTGTGTATGTTCTTGTCTATCCATTGCGTATGTTCTTGTCTATCCATTGTGTATATTCTTGTATGTCCATTGTGTATGTTCTTGTATGTCCATTGTGTATATTCTTGTCTATCCATTGCGTATGTTCTTGTCTATCCATTGCGTATGTTCTTGTCTATCCATTGCGCATGTTCTTGTCTATCCATTGTGTATGTTCTTGTATGTCCATTGTGTATATTCTTGTCTATCCATTGTGTATGTTCTTGTATGTCCATTGTGTATGTTCTTGTATGTCCATTGTGTATATTCTTGTATGTCCATTGTGTATGTTCTTGTATGTCCATTGTGTATATTATTGTATGTCCATTGTGTATGCTCTTGTCTGTTCATTGTGTATGTTGACTGTGTTCGCATAGAACAGCTATTAGAATGACCTGACATATCTACAAGAACAGCTAAGAGAATGACCTTCTGACATACTGAGTGACAATGAAATACTTAAAACAATCCAGTCTGGCTACATACAACATAAATGGCTTGACACACTTAATACTTAAAACAATCCAGTCTGGCTACATACAAGATAAATGGCTTGACACACTGAACACATCACAACTGATCCATATAACATTTATTTTTGTATCGGGTCACATGATTATAAGTGATATGCTATATAGCAATGACACACATGATTATAAGCACTATGTTTATATAGCAGTGACATACATGATTATAAGTGCTATGTTTATATAGCGATGACACACATGATTATAAGTGCTTTGTTTATATAGCAATGACACACATGATTATATGTGCTGTGCTGTATAGCAATGACACACATGATTATAAGTGCTATGCTATATAGCAATGAAACATAATAGTATAAGTGTTACACTATACACCTTGTAACTAGACTGACCAGATACATATATTTTTTCTCCTCTGCTTGATAACAGTTTAACAACTACACACTGACCTGTACACAGCATGCCGTCACCTTGGTAACCATCTCTACAAATACAAAGATACCGTCCGGAGCGTGTGCCGCATGCGCAGTAAGCAAAGACATGACATATGCCATGGCAAGACATAGCATCAGTCAGAACTTTCCAGCTCTCTGATTGGTTATCTGTTTTGTACAGTGGAGGAATATTAATGTATGACATCATTCTTTCAAAGAAAATAAAACTTTCACATTTCACTACAGACTATTTACAACATGCCAGATTGGCCAATTTCGTAAATGGATGTTTATGTAGAATAAAGGGACTGAGATGATATGATAAGATTAAAAACGAAAATCAGAGAAAGAACAAAGCAGATACCAGTGGAGAAAGAGCTCAGGAAAAGACTCTGGCGATGGATAGAACATACACTGAGAAGACCAACCGGAAGCATTGCAGGACAGGCACTATTTTGGAATCCGCAGGGAAAGAGAAGTAGGGGAAGACCTAGGCAGACCTGGAGAAGAGAGCTTGAGGCTGATATCAAAAGGATTGGTAAAACGTAAAAAGAATTGGAAGGGATGGCAAGAGAGAGGAAGAGCTGGAAGAAGTTTGTTGAAGAACTGTGCTCCGTTGGGAGTTGAAAGGTGAAGAAGAAGAAGATTGGCCAATATATATTTATATTTACATGATGCCAGATTGGTATATATATATTGCCTGTGTATTGCCAGGGCCAGTAAGAGAAGGAAAGAATAGTACCATTGTGATCTACAAGGCATGTCATAAGAGGTGATGCGCCCAAGTGGTCACCGGGGCCCAAATTGGGGTGTGCAGAATAGAACCACTGTTACCTGCCATGTATGTCACAAGAGGTGATGCGCCCAAGTGGTCACCAGGGCCCAAAAAAGTCTCTACATGATGGTATGTTAATTCTCCTCTACATGATGGTATGTTAAGTCTCCTCTACATGATGGTATGTTAAATCTCTACATGATGGTATGCTAAGTCTCTATATGATGGTATGCTAAGTCTCCTCTATATGATGGTATGCTAAGTCTCCTCTATATGATGGTATGTTAAGTCTCCTCTATATGATGGTATGTTAAGTCTCCTCTACATGATGGTATGTTAAGTCTCCTCTATATGATGGTATGCTAAGTCTCCTCTATATGATGGTATGCTAAGTCTCCTCTATATGATGGTATGCTAAGTCTCCTCTATATGATGGTATGTTAAGTCTCCTCTATATGATGGTATGCTAAGTCTCCTCTATATGATGGTATGTTAAGTCTCCTCTACATGATGGTATGCTAAGTCGCCTCTATATGATGGTATGTTAAGTCTCCTCTACATGATGATATGCTAAGTCTCCTCTATATGATGGTATGTTAAGTCTCCTCTATATGATGGTATGTGAAGTCTCCTCTATATGATGGTATGTTAAGTCTCCTCTACATGATGGTATGTTAAGTCTCTACATGATGGTATGCTAAGTCTCCTCTATATGATGGTATGTTAAGTCTCCTCTACATGATGGTATGTTAAGTCTCCTCTACATGATGGTATGTTAAGTCTCTACATGATGGTATGTTAAGTCTCTATATGATGGTATGTGAAGTCTCCTCTATATGATGGTATGTGAAGTCTCCTCTATATGATGGTATGTTAAGTCTCTACATGATGGTATGCTAAGTCTCTACATGATGGTATGTTAAGTCTCTACATGATGGTATGTTAAGTCTCTACATGAATGGTATGTTAAGTCTCTACATGATGGTATGCTAAGTCTCTACATGATGGTATGTACTTTCTTAATTATTATTTCTAGTTTTCGTCCATGTGTTGTAGGATGCCCGTAAGGTGTGCAAAGAATAGTAACACTGCGATCTACAAGACATGTCGTAAGAGGTGACTGATGTAGGGGCCTAGAGAAAGCTACCCTAGTAAATAAAAAGTTTTGCATAAATTAACATACCATCATGTAGAGACTTAGCATACAATCATGTAGAGGAGACTTAACATATCATCATGTAGAGACTTAGCATACAATCATGTAGAGGAGACTTAACATACCATCATATAGAGGAGACTTAGCATACCATCACATAGAGACTTAACATACCATCATGTAGAGGAGACTTAGCATACCATCACGTAGAGACTTAACATAAGAAACAATAATCAAGCAAGCACATGCCATCATGTAGAGGAGACTTAACATACCATCATATAGAGACTTAACATACCATCATGTTGAGACTTAACATACCATCATATAGAGGAGACTTGGCATACCATCACGTAGAGACTTAACATAAGAAACAATAATCAAGCAAGCACATACCATCATGTAGAGACTTCGCTAGCTCAGCAAAAGCCTGAAATGTGGGAATATAGAATGTGTGGTTAGGCAGTGGTGAGGCAATGGATCGAACCTCAGGAATGTAGGCATCTTTGATACCGAAGGCAAACACCTGCAACTGTGGACCTTCAGAAGACAGATTCCAACCTTGACCCCAGGTCAAAGATCGTAACTGAATCTGTGAATATAACACATCTATATTAAACACAACCATTCTGTGCAACACACACATACACAAGATGTCAGGGCAACACACATAGACAACATGTATACACAGCCTGTATGGATAGCATACATACAAAACAAGTCTGCACACAGAGACAACATGTCTGGACCCAGACATATTGAACATTGACATAGTCCCTCTATATAAATATTGTGTGACCTGAATTAAATGTAACCTGACCGAAATGTTACCTGACCAAATTGTGACCTAAATATTCATCATCAAATAGCTTGTCCTAGCAGAACTTTGCCAACCCAACAGTCCTCCAGAATTTCTCTCTCTCATAGGCCAGATGTCCTGCCTCTGCAGCTGTCATGTTCAAACCATCAGTTACATCCTGAATCCATCTTCTCCATGGTCTTCCTCTTCTTCTCTTTGCCGGTATGCCTCCTTCCATGATGGTCTTCTCCAGCCCTTCATGTCTTTTTATATGTCCAAAATATCTCAATTTTCTCTTTCTTATTTGTAGCATCAGCCAGTTTTCTTCGATTTTAAGTTCTTTCTGGATAGAGCTATTTGTTCTCTTCTCTGTCCAAGATATACGAAGGACTCTTCTGTAACACTTATATTCAAAAGCACTTATATGTTTTCCACTGCTTTATTAAATGTCCATGCTTCCCACCCATACGTTGCTACTGGGAATATGCATGCTGTTAGTATTCTGATCTTTGTTTTCTTATCAATTCCATTCCATACTGTTTTGACTTGTTTAATTTTTTTGTAAAGCCATGTTTGTTCTTCCTTTAATTTCCTTCATCCCATTTCCATCTGTTGTTAGCAGTGAACCAAGATATTCAAAACTGTTCACATTTTCTACTTTCTCTCCATTGATAAAAATATCATTTGTCATGTTCGTTTTATCTGTTGTCATTATTTTTGTTTTTGCCACATTGAGATATAGATTTTGTTTTTCGCTTTTATCTTTTACTTCTCCTAATAATTTCTTAATACCTTTTTGTGATGTTGACAGTAACACTGTATCATCAGCGTATCTTAGTTCAGGTATTTCTCTTCCTCCGATTATAAAAGGATCGTATTGTTCTTTTCCGCTACCTTCTGTAACATTCCTCATGATGTTTCTGCATATATGTTAAACAGACAAGGCGACAGAATGCAACCTTGTCTGACTCCTGCCCTATGTCAAACCAGTCTGATGTATCATCACATGTTCTTACAGCCGCCATTTGATTCCTATAAAGTTCTCTTAATATCTGTATCAAATGTAGTGGGAATCCCATTTCTCCCATAATCTTCCACAATTCCTGATGCTCTACACAATCAAATGCCTTTGAGTAGTCAATAAAGCATGAGTATAGATCTACATTATACTCTCTAAATTTTTCTATGATTGTTCTCATGTTAAATATATGGTCACGTGTACCTCTGTTCCGTCTAAACCCAGCTTGTGTTATATTGATATTTTCTTCCATTTTCCTATACAGTCTTCCCATAATAATTTTTAATAAGATTTTACTTGCGTGGCTTATCAATGCCACTGTTCTATAGTTGGTACATAATTTGGTGTCTCCTTTTTAGGTATTGGGATAAATATTGATCTTTTCCATTCCTTTGGCCATATTCCTGTTTCCCATACCTTTTTGCATATTGCATGATATATTTTTATGCTTTGCTCTCCTCCTGCTTTGATAAATTCTGCTGAAATATTATCACATCCTGGTGATTTTCCCATCTTCAAGCTTTTATTGCCCATTCAACTTCCTCTAGATTTGGTTCTGGTTCTTTCTCTGTGATTATTTCAGTGTTTGCTCTATTGTCCTTTTCGCCTCTGTTCATATACATTTCACTGCAATATTCTTTCCATCGGTTGAGAATTTCTGCTTGTTCTGTTAGGGTTCTTCCCATACTATCTTTTATTGCATTTAGTTTTGGTTTAAACGTTATGGTCATTGATTTTATTTCTTTGAACATTTTCTGCTCTCTCCTTTTCTTCTGGTGTTCTTCTAACCTTGCACAACAATTTTGTAGGTATTGCTTTTTATCTCTTCTTATGTTCTTCCTTATTTCTTTTATTATATTTTTGTAGGCCAACCTATTGTCTTCCTCGCTATTCCCTGTGCCTTTTCTCTCTTCTCTGTTGTATTAACTCTAGTGTCTCGTTTGCAATCCACTATTCTTTCTGTCTTTTCTCCGTGGAACCATATCTTTGGCTGTCGACAATAGGATATCTCTAGCATGTGTGGTCAACTCATCTGGTGTCCTCTCTTCTTGGACTGTCATCAGTATTTCAAATCTGTTCTTTACTTCTACTTCATATGACTCTGGGATTTTATTATCGTCAAATGGTACTGGTTTTAGTTTCTTCTCTAATTTTCTGAGCTTAAATTTTATCATCGCCATTAACAGCTCATGGTCACTTCCACAGTCTGCACCAGGCAAGGTTTTGGCCGTTGTTATGTTTGATCTCCATCGTTGTTGGATTATTATATAATCGATTTGGTTTTTGGTCTTCCGTCTGGTGACGTCCAGGTATATAACCTTCTAGGATGTTGTTGAAACATTGTGTTTGCTATCACCAGATAATTTTCAGCACAAAATGTTATCAGTTTTTCCCCTGCCTCATTTCTACTGCATTGGCCATTTTTCCCTACTATTTGGTTTTCTTCTCTTGTTCTATCTTTTCCAACTTTGGCATTGAAATCTCCCATTACTATTAAGATGTCACTTTTGCTAACTTTATCTACTGTTTCCTGGAGAATGTTGTAAAATTCCTCTATGTCTTCTTCTTCTGTATCTGTAGTTGGTGCATATATTTGTATAAGTGTAATGTTTCTTGATTTTCCTTTAAGTCTTACACTAATGATTCTTTCATTGATGGGATTGTATCCTAGGAGTGTATTAGATGTTTGTTTTTGTAGATATATCGCCACTCCATTACTTCCTTTTGTCTCCTCCAGAGTATATAAACATTCCATTTTGTGTACAAGTATTAAAGTGACCTTGTCTGCTCCACCTATGCTCAGAAATTCCTAATATGTTGATATTTAGTTGCTCTATTTATTTCTCAACTATCTGTTTTTCCTCATTCATCGTTCTCATATTCCACGTTCCTATTTTAATTTTCTTATTAAGTCCAACCTAACTGACCTAAATGTTACCTGACCAAATTGTGACCTAAGTGTTACCTGACCAAATTGTGACACAAGTGTTACCTGACCAAATTGTGACCTAAGTGTTACCTGACCAAATTGTGACCTAAGTGTTACCTGACCAAATTGTGACCTAAATGTTACCTGACCAAATTGTGATGAAAATATGTGGGTGACATGACTTAATTGTGCTATACAACTTCATTGTGACCTAATTGTGATATACAACTTCATTGTGACCTAATTGTGATATACAACTTCATTGTGACCTAATTGTGATATATAAATTTCACTTTATCAAATTATGATATACCTTCATTGTGACCTAATTCTCGCTCTTTCCCCACAAGTTATTTCCACACAAGTTATTTCCACACAAGTTATTTCCTATTATATTTTTTAATAGTTAATTCAAGGAAGGCAACAAATAGGATTTTTAAAAATCATAATTACTCGTCAATAAATAAACAAATATATATATAATCTTATTATATAGTAATTTGAAGACAACTGGACAACCTGTTAGAATAACAAGATTAAACAGTAGTAGAAGTAACAATAGTAGAAGTAAAATAGTAGAAGTAAAATAGTGAAAGTAAAATAGTAGAAGTAAAATAGTAGAAGTAAATTAGTGGAAGTAAATTAGTGGAAGTAAAATAGTAGATGTAAAATAGTAGAAGTAAAATAGTAGATGTAAAATAGAAGTAAAATAGTAGAAGTAAAATAGTAGAAGTAAAATAGTAGAAGTAAAATAGTAGATGTAAAATAGTAGAAGTAAAATAGAAGTAAAATAGTAGAAGTAAAATAGTAGATGTAAAATAGTAGAAGTAAAATAGTGGAAGTAAAATAGTAGAAGTAAAATAGAAGTAAAATAGTAGAAGTAAAATAGTAGAAGTAAATTAGTGGAAGTAAAATAGTGGAAGTAAAATAGTAGATGTAAAATAGTAGAAGTAAAATAGTAGATGTAAAATAGAAGTAAAATAGTAGAAGTAAAATAGTAGAAGTAAAATAGTAGAAGTAAAATAGTAGATGTAAAATAGTAGAAGTAAAATAGAAGTAAAATAGTAGAAGTAAAATAGTAGATGTAAAATAGTAGAAGTAAAATAGTGGAAGTAAAATAGTAGAAGTAAAATAGTAGAAGTAAAATAGTAGAAGTAAAATAGAAGTAAAATAGTAGAAGTAAAATAGTAGATGTAAAATAGTATAAGTAAAATAGTGGAAGTAAAATAGTGGATGTAAAATAGTAGATGTAAAATAGTAGAAGTAAAATAGTAGAAGTAAAATAATAGAAGTAAAATAGAAGTAAAATAGAAGTAAAATAGTAGAAGTAAAATAGTAGAAGTAAAATAGTAGAAGTAAAATAGTGGAAGTAAAATAGTAAAAGTAAAATAGTAGAAGTAAAATAGTAGAAGTAAAATAGAAGTAAAATAGTAGAAGTAAAATAGTAGAAGTAAAATAGTAGAAGTAAAATAGTAGAAGTAAAATAGAAGTAAAATAGTAGAAGTAAAATAGAAGTAAAATAGTAGAAGTAAAATAGTAGAAGTAAAATAGTAGATGTAAAATAGTAGAAGTAAAATAGTAGTTGTAAAATAGTAGATGTAAAATAGTAGAAGTAAAATAGTAGAAGTAAAATAGTAGAAGTAAAATAGAAGTAAAATAGTAGAAGTAAAATAGTAGATGTAAAATAGTAGAAGTAAAATAGTAGATCTAAAATAGTAGAAGTAAAATAGTAGAAGTAAAATAGAAGATGTAAAATAGTAGAAGTAAAATAGTAGAAGTAAAATAGTGGAAGTAAAATAGTAGAAGTAAAATAGAAGTAAAATAGTAGAAGTAAAATAGTAGAAGTAAAATAGTCGAAGTAAAATAGAAGTAAAATAGTAGAAGTAAAATAGTAGAAGTAAAATAGTAGAAGTAAAATAGAAGTAAAATAGTAGAAGTAAAATAGTAGAAGTAAAATAGTAGAAGTAAAATAGTAGAAGTAAAATAGAAGTAAAATAGTAGAATTAAAATAGTAGAAGTAAAATAGTAGAAGTAAAATAGTAGATGTAAAATAGTAGATGTAAAATAGTAGATGTAAAATAGAAGTAAAATAGTGGAAGTAAAATAGTAGATGTAAAATAGAAGTAAAATAGTGGAAGTAAAATAGTAGATGTAAAATAGTAGAAGTAAAATAGTAGAAGTAAAATAGTAGAAGTAAAATAGAAGTAAAATAGTAGAAGTAAAATAATAGAAGTAAAATAGAAGTAAAATAATAGAAGTAAAATAGTAGAAGTAAAATAGAAGTAAAATAGTAGATGTAAAATAGTAGACGTAAAATAGTAGAAGTAAAATAGTAGAAGTAAAATAGTAGAAGTAAAATAGTGAAAGTAAAATAGTAGAAGTAAAATAGTAGAAGTAAAATAGTGGAAGTAAAATAGTAGATGTAAAATAGTAGAAGTAAAATAGTAGAAGTAAAATAGTAGAAGTAAAATAGTGGAAGTAAAATAGTAGATGTAAAATAGTAGAAGTAAAATAGAAGTAAAATAATAGAAGTAAAATAGTAGAAGTAAAATAGAAGTAAAATAGTAGAAGTAAAATAGTAGATGTAAAATAGTAGACGTAAAATAGTAGAAGTAAAATAGTAGAAGTAAAATAGTAGAAGTAAAATAGTAGAAGTAAAATAGTAGAAGTAAAATAGTAGATGTAAAATAGTAGAGTAAAATAGTGAAGTAAAATAGAGAAGTAAAATGAAGTAAAATAGTAGAAGTAAAATAGTAGAAGTAAAATAGTAGAAGTAAAATAGAAGTAAAATAATAGAAGTAAAATAGTAGAAGTAAAATAGAAGTAAAATAGTAGAAGTAAAATAGTAGATGTAAAATAGTAGATGTAAAATAGTAGACGTAAAATAGAAGTAAAATAGTAGAAGTAAAATAATAGATGTAAAATAGTAGATGTAAAATAGTAGACGTAAAACTAGACAGACTTCTTATAATAGAAGAAACGCTAATGGCACAGTGCACGGTGAATGGCGTTCAACGGAATATTTCTGATATCTTCATTGTGACCTAAATATTATCTAACTTCATTGTGAATTAATTGCCATATAATTTCATTGTGACCTAATTGTAATATAGCTTTTTGTGACCTAAATATGGTCTAACTTCATTGTAACCTAATTGTTATATAACTTTTTTGTGGCCCAACTCTGATCTTCTGGTTTAACTATAGTTTATGTGCCTTCATCGTATTGTGAATGCTTAACTATGACCTGATTACCTGTCATTTAATATGATTGTGACCTGACCTAATTGTGACCTGATATAGTTGTGATCTGACCTAATTGTGACCTCATATCGTTGTGACCTGACCTACTAACCTGATACAAGTTAGAGTTGACAAGAACAACAATGCACATGTACTCACAGAGGCTCTGATTGGTGGAGGTCCTACATTGGACTTCCCGCATATGATGACGATTGCAATTTTTTTAGCATTAGCACGTGACATTAATGCTACATCCTTGGCTCGTAAGATGGCTTCGTGTGTTGCCGAGTAACCAGACGGTATCTAGCGGATTAGGAAAACATATTACTGAAAAAAACTGAAAAACTTCTTCTTCTTCTTCTTCTCGAATCCTGTATGCCTCACAGCGTCAGGTCAGGAAGAGATTTCTAAAACGGGCCCTAGTATGCGCTTCGTAGATAGTCTCTTTCGTCGCCTCAGTTATCTCTGAGGTCCATCTTTGCGTGGCCGGCCTTTTGCTTTGTACCCATTGTATCGGAGCAGCATTGCTCTTTGGGGTGCACTGTCTGATGGTAATCTGCTTACGTGACCGAACCATTTAATTTGTTGTTTCTTGATGAAGTCTAGTACTGATGTTGTACCCACTTTTTCCTGATGTCTTCATTTCTCAACCGGTCTCTTCTTGTTACACCCAGCATTCTGCGTAGACACTTCATCTCTGTTGTGACTAGTTTTCTTCTATCGTTTGTTGTCAGCGTCCAGGTTTGGCACTGGTAACATAATGTGGGGAGAAAGATTGTGTTGAACATTGCTCTTTTGTGTTCATGGTGACGTGTTTGCATCTTAAAATTGGCGCCATTTGCCCTATCATTTGGTTTGCTTTGTTGCATCTGTGTTGAATTTCATTAGTTATTCTTCCATTTGCTGAAAAAATGCTCCCAGGTATGTGAAATCTTTTGCTTGATTTAGTAGATGATTATCGATGGAGATGTTGGTAGTGTTTTCTTCTCTGGCGAATGTCATTACTTCTGTTTTGTCGATGTTAATTCTCATGTTGTATTCGTTACATGCTAACTGGAGTCTGTTGATGTGTTGTTGTAGCTGTTCTTCTGTTGTTGATATGATTGCCTGATCGTCTGCAAAAAGAAATTCATTTAAGAGTTCTCCGAGGTTGTTTCCTTCGCTGGTGTTAGTTATTTTACAAATGTGGTCAATGTACGTGATGAATAGCAGCGGGATAGTACGCAACCTTGTCTTACTCCTGACCCTACGTGAAACTTTTCTGATAATCCTGTATTTGTTCTAATCGTACATTGGCTGTTATCTCTAACAAAGTTGGTTGACAACATTATTAACAAAGCTAGATTGCAACATTATTTTTTTTTAAAACTAGGTTACAACATTAATAAAATTAGATTACAACATTAACAAAGTTAGATTAATCAAATATCGATTTCAAGAAAAATCGAACATTACTATACATAAGACAACTGTGACCCGGTATCGCTCACCTTCTTAGCCATTCGATTCTGAAGCCTTGCAGCAAAGGAACACTTGTTGTAATCGCCAGATCCGATACCATCTATATCCACAGATGCAGTTGTACTGTAACTAATCACTGCTACTCGCGTGTTGTTAGCATCGATAGTAAAATGCTCTAAGAAGTTCTGTACGAACCGAAGCAGTAATTGCCATTCTGAACTTTTAACATTGGCTGATCGGTCAAGGACGAATATGAGATCAACTGGGTTGGACACAGAAGATGAATTTGAGGATATTTGTGATGATAAATTGTTATAGAGATCTTGAATAATTTGTCTTCCTACTTCAACGTCATCTTGTGTGTAAGTTGTTGAAATGAACGAGAAGATAAACACAAGTAAAACGCTCAAGCGTATACATCCTTGAACAGGGAAACATCGCTTCAACATTCTAAAAATATGCTTGAATATTGCATCCACACTTTCAGTTATTGTTTTCAGAAACATAAAGTAGACCTCTGCGCAAGATACCACACATCTGTGCAGGATATCACACACATCTGTGCAAGATATCACACACATCCGTGCAAGATATCACACACATCCGTGCAAGATATCACACACTACATAACATGTAACGGAACGTTAGCTGACAACGAATTGTCTAAAATCTACCACTGACGGCAAAGAGTTTACGTCATTTAAGAAAAAGTGATGATAGTAATACTAGTAGTAGTAGTAGTAGTAACATCAGTAGTAATAGAAAGTATCAATAATAGTAACAATGGTGATGGTAAAAGTAGTAATATCAGTTGTTGTATTGCTATTACCGGTAGCAGACGTCATTAGCATTATTTAACAATTAATCAATAAAAAATAACACCTCATTAGTAATTAGAATTTCATAAAAATAATACCTCGTTAGTAATAAGAATTTCATTTAAAAATAATACCTCATTAGTAATTAGAATTTCATAAAAAATAACACCTCGTTAGTAATTAGAATTTCATTAAAAAAATAACACCTCGTTAGTAATTAGAATTTCATTTTTAAAAACAACTCATTAGTAATTAGAATTTCATAAAAATAACACCTCATTAGTAATTAGAATTTCATTTTTTTAAATAAACCTTATTAGTAATTAGAATTTCATTTAAAAAATAACACATCATTAGTAATTAGACATTCATTTTCAAAAATAACACCTCATTAGTAATTAAAATTTCATTAAAAAATAACAACTCATTAGTAATTAGAATTTCATTTTTAAAAATAACAACTCATTAGTAATTAGAATTTCATTTAAAAAATAACACTTTGTTCAATGTATTAATCAGCAGATGCCGGTGTATCAAGCTGATGTAGACGAGCATGGATCTCGACAAATCTCTGGTGTTTGCTATCATCTCAGATGCTGACGCTCTTCCGTGTCATGAAGTCGGACTATCCAACATTTTCTGTCTTCCTCTGTCTAGTCTCCCCTTAATTTAACCGGTTGTTAAAATGTATTAATTTAAATCAACAATAATGAATTTAATTACGAATTCCATTTTTTTTAAATCAACAATAGGGACAGTTGAGTTACATACATACTGGTAGTAACATCTATAGAACATCAGCAAGACATGAGGCACTAGCAGAAGATATAAACTCATCTCTAGCACGTGTCCACATCACACTGTGAAAGTGCTTGAAGAAGTCAAACGAAACTAGAGTTTCACAGTAAACGTTCCGCAGGATTAAAAAAAAAACTAATCAGTTTGTATTATTATATCCATCGTAACTTGAAGTCTTCAAGTCGCGAGAAACATGTCTCTAAGATTTGAAGAAGATATTGAAAAATGTAGGCTAACAGCAAAGTTGCCAGAAAAAACACAAGAACGTGGATTCGAAAGTAAAAACTTCCCTGTTTGATACACAGAGAAAATGACAAACTTCACTGTCTGATACACAGAGAAAATGACAAACTTCCCCGTCCGATACACAGAACAAATTACAAACTTCCCCGTCTGATACACAGAGAAAATGACAAACTTCACCGTCTGATACACAGAGAAAATGACAAACTTCCCTGTCTGATACACAGAGAAAATTACAAACTTCCCCGTCTGATACACAGAAAATTACAAACTTCCCTGTCTGAAAGAACGAACAAGATTGGCACTTCCTTGTGGATCTTTAATAACAGCAACAACGACGCTGCCGGCATACACGAATTGTAGATTCCCCTAACAAACACATACATTGCACACAAATTGTTGGCGTCCCTTACACAAACACGATTATATTTGACTATATGTAAACAAACTGTTGACGCCCCTTTTGCTAACATGTATATTACTCTTCTAACATATTTATGTGTACGTCTCATATTGCTTGCATATTTTCCTTGTATAGATAGATGATCGCCTGCTAGAACATATATCTTTACAAACACTGGTACCAATTTTACGACGCTAATCTTTCAGATATGAATTTGTCTTCTCGACTTTCCATTCCTGTTTATGACATCGTTATCCGATGGTAGATATTTGGCTATTGTTTTTCTTTTCGACCTTTGAACTAATTAATTAGCATGACCTATTCTGTCCGGTTTAGTCTTGAATATATAGTGTATGCATGCGGCGCATTACGCATTACATATTGCGCATGAATGTACCGAAAGAAACCAATCTGGAGTCTGTGGCGTAGACGTTAGCTCTCTCGTGCCAAAGGTACCAGATTCGCTCCCTCGTGTAGCCATCTAGATATTTTTCCAGAGATCCTGATCTCAGTGTAGGTGAGATCGAGTTCCTAGTCCTATCGGAGACGGACGATAAAACGTAGGTCCAATATTCAATTTGAGCACGTAAAAGAACCATTGACAGTTTAAAACCGAGAAGAGCAGGCTATCCGGACAAAATTCATTAGAAAATATTTAAAATAAATTCTTACAAAACTACTTTCACCATCTTCCAAAATTACATCGGGAATCCTCTCCGGCGCTACGAAGTTCGTGCATTGCAGCTGAGATCTTCCTATGTAAGAAGAGATCGGAGCACACATGGTTACTCACTGAAGTGCAATGATGATGGTTCTATCAATCAATCAATCCAGATACCGCTGACCACATAGTGTTTCTCGTTGCCAGATTAGAGCTAGGAGGATGTGTACGGGTTGTAGCCCAGTGTACGGGTTGACTCGTCTAGAAGGGTTATTTTTCTTCTTTTGTTGCCACACCGCTACCGGGTTGTAGCCAAGTGTACGGGTTGACTCGTCTAGAAGGGTTATTTTTCTTCTTTTGTTGCCACACCGCTACCGGGTTGTAGCCCAGAGTACGGGTTGACTCATCTAGAAGGGTTATTTTTCTTCTTTTGTCGTCACACCGCTACCGGGTTGTAGCCAAGTGTACGGGTTGACTCGTCTAGAAGGGTTATTTTTCTTCTTTTGTCGTCACACCGCTACCGGGTTGTAGCCCAGTATTGTCACACTGCTACCGGATTGTTGCACAGTGTCGTCACACTACTACCGGATTGTTGCCCAGTGTTGTGATCTACTGTGTTTGTCTTCCGCGTCTGTGATGATTTTAGTGATGAATTCATGCATCTTTTGGCAGGATGTAAGCACTTCATCCATCCATCTTTTCATTGGTCCTCCCCTCAACCTCCGCCCTGATGTTCTACTGTAGATTTCACAGATAGTGTGGTCTGGTTGCATTACTACTAGGTGGTCAAACCATTTCATTCTCTGCTTTTCACTGTAATTCAAGCAGGGTTTTGTTTCAGCCTGCTCTCTGATACTGATGTCTATAACTCGTGTCTCTTCTTGTGTTGTTGATGACCTTGTGCTGGTGATGACCTTGTGTTGTAGAGGACCTTGCGTAGTTGAGAACGTGTTGTTGAGGAATTTGTGTAGGAACACAGCTGTCGGAAACAAAAATATGAAACAACAGGGGGGAAATCTCTGGTGTGTGCAGAGGTGCTTCTAGATCATAGATTCCCAAACTTTTTCGGTCCACCGTCCACTTTTCACGACATAAACTTTGTAACGCCCCCTCCCTATTATAACAGTTTGCCAACGCCCCCTCCCATATATATATATATATATATATATATATATATATATATATATATATATACACATGCTCTATTTTCACTTTGACATAGAAAATTGATATATATTTCTGTCATACATGGTCAATTTTCAAATGATTATATACATGAAACAGAAAATTGATGCAAAAAATGGATCGTGTAAGATGGACATAAGATGAATTAAAATGCAAAATTCAAATTTTTAATGATTATTCAAAAGAAAAATCAAGAAAAAACTCCCTCAAATCCTTCTCAACCCACCATCGCCCCTGGAAGGCTGCAGCGCCAACAGGGGGCGGTACCACCCACTTTGGGAAACGCTGTTCTAGATCAATCTTGGAACGCAGTCACGTGTGGGACACAATCTTGGAACGCAGTCACGTGTGGGACACAATCTTGGAACGCAGTCACGTGTGGGACACAATCTTGGAACGCAGTCACGTGTGGGACGCAATCTTGGAACGCAGTCACGTGTGGGACACAATCTTGGAACACAGTCACGCGTGGGACGCAATCTTGGAACGCAGTCACGTGTGGGACGCAATCTTGGAATGCAATCAGGGTTGAACATGTGAATGTTCTGTTCATAGACAGGTCGTTTGTCTCTATATCACTCGCCATACAAAAGCTATTTTGGGTTGCGTTTATCAGACATATGAACACGTCGTCGGCCCATCCCAGTTGGTTCTTCTACGGCAGGCAGAGTATGTATACCCTGGAGATTTTGCTCTCATGAGAACTTCGGGACTTTTGCCCTTCCAGTTTATTGTGAGCAACATACGGAGCTTTGAGATAGCTTTTGTGGAAGTGGTTGGGTTTTCTTGTGTGTCTGCTATACACTGTCTGTGTATCTGTCTCACTGTCTGTGTATCTGTCTCACTGTCTGTGTATCGGTCTCACTGTCTGTGTATCTGTCTCACTGTCTGTGTATCTGTCTCACTGTCTGTGTATCTGTCTCACTGTCTGTGTATCTGTCTCACTGTCTGTGTATCGGTCTCACTGTCTGTGTATCAGTCTCACTGTCTGTGTATCAGTCTCACTGTCTGTGAATCAGTCTCACTGTCTGTGTACCTGTCTCACTGTCTGTGTATCTGTCTCACTGTCTGTGTATCTGTCTCACTGTCTGTGTATCAGTCTCACTGTCTGTGTATCAGTCTCACTGTCTGCGTATCAGTCTCACTGTCTGCGTATCAGTCTCACTGTCTGTGTATCAGTCTCACTGTCTGTGTATCAGTCTCACTGTCTGTGAATCAGTCTCACTGTATGTGTATCAGTCTCACTGTCTGTGAATCAGTCTCACTGTCTGTGTATCTGTCTCACTGTCTGTGTATCTGTCTCACTGTCTGTGTATCTGTCTCACTGTCTGTGTATCTGTCTCACTGTCTGTGTATCTGTCTCACTGTCTATGTATCTGTCTCACTGTCTGTGTATCTGTCTCACTGTCTGTGTATCTGTCTCACTGTCTGTGTATCAGTCTCACTGTCTGTGTATCAGTCTCACTGTCTGTGTATCAGTGTCACTGTCGTACAGCCCAGTAGTGAGCAGTATGGCTAGGTAGACTTCGTACAGCCCAGTAGTGAGTAGTATGGCTAGGTAGACTTGTACAGCCCAGTAGTGAGTAGTATGGCTAGGTAGACTTCGTACAGCCCAGTAGTGAGTAGTATGGCTAGGTAGACTTCGTACAGCCCAGTAGTGAGTAGTATGGCTAGGTAGACTTCGTACAGCCCAGTCAGTAGTGAGTAGTATGGCTAGGTAGACTTCTGACAGCCCAGTAGTGAGCAGTATGGCTAGGTAGACTTCGTACAGCCCAGTAGTGAGTAGTATGGCTAGGTAGACTTGTCATGATTATATGGCAACGTTTGTTTCCTTCT
Source organism: Arion vulgaris (assembly GCA_020796225.1). Classification (NCBI taxonomy): domain Eukaryota; kingdom Metazoa; phylum Mollusca; class Gastropoda; order Stylommatophora; family Arionidae; genus Arion; species Arion vulgaris. The sequence continues at coordinate 3,592,448 of CM036755.1, forward strand.
GCACATTAACTTGAAATAAAGGATGCAATGTTGCTCAGTTTAGCTCTCATGATATTTTCTTTCATTCTTCGAACGCTCGATTACTTGTTAACTACTCTTTGTGATTTGTATGTGATCCGAGCCTAATGGCAATTGTTCGTTGTGCCGATTATGCGCCTACAGGTATGCCAGCACATCCAACAGGGGCGGTTCGTCATTAAGGGCCAGGATAATAATTATTACTTTCAACAGGATACTGATTAGCTTTGAAAGTTGATATATAGCGCTAAAATATCATACACATTCTGAAATCTAAAATTCAATATATTTTTCCTCCAATTAGTATACACCCATGGTCATTAGGGGCCAGTAAGAACAGGCCTACCAAACCAAAAATAATTAATGTGTACTTATTTTTTTTTCCAATTTGTTCGTAATTACTATTGTTAAATTGACACTGATTAGCTTTGAAAGTTGAATATTTAACACTAAAATATAAATACTCGTATATCATAATAATATAACAATCATAATAATATATGCACATTATTATTTAAAAAACTATTATATACGATCGCAAATTCAGCTTCTCTCTATAAGGTTTGACATATATATCAGCGCACTGTGTTTTATCGGGTCGTTTTAAAATTATCTACTGACGATGTAACATTGCGACCTCTGACCGCTACCTTTAATAATAATTGCCAAAACAATTTATGTCATTTTATTCACCGGAAGCTAAGTTCCTACGCAATGAACCAATTAACAGTTAAACGACGACTCTTGATTAAATAGTACGTTGTATAATTATCGATTGAATCACAAATTATATATAAAATAGTAGAAAAGGATATGCATTAATAGAAATATGTAACTAACTATTATTATAATCGTTAACGGTAATCGTCCATTTCGTATTCAATATACATAAGTCTTCTACAACGCACACTCGTTTGCGATTGACAAGCTGTGACCTACTTTTGAAGTTGTGGCTTACTCGAAATTCAAAATGAATCAAGTGGATTATTTATTACGAAATCCGTTTCCTGCGTTAAAGATAGAAGAAAAGCTTGAAATTAAACGGCTAGGTGCACATCAGCCAAATAGCTTTGTATATGTGCAACAAGATGGCAAGAAAAAGAAGACTTTCAATAATAAGTGGTTTAGTAAAAATCGTGGTTAACTGTCAGTGAAGAAAAGCAAAGTTTTTGTTTTGTTTTTATTGTTTGCTATTTCATGGTGAAGGACTGTGGTCAACGGTAGGTTGTAGGGATCTCTTTTGTACCTTAGTTGTATGGTATATATTTTAGTTGTTGTTGAACCCCAGGAATTATGAGTTTTCACCATTTTGCCTATTGTGCGTGAGGGATAGTACCCGGCTTTCTTGCAATGAGAGCTGGCAATTATGGTTGACCATTGATTCAGGAGGAGAGTACACGCTTACACGCGACTCTTACGTTGTTACTTCTCACATTTGCTTTGAATTTATGCAACTTTTTTCATTATACATCGGCAGAAGATGCATGCATTCACTAGTATTTAGGACCCAAGAGGCGTGTCTCTCTCTCTCTTTAGCCTGTTACGCCTTTGGCGTTTAGGGCAGCAACAAACGTACACCATTCTTCCCTGTTCATGGCCTTCCTCTGTATTGTGTTCCAGCTATGATTCATTTCCTTCAGCTCTTGCTCTATCGTTCTCCTCCAGGTCACCTTGGGTCTTCCACGCTTTCGCCTACCCTCTGGAGTCCATCTCAGTGCAGTTTTCGTGTCGGAGCCAGTCTCCATGCGCATCACATGTCCAATCCATCTCCAGCGTCGTCTTCGGATGATAGCGCCCATGTTCTCTTGTTGGCATCGTGCAAGCAATTCTTGATTCTTGAAAAGAGGCGTGTCTGCGTTTGCTTTATTACCTATACCAGAGTAGCTCTCTCGATACTTAGCCAGATATGATCTTTTGTCTATTTCCAGGGTCACCACGAGGAGGTGGAGTAGTGTCTTGATCAGTGCAAGCTCACTTACCCTGGCGCAACGTTGTCCCGTTTGTAATTTGCGCATGCGGCGCCAAATCATTATAGTAAAGGGGAATAACTTCGCGGAATAGACAAATAATAGTAAATACTAAAATATAAACCTAGCCTAAAAACCATGATTTTTTCTGAAATTTTTGTCTGGTCCCACCACCAAAAATGACCACGAGCCGCCACTGACATCCAATTTCTGCGATAATTTTTAATCTCCACGCTTCCCTAGGTCCCTACCTCAGTCGCCTCTTACGACATGTCTTGTAGGTCGCAGTGTTAACATTCTTGACTCCCCGAGCGAGCCCAGGCAATACACAGATGGGCATTATCGATATTCGTGCACATTGAGCAAAAAAAAAATGTTATCTAACACAACATATACAAGAACATATGATAGAAGAGGATGTCATCTAACACAACATATACAAGAACATATGATAGAAGAGGATGTCATCTAACACAACATATACAAGAACATATGATAGAAGAGGATGTCATCTAACACAACATATACAAGAACATATGATAGAAGAGGATGTCATCTAACACAACATATACAAGAACATATGATAAAAGAATGTATTATATTTGGAATATTTCGGGTGTCTTTGTGGCTTAAAGGTTAGATGCTCGCCTCACGTTAGAAAGTTATTGAGTTCGCTCCATCGTGGAGCTATAGAGATATTTTCCCAGACATCCCTAATCTCAGTGTAGGTGAGAACGAGTTCCTAGTCCTATCGTAGACGGAAAATAAAAAGTAGGTCCGTGTTCAATTTGAGCACATAAAAGAACCATTGGCAGTTCAAAATCGAGAACACCAGATTGGAAAGCTGTTGCCCGGGCAAAATTCATTAGTAAAAGTTCACGAAATAAAATCCTCACAAACTATCTTCACCATCTTCTCTCTCTCTTGCGTTCCCGGCCTAGACTGATGAACCAATTTTTATCATGAATTTTACTGTTGTTTTTAGGGACTCCGATCCTCCGTACAGCTTTTCGCGAAGCTCTGTGTGTTGTGGCCATGCCTCTTTCCTTATACCTGCTAACCGTTGACAGTCTTGTAGGACATGTTCTGCCGTCATGTCTGCCATTTTGCAGGGGCACAGGCTAGTTGTGCCGATTTTAAATTTATGGAACATGTGGGCTCAGAGCTTGTTGTGTCCGATACGGAGGCGAAGTATGGCAACTTGTTCACTGCGAGAGAGACCATAGTATCCATCTTCTAAATTACATCGCGACCCTCACCGGTGCTACGGAGCTCGTGCACTGCGGCTGAGATCTTACTGTGTAAGAAAGAGAGCGGAGCACATATGGTAACTCACCGAAGTACATTGATGATCCAATCAATATATTTTTTATTTATAATTGAAAGAATAATAATTTGGTGTTCCTTTCTTTAACCGAGGAATGTATCAGTTGTAGTACTATCGAGTCTAGTCACGACAGAGATGAACTGTCTAAGCAGCATGCTGGGAGTATCAAGAAGAGACCGGTTTATAAATGAAGACATCAGGAAAAAATTGGGTACAACATCAGTACTGAACTTTATTTTAAAAATCAACTAATTAACTGGTTCGGCCACATATTATAAGCATATTACCAACAGAAAGTGCGTCTCAAAGGGCCATGTTACTCAGATACAGTGGAAACAAAACACCATCTACGCAAAAGGGGGATCTCCGAGATAACAGATGCGATGATAAACCCTGTTTATGAAGCGCACAAAAAGCTTGTTCTAGAAGTATCTGCTTATCCATCCTGACACTGTGAGGCAAAACAGAATTAGACAAGTAAAAGAAAGAAGTACTATCGGGGTACAGTTTTGTCAACATATAGCTCAAGATTGTATGTTAGGGCTCTGTATATTCACAATTCTGCTGTGGTATTGCTGCTACTGTGATTATATATGGTGCAGTCACAGTAGATTCCTTGGTTGCAGTAGATGCTAATTTAGACTCAATTTCTGTGATAGAAGATCTATCGACTATTATACCGCCATTTCTTCAAACAGAAACATTTAGAATGAGACTGCGCATGTGCAAGCAATGAACTCTGGGATAGCAACATTAGACGCCACCTGCTGGTTATTCTTATTCAAGCTGTCAAACATATTTCAAGAAGTTGGGAAAAATTGAAAACGAAAGAGAACGATTGACCACTAGCATTCTAAAGGCTATTCATTATTCTCTGGCATTTGTGACCAAGTCAGGTGTTTTAACTAAGCAGTTATGACTCAAGTCGCACAGGCGCCTACTGGAGTCCCATATCTTGAAGCAAATAAGTCTCATATCGAAAGCAGAAATTGATATGAAGGGACACTTTATACAATTGATCCGATAGAGGCAACGGTAGCACTTGCTAAAGGTTTGTTTAAATAGTTCAGTTGTCGGAACTACGCATGCTGGCTAATCCACTCTTACTAGTTTGAGTATTGTTCTATATGTATAGATTTAACGACGCATAAGACAGAAATCAGTTCTCTCCAATCTAAATCAACGGACAACTGGTGAATTATTTGACTCAATTGTCTAATGTCAATGATTCAATGATAATACACTCAACTGTGAATACTTCACTCACTGACTCAACTCAGTCACTGACAACACAGTCCACACTGACTCTGAGCTGACTGTCATCACTAGTATAATTATAATCATTCTGTAATTGTAATATAATTCTTCTGTGCTGTTCAGATGTTCTGCCAAGAATTCCCTTTGTCATCCTCTTCTTCTGTTGCTGATTGGTGTCCACATCTGTGATTGTAGGGAAAATCAATTTGATTATGATATGTATAATTAGATGTATTCTTCTGTGCTGTTCAGATGTTCTGCCAAGAATTCCCTTTGTCATCCTCTTCTTCTGTTGCTGATTGGTGTCCACATCTGTGATTGTAGGGAAAATCAATTTGATTATGATATGTATAATTAGATGTATATGCCGCCTGAGTGGTTACCGGGGCCAAATTTGGGTTGTAAAGAATAGAACCACTGTTACCTGCCATGAATGTCGTAGATACGACTAAGGAGATTTGGATGAAATCAGATGCATGTGTCCTAAACGTGTAGAAGTCTATGCGTTTAGGGGCCTACTAAACCAATGTGCAACGTATACACGTTCTTGGCAAAGATCAAACATATCACAAAGTGTGATTAAAATTGGTCGTAAAGATGTATATGCTTGTTTTCTCTTTATAGTTTCTTGTTCAAGTTGTAGTTTCTTGTTCAAGTTGCTGGTCAAGTAACTCATCCCAGCCAATATTCAATGGTTTTCTCTTCTTAGTTTCTTGTTCAAGTTGTAGTTTCTTGTTCAAGTTGCTGGTCAAGTTTCTCGTCCCAGCCAATATTCAATGGTTTTCTCTTAGTTTCTTGTTCAAGTTGTAGTTTCTTGTTCAAGTTGCTGGTCAAGTAACTCGTCCCAGCCAATATTCAATGGTTTTCTCAAGCACATATTTTCAATTTGTTTTGTCTTTTTTCAGCTTTAATTTCATTACGTCAAATTGTCAGCATGTATATTGATCATCAGTCCTCATCACAAACCTGCCTTGCAGGTCAGCTGGGGGACAGCCAAAGGCTGAAGGAGAGCGAACCCAGTAAACTCTGGCTGAAACCGGACACATTGCTGAAGGATAAGCACCAGAGCTCCAAATAGCGCTGAAGATGTGGCAAAACCCACCCATGCTAAGGCTGTATGAATCAGGCTTCCACATGAATGTGATTTATAGGGAAAGCTGGTACATCAGTCTAAGGGTGATCGAGAGAGTCTTCGTCACACATACGACATAAACAAAGAAAATGTCCAATCATCAATTCGATCTTGTACCTTTCTTTCTACCTCAAACTTAGACCAACGTTAGTCTTTGCGAGCTCTGCTTCAAAAGTTCTCCATATGCTTTAGTTATCCTCAAACTTAGACCAATGCTAGTCTTTATGTGCTCTACTTCAAAAGTTCTCCATATGCTTTAGTCCTACCTTTTGTCCCTCTAGTGTCTACCGCACTGCATATCTTGGCTGCTTTTCTTATCCTGAGGACATGTCAAATCCTTTGATTCAGAGACCTACTTTGGCACTCAATAAATGTTTGTTAAAGATAAAAGATTACCAGAAAATGTGTCAAAATTTGTTTTACTATATCACCATTTTGTGTCATTTTGCTTCTCAGATTGGGGAAACTACCAATCATTTCCATTAATTTTATTCATTTTATTTTGTTCAATCTTTTTTTCATACCTGCATTGATCAAATAAACAGGTTATATGGCTGTAATCTGTAGGATATTGTCCTATGGTTTCTCACTTCACTCCTCTGATTTCACAGTTCGGTCTTTTGGCACAGAGGATCGGCCGACTGACAGACCTGTGCCTGCTAGGAGCGAGGTTTTTGAATACATAATCTTCCGTGGCCATGATATCAAAGACCTGCATGTTTGTGAACCTCCACAACCGCAGCCTGTAGAAGGTGTCCCACTGGATCCAGCTATTGTCAGGGTATACAAGACGTCAGTTATTAGTTACAGCTGTTGTTGAATGCAAGAGATGTTCATTATTATGACTGTCCTTTCGTTGGCTTGAAATATTGTTTTTTGTATAAACTTCACTGTTTTTTGTAGCTCACACATAGGTCAGTGTAGTTTTCTGTCAAATGTTGTTTCATTTGACCAGTCAGTTTACCTCAGTGACTGTTCTATATGTTTATGAAGGGTGATGTGATTTTGTAGCTAGACAATAGAATCACATCACTGAAAGATGGAATATCACATCACTGATTTGTCACCTCATCCATTTTAGAAGAGAGCCGCTGTAGCGCAGTTGTTAGTGAACTCGCTTGGCAAGGCTGGTGGTCTGGGTTCAGCTCCGCAATGTGCGTGGAATTTTTCCCGACCACGACGGCTCTCAGGTCGACTCAGCCTCAAATGGGTACCAGACATGCTCTGGGAAGTAAAGGCGACCGGCGTGATGCTGACCACATCACCCATTGTGTGCCGACGGTCAATGAAAAATACAGGCCTAACACTGTATTGACCTATATACCACAAGGTATGAAAGGGTTCCTTTACCTTTACTTTACCATTTTAGAAATGATTTCAATCCTGTTTATCTCTCACATCTCCACTTCCTTGCTTGTGTCAGTTGTCTGGACATCACTATCACCAGTCCATGCATCAAAATATCAGTATATATTAAGCTTACTGTTTGTTTAGATTTTGCTCATGTTTGACCGGGGTTTGCCAGGGGAGCAAAGAATAGTAACACTGCTATCTACAAGGCATGTCGTAAGTAGCTACTGAGGTAGGGATCTAGGAAGCTACCTAGTAAATAAAAAGTGTCGTGGAAATCAGATGTGCTGGTCTACTTGTAGGCGCATAGCTTGCACGCTGTACAATCGCTCTTAGGCTCAGATCAGACACAGACACACAAAGAATGGTTTAACAAGTGGTTGATATGAAGCGCTTAAAGAAGCAGAAGCTTAGATTTGTTGATATTCTCCCAGATTTTGCACATGTGCCACTTATAGATTGCGATGGATGACTTTTGTTAACAGGGCCCACAAGATTCTCCATTTCTTTCATGCTACTGTATATGCCTCAACAATTCTCTCATCTCTTCTATGTTCCAGGATTATTTTGGCCCCCTAGGAGAAAAGGGGGTTTGTGAGTAACTGACAACAGAAAACCAGCAGCTTTGGGTAGATGAGGGTTAGGAATCCTCATATGAGCCCATCTAGGAGTAGGAAAAATCTGATTTGAAACCTCCGCCGTCTTGTTGCAGATATACCCAATCTGATTTGAAACCTCCGCCGTCTTGTTGCAGATATACCCAAACTGATTTGAAACCTCCACCATCTTGTTGCAGATATACCCAATCTGATTTGAAACCTCCGCCGTCTTGTTGCAGATATACCCAAACTGATTTGAAACCTCCGCCGTCTTGTTGCAGATATACCCAAACTGATTTGAAACCACCGCTGTCTTGTTGCAGATATACCCAATCTGATTTGAAACCTCTGTTGTCTTGTTGCAGATATACCCAATCTGATTTGAAATCTCCGCCGTCTTTTTACAGATATACCCAATCTGATTTGAAACCTCCGTCTTGTTGCAAATATACCCAATCTGATTTGAAACCTCCGCTGTCTTGTTACAGATATACCCAATATGATTTGAAACCTCTGTCGTCTTGTTGCAGATATACCCAATCGTGGGAAAAGCTTGATAAGTCAACACAGAAGAAAAATCTCTAAAGCAGTTCAGCATTGTCTGCAGTGTAGTTCTGGCAACTCCTGCGATGACTCTAATGTCAAGCTGTATAAGTTATTACTTTCCCTTTGGTAACATTAGAGATGAGAAAAGGGGAAACCTGCTGCTGGACAGCAACAGCAGGTTGTCTATATTCCACTGGCCTATGCCCAGGAGGAGGGAACTTCATCACTGTGTAACAGTGGTGACACAACACGGGAAGCAGCAGTTATAAGTTTTATTGCTCCATTGATGCAGTGCAAGGCTCCATGGGCTGCTTCTGACGGTGAGAGGGATCTTCAGTCCTCACTTCTTCTTCGAACGCTCCATATCGACCACTTGTTTTTACTACATGCCTTGTAGTTCGCTGTGTTACTATTCTTTCCTTTGCAAGCCCCAGCACCACATGGGCGCAGTCCTCACTAAACAGTTACAGTCCACCTAACTCCCTAAAACCCCTCCCCCAAGTGAGGCTAGTAAGGTGCTGTCTCGCCACAGTTCACCTGCTCCAGTGAGTGGAGCTTAGGCTGAATCCTCACTATTTGGACCGCAACCTACACACCAAACAATAGAAAGTAGTAAAAACCACAAGGCTTTAAAGCTAGCAACATGGAACATAATAACCCTGACCTGTGGTCTATCAGAAGACTTACTAAAAAATTGACGATGCTCGCAAGACCGCTGGTGAAACTAATGAGTTACATTTAGTGAAACTAATCTAAAAGTCTCTATGAACACATGCTGATACATGTTCAGTATCTAGTAACAATTCTATTCCAAGAATGAAGTAATTCTTCTTTGCTTCGTTCTTTGACCAATTTTAATCAGTCTTTGTGATATGTTTGATCTTTGCCAAGAATGTGTATACGTAATGAAGTAATGAAAGCAAGTATGATTTGTAGGTAAACTGAATTTGTGTGTTCATTTCATATGTTTTCTTTAGTCATCTCAGTCGGTTCCAGATCCGGTTGTGTCTGCCGATACATCAGAGCTGCCTACAGATCAGGTATACCAGTCATATGTTGAACCAACGACATACTTGGATCAACAGTCAATACCTGTATATGCTGTACAGCCTTTTCAATATCAACAGTCAGGTAAACAGTAGATTGCTAGTTGTATCATACTTTACATTCTCTGTCAGGTTGTCTCCGAGAGCATTGTTAAAACTAAACCGTAAGATTGCTAGTTGTATCATACTTTACATTCTCTGTCAGGTCTGTCTCCGAGAGCATTGTTAAAACTAAACCGTAAGATTGCTAGTTGTATCATACTTTACATTCTCTGTCTGGTCGTCTCCGAGAGCATTGTTAAAACCAAACCTTTTTTCTATAGAAATAACTTCATCTTTATTCTCTTTCTTGATATCTCTCATCTAAGAGCTTCTCATAGAACAGTCCACTACCATCATATCCTCTTTCATCAGTTGACCTCGCCCTTGTGGTGCCTGGGCCAGCAAGGGAAGCAAAGATCAGTACCACTGTGACCTACAAGGCATGTAGTAAGAAGCAACTGATGTTGGACCTAGGGAAGCTACCCTAGTAAATAAAAAGCATAGCAGAAATCGGATGTGCTGGCCTACTTGTAGGTGCAAAACTGCCACAATGTACAATCGCTCTTAGGCTTAAATCACTTACAAATCACACAGAGTGGTCGATATGATGCATTCAAAGAAGATCAGATGACCTTTGTTTTTATATTAGTTGTGTCCAACACCAAGATTATTTCTTAATCATTGTATTATACAAAGTGATAATGTAGAGACATGTTTGACTAATGCAAGTTAAATGTACCACTGACACAAACACATAGTAAGATTATTTCTTAATCATTGTATTATACAAAGTGGTAATGTAGAGACATGTTTGACTAATGTAAGTTAAATGTACCACTGACACAAACACAGAGTAAGATTATTACTTAATCATTGTATTATACAGGGTGTTCAACTTAAAAGCAGCCCCAGTGATAAATAGAAATTTGCCAGGTACGCATTGCATCTCATCTATTTACTATTTAAACCGGTTCTGACTAGCTTGTCCTACGTCACATTTGTTCATCGCCCTTCCCGCACTACAATTACACACCATCACACAACCTTGATCTATACTACGTCATAACTGAACCTTGCCATTTCCATACATATATGCCAGATTAGTTCCATTCACAGGCTGCTTTTAAGTTGAACACCCTGTTCAAAGGGGTAATCTAGGGACATGTTTGACTAATGTAAATAAAATGTACCACTGACACAAACACATAGTAAGATTATTTCTTAATCATTGTATTATACAAAGTGGTAATGTAGGGACATGTTTGACTAATGTAAGTAAAATGTACCACCGACACAAACACAGAGTAAGATTATTACTTAATCATTGTATTATACAAAGTGGTAATGTAGGGACATGTTTGACTAATGTAAGTTAAATGTACCACTGACACAAACACAGAGTAAGATTATTACTTAATCATTGTATTATACAAAGTGATAATGTAGGGACATGTTTGACTAATGTAAGTTAAATGTACCACTGACACAAACACAGAGTAAGATTATTACTTAATCATTGTATTATACAAAGTGATAATGTAGGGACATGTTTGACTAATGCAAGTAAAATGTACCACCGACACAAACACATAGCATCATTAAATATGTCAACACAAGTACAAAGTTGATTGTGATTTGTATGTGATCTAAACCTAAGAGCGATTGTACATTGTGCCAGTTATGTGCCTACAAGTAGGTCATCACATCCAATTTCTGCGCTGCTTGTTATTTACTAGAATAGCATCCCTGGGGCCTACATCGGTCGCCTCTTACGACATGCATTATAGGTTGCAGTGGTACTATTCTTTGTTTTCCTATGGACCCTGGTACACACAGACGAAAGTTGATATCAATTCTGACCCAGCAATAGTTAATGTTAAATAAAATGTTATACATGATACCATAATTGTGTATGTCATATTATTCTATAAACTATTGCATTGCAGACTCACAGCATTCGTCTCCAACTTTAAATCAAACAGCTACTGTAGATCAGGATGTACAAGCTCTACCACACAACCCAGAGAATGTACAACAAGATCACAAACACAACAACCATCATCAACATCGACAGTATCAGGGTCAAGATAGACCGTGTGCTCGCCATCAGCAGATGAACAATGTGGACAACCTGGACAGAAGTGAAAGACTTCCACAAACTTCATATACCAGGGAAAGGGGCAACAACAGAGGTGAAACATCACATTTATAAATAACAAGTTTTTGTTAATGAACACATGATGATGCTCATCCATCACGGGTGATGATGACCACACAATTTTCATCCAAGGGAATGTAGTTGCATTATGTTTGTCTGTGTGTGCGTATATGACTAGTGAGTCCGATGCGGGCTTGAAATCTTCTTGTACAGTGTGGACAAGTTATACTTGCACTTGTGGGGAGTTTTACTGCCTTTCTATTTTGACGGTTACTGTTCCATCCGTGCTGTTCTACCTGCGTCACAGACCGAAGAAGTGTGCGCCAGGCTGATCTGTCTTGAGCAACATTCTCCCAGTTGTCAACATCTCTTTTGCCTTTTAACCCGGACTGGGCATAGGCCCTCAACCAACTCATGCCAAGTCTTCTTATCTCCTGCAGCTCCCTCCAGCTCTTCATTATATTGTTGATCTTCGCCCCCAAATCTAGTCTCCCTGTATTTCTGGTCGAGCGCCCACCCTTCCTTCGTTGTCCCTGTGGGTTCCAGGCAAGGACCCTTCTTGTTATATTCCCTCAGTTTTTGCAAAGTGTGTCTTATCCAGCGCCAGGTCTTTTTAACCTGTTCGCACGCTGGAATCTGTCTTGTTCTCTCCATAAGTTCCTCATTTGTGACCCTATCATACCATCTTAGTCCCTCTATTCTGCGCAGACACCAATTGATGAATGTTTGCAATTTATGCATTATTGTTTTAACTTGTGTGAAACCATCATCTAGAATCAATCTAGAATTGTGGTAGATCAGTTACCGTCTTAGAGACATTTGTCTTCAATATGAACACATCACACTTACGTTACTTATGTTCTAAATGAGACATATCAGATCTGGCCAAGACTACAGAATATTATGATCTGTTTACAAGTGATAGAAATATGATTACAGATCTCTCTCTCTCTCTCTTTAATCTCAATTGTGGCATAGGCACTTCAACAAACTCATGCCAAGTCTTCCTATCTCTAGCTATCTCTCTCTCTCTCTCTCTCTCTCTCTCTCTCTCTCTCTCTCTCTCTCATGCCTTCTTAATCTCAATGTTGCATAGGCTCTTCAACCAACTCATGCCAAGTCTTCATATCTCTAGCTATTTCTCTCTGTCTCTCTCTCTCTCTCTCATGCCTTCTTAATCTCAATTGTGGCATAGGCTCTCAATCAAGGGGAAATATGAACATGGAGGAACATTGGTTCATCATCATGTCTAGAAATCTGAAATATTTTGCTTACATTAAACGTTACAGTAGTTTTAGAGAGAGTAACAATGGAGGACATAGTTCCTGGAAGGCATAATGTGGGAGCAACAGAACATGATGGAAACACTGAACAGGACAACGGAAGAGTTAGTAGTTTGAATCTTTCAGACATGCTGTGATGAGAGTGGGTTTACGCTATGTGAAGAATAGTTATTATTGAGCATATCTTGTTATTCTGTTGCTTTGCAAGCTCACATCATTCAACTCTAACTTGAAGTCAAACATCTACTTTATAGATCAGGGTGTACAAGCTCTACCACACAACCCAGAGAATGTACAACAAGATCACAAACACAACAACTATCATCAACATCGACAGTACCAGGGTCAAGATAGACCGTGTGCTCGCCATCAGCAGATGAACAATGTGGACAACCTGGACAGAAGTGAAAGACTTCCACAAACTTCATATACCAGGGAAAGGGGCAACAATAGAGGTGAAACATTACATTTATAAATAACAAGTTTTTGTTCATAAACACATGATACTTGTGTGAAACCATCATCTAGAGTCATTTGGTTGTGGGAGATCTATGTGATGTCTGCTGTGCTGCCTGCCATGTACTGTTGATGTATTGTATTAAGCCTGATATTTTGCCCTTGTGTTGCCGGGGCCCACAAGTGGAGCAAAGAATAGTAACACTGTAACCTACAAGATATGTCTTAAGAGGCGACTGAGGTAGGGGCCTAGGAAGCTCTCTCTATCTTTGCCTTTTTACCCCGGATTGGGGCATAGGCCCTCTATCAACTCATGCCAAGTCTTCCTATCTCTAGCTATCTCCTGCAGCTCCCTCCAGCTCTTCTTTATATTGTTGATCTCCACCTCCTTTTTTTTTTTTTTCTTTCGTCCGCTTCAACTCAGACGAAGTTTCATCTCTGAAACTGATTTTTGCGTGAAAATCCGTTTTTCCAATTTCTTACAATGGCAGCAGCGTCCACATTGTAAATTACTTTACACTGCAGCCGTGTGCTCAATGTACTCGTAATTAGTATTCCTCGCCATACAGGCAGATTTTCTCCGACTTCAGAGGTACTCACGTTATCGCCCTGAGTAAGACCAGGGAACTCGAACAAATGCCGGATAGTGGGTTCGAACCCGAGCTATGAGGCGTCTCACAGCTAGCAGGCCGAGCTACTATCAACTACTCTAGGCAGTCCCCGATCTCCACCTCCAAATCTCGCTCCATGTATTTCTCGGCCTCCCTTCTTTCGCTGTCCCTGCGGGTTCCAGGCAAGGACCCTACTTGTTATATTCCCATCCGGTTTTCGCAAAGTGTGTCCTATCCAGCGTCAGCGTCTTTTTTAACCTGTTCGCTCACTGGAATCTGTCTTGTTCTCTCCATAAGTTCCTAATTTGTGACCCTATCATACCATCTTAGTTCCTCTGTTCTCCTAGGAAGCTACCTAGTAAATAAATCGCATTGCAGAAACCGGATGTGCTGTCCTACTTGTAGGCACATAACTGGCACAACGTATAATCGCTCTTAAGCTCAGATCACATACAAATCACCAAGTGGTTTAACAAATGGTCGATATGGAGTGTTCGAAGAAGTGGGACAGGTGCGGGTGTATTCTATACTGACTGCTGTTTGAATGACTTGAGTGTATGCTGTGCTGAGTTGAGTGGTCGTTTGTTGTTATGTGAGTGTATTCTATACTGACTGCTGTTTGAATGTCTTGAGTGTATGCTGTGCTTCTTCTTCTTCTTTGCGTTCATTCTTTACGACCAATTTTAATCACTCTTTGTGATATGTTTGATCTTTGCCAAGAACGTGTATACGTTGCACATTGGTTTGGTAGACCCCTAAACGCATATATTTCTACACGCTTAGGACATGTGCATCCGATTTCAGCCAAACCTCCTTAGTCGCCTTACGACATGCGTGGCAGGTAACAGTGGTTCTATTCTTTACACCCCAAATTTGGGGCCCGGTAACCATTCGGGCGGTATGCTGTGCTGAGTTGAGTGGGTGTTTGTTATGTGATGTGAGTTTGTGCTGTACTGTACCGACTGTCATATGATATGTGAGTATGCTATACTGTACCAACTGATGTGAGTGTATGGTGTACTGTACCAACTGATGTGAGTGTATGCTGTACTGTACCGACTGTCATATAATGTGAGTGTATGCTGTACTGTACTGACTGCCATATGATGTGAGTGTATGCTGTACTGTACTGACTGCCATATGATCTGTGAGTGTATGCTGTACCGACTGCCATTTGATATGATGTGAGTATATGCTGTACCGACTGCCATTTGATATGATGTGAGTTTATACTGTCTGTTAGTCAGTGTTGTCTGTGATTTACGATTGCAGCTTAATATATGGCAGTTATTGAGTATGTCTTGTCCCATTGCTTTACAAGCTCACATCATTCAACTCTAACTTGAAGTCAAACATCTACTTTATAGATCAGGGTGTACAAGCTCTACCACACAACCCAGAGAATGTACAACAAGATCACAAACACAACAACCATCATCAACATCGACAGTACCAGGGTCAAGATAGACCGTGTGCTCGCCATCAGCAGATGAACAATGTGGACAACCTGGACAGAAGTGAAAGACTTCCACAAACTTCATATACCAGGGAAAGGGGCAACAATAGAGGTGAAACATTACATTTATAAAGAATTCAGAATATTATTGGTAACACACAACAACGGCGGCAGTAAGAGTAGATATAGTCATTCAGAATATCTTCTTTCGTATGCTCGTCTTAACCATGAGATTGCCGTCTGCCCACCGTGTTCGTAGCACGTTGGACTACGGGTGACTATCCCTCTGTGTGCGGGTTCAATTCCGTGGGATGGCAGAAAAGCCACAGATTCCCCAGATTTACGGTGTTCGTGGCACCGAGCAGAAGAGCTGAAAAGCTCAAGTGCTTCTGGATCTGGGGAAAAAACAACCAAAAAACCATGAGATGGGTTGCCTCTATGAAGCTGCAGTTCAGTTGGAGTTCTTCAAGAGTTCCCATGGCTTGCTCTGTAAACTTTGTTCATGAGGCCATGTTTCGTTTTGTTGGTTTATGTATGATGGACATGACTGTAGGATGTACTCTGGAGTCTGTTTCTGTCTGACATCCACACTGTGCAGTCTGAGCGGGCTTTATTCTGTGCATGTGGTGGTTGAGCATGCAGTGACCTGTTCTTAGGTGAAAGATTGTTGTGTGCTGTTTTCTGTTTAGTCTGCTGATGGGATCTTGTGGGTGTTTGCTGTGGGTTTGTTGCCTCCACAACTCTTTGTACTTTCGCTTGATATGTGTCTTGATTTCTGGTAGTGACACTGGGTGTTTGTGTTGTATAAGTTTTGTTCCCTCCTTAGCCAGCCTGTCTGCTCTCTCATTTCCTGGTACGCCACAGTGGGCTGATATCCACTGGAGAATAATTTTGTTGTGTTCTGAGAGCTTGTTTAGCTGTAGTATCAACTCTCTTTCCATATTATCTTGTGGTTCCCTTTGTGTGGCCTGCAGGACTGACATACAGTCGCACAGGAAAAGTTTGTTGTTTTGGATGTTTCTTTGCTGCAGTATTTTTGAGGCATCCACAATTGCCTGTTGTTCGCCTCTAAAATTTGTTGAGAGTTTTCCAGTGGCACTTGAATGAATTTTTTAGTGTGGTGCTGTCTTGGAGTATGATGATGATTCCGGCCCCTTCTTTCCTCGCTGTCGTGTCTGATGATCCGTCTGTGTATATATGGGGGGATGAGGTGTCAATATGTTCTAGTGTCTTTGCTCTCAAGATGGGACCTGTTTCTTCACCCTTTTGTCTACATTTGGAATTGTTGTTATCACTGTGAAGTTGGGCTGTAGGTCTGTGTTGTTGAATGGTACTATCATTTCCCAGGTTGCTGGGTCTTTTGAGAGGATGTCGATGTTTTTTTGCAGAGAGTGATTTTGACAAGTGATGGAAGCTGTTTCTTTTTATGTGGTTTTTGGTTGGTTCATTTGCTTGTCCCTATCACCAGTGTCCATCGCCATTCAGGCGAGCCGTAGTCCAGCTGACAGGTACTTGTAATTTAGATCCTCAACTAAGGGATCAGGGTTGCCTGTCGTCCAACTGACAGGTACTTGTAATTTAGATCCTCAACTAAGGAATCAGGGTTGCCTGTCGTCCAACTGACAGGTACTTGTAATTTAGATCCTCAACTAAGGGATCAGGTTTCCTGTAGTCCAGCTGACAGGTACTTGTAATTTAGATCCTCAACTAAGGGATCAGGTTGCCTGTCGTCCAACTGACAGGTACTTGTAATTTAGATCCTCAACTAAGGGATCAGGGTTTCCTGTCGTCCAGCTGACAGGTACTTGTAATTTAGATCCCCAACTAAGGGATCAGGTGGTCCTGTAGTCCAACTGACAGGTACTTGTAATTTAGATCCTCAACTAAGGAATCAGGGTTTCCTGTAGTCCAGCTGACAGGTACTTGTAATTTAGATCCTCAACTAAGGGATCAGGGTTGCCTGTCGTCCAACTGACAGGTACTTGTAATTTAGATCCTCAACTAAGGGATCAGGGTTTCCTGTCGTCCAGCTGACAGGTACTTGTAATTTAGATCCTCAACTAAGGAATCAGGGTTTCCTGTAGTCCAGCTGACAGGTACTTGTAATTTAGATCCTCAACTAAGGGATCAGGGTTTCCTGTCGTCCGACCATCTACAGCACATTTTCATTAGCACAGTGTGTTTTCTATTTTGGCTATAGTTGGTCTCAAGTGCTGCTTATTATGTCCTGATCTATGTTCTTGCTACAGTAATATTTGAGTTCAATAAACAAGATGGCTGGAATAGCAGTCGGTGGACTTAGAATAAATAACTTAGGAGATGTTGACATTTTAATGATAGCGAGAGAGAATATTCTTGACAGAGAGAGAGAGAGAGAATATATATTCGTGACAGACAGAGAGAGATAAACATTATGAACAATCTAACCTCATGTAGTGGAAAAATGTCAAACATTTTAACAGATAATCAATAAATCATGAGATCCATGATTGCCAGTCGACATGGCACATGATTACTATTATGATTGCTGTTTTGTTTGATTGTATAAATGTCATGTGTTTATTGCTAGTGAACATTTTGTGTAATGATTGGATTGATTGCTGTCTCAACAGTTCTGATAAGAGAAGGTCCACCTCGAGGTGGCCGGTGGGGTGTTTCATCTCGAGGCCATGGCCATCAAGTAGGAAGAATGACAGAAACAGCCAAGTTTGATACAGAATTTGATTTTGAGACTTCTAATGCTCAATTTACTAAAGATTCTATTGACAAGGAGATGAAGAATCTATCACTGGGTACGTTGTATGTTACTTCCTTTGTAATCATAGGTGTATGTACTGATAGGTGTATGTAGTCGTAGGTGTGTGGACATAGATAAGTTTGTTCTACAGAGATTACATCTAGATAAGTTTGTTCTACAGAGATTACATCTAGATAAGTTTGTTTCTACAGAGATTACATTAAATAAGTTTGTTCTACAGAGATTACATCTAAATAAGTTTGTTCTACAGAGATTACATCTAGATAAGTTTGTTCTACAGAGATTACATCTAGATAAGTTTGTTTCTACAGAGATTACATCTAAATAAGTTTGTTCTACAGAGATTACATCTAAATAAGTTTGTTCTACAGAGATTACATCTAGATAAGTTTGTTTCTACAGAGATTACATTAAATAAGTTTGTTCTACAGAGATTACATCTAGATAAGTTTGTTCTACAGAGATTACATCTAGATAAGTTTGTTTCTACAGAGATTACATTAAATAAGTTTGTTCTACAGAGATTACATCTAAATAAGTTTGTTCTACAGAGATTACATCTAGATAAGTTTGTTCTACAGAGATTACATCTAGATAAGTTTGTTTCTACAGAGATTACATTAAATAAGTTTGTTCTACAGAGATTACATCTAAATAAGTTTGTTCTACAGAGATTACATCTAGATAAGTTTGTTCTACAGAGATTACATCTAGATAAGTTTGTTTCTACAGAGATTACATTAAATAAGTTTGTTCTACAGAGATTACATCTAGATAAGTTTGTTCTACAGAGATTACATCTAGATAAGTTTGTTCTACAGAGATTACATCGAGAGTAGATTCTCACATACGACATGTATTATTTATCTCCGACAGGTGACAAGTCAGACGATGTTGACAAAGAAGAAGAAGAGCCAGAAGTTGAAGAGGATGTTGGCGAGGAAGGAGAGGAGGGACCAGTATATTATGATAAGAAAACATCTTTCTTTGACAATATTAGCAGCCAAGCCACTGATCTACCTCAACAACGGTAAGTGGCAATAGTTTCATGTCTGGTCTATGTTCTAAATACAGAGCTGATCTATCGCAATAGAGTTTCATGTCTGGTCTATGATCTAAATACAGAGCTAATCTATCTCAATAGAGTTTCATGTCTGGTCTATGATCTAAATACAAAGCTGATCTATCTCAATAGTGACAATAGAGTTTCATGTCTGGTCTAAGGTCTAAATGCGAAAGAATAACTTCATTGCACCGTGTTTCCCCATATGGCTCCATTCTTATTTTTGTGCCAGAGCATGCGGGTGTTAGGGGAAAGGAACATGCTGATAGGTGCCAGGGCATGCAGGTGTTAGGGGGAAAAGGGAAAATGCCGATAGGCTTGCAGGTATGGCTGCTTTAAAAACATCCGAGCAGTGGACCATGCTGATATTATAAATTCCCTAAGTGAGAGAGGACATGTACATGATTCAAGTAATAGTGGTGTTTCTACAATACTAACCAGACTGCAAGAATTCCAAGTCAAATGTGGTGTAGCTAGACAAGAGCACTATACTGGTAGCCATAGAAGAATAGTTAACCAACAAAGAACCGGTGTCGTTAGTCACCACACGCTGAAAGACATACTGAGGAAAAGATCGGAGCACATATGGACCGATTGGTTCGATGTGCAGTGATGATGATGATCCGACAACTAAACTAAAAATAAAAAAAATGTTACATAGGGCCTGTAAGCAATTTCCTCACACCACTCTATCCTGGACAATTCTGTTCAATCTCTCATATGAAATTCAGTCCTGTATTTCTCCCCTCTCCATAAAGTTCATTTTACAGTTTTCCGAGTGTGTCCTCTCTCTCGTGAGCCCTTTGCCTCAGACTTCAGTCACTGCTTTGTGATTCTTTCATCATTTCTTCTCAGTCCTGAAAGCATGCCTTCATGCAAAAATCAGTCAGAAGTGACTGACTACACCTGAATTCATAGCGGGTGAACATAAGAACATTTGTTATCAATCGGGTCATTACTCATTATTTTCTGACTGATCATGTCTCATTACTTGTCATTTGATGATCTCCTTTATCATTACTGATCATTTAACCATTGATAATTTCTTATCTTTTGATAGTCAATCATGCCATTACTTGTCGTTTGTTTGTTAAACTGTGTCAATACCTGTCATTTGATGATTACCCATATCGTTACTTGGCATCTATTGATCCATGCATGTTATGATATGTCATCCGTTGGTAAACTATTTAATCCCAGCAGATGTAGTAATATCTTCTGCAGTGCCAGATTTTCTTGGAAAGAAGAACGCAAGCTCAATAGTGAGACATTTGGTGTGTCAGAGCATTTTCATCGTAATTTAAGAGGTTGGAGAGGAGGTGGCATCGCACATAATGGATGGAGAGGAGGCCATGGTGGAAGAGGAAGAGAAGATGGTGGATATGGCGGATACAACAGGGATGGCGGATACAGTAGGGATGGTGGATACAGCAGGGATGGCGGCTACAGAGATGGTGGTTACAGGGAAGGCGGTTGGTATAACAGAGAAATGGAGGGCTTTCACAGAGAAAATGCTGGTAGATACTACGGCTATGGAGGTATGTTTTATTTTGTTTCAGATTGTTACACTTTATAATTCTATGAGCATGAATTAGATAATACAACTATCGGCTTACTAGGCCTGTCACAGTGTTTTCACAATCCCTTTAGAAGGATCACACAGTGCACTAGACTATCGACTTACTAGTCCTGTCACAAAGTGTTTTCACAATCCCTTTAGAAGGATCACACAGTGCACTGGTTTATCGGCTTACTAGACCTGTTACAGTGCTTTCACAATCCCATTAGAAGGATCACACAGTGCACTGGTCTATTGGCTTACTAGACCTGTCACAGTGCTTTCACAATCCCATTAGAAGGATCACACAGTGCACTGGTCTATTGGCTTACTAGACCTGTCACAGTGCTTTCACAATCCCATTAGAAGGATCACACAGTGCACTGGTCTATTGGCTTACTAGACCTGTCACAGTGCTTTCACAATCCCATTAGAAGGATCATGCAGTGCACTAGTCTACCACATTCAGGGTAGACTACAATTTTCATCCAAAGTAAACTGACTTTGGTTAGAGGCAGGCTGATATTCATTTCCAGCGTGCCGTGCCATCTTGACCTGGACACTGACATCAAATGATAGAAGAAAACTAGTCACGACAGAGATGAAGTTTGATTGATTGATAGGACCATCATCATTGCACTTGGTGAGCACAATGTGTGCTCCGATCTCTTTCTTACACAGGAAGATCTAAGCTGCAGTGCACAAACTCCGTGCATCGGTTGAGGGTCTTAGAGGTAATATCAAGAGAATGAAAATATTTTGTAAGAATTTAAAAAATCTTTTCTAATGAACTTTAGATGAAAAGAGAATGGTTTAGAAATGAAGACATCAAGGAAAAGAGAATGGTTTAGAAATGAAGACATCAAGGAAAAGAGAATGGTTTAGAAATGAAGACATCAAGGAAAAGAGAATAGTTTAGAAATGAAGACATCAAGGAAAAGAGAATAGTTTAGAAATGAAGACATCAAGGAAAAGAGAATGGTTTAGAAATGAAGACATCAAGGAAAAGAGAATAGTTTAGAAATGAAGACATCAAGGAAAAGAGAATGGTTTAGAAATGAAGACATAAGGAAAAAAGTGGGTACAGCATCAGTACTGAACTTCATCAAGAAATAATGAAATCGTTTGACTACATAAGCAGATTGCCAACAGACCTGAAAGTTCGCATCAAAGAGAAATGTTACTGACTACATAAGCAGATTGCCAACAGACCTGAAAGTTCGCATCAAAGAGAAATGTTACTCCGATACAGTGGATATAAAGCAAAATGATGTCCATGCAAAATGTGGACCTCAGAGATAACAGGCGACAAAAAATACTGTTTATGAAGCGCACACTTGGTCTGTTGGTAATCTGCTTATGTGGCTGAACCATTTAATTTGTTGTTTCTTGATGAAGGTTAGTACTGATGGTGTACCCACTGTATCGGAGTAACATTGCTCTTTGAGGCTCACTGTCTGTTGGTAATCTGCATACGTGGCTGAACCATTTAATTTGTTGTTTCTTGATGAAGGTTCAGTACTGATGGTGTACCCCTAAATGACTTGATGTTAAGTCAATCAATTATTTGTGTTTCCATTTGTATAAATGCAGGTCTTTCTTGCAAATAGGACATTGTCAAACCAAGTGATATGATTGTCAAACCAAGTGATATGATATGCGTATTAATATTTGAAATATTGATTATTTGTTGTTGAAATATTTGGCAGGTGGCATGGGAGGTAATGGACAAGGAAGGAGAAACTGGGACTATGAGGACAGAAGACAAAGAGATGCTTATGTAAGTTGTGTCCCTTGATATACTTCTAACATGTCTATAGAGTTATCTAACTCAAATTATCATCATCTTGTGCCATGCTGGCTGGCATATACAGTCTCAGCTAACATGTCTATCCTTGGTACTGTCTATAAATAGATTTGCCCAGCGTGTTCTTAGCGCGTTGGACGACTAGTGACAAGCTCCCTGTGAGTGCGGGTTCAATTCCGTGTACTGGCAGAAAAGCTACAGATTTACGATGTTCGTGGCACCGAACCGAAGGGTTACGATGTCCATGGAACCGAGCTGAAGCTCAAGTGCTTCTGGATCAGTTATAACAAAAAAATTAATTGAGATTCTTGTTCTTCTTGCGTTTACCCGCTATGAATTTACTGTACCTGGTATGGCGTTTCTGACTGATTTTTGCGAGAAGGCATGCTTTCCTTTTTATCAGTGTTCCTCACCATACAGGCATGCCTTCTCCGACTTGGAGATGTTAACAGTTTTCCGTGTCATGAAGCCAGACTGTCCAAGAATTGTCTCATCTCTCATTGATTTGACAGATTGTCAATATTATCATCTAAACCTTCATTTCTTCTTCTTCTGTTGGTGTCACACTGCTACCTGATTGTAGCACAGTATCATGGTCTTGCAGTTCTTGGATGGCATGAGTGGTGGATTGTTGCTGGAGTCTGTGTTGAGTTTAGGCTCGGCGACAGTGCCAATGGGGTAGAGCAATGTACAGAGTTGGAACACCATTAGGAAGACAAGTCGGACACCATTAGGGACACAAATTGGACAGGAGATTCAAATGTTGATTTGGATTCTACATTTATATCCCAACTGCAGGATCTTGGGAGTCACATATAATGTTGCTTAGATTTGAATGTTATATAGAGAATAGATGATGTTTAATCAACCAATACAAAACTGGAACTGTCCGCCACCGCATGCTGGCGGAAATACTGAAGACGAGGTCGGAGCACTTATAGACTCGTTCAATGAAAAATATCTGATAATTAACTAACATTGTAGTTATACATCTCTGTGACCTACTTAACATCGTAGTTATACATCTCTGTGACCTACTTAACATTGTAGTTCTACATCTCTGTGACCTTAACATTGCAGTTCTACATATCTGTGTGACCTAATTAACATTGTAGTTGTACATCTCTATGACCTACTTAACATTGCAGTTGTACCTCTCTGTGACCTACTTAACATTGCCATTATACATCTATGAGACCTACTTAACATTGTAGTTGTACATCTATGTGACCTACTTAACAATGCAGTTGTACATATATGTGTGACCTACTTACCATTGTAGTTATACCTCTCTGTGACCTACTTACCATTGTGGTTATACCTCTCTGTGACCTACTTAACATTGCCGTTATACCTCTCAATGATCACTTAACATTGCAGTTGTACCTCTCTGTGACCTACTTAACATTGTAGTTATACCTCTCTGTGACCTACTTAACACTGCAGTTGTACCTCTCTGTGACCTACTTAACATTGCAGTTATACCTCTCAATGATCACTTAACATTGCAGTTGTACCTCTCTGTGACCTAGTGTATGTGAATTATTTCCAGCCTAGATTTGAAGTGAGAACTTAGCCACTATCAGACAACAGAAGCAGTTTTGTGAAACAGGACAAGATGTCAGACTGGAGAATGTGATTGTATGTTTTGACAGATCAGCTGTTCAAGCTGTCAGTATCAACAAGATCAGGCAGCAATTTGACTTGTGTTTCTGTTGTTGACTTTATTTCTGCTGGTGCTGGCAAGCAGGCAGAATCTTGTCTGCACGGAGGCTCAATGCTAGGGTGTGTGCACTGTTGCTCATGTCAGGGAGTATGCACTGAGGCTCATGCTAGGGACAGTGATTTCAGGCTCATGTTAGGGGGTGTGCACCAAGACTCATGCTAGAGTGTGTGTGCTGAGGTTCATGCTAGGGTGTCTGCACTGAGGCTCATGCTAGATTGTGTGCACTGAGGCTGATGATGTCTGACAGTTATAGTATACTTGTGTTGTGTACAATCATTTCATTTTATCATCAATAAACTTTGTTTGATGTGACATTCTACAGATACAACTTAAGTCATCATTTATGTATCTCAATTGTAACATTCTCAGATTTATGCTTCATCCCCTCCATAACTACTTGACATCATTTGTGTATCTCAATTGTATTTCTTATTGCCTTTCAGTAATTGTGCTTGTTAAATCAATATCAGCTTTTTAACTTATCAATAAAATATGGAATGCCAAGTTTTAAAATTAATTATGATTTTACAATTCCAATCCTAACATATGCCAGCGAGAGTTGGAAAATAACTAAAGATATAGAAAGCAAGTTGAATGCATTTGAAAATAGATGTCTCGAAAAATAATGAACATAAAATGGAACGAATTCAGAAGTGATAAAATCAGAGAAATGTCTGATCAACCACTAGTAACAACTGTTATAAGAAAGGAAAGCTTTGGAGATATGTTGAACATACTCCGATGAAGTCAGTGATGACATGGTACACAGAATAACCACACAGTCAATAATCCAACACCAACTATAATTTGTTGTTTGGAGCTGGGGGAGAGGGAATACCTGGGGTTGGTATTTTATTGAAGTATTGCTTTTGCAGAACACCATAGACCATGTGGTAATGAAGACGAGGTATGGTTGTGATGAGGATAATGGCTGTGACAAACTGTTAGCAGCATCACTTATACTAGGCTCTAGTTCTGTCTGTGAATGAGTATGATATGATTCTCTCAAAGAAAGTGAAGATCACAAAGTCGATTGCCACAGGCAAGTTTTCAAACAACTACCGGGCAGAGGCAATAAGAATAGCAGCCAAAATGATCTTAGAGAGAAGAAGCGCCAAGTGCAACAAAGTCGTGATATTCACCGATGCTCTGTCAGTCATCATGGCACTAAAAAGTGCAGCCAAAACAGAACTTACTGAGCTGAAAGCGATCCTCGGTGTACTAGTAAACTCACTTAAACACAGTCATTCAATGGATACCATCACATTGCAACATAAGTGGTAACGAGGAAGCCGGCAGGCTAGCAAAAGGAGGACGACTACAGCAGACTGATCACAAGATCAACTATGAGGAGGCCAGGACAACCGTTTGTTGGCAGTACAATAAAAAATGATAGAAAGACCACCCACAACACAACAGCAGTGATGGGTATTATGGTCTGTCCCGTAGTGAACAAGTTGCCATATTCCGCCTCCGACCATAACAGACTCCGGGCCCACATGTTTAACAAATTTTAAATTGGCACAACTAGCCTGTGCCACTGTGAAAAGGCGGACATGACGGCAGAGCACATACTGCCAGCTGTTAGCAACCTTGAGAAAAGAAACTTAGCCCGATAACACAGAGCTTCAGAGAATCTGTACGGAGGGACGGAGTCAACTGCAAAATTCATGATAAAATTTGGTTCATCAGTCTAGGCGGATCGTGCGCGAGAGATATGACTCTCATCCATACACACATATACCAGGCTCTAGTTCTGTCTGTGAATGAGTATGATTTGTCACTCATGACTCTCAGCCATACCCACATGGAAAAACTGGAAAGAATACAGAACAAGGATTTGCACATCATACTTTGGGTGCACTAAAGATACACCATGCAGTACAATGTGTTACCTTCTTGAGTTTCCAACCAGGTAAGACAGAACAAGGATATGCCCAGTGCAGGCCTACCTCCAAATCAATGCTAACACACAACATCCACTACACCGAAAGGTGAGAAAAGGGCAGCAGACTTTTAAAAAAAAAAGTTGAATACAAATCTTGGATGAGACCAGGCAGTGGTCTTTATTTAACAAGTGTGTTTACTACGTCATAGAGTGTGGCCGCAAAGAAGATTCTCATTTAAACCAATCCACGTCAACTACTAGATTGCAGGAGCTAGGTTTGAAGATTGGAGTAGCAAGAAAAGAACAACATAACAGGTACTTGAGTAGGCTCATCAATCAAATCGAACTGGTGCGGTCAGTCGCTGGACGCTGTTGGAGATATTGCGAAGGAGATTGGAGCACCTATGGACATGTCTGGGGTGCAATGAAGATATTCCAAACTGAAACTGTGTTTACTAGAGAAAATTGAGCCTGATGAAGAATACATCATTTTTCTATATGCAACTATATACCCAAATTAAAATATGAAGGTGTCAAGTAAGACTAGGTAGTTTTACAAGGAACAGAAACATAACCGTATGTTCACATCTTTTTAACATTTGCAATTAAAAATAAAAGGACATCGTAATTGTAAATAAATTTCATAATCGCGTCACTGTGACAGTTTTATTTTTTTAAAAAGCTGATCTATTTTTCAGCGCTCGTGTAGTATTAATTGTGTGCCTTATATTTCTTTGTAGTACTATTGATTTCTCTTATATTTCATTGTACGAATTTTTCTGACATTTCATATTGTAGCATTAATGATTTCTCTTACATTTTGTGCGTCTGGCCAATGGATTAGAGAGTGGCTCCCATACCCAGTTTCAATCCACGGTACGACTAATGAGTTTTTCTGTCGAGGGCATAAGAAAACATTCTAACCTGAACAGTTTCATGGTGACTGCACTAGCCATTAAATTCCACAGGTTCCTCCTGTCCTAGACTGCCCAAAAAGCGGTATTACAGACAGCAACTACAGTTTTTTTGTTTTTTAACATTTTCGTTGTAATATCAATTTTCTTTGTAGTATTGATTTCTCTTGCATTTTTGTTGTAGTAGTAGTATATATATATCTTGTTTTTTGATTGTAGTCTGATGGTTTTATCTGACTTTTGATTGTAATAATATTGATGTTATTTTTTCTTTGATTTGGGGGGGAGGTGGTATATATGAGTGGTTTTCATATACATTTCTAGAGATCACAGAGATGTGGTCTTATAGAGGAATGTTGATAAATTTATAGAGATCACAGAGATATGATCTTACAGAGGAATGTTGATAATCTCCATGGACTGCTGAGATGATTAATATTGAATGTTTAGAACACAAGGTGACAACAGGCAAAATTAACGGATACGAGACAGGACAACGGAGAGAATAAATTTTTGACAGTCCATGGCTTGAAAATGTCAACATCCGAACTGAGGGTCCAGTACTCAGGGCAGAATATTGCTGAGATACATGACGATGATGATATGTGATTTGATAATAGTAAAACTGATGATATCTTGAATGGTTGTCACATGATGATGATATGTGATTTGATAATAGTAAAACTGATAATATCTTGACTGGTTGTCACATGATGATGATGATGATATGTGATTTGATAAATAGTAAAACTGATGATATCTTGAATGGTTGTCACATGATGATGATATGTGATTTGATAATAGTAAAACTGATAATATCTTGACTGGTTGTCACATGATGATGATGATGATATGTGATTTGATAAATAGTAAAACTGATGATATCTTGACTGGTTGTCACATGATGATGATATGTGATTTGATAATAGTAAAACTGATGATATCTTGAATGGTTGTCACATGATGATGATGATATGTGATTTGATAATAGTAAAACTGATGATATCTTGAATGGCTGATTTCTTTTAATGATGAATCATTGCATATAAAAAGGGTGTAAAACTAGAGGGCTGACTTCATTGCATCAGGTTTTATCCCATATGGCTCGGTCCCTCTCTGCAGAAATGGTATGCCACCTGCCGAGGGTATTGCATATAAAACATGAACTCCTGCTACAATCCTAGGGTCTGGAAAAATGCAGCCGTGAACAGAACGACACATTCCAGATTGTAACCCATGGCCTTGAGAACACAAGGCAAAGGCTTAGCCACAGAGACCCACATAAAACATTGCATTTGTTTCTTGAATCTACTAGTAATTGGGTACTTTTGTCTCCAACAGCATTACTTGACCCTCCTACTTAATATATAGTTATAATTAATTAGTTCTTGTCTCACTATAAGCATTATGTGACCTATTTCAGCATGTTTCACCACTTGTGTGCAGGTGTGTTGTCCTGGGATAAATGTAGCAGTGATTAGTGTGCAGGTGTGTTGTCCTGGGATAAATGTAGCAGTGATTAGTGTGCAGGCGTGTTGTCCTGGAATAAATGTAGCAGTGATTAGTGTGCAGGCGTGTTGTCCTGGAATAAATGTAGCAGTGATTAGTGTGCAGGCGTGTTGCCCTGGTATAAATGTGATTGTAGGCAAACATGTTGCCCTGGTATAAATATGATTGTAGGCAAACATGTTGTCCTGGTATAAATGTGATTGTAGGCAAACATGTTGTTCTGGTATAAATGTGGTTGTAGGCAAACATGTTGTCCTGGTATAAATGTGATTGTATGCAAACATGTTGTTCTGGTATAAATGTGATTGTATGCAAACATGTTGTTCTGGTATAAATGTGGTTGTAGGCAAACATGTCCGGGTATAAATGTGGTTGTAGGCAAACATGTTGTCCTGGTATAAATGTGGTTGTAGGCAAACATGTCCGGGTATAAATGTGGTTGTAGGCAAACATGTCCGGGTATAAATGTGGTTGTAGGCAAACATGTTGTCCTGGTATAAATGTGGTTGTAGGCAAACATGTCCGGGTATAAATGTGGTTGTAGGCAAACATGTTGTCCTGGTATAAATGTGGTTGTAGGCAAACATGTTGTCCTGGTATAAATGTGGTTGTAGGCAAACATGTCTGGGTATAAATGTGGTTGTAGGCAAACATGTTGTTCAAGGTTGGTATGGCTAATGGTTACCATAAAACCAAATGTATTCATGTCATGTTGATTTTAATTATTCTTGTCAATGTCGACCAAATAAAAGTTGAGTCTAGATCTTGTCTGCTTGACAAATCAAAGTCACATTTAGTCTATTGTTTTCTGTATCCCTCTTTTACTGCACTTCTCGCCAGTGTGGTGCCGGGGCCCACAAGACAAACAAAGAATAGTACCGCTGCAACCTACAAGGCATGTCGTAAGAGGCAACTGATGTAGGGAAGTTACCTAGTAAATAAAAAACATCACATAAATCGGATGTGCTTGTTACTTGTAGGTGCATAACTGCACAATGTACAATCGCTCTTAGGATCAGATCACATACAAATCACACAGAGTGGTTTAACAAGTGTTTGATATGGAGCGTTTGAAGTACTCATAACTCTATAAAGAAATCAAGTAAAATGTTTAATTAAAATAGTTGCCTAGACATACACATTTGAGAGATCTCTGTGATGTTGTAGAGGTTAGGTGCTCGTCTCTCATGCCAAAGGTGCCAGGTTCGCTCCCTCGTGGAGCCATCTAGATATTTTTCCACAGATCCCTGATCTCCGTGTAGGTGAGATCGAGTTCCTAGTCCCACCGGAGACGGACGATAAAACTTAGGTCCCGTGTTCAATTGGAGCACGTACAAGAACCCTTGACAATTCAGTCTTCAAAATTACATTGGGAACCTTTGCCGGTGCTACGAAGTTCGTGCTCTACAACTGAGATCTTCCTGTGTAAGAAAGAGTTTATGCACTGCAGCTAAGATCTTCCTATGTAAGAAAGAGTTTGTGCACTGCAGCTGAGATCTTCCTATGTAAGAAAGAGTTTGTGCACTGCAGCTGAGATCTTCCTGTGTAAGAAGAGTTTGTGCACTGCAGCTGAGATCTTCCTGTGTAAGAAAGAGTTTATGCACTGCAGCTAAGATCTTCCTATGTAAGAAAGAGTTTGTGCACTGCAGCTGAGATCTTCCTATGTAAGAAAGAGTTTGTGCACTGCAGCTGAGATCTTCCTGTGTAAGAAAGAGTTTGTGCACTGCAGCTGAGATCTTCCTGTGTAAGAAAGAGTACACACCATTGGTTACTCACCAAAGTACAATAATGATGATCCTATCAACTAATCAAACATTAACTTCATGAATAAGCTATCCAAATGTCATGATTCCATTATGTGTAAGTTTCAGCAAACTGAAATGGATTTCAACAGCAATGGCACATGCAGAGACTTTAATTCTAACCAGCCGAATGTTTGACAATAAGTGATAATACAATTTAGAACATCATTGATGGATGTCTGCATACAGAGGGGCAGATGTAGGATGTCTGTGCATACAGAGGGGCAGATGTAGGATGTGATCATAACTTATCATCATTGATGGATGGCTGTGCATACAGAGGGGCAGATGTAGAATGTGATCATAACTTTTCCATAGGTAAACTGAAAATTGATCATACTAAAAAGTACAACTACAAATAGATCCTCAAAGGCTGGAAAATAAAGAGATAAAAGAGAAATAACAGAATAAACTTAAGAAAAAGTTTGAGTCACTTGATGGGAAAAATGAGCATAACATTAAAGACAAATAGATTAGGATAAAGACCATAATTTTGGAGGTGGCAAGTAGTAGCGCAGGATTAAAGATGATAGATAGGAAACCTTGGATAAGTGATTAAAAAAAAAAGTAAAGGAATCCTTTCATACCTCGTGGTATATAAGGCAATACAGTATTAGGTCTGTATTTTTCATTGACTGTCGGCACACGATGGGTGATGTGGTCAGCATCACGCCGGCCGCTTTACTTTCCCAGAGCATGTCTGGTACCCAGTTGAGGTTGGATCGACCTGAGAGCGGTTGGGGAAAATTCCACGTGCACTGCGGGAGTTGAACCCAGACCACCAGCCTTGAGAAGCGAGTTCACTAACAACTATGCTACCGCAGCTCTCTTGGATAAGTGATGGCCACCTGGAAATATATTCAAGAAAGAAGGATAAAACTTATATTAAATACTAAGAAAGCAACAGATGAAATCAGAGTTAAAAGATGAATATAGACTAAAAGACAAAGGAGTTGAAAGAGCTGCTAGAAGAGACAAAAGAGAATATGTCTCTCAACTAGCCAAAGGAAAAAAGTAAAATATTTGACAAAACATTTCTTCTTTGAGTGCTCTATATTGACCACTTGTTAATCGCTCTGTGATTTATATGTGATCTGAGCCTAAGGGTGATTGTATGTTGTGCCAGTTATGCGCCTACAAGTAGGCCAGCACATCTGATTTCTGTGACGCTTTTATATAGTAGGGTTGCATCCCTAGGACCCTACATGTCGCCTCTTATGACATACCTTGTAGGTTACAGTGGTACTATTCTTTGCTTCCCTTGGGACCTCGGCACCACATGGGTGACAATACACTAAAAGAACTAATTGGACATTTTATTTCAAATGGTGGCTTAACCAAGAATACAAGTTGTAAAGTGTTTACATCAGATATCGAGCAGAAGTAAAGATGGGCAGAATACTTTAAGGAAATATTATAGACCTGAACAACAACACACACCCTTCCCACCTAGTACTACTAAAGTTTGCTGAAGAGGCAAGAAACAACTTTCTACAAATTAATGAAGAAATTATAAATGTAGCCGAGGTCAAGGAGGCAATCCGTTCCTTGATAAACAATAAGGCAGCGGATGATGACAACATTACTGCAGAAATGTTCAAAGCGGCACATGATACAACTATTAGCCAGGTGCAAAAACTATTTAATAAAATAAAGGGAGGATGAAACAGTCCCAGAATAATGGAAGAAGGGAATTCTTCTTTTTCCTCAAACGCTCTATATCGATTCCTTGTCAACCACTCTGTGCGACTTGTATGTCTTCTTGTTCGTTCTTTATGACCAATTTTAATCACTCTGTGATATGTTTGATCTTTTCCAAGAACGTGTATACGTTGCACATTGGTTTGGTAAGCCCCTAAAGGCATAAACTTCTACATGCTTAGGACATGTGCATCCGATTTCAGCCATGACTTGTATGTGAACTGAGCCTAAGAGCGATTGTACGTTGTGCCAGTTATGCACCTACAAGTAGGTCAGCATATCTGATTACTGTGCGGCTTTTTATTTACTAGGGTAGCATCTCTAGGGCCTACATCAGTCGCCTCTTACAACATGCATTGTAGGTTGCAGTGGTACTATTCTTTGCTTCTTTTGCGGGCTCCGGCACCACATGGGCGGAAGAAGGGAATAATAGTCAAGATCACCCAAAAAAAGATTGTTTCAAATTGTTGTAACAACTGGAGAGAGATCACCCTATTATCAGTAATGACCAAGCCTTTTTCCTGGATCATTTCTCAATATAATCAAAGGAGTAGATAACAGCAATGAGAGGTGAATAAACTGGTTTAAGGCCTAGGAGAAGCTACTTAGACCAAATAATCCGGTCACCTCGTCCTTCTACAAGAGTGTAAATATCTGGTCCATATCACCTCGTCCTTCTGCAAGAGTGTGAATATTTGAAGTCTTGGCTTTCATGAGAATTTAGATATCTGGGATATTGCCGAGTGGTTGCGGGCCCAAATAGTGGTGTAAGGAATAGAACCATTGTTACCTGTCTCACATGTCGTAAGAGGCGACTATGGAGGTGGGGCTAGCTACCCCACACCGTAAAAACACTTGATCGCTACAGAACGGAGAGCGAACCGAGTAAACGCTGGCTGAAACCGGGCACATCGCCAAAGGATAAGCACCAGAGCTCCAAATGGCGCTGAAGATGTGACATAAAACACACCAATGCTAAGGTGCATGAATCAGATTTCCACATGAATAGAATTTATGGGAAGATCTGGTACATTGGTCTGGACAGTGATCGCGAGAGAGAGATATCTGGGATTTTTGTTTAGTTTTCTTGCGTGTCTGCAATACATTGTCTATGTCACACTGGCGCCATGCATGCAGCAGGATGGTAAGCACTACTATGGCCCAGGGAACTTAGTTTTGTGGTGATGCTTATCCCTTCCGCTCCCACACATTACTACGCAGTCTTCCAAATGCAACACTGATTTTGGATATTTGATTGTTGACCTCAGAGTCGATGTTAGTCGCTCTGGATAGGATACTGCCAAGACAAAGTTCTTCGCTGGCAGGTGACGCTGGATCATGATCAGCTTTCCTGGCGTTAATGGTAACGTCAAACATATCACAGTCGATTTTGATGTGAGCGTCTGTAGCTCAAGCGGTAGTGAAGTTTGGAAGCAAATTCGTTGCTGTGGGATTTTACAAAAGGTAAAAATAGACCTCACCGTTCAGAAAGCAATGGCAAACTACTGAACGTATAAGTGGTGCCTAGAGAAATCAACGACTCGTTTACTGTGGTTGATGGCTACGTCCTTTAGGATATGCCACGATTTTCATTTCATTTCATGCTTTTCTCAATAACGGTAACATTATAGATATCTTACAAATATTTTGTTATCGGAGTAGCTTCCCTTTATAAAACAAAAATGGCAGCCACCATAAGACAGAAAATGTTTCCCGGTGCTGTGTATTCAACCTTCATCAAGTTTATCAATAATACTCGTTGTCATCGAGATGTTTACCGATATTTTAGCAGCGTATGTCATTATATATTATAATAATGTAGACGTTTTTCTTTTATACACCTACAAATAAGTTAAAACACTAGGAGGTTGGTTACCAACTAACTTAGTTGACAACTAACATTATCAACAAGTTTTGAAGTTACTTTAGTTACTCAAGTTACTGTTACAACTTAACTTACTTTTAAAGTTACTTAATCAACTCTATGATCATAATGATTATAATGTTATACTTATCCACTTTGTGACTATAGGACTAGGTCTTTACTGTCACTAAGCTCACGCCATAACCAATTTGAATTGAATAATTCACTGTCAATCCGTCACTGTTTTCCGGGCAGACCCATCACCCATAGGTGCTGATCGTGATCAGTCTCCCCAATAGTCAATAAGAGTCAATAGATGTCTAGAGTCTAAGGGTATGCATACTGATGGTTCCCGTTTCTCACTGATTAAACAAGCTCTTCGTTCTGCCTCTCACACATTCAGTTTTGCTTGTACAAAGTGGTCTAAATCAGTGGATAGAGTCAATTTTAGTGTCTTGAACAAGCTGACACTT
Organism: Arion vulgaris; assembly: GCA_020796225.1. NCBI lineage: Eukaryota > Metazoa > Mollusca > Gastropoda > Stylommatophora > Arionidae > Arion > Arion vulgaris. The sequence continues at coordinate 3,626,759 of CM036755.1, forward strand.
GACCAAGAAACATAGGACGTCCCCGTCTCCATCTTAAAATCCCTGATGATTGATGCAAGCTCTCTCATTGTAGAGAACACCCACTTGTCCAGGACAGTAGATCACAGTAAGCCCCGGAGGTTGGAAACCTTGCTAACTTCAAAATGATATTATTGACCTTTGCCGGTGCTACAGAGTTTGTGCACTGCAGCTAAGATATTCATTTGTAAGAAAAGTGTCAGAGCACACATGGTTATTCACTGAAGTGCAATGATGATAGTTCTATCAATCTATCATTGATGTAGTCAACTTACTACAGTAATCACATCTAATGAGACCTGGGTCACTTCCCTAGTGTAGGCATACTCCAGTCCATCAAACAATCATTCACCCGAGTGGTGACCGGGCCCAAATTTGGGGTGTAAAGAATAGAACCACTGTTACCTGCCATGCATGTCGTAAGAGGCGACTAAGGAGGTTTGGCTGAAATCGGATGCACATGTTCTAAACGTGTAGAAGTCTATGCGTTTAGGGCCTACCAAACCAATGTGCAACGTATACACGTTCTTGGCAAAGATCAAACATATCACAAAGAGTGAGTAAAATTGGTCATAAAGAACGAACACAAAGAAGAAGAAGAACAATCATTGAGCTGGCTACCTCCCCTAGTCTATACATGCTTACTTGCCTGCACATGCTTACTTGCCTGCACATATTGTTAGCTAAATTGTCTTGAGAGATTTTACAATATTTCAGTCCAGAGTTTGCACTGTTGCTGATGCTGCTACTGATGACAACACTGCTGGTAGTAAGATAACAACTGAGAGTTGCGTAGACAAGTCAACAGCGGACATCTTAGAACAGCATCATAGAGGCAAAAGTGGACATATTAATTATCATAAACACCCTGGTGTTATGATTGAGAAAAGCACTCAACTTCCAGCACCGCTCATCAAGGCTTTACAGATTTTACTGGAGAGTGAGTATGACTTGACTGGAGAGTGTGTATGACTTGACTGGAGAGTATAACTTGACTGGAGAGTGAATATTAAGATAAGGAAGTCACAGACTAAAGAAACTGGGAAGAACTTGTCAGGGATATGTCCTTCTGAGAATCATCATCAAATACTTTGTCCTGATCAGAACTTTGCAACTAACAATCCTTTGGAATTTCTCTGTGCCATAGACCAGATGTCCCATAGACCAGATGTCCCAGAGACCAGATGTCCCATAGACCAGATGTCCCATAGACCAGATGTTATGTCTCTGAAGCCTTCATGCTCAAATCATCAGTTACATCCTGAATCCTTCTTTTCTGTGATCTTCCTCTTTACTGTGATGCTTCCTTCCATGATGGTCTTCTCCAACCCTTTGTGTCTCTATATGTTCAAAATATCTCAATTTTCTCTTTCTTATTTGTAACATCATCCAGTAATCTTTGATTTTGAGTTCTTTCTGGATAGATCTATTTGTTCTCTTCTCTGTCCATGATATACGAAGGACTTCTGTAACACTTATATTCAAAAGCACATATATGTTGTTCCACTGCTTTGTTAAATGTCCATGCTTTACACTCATCATTTTTGACTGGGAATATGTCAGCTGAAAATATGCTATGAAAATAATGGTACAGACTAGGGAGCACCACCGCTGGATACAACTTCTCAGTGAACTCTGCATCCATTGTCTTTGTCTCTCTCTCTCTCTCTCTCTCTCTCTCTCTCTCTCTCTCTCTCTCTCTCTCTCCATCTCCCTCCTGACTAGCAAATATTATATCATCAGCCTATCATGATCACTGCCTCACACTGAGACAACTAGTAGTAATATAGTCATCATTACAAATAATGTTTTCTTGTTGGACTGATATCTCTCATATAGTTGATGATGTATGTTGTTTATGTTGTTGATGATGATCATTTTGTTAATGATGTTGATGATGAGGATGTTGTGGATGATGATGATGTTGTTGTGGTTGTTGGTGATATTGTTCATGATACTTGTTGAAATGTTCTACTAATATTACAGAGTTGTCACTATTGTCATATTGATTTCTTAGAGTACCCAGTAGCCACACATTCTGCCAAAGTTGTCAAGTTGGTCAGATATCTCAACCAGCGGCAACCTCCCGTCACCAAGAAAGAGTTGGCAGAGAAGACCAGAATTGTGGAGAGTAAACTACGGGAGAACGGTCTGTCACATTTTACCTCTTGTCAATATTATCTGTAGAACATTGATGTAGTAGAACATTGATGTGATAGAACATTGGTGTAGTAGAACATTGATGTGATAGAACATTGGTGTAGTAGAACATTGGTGTAGTAGAACATTGATGTAGTAGAACATTGATGTGATAGAACATTGGTGTAGTAGAACATTGGTGTAGTAGAACATTGATGTGATAGAACATTGGTGTAGTAGAACATTGGTGTAGTAGAACATTGATGTGATAGAACATTGGTGTAGTAGAACATTGGTGTAGTAGAACATTGATGTAGTAGAACATTGATGTAGTAGAACATTGGTGTAGTAGAACATTGGTGTAGTAGAACATTGATGTGATAGAACATTGGTGTAGTAGAACATTGATGTGATAGAACATTGATGTAGTAGAACATTGATGTAGTAGAACATTGGTGTGGTAGAACATTGATGTGGTAGAACATTGGTGTAGTAGAACATTGGTGTAGTAGAACATTGATGTGATAGAACATTGCTGTAGTAGAACATTGGTGTAGTAGAACATTGATGTAGTAGAACATTGGTGTAGTAGAACATTGATGTGATAGAACATTGGTGTAGTAGAACATTGGTGTAGTAGAACATCGATGTAGTAGAACATTGATGTGATAGAACATTGGTGTAGTAGAACATTGGTGTAGTAGAACATTGATGTGATAGAACATTGGTGTAGTAGAACATTGATGTGATAGAACATTGGTGTAGTAGAACATTGATGTGATAGAACATTGGTGTAGTAGAACATTGATGTGATAGAACATTGGTGTAGTAGAACATTGGTGTAGTAGAACATTGATGTAGTAGAACATTGATGTGATAGAACATTGGTGTAGTAGAACATTGATGTGATAGAACATTGATGTGATAGAACATTGATGTAATAGAACATTGATGTGATAGAACATTGGTGTAGTAGAACATTGCTGTAATAGAACATTGGTGTAGTAGAACATTGATGTGATAGAACATTGATGTGATAGAACATTGATGTGATAGAACATTGATGTAATAGAACATTGATGTGATAGAACATTGCTGTAATAGAACATTGGTGTAGTAGAACATTGATGTGATAGAACATTGGTGTAGTAGAACATTGCTGTAATAGAACATTGCTGTAGTAGAACATTGATGTGATAGAACATTGGTGTAGTAGAACATTGCTGTAATAGAACATTGGTGTAGTAGAACATTGATGTGATAGAACATTGGTGTAGTAGAACATTGCTGTAGTAGAACATTGCTGTAGTAGAACATTGCTGTAGTAGAACATTGGTGTAGTAGAACATTGCTGTAGTAGAACATTGCTGTAGTAGAACATTGCTGTAGTAGACCATTGCTGTAGTAGAACATTGCTGTAATAGAACATTGATGTAGTAGAACATTGATGTGATAGAACATTGATGTGATAGAACATTGATGTAATAGAACATTGGTGTAGTAGAACATTGATGTAATAGAACATTTCTGTAATAGAACATTGGTGTAGTAGAACATTGCTGTAATAGAACATTGATGTGATAGAACATTGGTGTAGTAGAACATTGCTGTAGTAGAACATTGCTGTAGTAGAACATTGCTGTAGTAGAACATTGGTGTAGTAGAACATTGCTGTAGTAGAACATTGCTGTAGTAGAACATTGCTGTAGTAGAACATTGCTGTAATAGAACATTGGTGTAGTAGAACATTGATGTGATAGAACATTGGTGTAGTAGAACATTGATGTAGTAGAACATTGTTGTAATAGAACATTGATGTGATAGAACATTGATGTAGTAGAACATTGATGTAGTAGAACATTGGTGTAGTAGAACATTGGTGTAGTAGAACATTGGTGTAGTAGAACATTGGTGTAGTAGAACATTGATGTAATAGAACATTGTTGTAATAGAACATTGATGTGATAGAACATTGATGTAGTAGAACATTGCTGTAGTAGAACATTGGTGTAGTAGAACATTGATGTAGTAGAACATTGCTGTAGTAGAACATTGATGTAGTAGAACATTGATGTGATAGAACATTGGTGTAGTAGAACATTGATGTAGTAGAACATTGTTGTAGTAGAACATTGATGTGATAGAACATTGGTGTAGTAGAACATTGCTGTAATAGAACATTGGTGTAGTAGAACATTGATGTAATAGAACATTGGTGTAGTAGAACATTGATGTGATAGAACATTGCTGTAGTAGAACATTGCTGTAATAGAACATTGATGTGATAGAACATTGCTATAGTAGAACATTGCTGTAGTAGAACATTGATGTAGTAGAACATTGCTGTAGTAGAACATTGATGTAGTAGAACATTGATGTGATAGAACATTGCTGTAGTAGAACATTGCTGTAGTAGAACATTGATGTAGTAGAACATTGGTGTAGTAGAACATTGATGTAGTAGAACATTGATGTAGTAGAACATTGCTGTAATAGAACATTGATGTGATAGAACATTGCTGTAGTAGAACATTGATGTGATAGAACATTGCTGTAGTAGAACATTGCTGTAATAGAACATTGATGTGATAGAACATTGATGTGATAGAACATTGCTATAGTAGAACATTGCTGTAATAGAACATTGCTGTAGTAGAACATTGGTATAATAGACAATGTTGTAGTTGTATATAAAGTAGTAGATATCTTATATCTATACTGAACAATGTTGTAGTTGTATATAAAGTAGTATATATCTTATATCTATACTGAACAATGTTGTAGTTGTATATAAAGTAGTAGATATCTTGTATCTATACTGAACAATGTTGTAGTTGTATATAAAGTAGTAGATATCTTGTATCTATGCTGAACAATGTTGTAGTTGTAATGATACTAATACTTGATCTTGTCATATTTACCATCCGATCATCAACTAGAAAATATCAACGAGGAAGAAAATGAGGCTGCCATGGAGAAGCATAAAAAGAAGGTCATCAATCGACTTCGTCACAGTATTTACCACTGGAAACCCATACAGTTAGTAATAATTAATCTAGTTGATCTTCTATTAACACTTCCATAGAAACCCATACAGTTAGTAATGATTAATCTAGTTGACATTTACTTAATTATACCTGCAGGTACAATGCATTCACACCTTACATTTACTTAATTATACTTGCAGGTATGATGCATTCACATATTACATTTACTTAATTATACTTGCAGGTATGATGCAAAATTAACAATATATATACACAACAAAGGAAAGTAAAGAAATAGAACCATATATATTGATCCAAGAAATTGAAACAGCAATAAAGAACAGCAGAACAACAAATCACCAGGTGCAGATGGTATACCCAATGAAGCAATTAAAACATGCAAAGAAATAGGTGTAAAATGGTTAAATAGAATATTCACAGCAGCTTGGACAGAAAGAAAAGTTCCAGATGACTGGCAAAAATCAGTAATAGTCCCATTATGGAAAAATAAAGGCAATAAAAGAGAATGCGAAACATACAGAGGCATTTCACTATTAAGCCACACTGGTAATATATACGCAAAAATATTAGGACAGCGCATAAGACACATCGCTGACCCACAAATAAGCCCTCACAGTTTGGATTTAGAAGAGGAGTGGGATGTACCGACGCTCTATTCACTCTGAGACAACTGAGTGAAAAAGCAATAGAATATAATAAAGAGCCACACTTATTAGTCATCGATCAAGAAAAGGCATTCGACAAAATAGATAGAAGTATTCTATGGGAAACACTAGAAAACTATGGAATCAAGGGACAACTGCTAGACAATATCAGAGCAATATACACAAATAGCCACAGTGTGGTAAGAGCAACAGACGGAATGACAGACTCATTCGAAACAAAATCAGGAGTAAGACAGGGTTGTGTGCTCTCACCTCTTCTCTTCAACATATATATAGACAGAATAGTGAAAGAGGCACAGTGCGAAAAGACCTTATTGACATAAACAATGATCACGACGACCAATTAAACAACCAAATCAACGAATTGCTTTTGCGGACGACCAAAGTTTAATCTATGAAGATGAAGATCAGCTACAACATCACATGAATTCATTGCTAATAGCATGTAGAAAGTACAACATGAAAATTAACAAACAAAAGACCGAGACCATGAAAATCAGCAGAACACCAAGCTAAGCAAACATATAGATAACACCAGAGTAAAGCAAGTTTCTGAATTCAAATATTTAGGTAGTATTTTTACAGAGGACGGAAAACTTGATAGAGAAATAGAGACAAGGTGTCAAAAAGCAAATGCAGTGGCCTACCAGCTGGCACCATTACTACAACACCCAAAGATCAAGATGGAAGTGAAAAGACAGATAATAAAAAAGTATTTTCCTACCAACACTTTGTTACCAGTGCCAAACGTGGTCTCTTACAGCAACACATCACAGAAAACTCAACACGTGTAAAATGAAATGCTTGAGGAAGGCAGTGGGGTCACCAGGAAAGACAGACTATGAAATGAGGACATCAGAAGCAGAGTGGGCATAACTTCATGCATCGAATACATCAAAAGACAACAAATGCAGTGGTTTGGACATTTAATGAGAATGAAATAAAACCAACCACCAATAACAGCATACAATAAAAAGATATCGGGTACTAGAGCTAAGGAAAGACCAAGAAAAGATGGATAGACAATATCAAGACCACCCTACATAAACACGGATACAACGCAACGAGGGCGACTCATCTAGCCCTAGAACGCAAATTAAAGCTCCCATCCCTGCGCTTAACGGCAAGAGTGGACAGCCAACTACATCTTCCACCTGGGAATAGACAATAGGTATGATGCATTCACATATTACATTTACTTAATTATACTTGCAGGTATGATGCATTCACATCTTACATTTACTTAATTGGGAGAATAGCATCAGACTATTCCATTTTGTTGCAGATTTTTACAGAGGTAGGTCATGTTGTAGTTTGGCGTCAGATCATCATAGAATGTTTGTTGGTTCAAGTCAGTGTTGTGTTTATATCAATATTCATTTGTTCATTTCGCCTGCGTGTTACCAGGGCTCGCAAGGGGAGCAAAGAATAGTAACACTGCAACCTACAAGGCATATTGTTAGAGGCGACTATCGCAGAAATCTGATGTGCTGGCTTACTTGTAGGGCCATAACTAGCACAATGTACAATCGTTCTTAGGTTCAGATCACATACAAATCACACAGAGTGGTTAACAAGTGGTCGATATGGAGCGTTCGAAAAAATTTGCAACCTTTGTGTGTCTGGTGTTGTTTGTATTTTCTTTAACAGCTGCACATTTTAAACATTTGTCTGTGCTTATCTTTTCTCTGACAACTAATTAATGTAAGATTTCTGTCTTATTGTCTTATTATTTCTCTGACAACTAATTGAGATTTCTGTCTTATCTTTTCTCTGACAACTAATTGAGATTTCTGTCTTATTGTCTGTTCATATATCTGTGCTTGGTTGTTCAGATTTGTTTGGTATATAACTAGATTGTCATTTATTGTTAAATTATATTGTCAATATTAATTTTGGTTTCATCCTTATGTCCAAACTATTTTATGTGTTCTCTCTGTTTGTCATGCAATGTTTGATTCCTATACTTTTTTCTTATCTTGTCTTCTATCTCAAATGTTGCTAGTATTGTACACTTTTCCTGATGTCATCTTCTATCTCAAATGTTGCTAGTATTGTACACTTTTCTCAAATATTTCAACTCATCGTGTTAGATCATCATTGAACTGTAGTAGACAAGTTTCTCAGTTATATAGACAAGTTTCTCAGTTATATAGACAAGTTTCTCAGTTATATAGACAAGTTTCTCAGTTATATAGACAAGTTTCTCATATATTTTCTTGCAGATTTCCAAACGAGATGTTGATTTCAAGCCAACTTCTATTTTTCATTATGGTTCCAAAGTTGGATCAGGGAAACTGGTAATCTTAATTTTATATATATATATATATCTTGCATATATCTCTTATAATACACTACCATGGTACATTTCTATAGAGATGGTACATGTTTAATGTGGTCCTAGCTTGTAGAATACTACTTAGAGAGATGTCACATGTTTAATGTGGTCCTAGCTTGTACAATGTTGGAGAGATGTCACATGTTTAATGTGGTCCTAGCTTGTACAATGTTGGAGAGATGTCACATGTTTAATGTGGTCCTAGCTTGTAGAATGTTACTTAGAGAGATGTCACATGTTTAATGTGGTCCTAGCTTGTACAATGTTGGAGAGATGTCACATGTTTAATGTGGTCCTAGCTTGTAGAATGTTGGAGAGATGTCACATGTTTAATGTGGTCCTAGCTTGTAAAATGTTGGAGAGATGTCACATGTTTAATGTGGTCCTAGCTTGTAGAATGTTGGAGAGATGGTACATGTTTAATGTGGTCCTAGCTTGTAGAATGTTGGAGAGATGGTACATGTTTAATGTGGTCCTAGCTTGTAGAATGTTGGAGAGATGTCACATGTTTAATGTGGTCCTAGCTTGTAGAATGTTGGAGAGATGTCACATGTTTAATGTGGTCCTAGCTTGTACAATGTTGGAGAGATGTCACATGTTTAATGTGGTCCTAGCTTGTAGAATGTTGGAGAGATGTCACATGTTTAATGTGGTCCTAGCTTGTAGAATGTTGGAGAGATGTCACATGTTTAATGTGGTCCTAGCTTGTAGAATGTTGGAGAGATGGTACATGTTTAATGTGGTCCTAGCTTGTAGAATGTTGGAGAGATGTCACATGTTTAATGTGGTCCTAGCTTGTAAAATGTTGGAGAGATGTCACATGTTTAATGTGGTCCTAGCTTGTAGAATGTTGGAGAGATGGTACATGTTTAATGTGGTCCTAGCTTGTAGAATGTTGGAGAGATGGTACATGTTTAATGTGGTCCTAGCTTGTAGAATGTTGGAGAGATGTCACATGTTTAATGTGGTCCTAGCTTGTAGAATGTTGGAGAGATGTCACATGTTTAATGTGGTCCTAGCTTGTACAATGTTGGAGAGATGTCACATGTTTAATGTGGTCCTAGCTTGTAGAATGTTGGAGAGATGTCACATGTTTAATGTGGTCCTAGCTTGTAGAATGTTGGAGAGATGTCACATGTTTAATGTGGTCCTAGCTTGTAGAATGTTGGAGAGATGGTACATGTTTAATGTGGTCCTAGCTTGTAGAATGTTGGAGAGATGGTACATGTTTAATGTGGTCCTAGCTTGTAGAATGTTGGAGAGATGTCACATGTTTAATGTGGTCCTAGCTTGTAGAATGTTGGAGAGATGTCACATGTTTAATGTGGTCCTAGCTTGTACAATGTTGGAGAGATGTCACATGTTTAATGTGGTCCTAGCTTGTAGAATGTTGGAGAGATGTCACATGTTTAATGTGGTCCTAGCTTGTAGAATGTTGGAGAGATGTCACATGTTTAATGTGGTCCTAGCTTGTAGAATGTTGGAGAGATGGTACATGTTTAATGTGGTCCTAGCTTGTAGAATGTTGGAGAGATGGTACATGTTTAATGTGGTCCTAGCTTGTAGAATGTTGGAGAGATGGTACATGTTTAATGTGGTCCTAGCTTGTAGAATGTTGGAGAGATGTCACATGTTTAATGTGGTCCTAGCTTGTAGAATGTTGGAGAGATGTCACATGTTTAATGTGGTCCTAGCTTGTAGAATGTTGGAGAGATGTCACATGTTTAATGTGGTCCTAGCTTGTAGAATGTTGGAGAGATGGTACATGTTTAATGTGGTCCTAGCTTGTAGAATGTTGGAGAGATGTCACATGTTTAATGTGGTCCTAGCTTGTAGAATGTTGGAGAGATGTCACATGTTTAATGTGGTCCTAGCTTGTAGAATGTTGGAGAGATGTCACATGTTTAATGTGGTCCTAGCTTGTACAATGTTGGAGAGATGTCACATGTTTAATGTGGTCCTAGCTTGTACAATGTTGGAGAGATGTCACATGTTTAATGTGGTCCTAGCTTGTAGAATGTTGGAGAGATCACATGTTTAATGTGGTCCTAGCTTGTAGAATGTTGGAGAGATGTCACATGTTTAATGTGGTCCTAGCTTGTAGAATACTACTTAGAGAGATGTCACATGTTTAATGTGGTCCTAGCTTGTACAATGTTGGAGAGATGTCACATGTTTAATGTGGTCCTAGCTTGTACAATGTTGGAGAGATGTCACATGTTTAATGTGGTCCTAGCTTGTAGAATGTTACTTAGAGGGATGTCACATGTTTAATGTGGTCCTAGCTTGTACAATGTTGGAGAGATGTCACATGTTTAATGTGGTCCTAGCTTGTAGAATGTTACTTAGAGAGATGTCACATGTTTAATGTGGTCCTAGCTTGTAGAATGTTACTTAGAGAGATGCCACATGTTTAATGTGGTCCTAGCTTGTAGAATGTTACTTAGAGAGATGTCACATGTTTAATGTGGTCCTAGCTTGTAGAATGTTACTTAGAGAGATGTCACATGTTTAATGTGGTCCTAGCTTGTAGAATGTTACTTAGAGAGATGTCCCATGTTTAATGTGGTCCTAGCTTGTAGAATGTTACTTAGAGAGATGTCACATGTTTAATGTGGTCCTAGCTTGTAGAATGTTACTTAGAGAGATGTCACATGTTTAATGTGGTCCTAGCTTGTAGAATGTTACTTAGAGATGTCACATGTTTAATGTGGTCCTAGCTTGTAGAATGTTACTTAGAGATGTCACATGTTTAATGTGGTCCTAGCTTGTAGAATGTTGGAGAGATGTCACATGTTTAATGTGGTCCTAGCTTGTAGAATGTTACTTAGAGAGATGTCACATGTTTAATGTGGTCCTAGCTTGTAGAATGTTACTTAGAGAGATGTCACATGTTTAATGTGGTCCTAGCTTGTAGAATGTTACTTAGAGAGATGTCACATGTTTAATGTGGTCCTAGCTTGTAGAATGTTACTTAGAGAGATGTCACATGTTTAATGTGGTCCTAGCTTGTAGAATGTTACTTAGAGATGTCACATGTTTAATGTGGTCCTAGCTTGTAGAATGTTACTTAGAGATGTCACATGTTTAATGTGGTCCTAGCTTGTAGAATGTTGGAGAGATGTCACATGTTTAATGTGGTCCTAGCTTGTAGAATGTTGGAGAGATGTCACATGTTTAATGTGGTCCTAGCTTGTAGAATGTTACTTAGAGAGATGTCACATGTTTAATGTGGTCCTAGCTTGTAGAATGTTACTTAGAGAGATGTCACATGTTTAATGTGGTCCTAGCTTGTAGAATGTTACTTAGAGAGATGTCACATGTTTAATGTGGTCCTAGCTTGTAGAATGTTACTTAACGAGAGGATAAGCCACAAATACCAACACAAGACGATTACTATAATATGAGCAGATTGGAACAAGTTGTCATTCTGCGCTTTAGAACAGTACACAATTGGCTCCATAGCCACATGTATACAAAATTCAAGAATGGCAATTCAGCCATGTGTACATGTGGACAGGCACACCAGACCGCAGAGCACATACTTCAAGACTGCCCCGAATATGATACACAGAGGCAAACTCACTGGTCTAACGAAGCAACACTCCACAGAAAACTACATGGACCTCTCTGTGTGAGCTACAAAAGACAGTGAAGTTCATACAAGAGACAACATTGAACATATAGACAATATTTCAAGCTAACGAAAGAAAGGAAGGATACAAGAGACAACATTGAATATATAGACAATATTTCAAGCGAACGAAAGGAAGGAAGGATACAAGAGACAACATTGAATATATAGACAATATTTCAAGCTAACGAAAGAAAGGAAGGATACAAGAGACAACATTGAATATATAGACAATATTTCAAGCGAACGAAAGGAAGGAAGGATACAAGAGACAACATTGAATATATAGACAATATTTCAGCGAACGAAAGGAAGGAAGGATATAAGAGACAACATTGAATATATAGACAATATTTCAAGCCAACGAAAGGAAGGAAGGAGAGAGGATATATGTTTTGGAGATGCCAGAGATAGCTTAAGATAGCATGAGTTTGTTGGACATAGACCTCCAACTGGGGTTAAAAAACACAAGGAGAGAGAGAGAGAGAAAATAGTTAATTATACTAGATGTTATATGTTAACTTAGTTTGTATATGTTAACTTAGTTTGTATATGTTTGTCAGGGCAGCAGACAAACTGTGGAGAACAATTGGAGAACATTACTGTGTGGAGGAGTCTGGTCATATGAACACATTAGCACAACTCTTGTTACAAGGTTTGTTTAGTTGTCTTTCTCTCTCTCTTCTCTTTCTCTTTCTCTGCTCACATGAACACATTAGCACAACTTGTTACAAGGTTTGTTTAGTTGTCTTTCTCTCTCTCTCTCATTCTCTCTCATTCTCTCTCATTCTCTCTTTCTCTCATTCTCTCTATCTATTCTCTATCTCTCTCTCTCTTTCTCCCTCCTCTCTCTCTCAGACTCTCTATCTCTCTGCTCACATAAACATCACAAGAGACACACATATATTGTATATCACAAGAAAGACACACACATATTGTATATCACAAGAAAGACACACACATATTGTATATCACAGAGAGACACACACATATTGTATATCACAAGAAAGACACACACACATATTGTATATATCACAAGAAACACACACATATTGTATATCACAAGAAAGACACACACATATTGTATATCACAAGAGAGAACACACTATATTGTATATCACAAGAAAGAACACACACATATTGTATATCACAAGAGAGACACACACATATTGTATATCACAAGAAAGACACACACATATTGTATATCACAAGAGACACACACATATTGTATATCACAAGAAAGACACACACACATATTGTATATCACACAAGAGACACACACATATTGTATATCACAAGAGAACCACACATATTGTATATCACAAGAGAGACACACACATATTGTATATCACAAAAGAGAGACACACACATATTGTATATCACAAGAGAGACACACACATATTGTATATCACAAGAAAGACACACACACATATTGTATATCACAAGAGAGACACACACATATTGTATATCACAAGAGAAACACACACATATTGTATATCACAAGAGAGACACACACATATTGTATATCACAAGAAAGACACACACATATTGTATATCACAAGAGAGACACACACATATTGTATATCACAAGAAAGACACACACATATTGTATATCAAAAGAGAGACACACAATATATATCTCTTGTATATCACAAGAGAGACACACACATATTGTATATCACAAGAGAGACACACACATATTGTATATCACACAAGAGAGAACACACACATATTGTATATCACAGAGAGACACACACATATTGTATATCACAAGAAAGCACACACACATATTGTATATCACAAGAGAGACACACACATATTGTATATCACAAGAGACACACACATATTGTATATCACAAGAGAGACACACACATATTGTATATCACAAGAGACACACACATATTGTATATCACAAGAAAGACACACACATATTGTATATCACAAGAAAGACACACACATATTGTATATCACACAAGAGAGACACACACATATTGTATATCACAAGAGACACACACATATTGTATATCACAAAGAGAACACACATATTGTATATCACAAGAGAGACACACATATTGTATATCACAAGAAAGACACACACATATTGTATATCACAAGAGAGACACACACATATTGTATATCACAAGAGAGACACACACATATTGTATATCACAAGAGAGACACACACATATTGTATATCACAAGAGAGACACAAACATATTGTATATCACAAGAAAGACACACACATATTGTATATCACAAGAGAGACACACACATATTGTATATCACAAGAAAGACACACACATATTGTATATCACAAGAGAGACACACACATATTGTATATCACAAGAAAGACACACACATATTGTATATCACAAGAGAGACACACACATATTGTAATCACAAGAAAGACACACACATATTGTATATCACAAGAGAGACACACACATATTGTATATCACAAGAAGACACACACATATTGTATATCACAAGAGAGACACACACATATTGTATATCACAAGAAGACACACACATATTGTATATCAAAAGACACACATTTGTTATCCAGAGAGACACACACATATTGTATATCACAAGAAAGACACACACATATTGTATATCACAAGAGACACACACATATTGTATATCACAAGAAAGACACACACATATTGTATATCACACATATGTATATCACAAGAACACATATTGTATATCACAAGAGAGACACACACATATTGTATATCACAAGAGAGACACACACATATTGTATATCACAAAGACAACTGTATATCACAAGAACACCATATTGTATATCACAAGAAGACACACACATATTGTATATCACAAGAAGACACACACATATTGTATATCACAAGAAGACACACACATATTGTATATCACAAGAAAGACACACACATATTGTATATCACAAGAAAGACACACACATATTGTATATCACAAGAGAGACACACACATATTGTATATCACAAGAGAGACACACACATATTGTATATCACAAAAGAAAGACACACACATATTGTATATCACAAGAGAGACACACACATATTAAGATATATATCACAGAGAGACACACACATATTGTATATCACAAGAGAGACACACACATATTGTATATCCACAAGAGAAACACACATATTGTATATCACAAGAGAGACACACACATATTGTATATCACAGAAAGACACACACATATTGTATATCACAAGAAGACACACACATATTGTATATCACAAGACAAACATAGAACACACACACATATTGTATATCACAAGAGAGACACACACATATTGTATATCACAAGAGACACACACATATTGTATATCACAGCACAAGAAAAAAAGATCGACACACATATTGTATATCACAAGAAGACACACACATATTGTATATCACAAGAAGACACACACATATTGTATATCACAAGAAGACACACACATATTGTATATCACAAGAGAAACACATACAACACATATTGTATATCACAAGAAGACACACACATATTGTATATCACAAGAAGACACACACATATTGTATATCACAAGAAGACACACACATATTGTATATCACAAGAAAGACACACACATATTGTATATCACAAGAAAGACACACACATATTGTATATCACAAGAAAGACACACACATATTGTATATCACAAGAGAGACACACACATATTGTATATCACAAGAGAGACACACACATATTGTATATCACAAGAAGACACACACATATTGTATATCACAAGAAGACACACACATATTGTATATCACAAGAAGAACACACATATTGTATATCACAAGAAGACACACACATATTGTATATCACAAGAGACACACACATATTGTATATCACAAGAAAGACACACACATATTGTATATCACAAGAGACACACACATATTGTATATCACAAGAAAGACACACACATATTGTATATCACAAGAAAGACACACACATATTGTATATCACAAGAGAGACACACACATATTGTATATCACAAGAAGACACACACATATTGTATATCACAAGAGAGACACACACATATTGTATATCACAAGAGAAGACACACACATTGTATATCACAAGAGAGACACACACATATTGTATATCACAGAAAGACACACACATATTGTATATCACAAGAGAGACACACACATATTGTATATCACAAGAAAGACACACACATATTGTATATCACAAGAGACACACACATATTGTATATCACAAGAAAGACACACACATATTGTATATCACAAGAAAGACACACACATATTGTATATCACAAGAAAGACACACACATATTGTATATCACAAGCAAAATGTATATCAACACACACATATTGTATATCACAAGAAGACACACACATATTGTATATCACAAGAAAGACACACACATATTGTATATCACAAGAGACACACACATATTGTATATCACAAGAGAGACACACACATATTGTATATCACAAGAGAGACACACACATATTGTATATCACAAGAGAGACACACACATATTGTATATCACAAGAGAGACACACACATATTGTATATCACAAGAGAGACACACACATATTGTATATCACAAGAAGACACACACATATTGTATATCACAAGAAAGACACACACACATTGTATATCACAAGAGAGACACACACATATTGTATATCACAAGAGAGACACACACATATTGTATATCACAAGAGAGACACACACATATTGTATATCACAAGAAGACACACACATATTGTATATCACAAGAGAGACACACACATATTGTATATCACAAGAGAGACACACACATATTGTATATCACAAGAAAGACACACACAATATTGTATATCACAAGAGACACACACATATTGTATATCACAAAAAGACACACATTGTATATCAGAAAACATATTGTATATCACAAGAAAGACACACACATATTGTATATCACAAGAAAGACACACACATATTGTATATCACAAAAGAGAGACACACACATATTGTATATCACAAGAAAGACACACATATTGTATATCACAAGAGAGACACACACTATTGTATATCGACACAAGAAAGAGCACACACATATTGTATATCACAAAGAGACACACACATATTGTATATCACAAGAGAGACACACACATATTGTATATCACAAGAGAGACACACACATATTGTATATCACAAGAGAGACACACACATATTGTATATCACAAGAGAGACACACACATATTGTATATCACAAGAGAGACACACACATATTGTATATCACAAGAGAGACACACACATATTGTATATCACAAGAAAGACACACACATATTGTATATCACAAGAAAGACACACACATATTGTATATCACAAGAGAGACACACACATATTGTATATCACAAGAAAGACACACATATATATCGAACACTATTGTATCCAAGAGAACACCAAACAACATATTGTATATCACAAGAGAGACACACACATATTGTATATCACAAGAGAGACACACCATATTGTATATACAAGAGAACACACATATTGTATATCCAGAGAGACACACACATATTGTATATCACAAGAGAGACACACATATTGTATATCACAAGAGAGACACACACATATTGTATATCACAAGAAGACACACACATATTGTATATCACAAGAGAGACACACACATATTGTATATCACAAGAGAGACACACACATATTGTATATCACAAGAGAAGACAGCGGCACACATATTGTATATCATCAAAGAGACACACACATATTGTATATCACAAGAGAGACACACACATATTGTATATCACAAGAGAGACACACACATATTGTATATCCAAGAAAGACACACACATATTGTATATCACAAGAGAGACACACACATATTGTATATCACAAGAAGACACACACATATTGTATATCACAAGAAGACACACACATATTGTATATCACAAAGAGACACACACATATTGTATAAAAATCACACAGAGAGACACACACATATTGTATATCACAAGAGAGACACACACATATTGTATATCACAAGAGAGACACACACATATTGTATATCACAAGAGAAACACACACATATTGTATATCACAAGAGAGACACACACATATTGTATATCACAAGAGAGACACACACATATTGTATATCACAAAAGAGAGACACACACATATTGTATATCACAAGAGAGACACACACATATTGTATATCACAAGAAGACACACACATATTGTATATCACAAGAGACACACACATATTGTATATCACAAGAGACACACACATATTGTATATCACAAGAGAGACACACACATATTGTATATCACAAGAGAGACACACACATATTGTATATCACAAGAGAGACACACACATATTGTATATCACAAGAGAGACACACACATATTGTATATCACAAGAGAGACACACACATATTGTATATCACAAGAGAGACACACAATAATCATGTGATACACAGAGAAACGACACACATATATGTATATCACAAGAGAGACACACACATATTGTATATCACAAGAGAGACACACACATATTGTATATCACAAGAGAGACACACACATATTGTATATCACAAGAAGACACACACATATTGTATATCACAAGAGAGACACACACATATTGTATATCACAAGAAGACACACACATATTGTATATCACAAGAGAGACACACACATATTGTATATCACAAGAAGACACACACATATTGTATATCACAAGAGAGACACACACATATTGTATATCACAAGAGAGACACACATATTGTATATCACAAGAGACACACACATATTGTATATCACAAGAGAGACACACACATATTGTATATCACAAAAGAGAGACACACACATATTGTATATCACAAGAGAGACACACACATATTGTATATCACAAAGAACACACATATTGTATATCACAAGAGAGACACACACATATTGTATATCACAAGAGACACACACACATATTGTATATCACAAGAGAGACACACACATATTGTATATCACAGAGAGACACACACATATTGTATATCACAAAGAGACACACACATATTGTATATCACAAGAGAGACACACACATATTGTATATCACAAGAAGACACACACATATTGTATATCACAAGAGAGACACACATATTGTATATCACAAGAAAGACACACACATATTGTATATCACAAGAGAGACACACACATATTGTATATCACAAGAGAGACACACACATATTGTATATCACAAGAAAGACACACACATATTGTATATCACAAGAGACACACACATATTGTATATCACAAGAGAGACACACACATATTGTATATCACAAGAAGACACACACACATAATTAGTATATCACAAGAGAGACACACACATATTGTATATCACAAGAAGACACACACATATTGTATATCACAAGAGAGACACACACATATTGTATATCACAAGAAGACACACACATATTGTATATCACAAGAGAGACACACACATATTGTATATCAACACCTATGTATATCACAGAGACACACACATATTGTATATCACAAGAGAGACACACACATATTGTATATCACAAGAGAGACACACACATATTTTTACGACACACACATTTTATATCACAAGAGAGACACACACATATTGTATATCACAAGAGAAAAGATCACACACACATATTGTATATCACAAGAGAGACACACACATATTGTATATCACAAGAAGACACGTACACGACCAATATTGTATATCACAAGAGAGACACACACATATTGTATATCACAAGAGAGACACACACATATTGTATATCACAAGAGAGACACACACATATTGTATATCACAAGAGAGACACACACATATTGTATATCACAAGAGAGACACACACATATTGTATATCACAAGAGACACACACATATTGTATATCACAAGAGAGACACACACATATTGTATATCACAAGAGAGACACACACATATTGTATATCACAAGAGAGACACACACATATTGTATATCACAAGAGAGCACACACATATTGTATATCACAAGAGAGACACCACATATTGTATATCACAAGAGAGCACACACATATTGTATATCACAAGAGACACACACATATTGTATATCACAAGAGAGACACACATATTGTATATCACAAGAAAGACACACACATATTGTATATCACAAGAGAGACACACACATATTGTATATCACAAGAAGACACACACATATTGTATATCACAAGAGAGACACACACATATTGTATATCACAAGAGAGACACACACATATTGTATATCACAAGAGAGACACACAAAATTGTATATCACAAGAGAGACACACACATATTGTATATCACAAGAAGACACACACATATTGTATATCACAAGAGACACACACATATTGTATATCACAAGAGAGACACACACATATTGTATATCACAAGAGACACACACATATTGTATATCACAAGAAAGACACACACATATTGTATATCACAAGAGACACACACATATTGTATATCACAAGAGAGACACACACATATTGTATATCACAGAGAGACACACACATATTGTATATCACACATAATCAAAGAGACACACACATATTGTATATCACAAGAGAGACACACACATATTGTATATCACAAGAGAGACACACACATATTGTATATCACAAGAGAACACACATATTGTATATCACAAAGAGACACACACATATTGTATATCACAAGAGAGACACACACATATTGTATATCACAAGAGAGACACACACATATTGTATATCACAAGAGAGACACACACATATTGTATATCACAAGAAAGACACACACATATTGTATATCACAAGAGAGACACACACATATTGTATATCACAAGAGACACACACATATTGTATATCACAAGAGAGACACACACATATTGTATATCACAAGAGAGACACACACATATTGTATATCACAAGAGAGACACACATATTGTATATCACAAGAGAGACACACACATATTGTATATCACAAGAGAGACACACACATATTGTATATCACAAGAGAGATACACACAATATTGTATATCACAAGAGAGACACACACATATTGTATATCACAAGAGAGACACACACATATTGTATATCACAAGAGACACACACATATTGTATATCACAAGAGACACACACATATTGTATATCACAAGAGAGACACACACATATTGTATATCACAAGAGAGACACACACATATTGTATATCACAAGAGAGACACACACATATTGTATATCACACAAGAGACACACACATATTGTATATCACAAGAGAGACACACACATATTGTATATCACAAGAGAACACACATATTGTATATCACAAGAGAGACACACATATTGTATATCACAAGAGAGACACACACATATTGTATATCACAAAAGAGAGACACACACATATTGTATATCACAAGAAGAACACATATTGTATATCACAAAGAGACACACACATATTGTATATCACAAGAGAACACACACATATTGTATATCACAAGAAGACACACACATATTGTATATCACAAGAAAGACACACACATATTGTATATCACAAGAAAGACACACACATATTGTATATCACAAGAGAGACACACACATATTGTATATCACAAGAGAGACACACACATATTGTATATCACAAGAAGACACACACATATTGTATATCACAAGAAAGACACACACATATTGTATATCACAAGAGACACACACATATTGTATATCACAAGAGACACAACATATTGTATATCACAAGAGACACACACATATTGTATATCACAAGAAAGACACACACATATTGTATATCACAAGAGATACACACACATATTGTATATCACAAGAGAGACACACACATATTGTATATCAAAAGAAAGACACACATATTGTATACCAAGAAGAACACACATATTGTATATCACAGACACACATATTGTATACAAGAGACACACACATATTGTATATCACAGAAGACACAACATATTGTATATCAGAAGAGAACACACATATTTATATCACAAGAAAGACACACACATATTGTATATCACAAGAAAGACACACACATATTGTATATCCAAGAAAGAACACATATTGTATATCACAAGAGACATTGAATCACACACTATTGTATATCACAAGAAAACACACATCATATGTATATCACAAAGAGAACACAACATATTGTATATCACAAGAGACACACATATTGATATCAGAAGACACACACATATTGTATATCACTCAAAGAGACACAACATATTGTATATCACAAGAGAGACACACACTATTGTATATCACTAAGAAGAAACACTATTGTATATACTAAGAGAACACACACATATTGTATATCACAGAAAGAACACACTATATAATGTAGTATGTACAAGAGAACACACATATTGTATATCAAAGAGAGAACACACATATTGTATATCACATGAAGAACACACACATGTATATCAGAGCAACATTTGTATATCACAAGAGAGACACACACATTTGTATATCACAAGAAGACACATATTGTATACTAGAAGACACACATATTGTATATCACAAGAGACACACACATATTGTATATCACAAGAAGACACTATTGTATCAAGAGAACACACATATTGATATCACAAGAGACACAACATAGTTGTATATCACAAGAAGATCACACATATTGTATATCACAAGAAACACACACATTGTATATCAAGAAGAACACACATATTGTATATCACAAGAAGACACACACATATTGTATATCAGAAAGACACATATATTGTATATAAAGAGACACACATATTGTATATCACAAGAACACACACATATTGTATATCACAAGAGACACACACATATGTGTATATCACAGAACACACACATATTGTATATCAGCAATATATGCTACCAATATTGTAAATATGACATGAACACATTGTAATCACAAGAAAGACACTACATATTGTATAGCAAGAGAACACATATTGTATATCACAGGACACAACATATGTATTCAGAGCAAACATTTATTAATAAGAATCTGCCTGTGTGTCAGGCTCTCAAAGGAGCAAAATAGTAACCTGTGACCTACAAAGCGATTGAGAGTAGGGAAGCCTAGTTCAAATAAAAGCTGCAGAAATCGGATGTGCTGACCTTGTAGGTGCATAACTGCAATACGATACGTTTAGGCTTGGATCATACAAATCACAAGTGGTTTGACAAGTGGTCAATATGGAGTGTTAGAAGAAGAAGCATAATACAAGGTGTTGAAGATAAAAACATCCCCATTGACAAATTCAAAGTGGTTAGCGTTCTGTCTATTTACTATTTGAACTGGTTCTGACTATCGCGTCCTTTGTCACCATTGTTCATGCCTTCTGTATCATAATTACACACCATCACAAAAGACTTGCTGACGACGTATACTATGTCATAATTAAACCATCTCAGTTTGGTAAAAATATTGCAGATTTCTTTCTTGACCGGCACTGTAGAAACGATTTGTTTGTCATTGTATTTCATAGAAATATTTGGCAGATGGTCGATGTGTAGAATGAGATTGTTGATGTGTAGAATGACATTGTTGATGTGTAGAATGAGATTATTGATGTGTAGAATGAGATTATTGATGTGTAGAGAATGATTCTCATTTCAGATGGTAACCAGCAACAGTTAGTGTCATGTATCAGTGGAGTACATTTCAGACAATTTCTTCCCAGTTCTGCAGAAGTAAGAGAACACCATTTGTTGTTGTTGTTGTATGATGGTTATGTCATTTGTTGTGGGGATGGTAGATTATGTCATTTGTTGTGTATGTGCTTGATGTGAATATGTGCGCACATACACACACACACACTACATTGATGCATGTTTTGTGTAAGTAGGTACAGACACATACACACACACTGTTTATCAATTTGTTAAGACTTCAAATGTTATAGTTTGAGCTGAAAGACAACAATAGTTATTAGACTTGAATTGCCCGTGTCTTGCCGGGCTAAGGGAGAAAAGAATAGAAACACTGCAACCTATAAGGCACATCATAAGAGGTGACAGATGTAGGTGTCTAGGGAAGCTACCCTAGTAAATAAAAAGCTGTGTAGAAATTGGATGTACTGGTCTACTTGTAGGCTCATAACTGGCACAATGTGCAACCGCTCTTAGGCTCAGATCACATACAAATCACAAAGAGTGGTTTAACAAGTGGGCGATATGGAGTGTTTGAAGAAAGGGAAAAAAGAAGATACCCGAACAGTATCTAGAAGAGTTTGATAGTCTCAACAGTATCTAGAAGAGTTTGATTTTCCCATGTTGATAGTCCCATATTGATAATCTCATGTTGATAGTCTCATGTTGGCATGTTGATAGTCTCATGTTGATAGTCTCATGTTGACATGTTGATAGTCTCATGTTGGCATGTTGATAGTCCCATGTTGATAGTCTCATGTTGGCATGTTGATAGTCCCATGTTGATAGTCCCATGTTGGCATGTTGATAGTCCCATGTTGACAGTCCCATGTTGATATTTCTGTTGATGTTATTTGATGATCAAGTGTCCTAACTTTCTTTGTTCTTTGATCTCTAGCACAAATTCTCTGTAGTTGTCAGTGCTTACATGCTGATGGAGCAGCCGTCTCCAGCAGACAGACTTCAGCTGTTACATGATTTGTGGACCATGACAGATAACTACTTGGTCAGTTACTGCTGTCTGACTTGTTGTCTGTACTAATAGAATGTCTGAGATGTTGTCTGTCTGTACTAATAGAATGTCTGACATGTTGTCTGTCTGTACTAATAGAATGTCTGACATGCTGTCTGTACTAATAGAGTATCTGACATGTTGTCTGTCTGTACTAATAGAATGTCTGACATGCTGTCTGTCTGTACTAATAGAATGTCTGACATGCTGTCTGTACTAATATAATGTCTGATATGTTGTCTGTACTAATAGAATGTCTGTACTAATAGAATGTCTGACATGTTGTCTGTCTGTACTAATAGAATGTCTGACATGTTGTCTGTACTAATAGAATGTCTGACATGTTGTCTGTCTGTACTAATAGAATGTCTGACATATTGTCTGTCTGTACTAATAGAATGTCTGACATGTTGTCTGTACTAATAGAATGTCTGACATATTGTCTGTTTGTACTAATAGAATGTCTGACATGTTGTCTGTCTGTACTAATAGAATGTCTAACATGTTGTCTGTACTAATAGAATGTCTGACATGCTGTCTGTACTAATAGAATGTCTGACATATTGTCTGTTTGTACTAATAGAATGTCTAACATGTTGTCTGTACTAATAGAATGTCTGACATGCTGTCTGTACTAATAGAATGTCTGACATATTGTATGTTTGTACTAATAGAATGTCTAACATGTTGTCTGTACTAATAGAATGTCTGACATATTGTCTGTTTGTACTAATAGAATGTCTGACATATTGTCTGTACTAATAGAATGTCTGACATATTGTCTGTTTGTACTAATAGAATGTCTGACATGTTGTCTGTTTGTACTAATAGAATGTCTGACATGCTGTCTGTACTAATAGAATGTCTTTACTAATAGAATGTCTGACATGTTGTATCAACAGCTGCTGGTAGAGACTGGGACTGGAGCAGGCTTCAATTTGATTAATGAGGCAAAGGAATTTATACTACAGGTAAGTGCTATCTATTTGTGTTATCTACAAATGTCATCTTGCAAGTTATACTAACCTATTAGCAAAACTGAATGCTTTAGTATGGTGATGTTGGTACAGTAAGTTGTGGTGATGTTGGTATGAACAAACCACACAGATCACAAATTGTGGTTAATTTGATTGAACAGAAAAAATCATACCACTATACCATGATTGAACAGAAGAAATCATACCACTATACCATGATTGAACATAGTTGAATATTGATTTATTATTTTCAGAATTCACAAAGACAATCAGAACAGTTCTTACCTGGCCATGTCTTTGCTCCAGTAAGTATGTCTATGCTCCAGTAAGTATGTGCATGCTCCAGTAAGTATATGTATGCTCCAGTAAGTGTAATCATGTTAAGTCTGCTTTAATTACTGAAATCCTTGCATTACTGGAATTGTTTCATTTGAAAAAATAAGTTTAGGATTTGTCTGTTCATTATCAAATAGCTTGTTCGCCGAGTGGTTACGGGCCCAAATTTGGGATGGAAAGAATAGAACCACTGTTACCTGCCACGCATGTCGTAAGAGGCGACTAAGGAGGTTTGTGTGAAATCGGATGCATGTGTCCGCTAGGGAATGCTAACCCGAATCAAATGCTTGCAGAAAACGGATGCACCAGGCCGTAAGGCGCATAACATGGTGCAATGACCCCTCACAATGAGGAATGGGATAACGAATTCTACAGTCACCACTCTGTCTCGGAGATTTAGCCACACAGTAAGAATGTCAGACCTACCATCACGAGGGTGGCCAAACTTACTGCGGGAAGAGGTCGCACAAACGGGGAAGCAGAAATCATAGGAATTATATTCTACAGAACTGCCCCCAGTATGCAGACTTGAGAAGAAAGAGGTGGCCCACTTACACTAGAATCCAAGACAAACGTATGGCGTGATTGATAATCTGAGGCAGACGACTGCCTTTATTAGAGAATCCGAAATCCCAATCTAGTGAGAATGCAGAAGAAATAGCTTGTTCTGGGCAGAACTTTGCCACCCCAAGTCCTTTGGAATTTCTCTCATAGGCCAGATGTCCTGCCTCTGCAGCCATCATGTTCACACCATCAGTAACATCCTGAATCCATCTTCTCCGTGGTCTTCCTCTTTGCCAGGATGCCTCCTTCCATGAGGGCTCCAGCACTTCGTGTCTCTTTATATGTCCAAATTACTTAAATTTTCTCATTTTTATTTGTAGCATCAGCCAGTTTTCTTTGATTTTGAGTTCTTTCTGGATAAATCTATTTGTTCTCTTCTCTGTCCATGATATACGAAGGACTCTTCTGTAACATTTATATTCAAAAGCACATATATGTTGAAAACATGAAAAATCCAAAAAAAAACCTGGAAGACAATAAATAGTAGAACATGAACTAAAAGAAATGAATCACAGCTGGAACACAATACAGAGAGGACGGCCAAGAAATGAATCACAGCTGGAACACAATACAGAGAGGACGGCCAAGAAATGAATCACAGCTGGAACACAATACAGAGAGGATGACCAAGAAATGAATCACAGCTGGAACACAATACAGAGAGGATGACCAAGAAATGAATCACAGCTGGAACACAATACAGAGAGGACGGCCAAGAAATGAATCACAGCTGGAACACAATACAGAGAGGATGACCAAGAAATGAATCACAGCTGGAACACAATACAGAGAGGACGGCCAAGAAATGAATCACAGCTGGAACACAATACAGAGAGGATGACCAAGAAATGAATCACAGCTGGAACACAATACAGAGAGGATGACCAAGAAATGAATCAAAGCTGGAACACAATACAGAGAGGACTGCCAAGGATAGAGAAGAATAGTGTGTATATGTTGCTGTCCTCAGCTCCAGATGAGAGAATGTGTGTGTGTATATGTTGCTGTCCTCAGCTCCAGATGAGAGAGTGTGTGTGTATATGTTGCTGTCCTCAGCTCCAGATGAGAGAGTGTGTGTGTGTGTATATGTTGCTGTCCTCAGCTCCAGATGAGAGAGTGTGTGTGTATATGTTGCTGTCCTCAGCTCCAGATGAGAGAGTGTGTGTTTATATATATGTTGCTGTCCTCAGCTCCAGATGAGAGAGTGTGTGTGTATATGTTACTGTCCTCAGCTCCAGATGAAAGTGTGTGTATATGTTGCTGTCCTCAGCTCCAGATGAGTGTGTGTGTGTGTGTATACTAAGACATTATCTCTGTGAAAGATATACCTGGGGATTACAATCACAGTCATTCAGGGCAGACATTGCTGTCACCAACAGACAAATTTACAATCGCAGTCACTCAGGGCAGACATTGTTTTTGTCTACAGACAAATCGACATTTTGCAGGACTTAATCTAAGTCATCTTTGTAAGATTGTCACAGCACGTTCTGTAGACACAGAGTTCTTTTCTTTGGGAATATCCTCCCTACATATAGAATAGCACCACAGATGTTGAAATATATACTTAACATTTGCAGAATTCTGTGCGAGTCATCTAGTACGATCACAGCATCCATCCTGGACAATGAACTGTTTATTCTGAGTTAGCACTAGATGATGATGCTCGTCCATCACAGGGATGATGACCACACAATTTTCATCCAAGGGAATGTAGTTGCGTTATGTTTGTCTGTGTGTGCGTAAATTATAGCCTCCATCTGACAGCTATATCTATCTTGTTTCAGTGTCCACACGACAAGTCTTGTCCAAAACTCCGAGAGAAAAACCAGCCATGTCTGACAGAGAGCGTGCTCAGGAATGTAGACTTTACATCCCAGAAACTGGTAATCTCAAGGAATAATATTTATTATTATATAAGATGAGTAACTCTAGTTAAAATAGTATTTCAGTATTATATTGCTTACTGAATCGAGGTCACAGCACTTTGGACAGACCCATAGGTGCTCAATCTTCCCCAACACAGATGTAAAAGTGTATGCATACTGGTGGTTTATGTGGCTCGTTGGTTCACGTCTCTCTCTCTCTCTGCCCCTCAAGCTCAACTAGTACCTCACTTCTATCTCTCTCTCTCTCTCTCTGCCCCTCAAGCTCAACTAGTACCTCACTTCTATCTCTCTCTCTCTCTCTCTGCCCCTCAAGCTCAACTAGTACCTCACTTCTATCTCTCTCTCTGCCCCTCAAGCTCAACTAGTACCTCACTTCTATCTCTCTCTCTCTCTGCCCCTCAAGCTCAACTAGTACCTCACTTCTATCTCTCTCTCTCTGCCCCTCAAGCTCACTAGTACTTCACTTCTATCTCTCTCTCTGCCCCTCAAGCTCAACTAGTACCTCACTTCTCTCTCTCTCTGCCCCTCAAGCTCACTAGTACCTCACTTCTATCTCTCTCTGCCCCTCAAGCTCAACTAGTACCTCACTTTTATCTCTATCTCTCTCTTCCCCTCAAGCTCAACTAGTACCTCACTTCTATCTCTCTCTCTCTGCCCCTCAAGCTCAACTAGTACCTCACTTCTATCTCTCTCTGCCCCTCAAGCTCAACTAGTACCTCACTTCTCTCTCTGCCCCTCAAGCTCACTAGTACCTCACTTCTATCTCTCTCTGCCCCTCAAGCTCAACTAGTACCTCACTTCTATCTCTCTCTCTGCCCCTCAAGCTCAACTAGTACCTCACTTCTCTCTCTCTCTCTGCCCCTCAAGCTCAACTAGTACCTCACTTCTATCTCTCTCTGCCCCTCAAGCTTAACTAGTACCTCACTTCTATCTCTCTCTCTCTGCCCCTCAAGCTCAACTAGTACCTCACTTCTATCTCTCTCTGCCCCTCAACTAGTACCTCACTTCTCTCTCTCTCTGCCCCTCAAGCTCAACTAGTACAACATGTATTCCTAACTCCTTAAATCGCTGGATTGATTCAACATCGATTTGAGTGTCCTCATCCAAAGTTAGGTCACCAAGAGACCCAAGAACATTCTCCCTTATCCATCTTCAACTCCCCAACAATCTATGCTTTTGATGGAAGACTATTCGCTCTCTCTCGTTACCACAAACACCTGCCGTGCTCAGATAGAAGACTATTCGCTCTCTCATTACCACAAACACCTGCCGTGCTCAGATAGAAGACTATTCGCTCTCTCTCGTTACCACAAACACCTGCCGTGCTCAGATAGAAGACTATTTGCTCTCTCGTTACCACAAACACCTGCCATGCTCAGATAGAAGACTATTTGCTCTCTCGTTACCATAAACACCTGCCGTGCTCAGATAGAAGACTATTCGCTCTCTCTTGTTACCACAAACACCTGCCGTGCTCAGGACAGTATACCACAACCTACCATTCTAGATCTTCCGAAGCATCGACTGAGAGTCAGAAACAACAACCACCCCAGTAAACTGAGTCTCAGATAGCCAATGGAGGACAGCAGTAATAGCCTCAACCTCCATCCTCATACCAGAAGTAATTGTCCAGTATATTCTACTTGGCTCTGCAATAACTCTACCATGCTCATACTAGAAGTCATTGTCCAGTATGTTCCACTTGGCTCTGCAATAACTCTACCATGCTCATACTAGAAGTCATTGTCCAGTATGTTCCACTTGGCTCTGCAATAACCCTACCATGCTCATACTAGAAGTCATTGTCCAGTATGTTTCACTTGGCTCTGCAATAACCCTACCATGTACATTAGCCAAGACACTCCAGCCTCATTTCTCTCCATGATTTCCTATTAAAGCTAAGTTAACAATTGTTTTAGATCAGTCTTATGGAAAATTCATTTACTGACAAAATGTATATTATATATTACTCATAGAAATCTGTTGATAATTAAGAAAACTGCAGCTGAATTTGTATATACACCTGCATTGGGAAAATAGGACCTAAATTTAATTCAGTAGCTAATCAGTTATGGACGCATCATTTGAGCGAAATTGTGGAGAGCAAGCAAAAACCTCATCTGCACTGCTGTAGTTACGACCCATGCCAGAATAAAAGTATAGCTGATGTTGATCGCAGAAGAAAACTGTTTGTGGTCACTCCTTGTACATGGGAGATTACCCATAGCTATCAGACAGTGACCTTTATATTTATTTGTTTATGTTCTGACAGAGTGAACAAAAAAGCAAGCATGCCAGATACTCCTATGTGATTCTCAAGAAGGGACCAAGAGCTCAAGGTATGATGAATGTGTTGTACAAATGATAGATACTCCTATGTGATTCTCAAGAAGGGACCAAGAGCTCAAGGTATGATGAATGTGTTGTACAAATGATAGATACTCCTATGTGATTCTCAAGAAGGGATCAAGGTATGATGAATGTGTTGTACAAATGATAGATACTCCTATGTGATTCTCAAGAAGGGATCAAGGTACGATGAATGTGTTGTACAAATGATAGATACTCCTATGTGATTCTCAAGAAGGGATCAAGGTATGATGAATGTGTTGTACAAATGATAGATACTCCTATGTGATTCTCAAGAAGGGATCAAGGTATGATGAATGTGTTGTACAAATGATGATACTCCTATGTGATTCTCAAGAAGGGATCAAGGTATGATGAATGTGTTGTACAAATGATAGATACTTCTATGTGATTCTCAAGAAGGAATCAAGGTATGATGAATGTGTTGTACAAATGATAGATACTCCTATGTGATTCTCAAGAAGGGATCAAGGTATGATGAATGTGTTGTACAAATGATAGATACTTCTATGTGATTCTCAAGAAGGGATCAAGGTACGATGAATGTGTTGTACAAATGATAGATACTTCTATGTGATTCTCAAGAAGGAATCAAGGTATGATGAATGTGTTGTACAAATGATAGATACTCCTATGTGATTCTCAAGAAGGGATCAAGGTATGATGAATGTGTTGTACAAATGATAGATACTTCTATGTGATTCTCAAGAAGGGATCAAGGTACGATGAATGTGTTGTACAAATGATAGATACTTCTATGTGATTCTCAAGAAGGGATCAAGGTATGATGAATGTGTTGTACAAATGATAGATACTTCTATGTGATTCTCAAGAAGGGATCAAGGTATGATGAATGTGTTGTACAAATGATAGATACTTCTATGTGATTCTCAAGAAGGGATCAAGGTATGATGAATGTGTGGTACAAAGGGCAGAGACTTGAGATCAAATATTGTTTTAGCTTGACTCTGTACACAAATCGAATATAATTTGTTGATCTAAAACTGAATTGTACTACATCTACTTTTTAAGTTGTTTCAATGTTTATAGTTCACGATGGTATTCTGTGTAATGATGATGATCTGTGTAATGATGGTATTCTAACTGAAAATGAGTGTTTTCTTGTTGATATTGGTTGTAGTAACTGAATGTCTAACACATATGATAACATATATCTGATGACAGATACTGAATGGCCACGTGTGTTACATCCAATCAAGTCTGACAGACATGTCCATGTACACATGTGTTTACCATGCGGAAACCTACAGCATGTTGTCATTACTAAAGGCAAGTTTGACAAGTAAGTCTCATTGTCTCCACAGCTCCTAATATTTGTTTTTCATTTGAGAACATGGTGATGGCCATATTTTTTGACTTGAGAGAGATAATGACATGTATATGCGAGTAGCATGCATAGATGGATATTTGTATCTTGCACCAGGCTGCATTCCTAGACATATAGTAGCATGCATAGATGGATATTTGTATCTTGCACCAGGCTGCATTCCTAGACATATAGTAGCATGCATAGATGGATATTTGTATCTTGCACCAGGCTGCATTCCTAGACATATAGTAGCATGCACCAGACTGCATTCCTAGACATATTATCAATAGAAGAGATGAATGTTGTCTATGCATCCGATATCCACTTCTTGTGTAGCTGATCAACCCATATAAATGTCACACCTTGTGTAGCTGATCAACCCATAGAAATGTCACACCTTGTGTAGCTGATCAACCCATAGAAATGTCACACCTTGTGTAGCTGATCAACCCATAGAAATGTCACACCTTGTGTAGCTAATCAACCCATAGAAATGTCAGAAAGTTAATATAGCTTGACATCAACCTGTGCTGTATTGAATGTAGCATGCACCCTTCTGACACACTCGCAACACTGCATGTAAATCTAGTATGTATACAAACTTATGATTGGGTTTCACAGTATTTCCACTACAAGCGTAACTGTCATGTTGTCATCATCATCAGGTGTCGGCTGGCATCGGCGATCATTGATCTCCCACAAATCTCTGTCCCTGGGGTATTTGCTATCATCTCAAATGTTGAGGCTTCTCCGTGCCATGAAGTCAGGCTGTCTAAAATTTGTTCTCTCTGTCTCGTGTAAAACAGTCAAATGATTTCTTGTCTTCATTAAGGAACATTGCCAGTTGTATATGTTCTATTAAGGAACATTGCCAGTTGTATATGTTCTATTAAGGAACATTGACAGTTGTGTATGTTCTATTAAGGAACATTGACAGTTGTGTATGTTCTATTAAGGAACATTGACAGTTGTGTATGTTCTATTAAGGAACATTGACAGTTGTGTATGTTCTATTAACGGAACATTGACAGTTGTGTATGTTCTATTAACGGAACATTGACAGTTGTGTATGTTCTATTAAGGAACATTGACAGTTGTGTATGTTCTGTTAGAAGTGCTTTAGGTGAAAGAAGTGCTTTAGGTGAACAATCTAATATAAATGTTAGTGGTCACAGTCCTCCTGTGCTCCATTGGGAACAGAAAGTAATAAGAATATTTGAACTATTTGTTGATTATGAAATAGTTTGTACAAATATTTCCCCATCTATTTCTGTTTGTACAGACATTTATACGGCTGTGCTGGACATGTAGAACAAGGTGATCGTCTCCCGGTCAGCTTATCTCAGCTGACCACCACCACCAGTAGTACAGAACAACAACCAGACACTTCTATTTCTGCGACAAGTGATAATGATGAAAATGATTTTGATAATGTCAACTCAAACAGAAGACAATAAATAAAATGCTGATACTTTGACCCGTTTGTTTTGTTGATGTTTGCTTAGCTAGAGCCCTAGTCTGTCATGTACTTGTTTGTATGTTTGCTAGCTAGAGCCTAGCTTGTACTTGGTTGTATTGCTTAGCTAGAGCCCTAGCCTGTCTTGTAATTGGTTGTATGTAACTCATATAATAAACTGATTGTCAACACACTGACCAGACATCACTTACTGTGTTATATCTATCACACTGATCAGATGTCACTTACTGTGTTAATGTATAGAAAGACATATATCACATAAAGTGACAGAAATAAGATTGTCTGATATGCAGACAGTTTAAACGCAATAAGAGATCATTTATCAACTACTCAAGTGTGGCTACCAGTGCTGACATGTGGATGATATTCATAGGCAATAAATATAACAGATGTCACAGAGATGTGATTTTGTAGAAGAATGCAAAGTATACAATAGACTGTACAAATGACTAATGATGGTATACTGAAAGATGTCTTCTTCTTCTTTGCGTTCGTTCTTTCGACCAATTTTAATCACTCTTTGTGATATGTTTGATCTTTGCCAAGACGTGTATACGTTGCACATTGGTTTGGTAGGCCCTAAACGCATAGACTTCTACACACTTAGGACACATGCATCCGATTTCAGCCAAACCTCCTTAGTCGCCTCTTACGACATGCGTGGCAGGTAACAGTGGTTCTATTCTTTACACCCCAAATTTGGGCCCGGTAACCACTCGGGCGACTGAAAGATGTGGTTTGTAGAAGAATGCAATAGACTGTACAAATGACTAATATCGGTATACTGAAAGATGTCAAGACACAGAACAAAACTGACAATATAAGAAAGAGACAATCATGTTGGGGAGTCATGCGCATCTAATGAGAAGAAAGAAGTTTAGAACATAGAATGACAACAGGTAAAATCAATGGGAGAACAAGACAAAGAATGGTATAGAGAGAAAATTCTAGTTACAGA
Source organism: Arion vulgaris (assembly GCA_020796225.1). Taxonomy (NCBI): domain Eukaryota; kingdom Metazoa; phylum Mollusca; class Gastropoda; order Stylommatophora; family Arionidae; genus Arion; species Arion vulgaris. The sequence continues at coordinate 3,661,160 of CM036755.1, forward strand.
AAAATGTCAGCATCTGGGCTGATGGAGGTCACCCGTGGGTCAGCATCTGAGCTGATGGAGGAGACTTGTAATCGTATAAACTAGCAACCAACATGGCACATGATGATGAATTGTTGGTATTCAACAAAATGATGTAGCTGTCAATCTGATGTACTTTCTAATTGTTGTTACTCAACAATCTGATGTACTTTTAATTGTTGTTATTCAACAAACTGATGTACTTGTCAATCTGATGTACTTTCTAAGCGTGGGTCCTGTACACATTTGACTTGAGATAATGATCAAAGACAAATATCAACTGTTCAATAATAGATATTAAATTCAAGCAAAAACCAAACATTGAGAATATCAACAAAAACATGATCTCTTCATTTATACTGCTAGAAACACAGACACGTGTGTGTAGTGTGTAATGAAATATGGTAATAATGTTATTGTTGTTTGTCCCTGCGTCCACACTTTCTCAGTCAAACATCAGCAAATAAATAAATATATGGATACATGAGATTATATTTCTTCATTTCATATGAGAAACAAATATATCTGCAGTCAGCCACGCAATCAGTCATGCAGTCAGTCAGCCACGCAGGAGACATATTTCTTATATTCTTGAAGATACAGACAGACAAACAGGCAACAGCTGTATGAATCCACAGCAAATAGTTTCTATAGAAATGATGACATTTATGTACATGCATGAAATATAATTTACTGATGTGTAATTTGCTGACAACAGTTTGCATTTAGATTTGACAAACTACAATGATAAACCATCACAAAAAGTGAAGATTTAATTTTCTTGTAAATATAATGAAACTTATCCATGACTAATGAAAGTATCTATGTGCTGAGAGAAGGACTGAGATAATGAAAGTATCTATGTGCTTAGAGAAGGACTGAGATAATGAAAGTATCTATGTGCTGAGAGAAGGACTGAGATAATGAAAGTATCTATGTGCTGAGAGAAGGACTGAGATAATGAAAGTATCTATGTGCTTAGAGAAGGACTGAGATAATGAAAGTATCTATGTGCTGAGAGAAGGACTGAGATAATGAAAGTATCTATGTGCTGAGAGAAGGACTGAGATAATGAAAGTATCTATGTGCTTAGAGAAGGACTGAGATAATGAAAGTATCTATGTGCTGAGAGAAGGACTGAGATAATGAAAGTATCTATGTGCTGAGAGAAGGACTGAGATAATGAAAGTATCTATGTGCTGAGAGAAGGACTGAGATAATGAAAGTATCTATGTGTTGAGAGAAGGACTGAGATAATGAAAGTATCTATGTGCTGAGAGAAGGACTGAGATAATGAAAGTATCTATGTGCTGAGAGAAGGACTGAGATAATGAAAGTATCTATGTGTTGAGAGAAGGACTGAGATAATGAAAGTATCTATGTGCTGAGAGGACTGAGATAATGAAAGTATCTATGTGCTGAGAGAAGGACTGAGATAATGAAAGTATCTATGTGCTGAGAGAAGGACTGAGATAATGAAAGTATCTGTGTGAGAGAAGGACTGAGATAATGAAAGTTGCTGAGAGAAGGACTGAGATAATGAAAGTATCTATGTGCTGAGAGAAGGACTGAGATAATGAAAGTATCTATGTGCTGAGAGGACTGAGATAATGAAAGTTGTTGAGAGAAGGACTGAGATAATGAAAGTATCTATGTGCTGAGAGGACTGAGATAATGAAAGTTGTTGAGAGAAGGACTGAGATAATGAAAGTTGCTGAGAGAAGGACTGAGATAATGAAAGTATCTATGTGCTGAGAGAAGGACTGAGATAATGAAAGTATCTATGTGTTGAGAGAAGGACTGAGATAATGAAAGTATCTATGTGCTGAGAGAAGGACTGAGATAATGAAAGATATGTGTGAGAGAAGGACTGAGATAATGAAAGTATCTATGTGCTGAGAGAAGGACTGAGATAATGAAAGTATCTATGTGCTGAGAGGACTGAGATAATGAAAGTATCTATGTGCTGAGAGAAGGACTGAGATAATGAAAGTTGTTGAGAGAAGGACTGAGATAATGAAAGTATCTATGTGTTGAGAGAAGGACTGAGATAATGAAAGTATCTATGTGCTGAGAAAGGGCTGAGATAATGAAAGTATCTATGTGCTGAGAGAGGACTGAGATAATGAAAGTATCTATGTGCTTGGAGAAGGACTGAGATAATGAAAGTATCTATGTGCTGAGAGAAGGACTGAGATAATGAAAGTATCTATGTGTTGAGAGAAGGACTGAGATAATGAAAGTATCTATGTGTGAGAGAAGGACTGAGATAATGAAAGTATCTATGTGCTGAGAGAAGGACTGAGATAATGAAAGTATCTATGTGTTGAGAGAAGGACTGAGATAATGAAAGTATCTATGTGTTGAGAGAAGGACTGAGATAATGAAAGTATCTATGTGTTGAGAGAAGGACTGAGATAATGAAAGTATCTATGTGTTGAGAGAAGGACTGAGATAATGAAAGTATCTATGTGTTGAGAGAAGGACTGAGATAATGAAAGTATCTATGTGTTGAGAGAAGGACTGAGATAATGAAAGTATCTATGTGTTGAGAGAAGGACTGAGATAATGAAAGTATCTATGTGTTGAGAGAAGGACTGAGATAATGAAAGTATCTATGTGCTGAGAGAAGGACTGAGATAATGAAAGTATCTATGTGTTGAGAGAAGGACTGAGATAATGAAAGTATCTATGTGTTGAGAGAAGGACTGAGATAATGAAAGTATCTATGTGTTGAGAGAAGGACTGAGATAATGAAAGTATCTATGTGTTGAGAGAAGGACTGAGATAATGAAAGTATCTATGTGCTGAGAGAAGGACTGAGATAATGAAAGTATCTATGTGCTGAGAGAAGGACTGAGATAATGAAAGTATCTATGTGTTGAGAGAAGGACTGAGATAATGAAAGTATCTATGTGTTGAGAGAAGGACTGAGATAATGAAAGTATCTATGTGTTGAGAGAAGGACTGAGATAATGAAAGTATCTATGTGTTGAGAGAAGGACTGAGATAATGAAAGTATCTATGTGCTGAGAGAAGGACTGAGATAATGAAAGTATCTATGTGCTGAGAGAAGGACTGAGATAATGAAAGTATCTATGTGCTGAGAGAAGGACTGAGATAATGAAAGTATCTATGTGTTGAGAGAAGGACTGAGATAATGAAAGTATCTATGTGCTGAGAGAAGGACTGAATGAAAGTATCTAGAAATAGATAATGAAATCTGAGAGAAGGACTGAGATAATGAAAGTTAGTGCTGAGAGAAGGACTGAGATAAGATATGTGCTGAGAGAAGGACTGAGATAATGAAATATCTATGTGCTGAGAGAAGGACTGAGATAATGAAAGTATCTATGTGCTGAGAGAAGGACTGAGATAATGAAAGTATCTATGTGCTGAGAGAAGGACTGAGATAATGAAAGTATCTATGTGCTGAGAGGACTGAGATAATGAAAGTTGCTGAGAGAAGGACTGAGATAATGAAAGTATCTATGTGCTGAGAGAAGGACTGAGATAATGAAAGTTGCTGAGAGAAGGACTGAGATAATGAAAGTATCTATGTGCTTAGAGAAGGACTGAGATAATGAAAGATTATTGCTAGAGGACTGAGATAATGAATTGGAGAAGGACTGAGATAATGAAAGTATCTATGTGCTGAGAGAAGGACTGAGATAATGAAAGTATCTATGTGCTGAGAGAAGGACTGAGATAATGAAAGTATCTATGTGCTTAGAGAAGGACTGAGATAATGAAAGTATCTATGTGCTGAGAGAAGGACTGAGATAATGAAAGTTGCTGAGAGAAGGACTGAGATAATGAAAGTATCTATGTGCTGAGAGAAGGACTGAGATAATGAAAGTATCTATGTGCTGAGAGAAGGACTGAGATAATGAAAGTATCTATGTGCTTAGAGAAGGACTGAGATAATGAAAGTATCTATGTGCTGAGAGAAGGACTGAGATAATGAAAGTTGCTGAGAGAAGGACTGAGATAATGAAGTATCTATGCTTAGAGAAGGACTGAGTAATAATGAAAGTATCTTGCTGAGAGAAGGACTGAGATAATGAAAGTGCTGAGAGAAGGACTGAGTAATGAAATTTTGCTAGAGAAGGACTGAGATAATGAAAGTTGCTGAGAGAAGGACTGAGATAATGAAAGTATCTATGTGCTTAGAGAAGGACTGAGATAATGAAAGTTGCTGAGAGAAGGACTGAGATAATGAAGTATCTTGCTTAGAGAAGGACTGAGATAATGAAAGTTGCTGAGAGAAGGACTGAGATAATGAAAGTATCTATGTGCTTAGAGAAGGACTGAGATAATGAAAGTTGCTGAGAGAAGGACTGAGATAATGAAAGTATCTATGTGCTAGAGAAGGACTAGAAATGAAAGTTTGCTGAGAGAAGGACTGAGATAATGAAAGTATCTGTGCTTAGAGAAGGACTGAGATAATGAAAGTCTTGTGAAGAAGGACTGAGATAATGAAAGTATCTATGTAGCTAGAAGGACTGAGATAATGAAAGTTTTGAGAGAAGGACTGAGTAATGAAACGTCATAATGTCTAGAAAAGGACTGACATAATGAAAGTTGTGAAGCAAGACTGAGTATTACAGACTATCTATGTCTAGACAATCAGTCTGAGATGAACATGAGATAATGTTGCTACAGTAACAGTAAGCATGTAACAATATCTTGGCTGTACACTTAACTAGATCTTAATGAACAATTCATGTCTGAGAGTCTACATAATAAAAGTCTAATTACAATGTCATAGAACAACGTCAAGATTAACAGATTGCAACTGTTGACATAACAGTCTTCGTAACAATTTGTGTGTGTGTTACAGTAACTAGTGATAGTAACCGATTTGGTCTGTGTCAACACAGAAAGTCTTTATTCTGGCAGAACAGTCATAGTTCATAAACGTCTCACATCACATGTCATACACTTACTATCTCCATGTAATATCAACTGCTACATACAATCTGTTTGCACATGTGTCAACATGTCATAGTTGCAATATGATCAATGATCTCAACATTACACTACAGTGCAACAAACTAGTTCTTATACATCAAACAGTGTTCTATACTTCACAGCAAATCAATGTTTGTTACGCATTCAACATGTCATCAGCTTCAACTAAATCATGTTCTGCTACATTCAACATGTCATCAGCTTCAACTAAATCTGTTCTGTTACATTCAACATGTCATCACCTTCAACTAAATCTGTTCTGCTACATTCAACATGTCATCAGCTTCAACTAAATCTGTTCTGTTACATTCAACATGTCATCATCAGCTTCAACAAAATCTGTTCTGTTACATTCAACATGTTATCATCAGCTTCAACTAAATCTGTTTTGTTACATTCAACATGTCATCAGCTTCAACTAAATATGTTCTGTTACATTCAACATGTCATCAGCTTCAACTAAATATGTTCTGTTACATTCAACATGTCATCAGCTTCAACTAAATATGTTCTGTTACATTCAACATGTCATCAGCTTCAACTAAATATGTTCTGTCATATTCAACATGTCATCAACTTCAACTAAATCTGTTCTGCTATATTCAACATATAATCAGCTTTAATAAAATCTGTTCTCAAAGTACTTCATCTTATGATAAATATTTATAGATAAGTACAGCTGCCACTCCCACCACCACGCCAATGTACATGGAATGACGAGCATGTGACCTACTAGGTCGATAGCGATTACTCTTTTTCTGTCTTTCTTTCATTTGTTGAATCTTGTCCATTGTCTGTTTCTTTCTTTCCTGTCTAATTTGATGTTTCATATCTGCTGCCCTGTGTGAGAAATAAACATTCATTCATGTCATTAGCATTGATGTCATTTAGCATTGATGTCATCTAGCATTGATATAATTGATCATTGATGTCATTAGCAGTGATAGCATTGATGTCATTAGCAGTGATATCATTGATGTAATTGATCATTGATGTAATTAGCAGTGATAGCATTGATGTAATTGATTATTGATGTCATTTAGCATTGATGTCACTTGCAGTGATGTCATCATCATTGCTGTCATTAATGTCATTAGCCATTTCATAAAACTGGACCACACAGACAATGTATCAAACAATTCAGTCAATCATTCTATACTGCAATCATTCTATACTGCAAAGAATGCTATCATCAATAATTATATCATTCTATATTGAAGAAAACATCAACTAGAGGTTGATCAATACTAGACTATACTACCACAGAGGTTGATCAATACTAGACTATACCACACAGGTTGATCAATACTAGACTATACTACCACAGAGGTTGATCAATACTAGACTATACTACACAGGTTGATCAATACTAGACTATACCACAGAGGTTGATCAATACTAGACTATACTACCACAGAGGTTGATCAATACTAGACTATACTACAGAGGTTGATCAATACTAGACTATACCACAGAGGTTGATCAATACTAGACTATACCACAGAGGTTGATCAATACTAGACTATACTACAGATGTTGATCAATACTAGACTATACTACAGATGTTGATCAATACTAGACTATACTACCATAGAGGTTGATCAATACTAGACTATACTACCACAGAGGTTGATCAATACTAGACTATACCACAGAGGTTGATCAATACTAGACTATACTACAGAGGTTGATCAATACTAGACTATACTACCACAGAGGTTGATCAATACTAGACTATACTACACAGGTTGATCAATACTAGACTATACCACAGAGGTTGATCAATACTAGACTATACCACAGAGGTTGATCAATACTAGACTATACTACAGATGTTGATCAATACTAGACTATACTACAGATGTTGATCAATACTAGACTATACTACCACAGAGGTTGATCAATACTAGACTATACTACCACAGAGGTTGATCAATACTAGACTATACCACAGAGGTTGATCAATACTAGACTATACCACAGAAACAAGTTCAATAATATCATCAATGATAGAGACAGAGAAATAAATAGTTGCATCAAATACCTGATTTCTTCATCCGAATCGCAGTTATCATCCAGTTCGTCACCGTCAATTCTATCAATAAGTTGATCAAACTCTTCATCGTTTTCATCGTCATTAGAAATCAACTTTCTGTCCTCATCCCCTGATTCCTCTTCTTCTCCCCACCCATTCAAGCAAGAATGTCTGGGGACAGGACTTGTCTTTGGTGGCAACGGTGGTGGCTGTTCAAGTGTGACATGTAAGAGGTCAAGTTGTACAGGAGATTCTGGCTCTGGAGGATGGGGAGTTTTACTGGTTTGTACTGAAGTCTTAGATGTTTGGTTATCTGTATGATTCTGTGAGACAGAGAGATATCTAGTCTTAGATATTTAGTTATCTGTATGATTCTATGAGACAGGGAGATATCTTGTACGAGAGACAAGAGTTATCTTGGACAGAGAGACAAGAGTTATCTAGGACAGAGAGACAAGAGTTATAAATCTCACATTGTGTTAAATGAGTGGTCAAATAATATATGGCAGACGAGTTTTAGTGCAGACAAACTTTGAGCTCATCTCTGGACTAAGCTCATCTCTGGACTTGGTCAAACTTTGATTTCATCTCTGGACTTGACCAAATTTTCAGCTCATCTCTGGACTTGGCCAAACTTTGTGGTCATCCTTGGACAAACATTGTGGTTATCCTTGGACTTGGCTAAGTGCTCTGAGAGTTTACTTCTCAAGTCAACTGTAAAAAAACAAACCCACAAATTCATATAGACATGAAGACATACATGATTCCAAGAGAGTGATGAAACCTGAAGAGCAGCAAGCCCATCTCCCATCAAAGTAGCATGAGCACCCTCAATGATGGCAAGGTATGAAAATCTCAACTGATCTGATGTCTGTATAAGTCCCATTCTGTATGTACGCATCTCAATCAGCAATTTTCTCACATTGATGTGTTTCAGTGTTCCACTGTTCTCAACCTGGCAAGTATCATCAATACAATCATTTAATTAGTTATTTGTCTATATCTTATTTGTCTATCTTATTTGTCTATCTTAACAATGGCAAAACATTAACAGAAAAAGAAAGATGTACTAAAAAGATGGCGTGAGTACTGCAGAAACATGTATGAAGACACATCTAAAAATCCACATAAGATAATAACAGAAAGCGAAGAGACAGAACCAGAGCCCATGTTGGATGAAGTGCGCCTGGCCATCAAAAGTCTGAAGAGAGGAAAGTCACCAGGGTGCGATGATATACCAGCAGAATTGATTCAAGCAGGCGGGGAGGCCAGTGTTCGGATATATCATAAATTGTGCACAAAGATATGAAATAGCTCCTCCTGGCCAAAGGAATGGAAAAGATCAGTATTTATACCTATTCCAAAGAAGGAAACATGAAACTATGCACCAACTACAGAACTATTGCCCTTATAAGTCATGCCAGCTAAATCCTACTAAAAATCATAATGAAGAGGATGGAAAAAAATTAGAAGAGAAATACACGAAACACAAGCTGGTTTCAGAAGAGGTAGAGGCACTAGAGATCATATTTGTAGCATGAGACATCGAGAAATGCAGAGAATACAACATAGACCTGCATGCATGTTTCATAGACTATAGCAAGGCTTTCGACCATATACAGCACCAGAAAATGTGGAACATCATGAAAGACATGCATTTTCCAACACACATAATACAACTCATAGAATCTCTATACCACGAACAGGCAACCATTAAAATAGGAGGTGAAATAGCTGAATGGTTTGGGATTCAAAAGGGGGTACGACAGGGATGTATTTTGTGAGAACATGAGGAATGTAAAAGACGATGCCAACTATGTGAATTACGACCCTCTCACTATAGGCAGCAAATCCATACCAGAGCTTAGATATGCAGACGATACAGTATTATTATCCACCAGCAAAGAGGGTTTAGAAACCCTAATCATGACGACCAAGAAACATAGTGAAGACCAACATCTATATTTGAATACACAAAAACATGTCAAATGACAAAGCAAAAGGCCCACCTAACATCCAAAAAACAATGAAGAACTCCAATGTGTAGAGAGCTACGAATATCTGGGCTCAATAATTAACAATAACGGTGACTGCTCCAAAGAGATCTCAAGAAGATTGGCAATAGCAATCAAGAAGTTAAACACAATGAAAAACATGTGGCAAAGCACCAGCAAAATATTAAAATTAAAAATATTGAGAGCATGCATTTTCCTAGTGGCTACTTATGGTTGTGAATCATGGACTATTACACAAAAACAAGAACGAAAATCCAGTCCTTCGAAACTAAATGCTACAGAAAGATCCTACGAATACCATGGACAGAAAAAAGAATGAACACTGACATCCTGAAAGAACTAAATGTTAAAGAGAATTGGCTGATACACAACATACTATACAGAAAAATTAGATACTTTGGCCACATCAAGCGTCACGATGGCTTGGAAAGAACAATACTAGAGGGCAGGATCCCAGGAAGCAGACCAAGAAGAAGATGGCTACAAGATATTAAAGAAACCATGAATATGACCATCGACGAGGTGCGTGAACTGGCTAGAGACAGAGTGAATTTCAGATGTGCTGCAAAGAGAGTAACATCCTATAAAGGATACGCACCTTGATGATGATTTGTCTATGTATATTTGATCTTATACAATACAATAATTTCGTTAGTAATTTGTCTATGTATATTTGATCTTAACACCTAATGTTAAGCTATGCTGTTTTGTACATACATGAAGGTTACAATATACTGTTTTGTACATACATGAAGGTTACAATATACTGTTTTGTACATACATGAAAGTTACAATATACTGTTTTGTACATACATGAAAGTTACAATATACTGTTTTGTACATACATGATGAAGGTTACAATATACTGTTTTGTACATGATGAAGGTTACAATATACTGTTTTGTACATACATGAAAGTTACAATATACTGTTTTGTACATACATGAAAGTTACAATATACTGTTTTGTACATACATGAAGGTTACAATATACTGTTTTGTACATACATGAAAGTTACAATATACTGTTTTGTACATACATGATGAAGGTTACAATATACTGTTTTGTACATACATGGAGGTTACAATATACTGTTTTGTACATACATGAAGGTTACAATATACTGTTTTGTACATACATGAAAGTTACAATATACTGTTTTGTACATACATGGAGGTTACAATATACTGTTTTGTACATACATGATGAAGGTTACAATATACTGTTTTGTACATACATGGAAGTTACAATATACTGTTTTGTACATACATGGAGGTTACAATATATTGTTTTGTACATACATGATGAAGGTTACAATATACTGTTTTGTACATACATGGAGGTTACAATATACTGTTTTGTACATACATGAAGGTTACAATATACTGTTTTGTACATACATGGAAGTTACAATATACTGTTTTGTACATGCATGGAGGTTACAATATATTGTTTTCTACATGCATGAAGGTTACAATATACTGTTTTCTACATGCATGGCGTACGTTATCAAAGGCTCCTGCTATTTCCAACAACCAAAAATAGTCAAATAATTAAATCAATGAAATACTGCTACTGTGGTTCAGCTGTGAATCTCTTGCAAGCAAAGCTAGTCTTAGTTTTCTTATTTATTTCTTTGAACAGTACTTGGAACAGCATTTACATTGCTATATAGCATGTCATATAATATTTTCAAATAGCTGTTGCTATATGTCAAACTTTACTATATATTGTCAATTTTCATTCTTTTTAATAAATTAGGTCAACTATAAAACAGGGTTACAAATAAGAAAGAGAAAATTGAGATATTTTGGACATATAAAAAGACATGAAGGGCTGGAGAAGACCATCATGGAAGGAGGCATACCGGCAAAGAGAAGAAGAGGAAGACCATGGAGAAGATGGATTCAGGATGTAACTATTGGTTTGAACATGACGGCCGCAGAGGCGGAAATCTGGTCTATGAAAGAGATAAATTTCGAAGGACTGTTGGGGTGGCAAAGTTGTGCTAAGGACAAGCTCTTTGATGATGATAAAACATTGAAGGAATATTAGATGTTAGTCAAATATAAATCTCTCATGAGAAAAAATACAACTAAATATAGACAAAGACAAGAAACAAACAACTAGAAGTATATTAAGAAACAAACAACTAGAAATATATTAAGAAACAAACAACTAGAAATATATTAAGAAACAAACAACTAGAAGTATATTAAGAAACAAACAACTAGAAGTATATTAAGAAACAAACAACTAGAAATATATTAAGAAACAAACAACTAGAAATATATTAAGAAACAAACAACTAGAAATATATTAAGAAACAAACAACTAGAAGTATATTAAGAAACAAACAACTAGAAATATATTAAGAAACAAACAACTAGAAATATATTAAGAAACAAACAACTAGAAATATATTAAGAAACAAACAACTAGAAATATATTAAGAAACAAACAACTAGAAATATATTAAGAAACAAACAACTAGAAATATATTAAGAAACAAACAACTAGAAGTATATTAAGAAACACAATGCAAGAAGATAAAACATACAATATCAAACTAGAGTAAATAATAATGAAATCAAAGATGATAGCGTAACACAACACAATCTGTGTACAGACAGACTGTAGACAAGGAGTCACCATGAGTACACACCATAACTAGACATGAGTCTACCAGACAGACTGTAGTCAAGAAATCACCAAGAATACTCACCATAACTAGACATGAGTCTACCAGACAGAATGTACCAGATCTGCCTATTCCAGCACTGCAGTGAATAACAGCAGGTCCAACATCATCCTCTAACGTACCAGTTTCTCGCACACAGTGTAGGAAATGAAGGAAAGCATTGGGAGAAGATGGCACTCCAAAATCTGGCCATGTGGTGTAATGAAAATGTAGAATCTCACGTTTATCACCGGACTGAAACAAAAGAAAAAAAATATCACTACAGTTGAGGTATTGTATGATCTGAGATCAAACATGTCACTACAGTTGAGGTATTGTATGATCTGAGATCAAACATATCACTACAGTTGAGGTATTGTATGATCTGAGATCAAACATATCACTACAGTTGAGATATTGTATGATCTGAGATCAAACATATCACTACAATTGAGGTATTGTATGATCTGAGATCAAACATATCACTACAGTTGAGGTATTGTATGATCTGAGATCAAACATATCACTACAGTTGAGGTATTGTATGATCTGAGATCAAACATATCACTACAGTTGAGATATTGTATGATCTGAGATCAAACATATCACTACAGTTGAGGTATTGTATGATCTGAGATCAAACATATCACTACAGTTGAGGTATTGTATGATCTGAGATCAAACATATCACTACAGTTGAGGTATTGTATGATCTGAGATCAAACATATCACTACAGTTGAGGTATTGTATGATCTGAGATCAAACATATCACTACAGTTGAGGTATTGTATGATCTGAGATCAAACATATCACTACAGTTGAGGTATTGTATGATCTTGCGATCATTCTTAGGTCATTTTTATCATTCTATTGTGATATATAAACAGCCAAAAATCAGAATGTGATGTACGTGCACTAGCCTTCAGCACCTATTGGAGCACAGTTGCTTATCCTTCGGTGGTGTGTTTGAGTGCGGTTCGCTCTCCAGTAGCCTTCGACTGTCCCCAGCCGAAACCCACAAGGCAGCGGGTTGCCATTTTCTTTTAGGGCAGCGACCCTTTGATGGCCTGTCTTCCCGGGCTTATGAGCGCCATCTGCCCAGTAAAACTGATCGTTTTAATGAACACTTTGGTTTGCCGCCCATTCAGGTTTGTGTGCGGTTTGCTCCGCTAGCCTTTGATTGTCCCCAATCAAACTACAAAGCAGCAGTAGTTCCCTGGGAGCGGAAACGCGCACTGGCTTTACCTCTGCTGGGCTTTCCAGTTGTTCTGCACATTTGGGTGGGATGCACACCCTCTTGCCTGCCATGCTCGCTGCTGCAGTACCCGCCTCGCAAAATTCTACTACAATTTCTTGTACAGTTTTAATCTTAAGAAGTGATAAGAAATGGCTGATAATTCACATCTGATATTTCATTGCCATCAACTTCTCATGGCAAATGAGAAAATAATATATTGCCATTAACTTCTCATGGCAAATGAGAAAATAATATATTGCCATCAACTTCTCATGGCAAATGAGAAAATAATATATTGCCATCAACTTCTCATGGCAAATGAGAAAATAATATATTGCCATCAACTTCTCATGGCAAATGAGAAAATAATATATTGCCATCAACTTCTCATGGCAAATGAGAAAGTAATATATTGCCATCAACTTCTCATGGCAAATGAGAAAATAATATATTGCCATCAACTTCTCATGGCAAATGAGAAAATAATATATTGCCATCAACTTCTCATGGCAAATGAGAAAATAATATATTGCCATCAACTTCTCATGGCAAATGAGAAAATAATATATGTCAAACTTGTAAATGTAAACACTATCACAACATGATTTCAAATGACATCCGTCACCTCTACTTCAATAACTATTTCTGTATGTATGATTGTGTGTGTATGATTGTGTGTGCATGATTGTGTATGTATGATTGTGTATGTGTGATTGTGTGTGTATGATTGTGTGTGTATGATTGTGTATGTATGATTGTGTATGTGTATGATTGTGTTTGTATGATTGTGTATATATGATTGTGTATGTATGATTGTGTACATATGATTGTATGTGTATGATTGTATCTATGATTGACAGACAGTATAAATAAGACAAAAACTAACTTCAATATGTTCCAACTCTAATGTCCGGAGTGTAAAATGTTGAAAGTCCTGTTCTGATGTCAGCAAGACCTGCAGACCACACTCTGGAAAGTACATCTCCTGGTCAGCTCCATAGTTTGCCCCCAGAGGAAAGTATTGCGAACATTTGACCTAATCAAGGACAGAGATAACACACAATCTGTAATTTATTTGTTCCCATCAAATGTAGATATTTGTATACGCACATGCATATACGGTTATTGTCTACACACATGCATATACGGTTATTGTCTACGCACATGCATACACGGTTATTGTCTACGCACATGCATATACGGTTATTGTCTACACACATGCATACACGGTTATTGTCTACACACATGCATACACGGTTATTGTCTACACACATGCATATACGGTTATTGTCTACGCTTAAACTAGATTATTACAGGTGAAGATGAAGACAGAAACTAATAGAAAAACAAAGAGAAAGCCACCACATCAACAATTGTAGGAAGACTCATACATAGCTTCTCATACACTCACTCTCTCTCTCTCACTCTCTCTGAGCCAGCAAATGACGAGTATGTGTCTTACCGTGCCTTTTTCTACAACACGATTGAGCATGACAATAGCTTTAGATTGCTGCTCCCATACCATCTGCCAGAAATCACACATGGTATGTTCCAATGGACCCTAGAAATGAAAGATATAGTTCATATATTTCTATCTCACCTTACGGTCAGGACGGATATAAAATAATTGCAATTATGCAGTAGTAGCAACAGTTTTAGTAGTAGTAGCAGTACTAACAGTTGTAGCAGCATTAACAGTTGTAGCAACAACAGTAGTAGTAGTAGTAATATTACAGATTGTGAATTTAAGGGACTTAGCAAAGACAAGTCTAGCAAGTGAGATACCTTGACAAAGACAAGACTAGCAAGTGAGATACCTTGGCACTCTGATAACATTGGATGTAGATCAGGAATAGAGAGTAGACAAATAGAGATTCCAGAAAATGAATAGAATTATATGCAACAAGTGTTATATTGTCAATTGAAGTCAGAAAATGAATAGAATTATATGCAACAAGTGTTATATTGTCAATTGAAGTCAGAAAAACCAGTTCAGTGCTACATACAGCCAATGCTGATATATGGATGTGAGTCATGGACAATAAATAAACAGATAATAAAATCTATGCAGGCCCCCAAAGAGATGTGGTTTTACAGGAGAATGCCAAGAATCTCATCGACTAACTAAAAAAACTAATGTTGATTTGCTGAAAGAGGTCAACGAACAAAGAAAGGTCATTATCAACATCAAGGAAAAAAGACAATTGTAAATTTGTGAACATGTCACGAGAAAATGAGGTTTACAACATACAGTTACAATTGACAAAATCAATGAGGGGACAGAGGCAGACAATGACAGAGAGAGAGAGAGAGAGAGAGAGAGAGAGAGAGAGACAAATTCTGGACTACCTAACCTCATGTCACAAAAAATGTCAACATCCGAACTGATAGTCAGTATTCAGGACATACATTTATGGAGATCCATGAATACCTACACCAGCATGGCACATGATGATGTTGCCTTTACTAGAGACATATATGATAATCATTTATATATTCTAATTGTATTTCTCATTTCTTCTATAGAGGTTTCAAACCTCCAGCGGCTTACGTGGATATACTGTTCTGGACATGCGGGGGGTTTACTGTAATGCGAGAGCGAACAGACTAGCATCAACAGCATCGATTGTTGGGGAGTTGAAGATGGATAAGGGGATGTTCTTCAGTATCTTCGTGACTGTCTGTTGGATGAGAACACTAAAATAGATGTTGAATCCAACCAGCGATTTAGGCAGTTTGGAGTTACCCGTTGCACAAGTCGAACTGGATGCCTGAATGGCCAGAGTTAGGAGTGTGTTTAATCAGCGAGCCGCCCGAGTGGTTACCAGGGCCCAAATTTGTGGTGTAAAGAATAGAACCACTGTTACCTGCCACACATGTCGTAAATGCGACTAAGGAGGTTTGGCTGAAATCGGATGCACATGTCCTAAACGTGTAGAAGTCTATGCGTTTAGAGGCCTACCAAACCAATGTGCAACTTATACACGTTCTTGGCAAAGATCAAACATATCATAAAGAGTGATTAAAATTGGTCATAAAGAACAAACACAAAGAAGAAGATCAGCGAACCACTGGAATCATCAGTACGCATACTCTTCGATATCTGTTGGGGAGCCTGAGCACCTATGGATCTACCCGGAGTGCAATGTCGTCAGTTTGGTAATCAATAACCAATCATTTCTTACATAAGAAAGTTGACAGACCTGAGTTAGAATGTATTTATCAATAAGAAAGTTGACAGACTTGAGTTAGAATGTATTTCTTCTATAAGAAAGTTGACAGACCTGAGTTAGAATGTATTTGTCAATAAGAAAGTTGACAGACTTGAGTTAGAATGTATTTCTTCTATAAGAAAGTTGACAGACCTGAGTTAGAATGTATTTTCTGTTTGCTTCTGGTACATTGACAAAGCTGGCATTAATGTAGTCGATATCTCCAGACAAGCTGACTCTGCTGTGATCATCTGAAGTCAGAGAATATAGATCAAGGTTAAACATAACATCACAATATCAAGCTTGACAATGACAAGAGACAACCAAACAAATGATAATACAAACTGAAATCATGAAACACATCAAATGTCAAATAAGTCAACCCTCATGCAAAAGTGATGTTACAACAAGAGATTTTTCCCTCTACTACTAGACTAGTAGAGTTTCTGGTGTGCAAACCTGCCCAACTTTTACAAGTCACAATCATTCTTTCTGCACATTTTGCTATAAGTCACACATTCACATAGGTAGGGTGAGGTAGATAGGGAGGGGCTAGGGAATCGGTACTAAATCAATGTTTGTATGTTGTCAACCTCAAGGCTGGGAAGGGGCCGGATCGTGTCTTCATGTCATGAAGGTAGGGTACACACCTCTCGCCCCTAAGGCACTCGGTTTGTTCCCTCATGGAGTGATTTTGGTATTTTTCCTGAGATCCCTCAGCATGTTGTGCAATATTTATCTTGATCCCCACACAACATAAACCAATATATCCTTGCCACCAGACAAACTTATATATTAAACAGCTGCTGCTACAGTTTGACATTATCTACCATTTGATTATCAATTTCTATTTACTATCTAGCTATTGATAAACTTACATGGGCTGACATCTCTGTAACGATTCTTACGCCGATTGTCTGGCTCTCTGGCAAACTTGCTTGAAAAATTATCACCCAGTGACGCTAAGGAAGCTTCATTTTTTAACCTCTGAGTAAAAATGTCATATTTTATAATAATTATAACGCAGCAAAAGTGAACACAAATTTCAAAAAAGGTTTAGCTATAAAGCACTAAAACAGATACAGTCCCACAGGGAGATATCAGAAAATGTGACAACTGATCAACTGACCGAGAAAGATGCTGCAGACGAACAACTAAAAGGTACACATCATCGGAAGAAACATGAATAAATCAATCAGAAAGTCATCAATGTCAACACTAGACTACTACCAAACAAGTCATCAATGTCAACACTAGACTACTAGCAAACAAGTCATCAATATCAACACTAGACTACTACCAAACAAATCATCAATGTCAACACTAGACTACTACCAAACTTGGAACAGATTAGAACAAATTGTCATTCTGTGCCTCAGAACAGGACACAATCGACACAGTAGTCATATATATATTACGCTGCCTCCAGGGCTCTGTCATTGGTGGCTGAGCAACAGATAACCCATACAATTATCATATCAGACCCGATGAATATGCTTCAAATGATTGAATCTGGAAGTATGCGTGTGGAATGGGAGGACAGCATTCGGAGATCACATCTCAAGAAAATGACTTGGCTGTACACACCTGGACATGCTGGAGTGCAGGGTAATGAGCGTGATGACTTTCTTGCAAACATTGCCCCGACTCAAGCAGGCAGAAGTATGGACAGAGCCGATATCATCAATGCAGCACGCTCTCATTTATGTGACATTGGCAAGTCGCAGACACTGGAACGAGCTTGAGAATTAGGCATTAAGTTTGGACATGCCAGACAGTGTGGTCTTCGTGGTAGAGAGAAGATATACTAATCAACTTCTCATGTATATGGTGAGGAAATGGACTTTGGGATGGCTACTGCAACGGAGGACAGAGCATAAATGGGAATGCCCAATGTACCATGATGTCGATCGCATAACCTAACATATATATATGTTGATAATTTAGCCATGTGTACAGCTGACCACAGCCGCAGACTTCAAAACTGCCTCAAATATAATATAGTCAAGCAAGCTCACTGGTAAGTATAACAACACTGGGAAGAAAACTACATGGACCTCTTTCTCTCTCTCTGTTAGTGTGAACTACAAAAGACATGTTCATTCAAAAGACATTATTTCAAGCAAACAAACAGAAGAATAAGAGAGATATTACTCACTGTATAACCTTCTGAAGGAAATTGTATTCTTCTTCTGCATTCTCACTAGATTGGGATTTTGGATACTCTAATAAAGGCAGTCGTCTGCCTCAGATTATCAGCCACGCCATACAGTTTGTCTTGGACGCTGGTGTAAATGGGCCATCGCTTTCTTCTCAAGTCTGCATACTGGGGTGAGTTCTGTAGGATATAATTCCTATGATTTCTGCTTCCCGTTTGTGCCGACCTCTTCCCGCAGTAAGTTTTGGCCACCCTCGTGATGGTAGATCTGACATTCTTACTGCGTGGCTAAATCTCAGAGGCAGATTGGCGACCGTAGAATCCGTATCCCATTCCTCATTGTGAGGGGTCGTTGCACCATGTTATGTGCCTTATGGCCTGGTGCATCTGTTTTCTGCAAGCATTTGTTTCGGGTTAGCATTCCTAGCGGACACGTGCATCCGATTTCAGCCAAACCTCCTTAGTCGCTCTTACGACATGCGTGGTAGGTAACAGTGGTTCTATTCTTTACACTCCAAATTTGGGCCACAGTGACCACTCGGCGGAAATTGTATGTACAACAATGTAAATTGTTTGTCTATATAATGATAATCAGACGAGATAGGACATTCTGATTAATATCATCATAGACCTTCAATAATGTAGAGAAGGAAAGAAGAGAATATCATCATAGACCTTCAATAATGTAGAGAAGGAAAGAAGAGAATATCATCATAGACCTTCAATAATGTAGAGAAGGAAAGATGAGAATATCATCATAGACCATCAATAATGTAGAGAAGGAAAGATGAGAATATCATCATAGACCTTCAATAATGTAGAGAAGGAAAGAAGAGAATATCATCATAGACCTTCAATAATGTAGAGAAGGAAAGATGAGAATATCATCATAGACCTTCAATAATGCAGAGAAGGAAAGAAGAGAATATCATCATATACCTTCAATAATGTAGAGAAGGAAAGAAGAGAATATCATCATATACCTTCAATAATGTAGAGAAGGAAAGAAGAGAGTATCATCATAGACCTTCAATAATGTAGAGAAGGAAAGAAGAGAGTATCATCATAGACCTTCAATAATGTAGAGAAGGAAAGAAATTCTATGAATAAACAAACTTAACCATAGTAGAGTTAACGAGTTACTATAGATGACAGTGGAAGCAAAACATGAAATCTAGAAGATTCAGAAATAAAGATGAATGTCAACATGTTCATTTTTGATATTGTTGCATTTATTATTTAACCAACCATGTTGTAAATAGTGAAGACATATATGTTACTTCCTCCCATACAACAACTCAAACTGTGTAGTAAATTGGAAGACTAAAATGGTCATATATTTTAAGACGGTTAGATCGTGAAGACTTAAGACTGAATCAAAAAAGCTTAGCTAGGTAGAAAGACTGTAGTGTGACTGTACTTCAGTGACTGTAGTAAGTGTTCGTTGTGAATTTGGATTCCAGCCTATAATTTCTAAATCAACTAAATGCCTAAATGTAATTTCGGGAACGATATGGTCATTGACTGAGACTGTGCACCAATGGACATGTCATTAATACACATTTAATATTATGATTTAAATTACGAATGGACAAACAACCGAACCATTGTGAACTGTTGTCTAGGAATCAAACAACAAACATACCTGCCGATACAAAAGGGGATCGTGGGGGCTGTCACAGTCTGCTGAGTCGGTCTAAGGTCTTGTTCGCTTTCTTCAGATAGCAAACTAACTTACTAAGTTAGTTAGCAATAGTTCATTTACCAACTAACAGCCCAAATCTAAGAGTACTTAAAGTTACACATACTAACTTGGGTAACACTATCTACAGTTTATCAATTGATTGGGTGTTCATCTTATTGTGTTGATTTACCATTCCCACCTGCCGTATCGTGTTTATATCTAACTAAACTCCTGCTCTATCTAAGACTACTTACTAACAACTTCTCTGGTGCTACTGTCATTAACTAACCTGAAAAACTTCATTCCATTTGTTCTTGGCATCAAACTCGCCAAATTCAAGTTCAGTTTGTGAAGACATATTGTTCTACAGCTCTTGATGGATTTAACGATCCAACATTGTTTTTCTTCCACTAACTTACAACAAACTTGGAGAAATTCTTCTCAATCTAACTATTTCTACAACTATGTACCACTTCCGCGACAACTATTCAAACGGGATCGGAAATGATGAATGTCTTTTTCGTCGTTCTATCATTTCTTCGCAAAAATGATGAGAATATCAAGAACATAAATAGATGATAAATGGTTCTCACGAAAGCAGGCGAGAGCAGACCACTTTTAAAACGACCCAGAAAGAAACAATCAATATACTTTGAACATGTTATTAGAATAGAAAAAAGTGAATACATTGTGACAACGGGTAACATACAGGGGAAGAAAGATGGAGGTTGCCCGAGGGACAATATTATATGCAACTATGCACGATGGCACGACGATACCCAATATCAGAACTTACATCTATAAAAAGTCAGTTCAACTTGTCATGTCCATAGATAAAAATTTGTATCTTTGTAGCCATGTGATGAAATAACTTAAAAACTTGCATGTGAACTACACTCGTTCCCGACGCTACACAATATTTTTTGCCATTCAAACAGTCACACCATCTAGAAGTTTCCTTCTTTGTGCTATATATATTTAACGCGTCCATTGGCATGGTTAAAGAAAACTCATGTGTTTCTTCTTTTTTCTTTTGTCCTTCTCTGCTTTTTGCCGCTAGGCATAGCAGGTTTAACTGATGATCGGTTTCTGAGATAATGCACGCTCGGTCGCTTGATATGGTGTGGTATTGTGGAGTTTTAAGATGTCTGTAACTCCATCAACCCATCTTTTCTTGGTCTGCCCTTTCCTCTTGATGATTCCATTTTCAGGTTGTACGCTCTTGTAACTGGTGTATTCGGGTTCATTCTGACCAAGTGGCTAAACCATTTGAGTCTCTGTTTTTCAATAAATCTAACAGCAGGTGTTGTTCCGACTGTTCTTCTAATTTTCTCATTTCTTATATGGTCTCTTCTTGTTTTATTTACTGCTTTCCTCAGGCATCTCATTTCGCATGTGGTAATTTTCCTTTCTTGTTCTTTTGTCAGTGCCCATGTTTGGCTCTGGTAGCACAGTGTTGGTAGAAAGATTGAATTTATAATCTGTCTTTTAGTCACTACTGGAATAGCTGGGTGTTTCAAAATTAGGGTAAGCTGGTATGTAATGTTGTTGGCTTGCTGGATTCTAGTTTCGATCTTTATGTCCAGTCTACTATCAGATGTGAAGATACTTCCAAGGTATTTGAATTCTCTCACCTGCTTTAGCGTTTGGTCATTTATTTTTATGTTGATATCTTTATGTTCTCTACTTATAGTCATGACTTCTGTCTTTTGAATATTGATCTTCATGTTGTATTTGAGGCAGCTATTGTTGAGTAAGTTTATGTGTTCTTGAAGCTGTTCAATATTATTATGGAATATACACTGGTCGTCAGCAAAGAGCAGTTCATTTTGTTGGTCTGCGTTGAGTGATGCTTCATCTATTTTGGTGATACTATCCATGTATATAATAAAGAGAAGAGGTGATAATACACATCCTTGCCGTACTCCTGATGTTACTGGAAACCAATTTGTGAGTCCGGCGCTTGTTCGTATGGCACTTTCACTTTCCATATATATATGGCTCTAACACAGTCCAGCAGTGTTCCTTTTATTCCGTAGTTTTCGAGAACATCCCATAATATGTCTCTGTTAACCCTATCAAATGCCTTCTCTTGGTCTATGAAGGCTATATTCATTTGATTTTTGTGTTCTATAGTCTTTTCACTAATTTGTCTTAGGGCAAATATTGCATCTGTGCACCCTTTTCCTTTTCTAAATCCAAACTGTTGTGGGCTGAGTGTTGGCTCCACAATTGGTCTTATTCGTTGCTCCAGAACTCTTGCAAACATTTTTCCCACGTGGCTTAGGAGGGAGATGCCTCTATATGTACTACAGTCTCGTTTTTTACCTTTTTTCTTCCATATTGGTACTATAATAGTTTTTTGCCAATCTGAAGAGACAGTTCTTTCTTCCCACGCCTTCTTGAAGATGTAATGTACCCAGGTTACTCCAATCTCTCCACACGCCTTTATTGCTTCTGCTGTTATTCCATCAATTCCCGCAACTCATGTTTACAGCCATTTAATACATTGATTACAAAAATAGTAACATTCAGCACGAAATCCATAGTTTTTTTAACGATTCTTGCATTTCCATGCACCAAATAGACTCGGGCTTGAACATGGTAAACAAATTACGTCATTAGTGGGCGATGGACTTTTAGTTAAAGGCGTATACCGAAATTAGTGTGAGGCTATTGGGTCATATTGTTTACTTCTCAAAACAGACATTGATATAACATTTCTAATGAGTTTGAAGTTACAATGCAAAAGTATCATTAATGCTATACGCGCATTTCCGCAAAGAGGCACATATGGGTCATCTGTACTACAGTAAAGAAGAACCAGAGAAAAGAGCTATTTTATTATAGTGATACCTCCCTACACACGCACATTGTAACGAAGAAGTAGCAATTTGAAAAGAATCTCTCCAGTAGCTCCGCCATAACAAGGTGCTATAGAAAAGTTCTTAAAACATCCTGGACAGAGAAAAGAAACAAAGACATCCTACAAGACCTGAATATCATGGAGCATTGGCTCATTAATAACATCATGTCCCGGAAGATAAAATATTTTGGCCACATTAAACGCCACAGTGGTCTGGAGAGAAAGGTAATGGAAGGCATGGTTCCTGAAAAATGAGGCAGGGGACAACCAAGATGAAGATGGCAGCAGACATCAAAGAAACCTTGAACATGACACTGGAAGACGCAGGAGAACTTGCAAGAGCCATAGAGCTTTTCAGGCGGGCTGTGATGAATGCGACGTTCTGCAAGGGATATGCTACTACTTGAGCTCCGCCATTGCCAGTCCCAAGCCTGGATGTGAAAAGGGGATGGCATTATGACATGGCAGCCAACTTTAACAAGTTATTAATGTAAGTTATTTAAAAACGATAATGCAACTATGTCTACATTTCTTGTTTATTTCATGACTGGATTGCAAGTATCAACATTGGCCCCATGTATAAGCTGAGATGATACGCCTTTGCATCAGACTTGTCATCAAATGTCATATGTGTGCGTTTACTGTAAAACTAAAATTTCGTTTCAGACTCGCCAAATATGCGCCAACATCAAAGAAAACCGTTATATTACAAAATCCAGGTTTCCTATAGCAATTTCTTCCATCAGACATTTGCGTCGGTATAATTCTAAGATTGTGTGCAAAGTTTCGCTACTGTGGAACTGATGGTTTTGCTACAATTCACATTGGACTGGCATGACACTTGATGATGATTTCTTCTAAGTCAGTGTCAACTAAGGATGTGCATTGCAATTAATTATTCCCTACTTTTTCAACAAGTATTTGCAACTTAGTCTTATCTTATCTTATCTTATCTTAACCACATTTGCAGTGAAGCGTCGTGGGAGAGTTAGTTTCCTATCTTGTGCCAGGTGTGTTGCGCGTGACGTTGTCAGTCCATGCTTTCGCAGGGACTCTGAGATGTTATCTATCCATCGTGTTCTTGGGCTGCCTCGTGCTCTGCGCCCTGAGTGTCGATTATTATAGGCACGTGATGGTAGTAAATGTGGTTCCATTCTCATTAAATGGCCGAACCACTTGAATCTTTGCTTCTCGATGTACTGTATGCATGGTATAGTACCAACGATGCTTCTGATATTCTCGTTTCTCACTCTATCTCGCCTTGTAACGTTGACAGCTTTTCGTAGACATCTCGAAATATGCGTTGAAAATCGTAGCATATCCTTTACAGGAGAAGACAGAGGAAAACAGGAGAAGACAGAAAAAAACAGAGGAAAACAGAAGACAGAGGAAAACAGGAGAAGACAGAGGAAAACAGGAGAAAACAGAGGAAAACAGGAGAAAACAGAGGAAGACAGAGGAAAACAGGAGAAGACAGAGGAAAACAGAGAGAAAACAGAGAGAAAGAAAATTTTAGATAGCCTGAAACACCAGAAATGTGTGTAGATCCATGATCGCCTGCGCCAGCCAATACCTGATAATGATTCTTTACAAGACTTAGCTAGCATCAACCACAGTAAATGAGTCGTCGATTTTCCAGGCACCACTTATATGTTGAGTTGTTTGCCATTGCTTCCTGAACGGTTGTCTATTTTGACCTTTCGTAAAAATCACACGGAAACGAATTTGCTTCCAAATTGCGTGCCACAGAGTTTGAACTACGTACACTTGAGGTGTGATCAAGCTCACTACCGCTTAAGCTCATCATCAAATAGCTTGTCCTGAGCAGAACTTTGCCATCCCAACAGTCCTCCGGAATTTCTCTCTCATAGGCCAGATGTCCTGCCTCTGCAGCCGTCATGTTCAAACCATCAGTTACATCCTGAATCCATCTTCTCCGGGATCTTCCTCTTCTTCTCTTTGCCGGTATGTCTCCTTCCATGATGGTCTTCTCAGCCCTTCATGACTTTTTAAATGTCCAAAATATCTCAATTTTCTCTTTCTTATTTGTAGTATCAGCCAGTTTTCTTTGATTTTGAGTTCTTTCTGTGTATATCTATTTGTTCTCTCTTTTGTCCATGATATACGAAGGACTCTTCTGTAACACTTATATTCAAAAGCACATATATGTTTTTCCACTGCTTTATTAAATGTCCATGCTTCACACCCATACGTTGTCACTGGGAATATGCATGCTCCTAGTATTCTGCTCTTTGTTTTCTTATCAGTTCCATCCTATACTGTTTTGAGTTGTTTAATTTTTGTAAAGCCATGTTTGTTCTTTTAATTTCCTTCATCTCATTTCCATCTGTTGTTAGCAGTGAACCAAGATATTCAAAACTGTTCACATTTTCTACTTTCTCTCCATTGATAAAAATATCATTTTTCATGTTCGTTTTATCTGTTGTCATTATTTTTGTTTTTGCCACATTGAGAGATATATATTTTGTTTTTCGCTTTATCTTTCACTTTCCCTAAACCACTTAAGCTACATATGCCCATATACGTTACAAAGTGTTAATTGAAATAACATTTGAAATCTTGGATATGCTGAGATACATTACTTATGAATGTTGGATATGCAGATTTGTACTGTTAGTGGATACATTACTTATGAATGTTGGATATGCAGATTTGTACTGTTAGTGGATACATTACTTATGAATGTTGGATATGCAGATTTGTACTGTTAGTGGATACATGGCAAAATTTATCATTATAAATGAAACCATTATTTCTCATCATAAAAGAGTTTGAAAAAGTTGTCCAGAGTTTGTCAAGAATATTTTCATAAAGTTACACTTCAGCAATTTGAAGAATCAATTTGTTTCTGTCCCCATACTAATTCAACATATATGCAGAGAATATTATGAGAATTCAATATATATACAGAGAATATTATAAGAATTCAACATATATGCAGAGAATATTATGAGAATTCAATATATATGCAGAGAATATTATAAGAATTCAACATATATGCAGAGAATATTATGAGAAATGTAAAAGACGATGCAAACTATGTGAATTTCGACCATTTCACGATAAGCGGCAAATCCATACCAGAGCTTAGATACGCAGACGATACAGTATTATTATCCACCAGCAAAGAGGGTTTGGAAAACCTAATCATGACGACCAAGAAACATAGTGAAGACCAACACACACCTATATGTGAATACACAAAAAACAAAATCATGTCAACTGACAAAGCAAAAGGCTCACCTAACATCCAAGTAAACAATGAAGAACTCCAATGTGTAGAGAGCTACGAATATCTGGGCTCAATAATTAACAATAACGGTGACTGCTCCAAAGAGATCTCAAGAAGATTGGCAATAGTAATCAGGAAGTTAAACACAATGAAGAACATGTGACAAAGCACCAGCAAAATATTAAAAATACTGAGAACATGCATTTTTCCAGTGGCTACTTATGGTTGTGAATCATGGACCATTACACAAACAACAAGAACGAAAATCCAGTCCTTCGAAACGAAATGCTACAG
Source organism: Arion vulgaris (assembly GCA_020796225.1). NCBI lineage: Eukaryota > Metazoa > Mollusca > Gastropoda > Stylommatophora > Arionidae > Arion > Arion vulgaris. Next base: position 3,687,587 of record CM036755.1, read on the forward strand.
AAAGATCCTACAAATACCATGGACAGAAAAAGAAAGAACACTGATGTCCTGAAAGAACTAAATGTTAAAGACAATTGGCTGATAAACAATATACTATACAGAAAAATTATATACTTTGGCCACATCAAGCGTCACGATGGTCTGGAGAGAACAATATTGGAGGGCAGGGTCCCAGGACACAGAGGCAGATGGATATTAAAGAAACCATGAATATGACCATCGACGAAGTGGGTGAACTGGCAAGAGACAGAGTGAATTTCAGATGTGCTGCAAAGAGAGCAACGTCCTATAAAGGACATGCACCTTGATGATTTGTTTCTAGTTCTTCTCTTGCTCTGGTATATGACCATTTTATAAATTACTCTTTGTGATTCTTATACATGGTGTGTGATTAGTACTTTATTTACAACAAAGCTGCGATGTATGTTCCTTTCAGTCAGCGTATATTATTTCCTCATACATATTAGTAATATATTTACAACAAAGCTGCGATGTATGTTCCTTTCAGTCAGCATATAGTATTTCCTCATACATATTAGTGCTATATTTACAACAAAGCTGCGATGTACGAGTATGTTCCTTTCAGTCAGCGTATAGTATTTCCTCATATATATTCAAGTAGTAGCATGTCCCGTGCGGAACATTGCATTCATCACAGCCCTCCTGAAAAGCTCTCTGTCTCTTGCAAGTTCTCCTGCCTCTTCCAGCGTCATGTTCATGGTTTCTTTGATGTCCTGCTGCCATCTTCATCTTGGTCGTCCCCTGCCTCATTTTCCAGGAACCATGCCTTCCATTACCTTTCTCTCCAGACCACTGTGGCCAAAATATTTCATCTTCTGGGACATGATGTTATTTATGAGCCATTGCTCCTTGATATGCAGGTCTTGTAGGATGTCTTTGTTTCTTCTCTTCTCTGTCCAGGATGTTCTAAGAACATTTATATAGTACCTTGTTTCAAAAGCTTCAATTTTGTTTTTTGTTTGTGTTTTGGTCCACGATTCACATTCTTAAAAGTCTTACTTTTGTTTCTTTGCTTGTGTCGTGCCATAGTTTCTTCATGCTGACCACACTCTGGAAAGCCATAGCTAGTCTTCTTCTAGCTAGTTTCGTACAATCTCCATTGTTGGTAATTATAGAGCCAAGATATTCAAAATCTGTGATGTTCTCAATGGTTTCATTATTGATGGTAATTTTGGGTTGAGATTTGGCTTTGTTGACGGACATAATTTTAGTTTTATTTATATTTAGAAAAAGGTTATGATCTTCGCTGTGCTTCTTGACAGTCCGAACTAGATGTTCCAAGCCAGTGGCACTATTTGAGAGTAGTACTGTGTCGTCTGCGTACCTTAGATCTGGAATCAAATTTCCCCCGATTGTAAATGGATTAAAAAATTTACAGTTTTTGTCATTCTTAACATTTCACATTTTATGTTCTATATAGATGTTGAATAAATATGGGGAGAGTATGTATCCTTGTCTTACTCCCTTTTGCACATCGAACCATTCTGAAGTTTCTTCCGCTATTCTAACTGCGGCTTGTTGTTCGTAATAAAGTATTAGTACTGTACTTAAAGTATTAGTACTCATGCATATTAGTACTATATTTACAACAAAGCTGCGATGTATGTTCCTTTCAGCCAGCGTATATTATTTCCTCATGCATATTTTTGTTATGTCGCTTTCAGCCAGCGTATACTATTTCCTCATGCATATTTTGGTTCAGCCTCGTTGTGTCTGAGGATAATAGACTTAGTCAGAATCAAATTACTTTTTCATGTCAGATAATGAAGTGTCGATCTTTGAATAATATGGACCCTGTGCAGAATATTCTGTATTCTGGACCTGTGCAAAAAAACTGCTGGAGAGTTCTCCTTCCATTCTCTCCATCAACAGTTGCTGCTGCACTCTACTCTCTGCCTGACAGCCAGATAGCAAAATATCCGCAGCTGTCATGTCAGACATGCAGCCTGAATGTGTATTGTACACATTTTGTTGTTCCCATTCTTCTTCTATTCGATCGTTCTTCTCTGTCATTTTGATCATTCTTATTATGATATATAAACAGCCGCCCGAGTGGTTACCGGGCCCAAATTTGGGGTGTAAAGAATAGAACCACCGTTACCTGCCACGCATGTCATAAGAGACGACAAAGGAGGTTTGGATGAAATCAGATGCATGTGTCCTAAACGTGTAGAAGTCTATGCATTTAGGGGCCTACCAAACCAATGTACAACGTATACACGTTCTTGGCAAAGATCAAACATATCACAAAGAGTGATTAGAATTGGCATAAAAAACGAACGCAAAGAAGAAGATATATAAACAGCCTTTGCCAAGAATGGTTAGAACGTTGCAACCCCGTTGAGCACCTACTAGTGTGGGACGAGTGCATCCGTCGCATTTCCGCCCTTCAAAATGTTTGAGTCTGCCATGCCGGCAGTCAAACACTTTCCAGATATCGTGCGTACCTTTCTCTTTAATGATCCGTTTATTTGGGCTTGTTATACGCCAAAGAGTCTTTTATACTTTTTGACTAAGCGCAGCGTTCCTTTTCGCATTGTATGATGAGTACTCTTTAATGATCTTTTTAACACTGTATATTTTGGCTTCGATCTTCGCCAAAGTGCATTTACTATTTTTGCAAATTTTTCTGACTGGGTGTGGTCGCTTCAGTTTAGGAACATTAACAACCCTTCTAGGACTAGTCAATGGGACGGTCACTTGTCGACTGCTTCGTGTGTTCATTGCTCTTTAATGATAATTTCTTACCGTATATTTGGGCTTTATGATCTTCGGCTAAGAGTGTGTCTACACCGTGCACCCTTTCTGACTATATGAAGTCGTTCTGGATTAGGAACTCGCACAACCATTAAGGATACATAAGTTTGTCGTGTACCACGAAATCCTACCCGTATAGGTCACCGTGAAAAGTGTTTTGACGACCTGTCAAACCATTACACTGTCGACCTTACTTTTCGGCCAGTGTAAGTTTATTCCGGAGTAGGAACATTAGGGGATAGTGACTAGGTCTATTAACCCCGACATTCTAAGTTCGAATCATGCTGCGGACAATTTGGTTGCAAATTGTTTCGCATGGATTTTTACAAAGGACGATGGCACCACCCGTTCAGAAAGCAATGGCAAACTACTGAACGTAATAATGCCTAGAAAAATCTCAAACAGCGTTTAAAAGCTGGGGTTGATTCGCAAAGTCTTGTAAAGGATATGCAATTAACCTTTTAGGAACATTCTCTGCCTTTTTGAGATGCGTATTGGCACTTGGTCATTTGCAGTTGGAAAGTTGTCCCCATTTATAGTTGTGCTTAGGTTCTGCAGTCTTGTGGTGCCTCTCTGCCAATTTAGTGAGACAGTCTTTTCATGCCAACTCTCTTTTATACTTTTCTTGACTTTGTTGTGCAAGATGAAATTGTTCTCTGTTGGGTATATTTCAATGTTTTCTCTATGAATGTTTTGTGTTCGATGTTTTCTCTATGGGTGTTCTATGTTTTCTCTATGGATGTTTTGTGTTCTATGTTTTCTCTATGGATGTTTTGTGTTTGATGTTTTCTCTATGGATGTTTTGTGTTTGATGTTTTCTCTATGGGTGTTTTGTGTTCTATGTTTTCTCTATGGGTGTTTTGTGTTTGATGTTTTCTCTATGGGTGTTTTGTGTTGTTGAGTTGTTGGCATCTCTTGCGACGTTCCGTATCGACCACTCGTTAACCACTCTGTGTGATTTGTATGTGATCTGAGCTTAAGAGCGATTGTATATTTTGCCAGTTATGTACCTTCAAGTAGGAAAGTTGAATCGCACATACGATTTCTGCGCTGCTTTTTATTAACTAGGGTAGCTTCCCTAGATCCTACATGAGTCGCCTCTTACGACATGCCTTGTAGGTTGTAGTGGTACTATTCTTTGCTTCCCTAGTAGGCCACGGCACCACATGGGCGGCTAGTAGTACAAGATGTTTGATGAATCAACACAGAACTGAAGTGATCAGTCATCTTACACTGATGGTAATGTTAAAGAGAAGACCTGAGAGCACACCTATAGACCTGCTGTCTGGAGTGCAATGATGATGATCCTACTTGTGTTTGATAACTAGTCAATAATTAACTAACTCAACAATTGTTGTGTCTATGCAACAGTTTCATTTGCTGGACAAATAATGATAAGTTTAGTAAACATACACAGCATTTCTTCAAATACACACACAAGATTTATCATTCATTGATGTCCATAGTATGTAACACAAACTCACACACAAGATTTACAAACTCACACACAAGAGATTCACAAACTCACACACAAGAGATTCACAAACTCACACAAAAGATTCACAAACTCACACACAAGATTCACAAACTCACACACAAGATTCACAAACTCACACACAAGATTCACAAACTAACACACAAGAGATTCACAAACTCACACACAAGAGATTCACAAACTCACACACAAGAGATTCACAAACTCACACATGAGATTCACAAACCCACACACAAGATTCACAAACTTACACACGAGATTCACAAACACCACACACAAGATTCACAAACTGACACAAGATTCACAAACAAGAGATTCACAAACTCACACACAAGTTTCTCAAATAAGAGATTCACAAACTCACACACAAGATTCACAAACAAGAGATTCACAAACAAAAGATTCACAAACAAGAGATTCACAAACTCCACACACAAGATTCACAAACAAGAGATTCACAAACTCACACACAAGATTCACAAACAAGAGATTCACAAACTCACACACAAGAGATTCACAAACTCACACACAAGATTCACAAACTCACACACAAGAGATTCACAAACTTACACACAAGAGATTCACAAACAAGAGATTCACAAACTTACACACAAGAGATTAAGAAACTCACACACAAGAGATTCACAAACTTACACACAAGAGATTAAGAAACTCACACACAAGAGATTAACAAACTTACACACAAGATTCACAAACAAGAGATTCACAAACTCACACACACGATTCACAAAATCACAAAGAAGAGATTCACAAACTCACACACAAGAGATTAACAAACTTACACACAAGAGATTAAGAAACTCACACACACGATTCACAAACTCACAAAAAAGAGATTCACAAACTCACACACAAGATTCATCGTTCATTGATGTCCATAGTATGTAACTTCTTTCTTTGTTTACTTAATTTCATTTTCTTCTTCTTCTTCTCGGAACTACTGCCATCAATTCCAAAATCAAATTCTGGTATGGTTAAATGTAAAATAGCTTTGTGATCATCTTCAACTCGTAGAGAGACATTTTGGATGCTGTAATGAGAAAATTTATCTTGGAAAATGGAATCTTTCTGCAGCAGACTGAGAGCATCAGTTGTGTTCAATGTTTCAACATCTTTGTAAGGTACTCCCACTTCAAGTATGCTAACATCATTGATCTGTGAGAAAATATATGAAAACATGTCAAGCAAGAAATATACAACAAGAAGAAGAAGAAAAAGAAGAAGAAGAAGAAGCAACAGTAATGTTAGATAATATCAAGTATACCCACAGCATTGATTTGAGAATATGTCAAAGATTTCAAGCAATAAGTAGGCAACAAGGAGAAGTAGAAGCAACTGTTCTCTTAGATAGTATACATACACAAGAAGAAGAAGTAGAAGTAACTGTTCTCTTAGATAGTATACATACACAAGAAGAAGAAGTAGAAGTAACTGTTCTCTTAGATAGTATACATACACAAGAAGAAGAAGTAGAAGCAGCTGTTCTCTTAGATAGTATACATACACAAGAAGAAGAAGTAGAAGCAGCTGTTCTCTTAGATAGTATACATACACAAGAAGTATGAACATTACCAACAGTGAAACAACATCAGATGTTGAGAGCAATAAGTAGACAGGAAGAAGAAGAAACAACATCAGATGTTGAGAGCAATAAGTAGACGGGAAGAAGAAACAACATCAGATGTTGAGAGCAATAAGTAGACAGGAAGAAGAAACAACATCAGATGTTGAAAGCAATAAGTAAACAGGAAGAAGAAGAAACAACATCAGATGTTGAGAGCAATAAGTAGACAGGAAGAAGAAGAAACAACATCAGACGTTGAGAGCAATAAGTAGACAGGAAGAAGAAGAAACAACATCAGATGTTGAGAGCAATAAGTAGACAGGAAGAAGAAGAAACAACATCAGACGTTGAGAGCAATAAGTAGACAGGAAGAAGAAGTAAAAGAAGAAACAACACCCGATGTTGAGAGAAATAATGTTTAGAAAGCAAAGGTCATCATCTCAAGTCAGATTTCTACCTACTGTTGCATACATACAACTTGAGAAGAATAGTTAGTGTGTGTCGTCTACCACATGATTTGTATTACATACATGCAAAAGATATATACAACACAAGCACACATACATACAATACATTACACACATACTACAACACAAACACTGAACACATACAACAACACAACACATATATACAGCACACATGTGCAACACTACAACACAAACATACATACATACACACAACACATATATACAAACACACTACGCAATAGCCGTCCATCGCAAGCGATGATGACAACAATCTCAGACGTGTGCTGCTGCACCTCTCTGGTGTGTGCGGAGGTGACTTTAGAGTCCTATCCTAGAAGAGAATCTCTACCTTAGGTAGGGCATACATGATCAAGGTTAGACATGTGAGTGTTGTGCGTTCTGTCTTTTCACGCAGCTTGTTTTCTCTATGTCAATGACACGATGATTCTCAGCTATTCGGGTTCCTCTTTTGTTGTTACAGCACCACATTTGGAGATCTTGAGCAAGGGATTCCCAGCACGTGATGTCTACATCGAAGCATTTCAGAGACACTTTAAGAGTGTCTTTAAAGCCTTTTTTCTGTCCACCAGCAGAGCGTCTGCCCCCTTCAAGTTCGCCATAAATCAACTGTTTTGGGATGCGTTTATCAGGCATTCGAGCAACGTGACCGACCCATCTCACTTCGGTCTTGTGCAACAGGGTGTCGATGCTTGGGATCTTTGCTCTTGTGAGGACTTCGCTGTCTGGAATTTTGTCCTGCCAGTTTATTTTTAGTATTCTGCGTAGACAGCTTGTGTGGAAATGGTTTAATTTTCTTGCGTGTCTGCTATACACTGTCCATGTCTCGCTTGCGTACAGCAGCATGGTTAGAATATGGCCCGGTAAACTTTCAGCTTTGTGGCTACGCTTATCCCTTTCTGCTCCCACACAGTGACATGTAACCTTCCGAACGCAGCACTGGCTTTGGTTATCCTATTGTTGACCTCAGAATCTATGTTTTCCGATCTGGATAGGAGGCTGCCAAGATAGGCAAAGTTGTCCGCTGGCATAAGCAACTGTTACATACAACACATATATACAACACATATATGCAACACTACAACATAAACACACATATATACAAACACACATACATACAACACAAACAGTAAACAACACAGGGAACAACACAAATATACAAGACCAGATGTGTTATTTGATGCTCGTCCATCACGGGTGATGATGACCACACAAATTTACATCCAAGGGAATGTAGTTGCGTTATGTTTGTCTGTGTGTGCGTAGATGACTAGTGAGCCCAATACGGGCTTGAAATGTTCTTGTACAGTGTGGGCAAGGTATACTTGCATTTGTGTAAAGTTTTACTGCCTTTCTACTTTGACGTTTTTGTTCCATCAGTGCTGTTCTACCTGTCTCGCAGGCCGAGGAACCGTGTCGAAGAAGTGTGCGCCAGGCTGATCTGTCTTGAGCAACATTCTCTCAGTTGTCGACATGTATGCCAAAAGATTTCATCGAGATTTACCACTATGCAGCTCACCATAAAAGAGTCGTTTGGGTATTCTGCAATCTGGCATTCGAGCCACATGTCTTGCCCATCATGTCTGGGACTGTATCAAGATTGTACAGATGCTGGGGAGAGCAGCTCTTTTTAGGACCTCTGTATCTGGGATCATATCCTGCCATTTGATGTTCATTATTTTTCTAAGGCAGACTGTGTGTGTTATTTAGATATAACAACGCACACATACACACACATAAAACACGGTTTATGAAGCACACACAAAAGCTAGTTCTAGAAATCTTTTCTTATCCTGAAGCTGTGAGACAAAACAGGATTAGGGAAAAGAAGAAAGAACAAGCACACATACAACACAAACGTGCAACAACATATCCCGTGTGTCAGACATACATACATACATACAACACAAACGTGCAACAACATACCACCTGCATAAGACACACAACACAAACCTGCAACAACATCTCCCTGTGTCAGACACACATACAACACAAACGTGCAACAACATACAATGTGTGTTGTTGTATCAATGTATGTTGTGTCAATGTATGTTGTGTCAATGTATTGTTGTCTCAATGTGTGTTGTTGTATCAATGTATTGTTGTGTCAATGTGTGTTGTATCAATGTCTGTTGTTGTATCAATGTCTGTTGTTGTGTCAATGTCTGTTGTTGTGTCAATGTGAGTTAAGGAACTAGACATGAGAAAGACAACATCCACATTTATAACTAGACCCCCAACTTCTCATCTCCTGCTGACCGACCTTGCAAACTAATGGTATTAAACAATTATCATCCAACTTTGGCCAAGGCTGTTCCATAACTGGCAGCTCCTGCAAAGATATACATTATTAACATAATGAATAGTTGACATAACGAATAGTTGACATAACCAATAGATGACATAACGAATAGTTGACATAACGAATAGATGACATAACGAATAGATGACATAACGAATAGTTGACATAATGAATAGATGACATAACGAATAGTTGACATAACCAATAGATGACATAACTAATAGATGACATAACTAATAGATGACATAACCAATAGATGACATAACCAATAGATGACATAACCAATAGATGGCATAACTAATAGATGACATAACGAATATATGACATAATGAATAGATGACATAATGAATAGATGACATAACTAATAGATGACATAACTAATAGATGACATAACTAATAGATGACATAACTAATAGATGGCATAACTAATAGATGACATAACGAATATATGACATAATGAATAGTTGACATAACTAATAGATGACATAACCAATAGATGACATAACCAATAGATGACATAACTAATAGATGACATAACCAATAGATGACATAACCAATAGATGGCATAACTAATAGATGGCATAACTAATAGATGACATAACGAATATATGACAATGAATAGATGACATAACTAATAGATGACATAACTAATAGATGACATAACCAATAGATGGCATAACTAATAGATGGCATAACTAATAGATGACATAACGAATATATGACATAATGAATAGTTGACATAACTAATAGATGACATAACCAATAGATGACAACAATAGATGCATAACTAATAGATGACATAACTAATAGATGACATAACAATAGATGACATAAATAGATGACATAACTATAGATGACATAACAATAGATGACATAACAATAGATGACATAACTAATAGATGACATAACTAATAGAAACAATAGATGACATAACTAATAGATGACATAACTAATAGATGACATAACTAATAGATAACAATAGATATATAACTAATAGATGACATAACTAATAGATGACATAACTAATATAACAATAGATGACATAACTAATAGATGACATAACTAATAGATAACTAATAGATGACATAACTAATAGATGACATAACTAGATGCATAAATTAATATATGACATAACTAATAGATAGCAGTACAATAGATGACTAACTCATAGATGACTAACAATAGATGACATAACTAATAGATACTAGAACTCTTAATAGATGACTACATATAACCAAGTCAGACTAGACATTAATAGATGACATAACCAATAGATAACATATTTAACAAAAGCACATGACATACCCATTGATGTGTCTGATGTTGTGCTACATCAGCAAGTCCTACCCATAGTTCTGATGCAAAGTGTGGTGACATTGACTCAACATTAATCAATCTGCTGACCTTGTTCAAACTTTGCTGACTGCAGCTATTTCTGTGGCACTTTCTGAAAGTATCACATGACATTTATTGTTTCTGAGCTAGCTAGTCTGTCTGCTCTCTCATTGCCACTGACACCCATGTGCCTATTGGGGCAGATTTAGCCAGCATATCTGCTCTCTCATTGCCACTGACACCCATATGTCCAGCTATGGTCTCAGAGCTAGCCAGCCTGTCTGCTCTCTCATTGCCACTGACACCCATGTGTCCAGATATGGTGGCAGAGCTAGCCAGCCTGTCTGCTCTCTCATTGCCACTGACACCCATGTGTCTAATGTGGGGGCAGAGCTAGCCAGCCTGTCTTCTCTCTCATTGCCACTGACACCCATGTGCTCAGATATAGTGGCAGAGCTAGCCAGCCTGTCTGCTCTCTCATTGCCACTGACACCCATGTGCCCAGATATGGTCTCAGAGCTAGCCAGCCTGTCTGCTCTCTCATTGCCACCGACACCCATGTGTCCAGATATGAGTGGCAGATCTGCCACCTGTCTGCTCTCTCATTGCCACGGCACCCATGTGTCTAATGTGGGGGCAGAGCTAGCCAGCCTGTCTGCTCTCTCATTGCCACTGACACCCATGTGCCCAGATATGGTGGCAGAGCTAGCCAGTCTGTCTGCTCTCTCATTGCCACTGACACTCATGTGTCTAATATGGTGGCAGAGCTAGCCAGTCTGTCTGCTCTCTCATTGCCACTGACACTCATGTGTCTAATATGGTGGCAGAGCTAGCCAGCCTGTCTTCTCTCTCATTGCCTATGATACCTATGTACCCAGAACCAAAGATGAACGTAATTCTGCAAATTGTTGACCCCTGTAGGGATTCAGTCAATGGTCTGCTCACTGGACAGTCTCCACCTTTTGGATCATACTCAATGAATTACTCAGAATGCACACATGAGTGTAGTTTTGTGACTCCAGTCAGAGTAATGTCTTAGTCACTGCCAGTACCTCGATTGTCATGCTTCTTGTTGTTATACTAAATGCACCACTTGCTTCCTTGTTCTTTCTGCCATATGAGCTTGCAGAGAAGGCCCAAGTAGACTTTTGGTGGCGTACTATCAATCCATCCGTGTAGATCACAACGCCACTGTAACTATAGTTTTCATAATGATAGCCTTGACATTTGCATTCACCGCCACAGGATTCCTCTCTCTACAACTTTTGTTGAATTTAATGATGTCTGAAACTGTGTTCCTGAATATTGAAGTGACACACTTACTCACACACAGACCAACACATATTGTACATATGGCAGTCTGAGATAACATACCAGCAGCCAAGTGATATACACACACACAAACAGACATACACACAGATACACAGACACAAACAAAGGGACACACAGACATACCAGCAGCCAATATACACACACACAAACAGACACACACAGAGACACACATACACAGAGATACAGACACAAACACATACACAGGGACACACAGACATACCAGCAGCCAAGTGACATAAGAATGTAGCCTGGAGACTGCAGAGTTGATGTTAAATGTCTTGTCAAACTGTAAGTTGACCTGCAACATGGATATCAGCAACAGTAAACATCTAGAAATATATGCATAGTGTAATTACATCACTTGCCACTGTCACCACTTACCACTGTCATCCCTTGCCACTGTCATCACTTACCACTGCCACCACTTACCACTGTCATCATTTACCACTGTCATCATTTACCACTGTCACCACTTACCACTGTCATCATTTATCACTGTCACCACTTGCCACTGTCATCATTTACCACTGTCACCACAGTCATCACTTGCCACCACTTACCACTGTCATCACTTACCACTGTAGCCACTATTGACATGTTCAAATGTAGCCACTATTGGCATTTTCAAATGTAGCCACTATTTGACATGTTCCAGTGTAGTGTATCCACTACCAACACGTCCAAATATAGCCACTATTTATATGTTCAAATGTAGCTACTATTAACATGTCCAAATGTAACCACTATTGACATGTCTAAATGTAGCTACCATAGACATGTATAACTGTAGCAACTATTGGCATGTCCAAATGTAGCCACTATTGACTCTTTCAGATGTAGCCACTATAGACATGTCCAGATGTAGCCACTGAAGAGATGTCCAAATGTAGCCACTATCAACTGTCAAATGTAGCTACTATTGACATTCCCAAATGTAGCCACTATTGACTCTATCAAATGTAGTTACTATTGACATGTCCAAATGTAGCCACTATTGGCATGTCCAAATGTAGCCAGTGTTGGCATATCCAAATGTAGCCACTATAGACTGTCAAATGTAGCTACTATTGACATTCCCAAATGTAGCCACTGTTAACACATCCAAATGTATCCACTATAGATATATCCAAATGTAGCCAGTGTTGGCATGTCCAAATGTAGCCAGTGTTGGCATATCCAAATGTAGCCACTATAGACTATCAAATGTAGCTACTATTGACACGTCCAAATGTAGCCACTATATATATATATATATATATATATATATATATATATATCCAAATGTAGCCAGTGTTGGCATGTCCAAATGTAGCCACTATTAACATGTCCAAATGTAGCCACTATTAACATGTCCAAATGTAGCCACTATTAACATGTCCAAATGTAGCCACTATTAACATGTCCAAATGTAGCCACTATTAACATGTCTAAATGTAGCCACTGTCAAATATATACATACATGATTGATGATATGATTACGTGTCTCATCAATTTTCTTGTCCCAACGGTCCAGTTCTTCTGTACTCAACAAACAGTCTTTGACTTTCTGTCCATCACTGCAATATTGTCTTTGTTTGGTGACCAGACTCCAGATTCTAGACTGCCAAGCCAGCACTCCCTTGAAGACTAAACACAAATATGAAACACATAAAGAGAATTCATCAAATAAAAGTCTCCCATCTCATGCCATCTCCTCTCTGATACTATCTCCTGTCTCATGCTATCTCCCATCTCATGCCATTTCCGTCCCCATGCCATCTCCTCTCTCATACCATCTCCCGTCTCATACCATCTCCCGTCTCATGCTATCTCAAATATCATTATATGTAGCACAGTAGCTACTAACAGACATGTAGCACAGTAACAACTAACAGACACATGTAGCACAGTAGCTACTAACAGACATGTAGCACAGTAGCAACTAACAGACATGTAGCACAGTAGCAACTAACAGATATGTAGCACAGTAACAACTAACAGACACGTAGCACAGTAACAACTAACAGACACATGTAGCTACTAACAGACATGTAGCACAGTAGCAACTAACAGACATGTAGCACAGTAACAACTAACAGACACATGTAGCACAGTAGCAACTAACAGACATGTAGCACAGTAGCAACTAACAGACATGTAGCACAGTAACAACTAACAGACACATGTAGCACAGTAGCAACTAACAGACATGAAGCACAGTAGCAACTAACAGACACATGTAGCAACTAACAGACACATGTAGCACCTAACAGATACATTATATGTAGCACAGTAGCAACTAACAGATGCATGTAGCACAGTAGCAACTAACAGACACATGTAGCAACTAACAGACACATATAGCACAGTAGCAGCTAACAGACACATGTAGCAACTAACAGATACATTATATGTATCACAGCAACTAACAGACACATGCAGCACTGTAGCAACTAACAAACACATGTAGCAACTAACAGACACATGTAGCACAGTAGCAACTAACAGACACATGTAGCACATTAGCAACTAACAGACACATTATATGTAGCACAGTAGCAACTAACAGACACATGTAGCACAGTAGCAACTAACAGATGCATGTAGCACCTAACATACACATGTAGCACAGTAGCAACTAACAGACACATGTAGCAACTAACAGGTACATGTAGCAACTAACAGACGCAAGTAGCAACTAACAGACGCATGTAGCACAGTAGGAACTAACAGACGCATGTAGCACAGTAGGAACTAACAGACGCATGTAGCACAGTAGAAACTAACAGACACATGTAGCACAGTAGCAACTAACAGATGCATGTAGCACAGTAGAAACTAACAGACACATGTAGCACAGTAGAAACTAACAGACATGTGTAGTAAAGTAGCAACTAACAGAAGCATGTGTAAATAGCACCAAATGTTGCTAAGAAATGAAAGAGAAGAATAGAATCAGCATATATCTATTATATTAACGTCAGTTGTATTATGTCAGGCAGGTAAGACATCAAATATCACTTTAAATGGCAACCATCTAACACCAGTGCAAAAATTCTGCTATTTTGGGTCCACGGTCACTGCCAGCCTTTCTCTTGACGAAGAAATCAACGCTCGTATAGGAGTGCGGTTACTACATTCGGCATACTATCAAAGGGCGTGGGACAACAAAAATTGACATTGCAGACGAAGACTCAAATATATCGAGCCTGTGTAATTAGTTCTTTACTATATGGCTCAGAAACATGGACAGCCTACTCAAGACACGAGAGGAGACTTAACATCTTTCACCTTCGATGTCTCCGCAAGATTATGAACATCAGGTGGTACGACAAGATAACCAACTCTGAAGTACTACAACGTGCAAATCTGCCTTCCATCATGGGCATGCTCTGCAGTAGATGACTAAGATGGTTGGGACATGTGAGAAGAATGGAAACTTATCACATACTAAAACAAATGTTGTTCTGTGAACTTTCGGAGGAAGAGGCACCAGGGCAGACCACTGCTCAGATATAAAGATGTTTGCAAAGCCTCAATGAAAAATTTTTCTATAGATCCCAGCACATGGGAGGGACTAGCTGATGAGTTGTGTGGAAAGCCAAATTACGGAAGGGCGCAGAGTCTTTTGAGAAGAGACTTATGTACGAGCTGAACAACAAGAGAGAAAAGCGAAAACTCAGAAGTTGTCACAGTAAAACACTTGCCTATTGACCGTCTGTAAAGATGAAAAGGGCCATATATATCTATTAGTCAGCTTATGATCAACTTACCAATATTGGACCAGTTTCTGTCAGATTGTGGTGAGACATTTGACAGCATACACAGACGAGTGGTGTCCACTCCAAACTCTTCAAGTATATCCTAACAGAAACCAGACATACAGAGATATAAAACACAAGTCAGTACTATCTCTCTATACAAGTGAACTGTTAACCAATCAATGTTATCTCTAGCTGTGAACTGAAGTCAAGAGTTCTCAAGTCATCTCTAGCTGTGAACTGAAGTCAAGAGTTTTCAAGTCATCTCTAGCTGTGAACTAAAGTCAAGAGTTCTCAAGTCATCTCTAGCTGTGAACTGAAGTCAAGAGTTCTCAAGTCATCTCTAGCCGTGAACTGAAGTCAAGAGTTCTCAAGTCATCTCTAGCTGTGAACTGAAGTCAAGAGTTAAGTCAAGTCATATTTACCTCTGGATTGACTGTGGACTGAAGTCAAGTCATATTTACCTCTGGATTGATTGTGGACTGAAGTCAAGAGTTAAGTCAAGTCATATTTACCTCTGGATTGACTGTGGACTGAAGTCAGGAGTTAAGTCAAGTCATATTTACCTCTGGATTGACTGTGGACTGAAGTCAGGAGTTAAGTCAAGTCATATCTACCTCTGGATTGACTGTGGACTGAAGTCAGGAGTTAAGTCAAGTCATATTTACCTCTGGATTGATTGTGGACTGAAGTCAAGAGTTAAGTCAAGTCATATTTACCTCTGGATTGACTGTGGACTGAAGTCAAGAGTTAAGTCAAGTCATATTTACCTCTGGATTGACTGTGGACTGAAGTCAAGAGTTAAGTCAAGTCATATTTACCTCTAGATTGATTGTGGACTGAAGTCAGGAGTTAAGTCAAGTAATATTTACCTCTGGATTGACTGTGGACTGAAGTCAAGAATTGTCAAGTCATATTTACCTCTGGATTGACTCCATTATATTTACTCTTGCTCATCTTGTCCCACTCCACTAAAACCTCTGCCCCAGTCTCTGCCTCTACTGGTACAGCACCTAGAATGTCAATATAAGATGAGATCAGCCATGAATGATGAATAATAATAATGTTCTTGTGAGCTCAATGAGAATGTTTGACTGCTACAAACTACCATATAAGTCTACAGACATTATGACTGGAACATCCAGTTTATGTGAACAAACATATTGGTTATTGGTTACTAAACTGACGTCATTGCACTCCGGGCAGACCCACAGGTGCTCAGTCTCCCCAACAGATATCAAAGAGTATGCATACTGATGGTTCCGTGGCTCGCTGATTAAACACACCTCTCACTCTGCCTCTCAGGCATCCAGTTCGACTTGAACAACGGGTAACTCCAAACTGCCTAAATCACTTGATCGATTCAATATCGATTTTAGTGTCCTCATCCAACAGACAGTTGCGAATAGACTGAAGAACATACCCCTTATCCATCTTCAACTCCCCAACAATCGATGCTGTTGATGCAAGCCTGTCCGCTCTCTCATTACCGTAAACACCCGCATGACCAGGACAGTATATCCACGTAAGCCACTGTAGGTTATAAACTTCTATAGACGACATCCACTCATCCGAAACCTGCCCTTCTGGATCTTGTGAAGCGTTGACTGAGAGTCAGATACAACAACTGCCTCAGTAAATGAAGTCCCAGAGAACCAATGGAGGGCAGCAGTAACGCCTCAACCTCCATCCTCATACTAGAAGTAGTTGTCTGTATGTCCCACTTCGCTCTGCAACAACCCTACCGTGCGCATTAGCCGATAAACCCCAGCCGGACTTCTCACCACGATGAACCGACCCATCGGTATATACAACAACATCATCATCCCTTGCATTATCTTCTATCAGCTGCTTAACTCCGAGATCAGCCTTCATGTTGCCCCAATCTCTACATTCTCTTCCAAGAGTAATGATAACGTTGAGATAGTTCATCATGCTTCCATCTGTTGGGATCCATTCTTCCCATTTTGGTAGGGTCGCAACCATAGTCACCTGGCCAATTGTTCTCTCAGCCTGGGCCACCAACGACATGCCACGCTTGATTCTCGTGCCCTTAACATCATTAGTGTTCTTGTGTAGTGGATGTCTCTTATCCGCAGTAACTCACATATATGTCTTAGTTATGAAATAATGAAATGTAAGACATTATGACTGGAACATTCAGTTTATGTGAACAAACATATGAAATAATGAAATGTGAGACAAATATAGACATTTCTACATAATAAAATTTGGGTAAAAGCTGCCAGACAAATATAGACACTGATGTTTATGATGGATGCATGTAATCAAACAAAATGTAACCTGGTAAGGAATGAGTTAACAAGATCAAATTAAAGAGAGTTACAATTAATCATTGTCAATGTGAGAGAGAGAGAGAGAGAGAATTGCCAGAGTGGTTACCGGGGCCCAAATTGGGGGTGTAAAGAATAGAACCACCTTTACCTGCCACGCATGTCATAAGAGGCGACTAAGGAGGTTTGGCTGAAATCGGATGCACATGCCTAAACATGTACAAGTATATGCGTTTAGGGGCCTACCAAACCAATGTGCAACGTATACACGTTCTTGGCAAAGATCAAATTATATCACAAAGAGTGATTAAAATTGGTCGTAAAGAATGACGCAAAGAATAAGAAGAGAGTTAGAGAGAGGGGGAGAGAGGGAGGGAGAGAGCAAGAGAGAGGGGGAGAGAGAGAGGGGAGAGAGAGGGGGAGAGAGAGAGAGAGAGAGAGGTTCAACAGAGGACTTACCAGAGAGGTCTACTTGGTCTCTAGGCAAGTATTTCCCACTAGTTTTGACTCTGTAACTTTCCCCTTTGATCATGCCCTGTGTCAGCAAGTTTTTGAATGGTTCTTTCATAGTCAGGTATCCCAGCGAATGTAGAAAGTGACACACAAATCTTGCAAAGTAAAGATGAAGTACAGCTGTGGAATATCAAAACAAATATAAATGAAGTTTATAGTACAAAATGAAAACATTAACTGAAGTTTATAGTACAAAATGTAACTATTTACTGAAGTTTTTAATACAAAATGTAACCACTTACTGAAGTTTATAGTACAAAATGTAACCACTAAATGAAGTTTATAGTACAAAATGTAACCACTAAATGAAGTTTATAGTACACAATGTAAACATTTACTGAAGTTTATAGTACAAAATGTAAACATTTACTGAAGTTTATAGTACAAAATGTAAACATTTACTGAAGTTTATAGTACAAAATGTAACCACTAAATGAAGTTTATAGTACAAAATGTAAACACTAAATGAAGTTTATAGTACAAAATGTAAACACTTACTGAAGTTTATAGTACAAAATGTAAACACTTACTGAAGTTTATAGTACAAAATGTAACCACTAAATGAAGTTTATAGTACAAAATGTAACCACTAAATGAAGTTTATAGTACAAAATGTAACCACTAAATGAAGTTTATAGTACAAAATGTAAACATTTACTGAAGTTTATAGTACAAAATGTAACCACTAAATGAAGTTTATAGTACAAAATGTAACCACTAAATGAAGTTTATGGTACAAAATGTAAACATTTACTGAAGTTTATGGTACAAAATGTAAACATTTACTGAAGTTTATAGTACAAAATGTAAACATTTACTGAAGTTTATAGTACAAAATGTAAACACTTACTGAAACATGAATGGAACAATGCTACCCAAACACATCAAGAAAATATAGATGTACACATATACAATACATTGAGACATGGCAGACAGACACACAAATACACACATATATACAACACACACATATTATATGCATGCATACAAATACGCACTTGCCCACATACACACAAACGCTCACCCACACGTAGAGAAAATGAAAGTGTATATATAAAAACTAGTCTTCATTAGAAGCACACACCAACACAAATGCTCACCCACACACACGTAGAGAAAGTAGAAGTGTATATATAAACTAGTCTTGGTTGGAAAGCACACACCCACACAAATGCTCACCCACACGTAGAGAAAGTAGAAGTGTATATATAAACTAGTCTTGGTTGGAAGCACACAAATGCTCACCCACACACACCCACACGTAGAGAAAGTAGAAGTGTATATATAAACTAGTCTTGGTTGGAAGCACACACCCATACAAATGCTCACCCACACACACCCACACGTAGAGAAAGTAGAAGTGTATATATAAACTAGTCTTGGTTGGAAGCACACAAATGCTCACCCACACACACCCACACGTAGAGAAAGTAGAAGTGTATATATAAACTAGTCTTGGTTGGAAGCACACACCCATACAAATGCTCACCCACACACACCCACACGTAGAGAAAGTAGAAGTGTATATATAAACTAGTCTTGGTTGGAAGAAGAACAAAACTGACCATGTTCCTTTCCACCAATATATAAATCTACAGGCATCAGTTTGTTGGCTACTTGTGGGTCAAAGGGCATTGTCTTATTATGTGGGTCAAGGTAACGTAGGAAGTACCATGTAGAATCCACAAATGTGTCCATTGTATCAGTTTCTCGTTGTGCTGGTGTTCCACATCTACAAGTTTACATCAAACAAGACAAACTCAAATATTATATTAATAACTGACATTATTTCGTTAGTCGCACAGAGAAAGTCAAATATTATATCAATAACTGACATTATTTCATTAGTCGTACAGAGACAGTCAAATATTATATCAATAACTGACATTATTTCATTAGTCGTACAGAGACAGTCAAATATTATATCAATAACTGACATTATTTCGTTAGTCGTACAGAGACAGTCAAATATTATATAAATAACTGACATTATTTCGTTAGTCGTACAGAGACAGTCAAATATTATATCAATAACTGACATTATTTCGTTAGTCGTACAGAGACAGTCAAATATTATATCAATAACTGACATTATTTCATTAGTCGTACAGAGACAGTCAAATATTATATCAATAACTGACATTATTTCGTTAGTCAATTACAAACATTCTATATTGTAAAATTTATTCTATATGACATCATAATGACATCATTAGTGAAGTTCAAGGACATGATGCACAGACAAACAATGTCATTCAAATGTCAAAAACTATTGACCTACTTGGGACATGACACATTGACCCAGTTCTCATTATCAGCCAGTGGGGAGCGACTTCCTTTACTGATCAGAAGCTTAGTGTCTGGTAGCTCTACAGGCAAGTCTTCATATGGTACTGGTACACTCTAGATGTATAAATATTGGAAAGTAATGTTAGGATGAGAGCTTAGTGTCTGGTAGCTAACTAGAGAACTAGTCAAGTAGAACACACAACAGAAAACTACTTTCCCCACACTTCTTGCAGTGTGTGAGAGAGAGAGAACTAGTCAAGTAACATCACTGTCTGACAACTAGTCAAGTAGAACACATAGCAGAAAACTACTTACCCCACACTTCTTGCAGTGAATGATGGGTATTGGTGTCCCCAGTAACGTTGTCAGAAACTAGCCAATCGTTGAGTGATTCATTGATCTTCTCTCCCCCTATACCAAGAGCCTGAACAAAAAGTTGTTACACAAGAAATAGAGATTAAAAACCCATCATATCAACTGATTAAAATTATAGACATAAATGGATATTGATCACACAGACATCAACTATTTATCTGAGCCCTCTGTATGTGACTCTCATGTTATCATCTCAGTATCAACTATTTATCTGAGCTCTCTGTATGTGACTCTCATATTATCATCTCAGTATCAACATTTATCTGAGCTCTCTCTGTCTGACTCTCATGTTATCTCAGTATCAACTATTTATCTGAGCTCTCTGTGTGTGACTCTCATATTATCTTCTCAGTATTAACTAATGAATGCATATCTTTAAGCCTAGTCCCTATATCTGATATATGATACATACCGCAGCTTTCTTGCTGGCATACTTGAGTGCTTCCTCTCGACTGAGTCCACTCAACTGGAACATGAGAAAATGTCAAGTATGGTCAAATATCAGACATGGTCATATATCAATGGTCAAATATCAGACATGGTCAAATATCAGACATGGTCATATATCAGACATGGTCATATATCAGACATGGTCAAATATCAGACATGGTCAAATATCAGACATGGTCAAATATCAGACATGGTCATATATCAGACATGGTCATATATCAGACATGGTCATATATCAGACATGGTATATGAAGAATTAACTGTGAAGAATGAACTATGAAGAATGAACTATGAAAGTACTAACCTCCTCAGAATCCCTCAAAAGATCACTTTCCAAGTCCAACACGTCTCGGTAAGGAATATTCAGTCTGTCAGCAGTTATCTTATCTTCCTTTGAAATGCATGGGATAGCTGTCAGAGAGAAGGAACATGGAGATGAGAAATACATGGGATAGTTGACAGAAGAGGGGGACTGCCTAGAGTAGTTGATAGTAGCTCGGCCTGCTAGCTGTGAGACGCCTTATAGCTCGAGTTCGAACCTACTGTCCGGCATTTGTTCGAGTCCCCTGGTCTTACTCAGGACGATAACGTGAGTACCTCTGAAGTCAGAGAAAATCTGCCTGTATGGCGAGGAATACTAATTACAGTACATTGAGCACACAGCTGCCAGTGTAAAGTAATTTACAATGTGCAAGCTGCTGCCATTGTAAGAAATTGGAAAAACAGATTTTCACGCAAAAATCAGTTTCAGAGATGGAACTTCGTCTGAGTTGAAAGCGGACGAAAGAGAAAAAAAAAAAAGTTGACAGAAGAAACATGGAGATGAGAAATACATGGGATAGTTGACAGAAGGAACATGGATATGAGAAATACATGGGATAGTTGACAGAAGGAACATGGAGATGAGAAATACATGGGATAGCTGACAGAGAGAAGGAACATGGAGATGAGAAATACATGGGATAGCTGACAGAGAGAACGAACATGAAGATGAGAAATACATGGGATAGCTGACAGAGAGAAGGAACATGGAGATGAGAAGGAACATGGAGATGAGAAATACATGGGATAGCTGACAGAGAGAAGGAACATGGAGATGAGAAATACATGGGGTAGTTGACAGAAGGAACATGGAGATGAGAAATACATGGGACAACTGTAGAGACAGAGATAATGAAGGAGTCTTGACCTACCTAACATGACATCCCTGTTTGGGTACATATCTTTTTCATGTCTGACAATCACCTTTAAGTTGTCGCCAGTAAATGGATGCACAGCAGTGACAGGCAGTACTGCACCTAAATGTTATTCAAGTTTTCTTTAACAAAGTCTCAGCGTAATGTACACACACACACACAGAGCGAGCTTATCTGACAGACAATGGCCTCTATATCAGCCAATATGTGATATTTATGAGACTAACTAATTAACCCGGCTTCGCTCGGGATATCCGTTGCAGTTTGTTGCCTTATTTCTGCAAGATTACGTCCAGCATTCCAAAATCGTTTCCTGCTATGATAATGGCAACTTCGTTTACTACAGGTGCGCTAAAAGTCTATTCATGTTGACCGGCCGTAACTATGTCGGCGCATGTCATCTGTGGGCAACTGATCTAATACCGTCTTAAAACTTCTGACATAGCTATTGCACGTATGTAGCATACGATGAATAGCTAATGCCATATTTTGATTAGTACCAGAATTACAGTAGCGTCTTCATTTTCTTCAGCTCTGGTAATTGCCATTCGTGATCTATTAGCTTCATGTCGAATCAAGGCAGAATCTTCATTTTATTCAGCTCTAGCATTGTCCATTCTTGATCTTTTATCTTCACAGGTATTCAAGGTAGCATCTTCGTTTACTTCAACTCTGACATTGACCATTCTCTACCTATTAGCGTCATTCCAATTTTCTGATATCTCCACATTTTCTATAAATCTACGTACTGCTCTTTGTTTAGAATCACTTCTGGTCTGATTTAAAAGTTTTCTTTTCTTAGGCGTCATTGCACATTTTAATAATAATAAACCTGACATGCAGAATTTTGACAAAACAGAACAATTTATTAACAAATGTAACAGAATAATATTATTTAAAAATTTATATAGCGTAGTTTAAAACAAAAAAGATGAAGTCATAATGACATGAAAATTAGATAATTTGCACAAATCAACACAAACAGAAAAGCACAATGCAACTTATGGTGTATTTTTGTAGATAAGGGTCTCCAATCAATGAACATTTGGTTAGAACTTCATCTTTCTGTTTCAAACTCCTACCGAAATTTGTTATGACTGGAGAAACTTCTTTCCGATTATTAGAAGTCTAGTAATGTTGCGATTTGATGTGAAATTTGGTTGGAACGTCATCTTTCTATTTCAAACTCCTACCGAAATTTGGATGTGTATTTCATGTAGCGTAGAGAAACACAACATTACTGGACTTCTAATTATTGGAAAGAAGTTTCCCCATTTATTCAAATTTAGATAGTAGTTTGTAACCTAAAGATGGAAGTTATAGCCAAACTTTCATTGATTGCATAATACCTTATTTACAACAGTAAATAGACCAGCAATTGGGTTTTGCAATAGGAAATTAGCAAACTAATTTTTAATGATAATATGTGAGGGGACCTTACCAATGTTTATTTGGCAGTGGCCAGCTGGTGGTGACCCAGATTTTAATGATAATACGGGGGACTGCCTAGAGTAGTTGATAGTAGCTCGGCCTGCTAGCTGTGAGACGCCTCATAGCTCGGGTTCGAACCCACTGTCCGGCATTTGTTAGAGTCCCCTGGTCTTACTCAGGACGATAACGTGAAGTCGGAGAAAATCTGCCTGTATGGCGAGGGAATACTAATTACAGTGTACATTGAGCACACGGCTGCCAGTGTAAGTAATTTACAATGTGCACGCTGCTGCCATTGTAAGAAATTGGAAAACGGATTTTCACGCAAAAATCAGTTTCAGAGATGAAACTTCGTCTGAGTTGAAAGCGGACGAAAGAAAAAAAAATGATAATACATAAGGGTATGTTACCCATGTTTATTTGGTAGTGGCCAGCTATAAGGGGATGTTACCCATTTTTATTTGGTAGTGGCCATAAACCTAATTTATTTCAAATTGGATTTTTATTAATTTTTAAAAAACAAATATTGATCCAATTTCAAATTATTTTTTCAGTTGATCTAAGTTTTGTATGAGAAGTATTCCTGCCAAGTTTGGTGAAATTTGGATGTAAATTGCGACCGTGTATAGGAGGGCACACACACAAACTATGAGAAATATATAGTAGATGATATAACATCAAACAATGGTCTCTATGCTGATCTAAAGCATAGACTAGAGATATGTTTCTCATTGAACACTTACTGACATGAAAATCTATTAGTTGTGCTACAAATATCAACAATGACATTTCATTTGATAGAGTAGAAGTCATATGATTCCTTGATACAAATCTTCATCTAAGTGATTTCAATATAAGTGATTTCAATATAAGTGATTGATTTCAATATAAGTGATTGATTTCAATATAAGTGATTTCAATATAAGTGATTGATTTCAATATAAGTGATTGATTTCAATATAAGTGATTGATTTCAATATAAGTGATTTCAATATAAGTGATTGATTTAAATATAAGTGATTGATTTCAATATAAGTGATTTCAATATAAGTGATTGATTTCAATATAAGTGATTTCAATATAAGTGATTTCTATATAAGTGATTTCAATATAAGTGATTTCAATATAAGTGATTTCTATAAAAGTGATTGATTTCAATATAAGTGATTTCAAAATAAGTGATTTCAATATAAATGATTTCAATATAAGTGATTGATTTAAATATAAGTGATTGATTTCAATATAAGTGATTTCAATATAAGTGATTGATTTCAATATAAGTGATTTCAATATAAGTGATTTCTATATAAGTGATTTCAATATAAGTGATTTCAATATAAGTGATTTCTATATAAGTGATTGATTTCAATATAAGTGATTTCAAAATAAGTGATTTCAATATAAATGATTTCAATATAAGTGGTTTCTATATAAGTGATTTCTATATAAGTGATTTCACAGAATGTCATAGAGATTTCATAGAGTATAAAAATAACCAGACACATGAACATAGGAGTATATTCAAGAAGAAGAAGAAGAATGAGATGGCTTGATCATACAAGAAGAATAGGAGAACAATCATTCTGACTTGTCCAAGGAGCAACGTCTGTCCCCTGCATATAAAAGCAATAATTAGAGCTAAAAAAAACTATAGTAAAATAGTTGAAGACAAAAATTAATAGCGAAACATGTAAAAACAAAGTACTATAATTTTACAAAGTACAAAAACAATACACAGCGACGTTTCAACCAAAATGCCTTTATCAAGCGTTAAGGATTTATTGTCTAGTTGTGTATGTTGTCTAGCATTTAAGATGTGATTTTCTTCACTTCTAGTGTATCTTGTGCTTGATAAAAACGTTTTGGTTGAAATGTTGCTGTGTATTGTTATTGTACTTTGCAAAACTACAGTACTTTGTACGTGTTTCGTCTCTGCTACATACTTTTACTGCAGTTTTCTCTTATATTGAGAAAAATTAATAAAAACACACACACAAAGAAAATCAACTCACCTTCGTCATATATATCAAAGTCTACACACGAGTAGTGAGATGGTTTGACACTGAGATGGGACACACACAAAGTCTACACACGAGTAGTGCGATGGTTTGACACTGAGATGGGACACACACAAAGAAAATCAACTCACCTTTGTCATATATATCAAAGTCTACACACAAGTAGTGAGATGGTTTCACACTGAGATGGGACACACCAAAGATTAAATCTAGATGTTCAGTGTAGATTGAAAGTGGAAACCCTGTCTGGTTGGTCTGTCAATTATACAAACAAATATTTACCTTCAACATATAACTGTACTATTATATTCTCATTATATGACTATACTATTATATTCTCTATATATAACTGTACTATTATATTCTCTAAATGACTATACTATTATATTCTCTATATAACTGTACTATTACATTCTCTATATGACTGTACTATTACATTCTCTATATAACTGTACTATTATATTCTATATATATAACTACTATTATATTCTCTATATGACTGTACTATTATATTCTCTATATGACTATACTATTATATTCTCGATATATAACTGTACTATTATATTCTCTATATATGACTGTACTATTACATTCTCTATATAACTGTACTATTATATTCTCTATATATAACTGTACTATTATATTCTATATATATAACTGTACTATTATATTCTCTATATATAACTGTACTATTATATTCTCTATATATAACTGTACTATTATATTCTCTATATATAACTGTACTATTACATTCTCTATATAACTGTACTATTATATTCTCTATATGCAACATACACATACACACACAGACATGATCTACTAATTGTGTTTAATCAGTGTCACTCAGCAGCCTACACTTGGATATTTAACTATCAAAGAATTGTTGGTGTATGCAACACAGACACACACACACACAGGATCTTCTAATTGTATCTCATACACACAGTTGTTATTTCTTCATGCATCACTAACCTCATCATATGTGATATTGAAATCAATTCTATGTCCCAACATTCCCGATCCAGTTCTTCTGTAACAGAATGATATCCAACCACAGTTTTCTGTCCACTTCTGACAGACCGTCTAGTAAAGACTATCAATAAAATAAACATTATTATTAGTTGACATCTAAGACAGACCTTCTAGTAAAGACTATCAATAAAATAAATATTATTATTAGTTGACATCTAAGACAGACCTTCTAGTAAAGACTATCAATAAAATAAATATTATTATTAGTTGACATCTAAGACAGACCTTCTAGTAAAGACTATCAATAAAATAAATATTATTATTAGTTGACATCTAAGACAGACCTTCTAGTAAAGACTATCAATAAAATAAATATTATTATTAGTTGACATCTAAGACAGACCTTCTAGTAAAGACTATCAATAAAATAAATATTATTATTAGTTGACATCTAAGACATACCTTCTAGTAAAGACTATCAATAAAATAAATATTATTATTAGTTGACATCTAAGACAGACCTTCTAGTAAAGACTATCAATAAAATAAATATTATTATTAGTTGACATCTAAGACAGACCTTCTAGTAAAGACTATCAATAAAATAAATATTATTATTAGTTGACATCTAAGACAGACCTTCTAGTAAAGACTATCAATAAAATAAATATTATTATTAGTTGACATCTAAGACAGACCTTCTAGTAAAGACTATCAATAAAATAAATATTATTATTAGTTGACATCTAAGACAGACCTTCTAGTAAAGACTATCAATAAAATAAATATTATTATTAGTTGACATCTAAGACAGACCTTCTAGTAAAGACTATCAATAAAATAAATATTATTATTAGTTGACATCTAGGACAGACCTTCTAGTAAAGACTATCAATAAAATAAATATTATTATTAGTTGACATCTAAGACAGACCTTCTAGTAAAGACTATCAATAAAATAAACATTATTATTAGTTGACATCTAAGTCAGACCTTCTAGTAAAGACTATCAATAAAATAAATATTATTATTAGTTGACATCTAAGTCAGACCTTCTAGTAAAGACTATCAATAAAATAAATATTATTATTAGTTGACATCTAGGACAGACCTTCTAGTAAAGACTATCAATAAAATAAACATTATTATTAGTTGACATCTAGGACAGACCTTCTAGTAAAGACTATCAATAAAATAAATATTATTAGTTGACATCTAAGACAGACCTTCTAGTAAAGACTATCAATAAAATAAACATTATTATTAGTTGACATCTAAGTCAGACCTTCTAGTAAAGACTATCAATAAAATAAACATTATTATTAGTTGACATCTAGGACAGACCTTCTAGTAAAGACTATCAATAAAATAAATATTATTATTAGTTGACATCTAAGTCAGACCTTCTAGTAAAGACTATCAATAAAATAAATATTATTATTAGTTGACATCTAGGACAGACCTTCTAGTAAAGACTATCAATAAAATAAACATTATTATTAGTTGACATCTAAGACAGACCTTCTAGTAAAGACTATCAATAAAATAAATATTATTATTAGTTGACATCTAGGACAGACCTTCTAGTAAAGACTATCAATAAAATAAACATTATTATTAGTTGACATCTAGGACAGACCTTCTAGTAAAGACTATCAATATAAAAAAACCAAAAAAACAAACCATTATTATTAATTGACATCTAAGACAGAGATAACATGTCTTTGATAACATGAATTTGAACTCACTAGTTTTGTAACGCAAGGCAATGACTTAACCAGTTAGCTACAGAGAGCACCAGATATACTGTATAGAATATGTTTGAAAACATGATCTTCTCAGATGAGAAAATGATGCGCAGTTTACCTGTGTGTGTGCAGACATACATGTGAGTGTGCAGACCTACCTGTGAGTGTGCAGACCTACATGTGAGTGTGCAGACCTACCTGTGAGTGTGCAGACCTACCTGTGAGTGTGCATACATACCTGTGAGTGTGCAGACCTACCTGTGAGTGTGCAGACCTACCTGTGAGTCTGCAGACCTACCTGTGAGTAAGCTGTACTTCGGAGATACCACTGTGTGAGATACTTCTTCTCCACCGTTGCTCCTGACCGCCATGAGTGGCCTGTATCATCAATCTGCTCATTAGCCAGCACTGTCATATCGACAGGATCCCAGTTGACCAAGCCCTAGCAAAGAAAATATCAGCCCACCTGATCATGTAATCAAACTACTAGACAACAATAAAAATTAATAACAATTTCTCTCGTACTGTTATATATTACATAGGGCCTACAAGCTATTTCTCCATATCGCTCTATCCTGGGCAACTCGCTCAATCTCCTCCAAGGAACTAAGACCGATTTTTCTTGCCTCTCTCAACAAAATTCATTTCAGGGTATCCCTCGGTTATCATCTCTTTCTTGAACCCTTTGACGCCCGAGTGGTTACCGGGGCCAAATTGGGGTGTAAAGAATAGAACCACTGTTACCTGCCACGCATGTCATAATAGGCGACTAAGGAGGTTAGGTGTGGGGCTAGCTACCCAACCGTAAAAACACTGGATGATTGCAGAACGGAGAGCGAACCGAGTAAACACTGGCTGAAACCGGACACATCGCCGAAGGATAAGCACCAGAGCTCCAAATGGTGCTGAAGATGTGATGTAAAACACACCAATGCTAAGGCTGCATGAATTGGATTTCCACATGAATGGAATTTATGGGGAAATCTGGTACATCGGTCTGGACGGTGATCGCAAGAGAGAGAGAACCCTTTGAATTGCACTTCAATGCCTACTTTAATATTCTTTGATCATTTCTTCTCAAGGTGTGTCCAACATGTCCCCAGCCTCTCCTTCTTATAACAGTTGTTGCTAGTGGTTAACCAGACATTTCTTCTCAAGGTGTGTCCAACATGTCCCCAGCCTCTCCTTCTATAACAGTTGTTGCTAGTGGTTAACCAGACATTTCTCCTCAAGGTGTGTCCAACATGTCCCTATCCTCTCCTTCTTATAACAGTTGTTACTAGTGGTTGACCAGACATTTCTCTGATTTCACAACTTCTGAATTTGTTTCATTTTATATTCATTATTTTTCGCAGACATCTATTTTCAAATGCATTCAACTTGCTTTCTATATTTTTAGTCATTCTCCAGCTCTCGCTAGCATATGTTAGGATTGATACAACATTTGAATTGAAAATTCGTAATTTAGTTTTAATACTATATAATTTGTAGTTCCATATATTATTTAGACTTTTAAAAGCTGATGTTGCTTTGTCAATTCATATCATAATTTCTTTTTAATATTTCCTGTGCAATCAAAATTGCTACCGAAATAGAACAACAATTACCACAACAATAGGACACAAATTACCACAACAATAGGATAACATTTACCACAACAATAGGACAACAATAGGACAACAATTACCACAATAATAGAACAATAGGACAACAATTACCACAATAATAGAACAATAGGACAACAACAGGACAAGAAATACAACAATACAAAAACAATAGGACAAGAATTACCACAAAAATAGACAACAATAGGACAAGAAATGCAATAATAGACAACAATAGGAAAACAATTATCACAACAATAGAACAATTACCACAACAATAGAACAACAATTACCACAACAATAGAACAATTACCACAACAATAGAACAATTACCACAACAATAGGACAACAATTACCGCAACAATAGGACATCAATTACCACAACAATAGGACATCAATTACCACAACAATAGGACAAAATTATCACAATAGGACATCAATTACCACAACAACATTGGATGTATTGTATTGTAAAAACATGGATGTGACTGTAACTTTTAATCAATATTTTGTTTATTATATTTGAAATTCATTTCTCAAGTTTGCTATATATATACATATATAAAGTGGGTAAGACAGGGATGTATTTTGTCCACATACTTATTCAATATATATGCGGAAAACATTATGAGAAATGTAAAAGACGATGCCAACTATGTTAATTACGACCCTCTCACTATAGGTGGAAAATCCATACCAGAGCTTAGATAGGCAGAAGATACAGTATTATTATCCACCTGCAAAGAGGGTTTGGAAAACCTAATCATGACGACCAAGAAACATAGTGAAGATCAACACACACCTATATCTGAATACACAAAAAACAAAATCATGTCAACTGACAAAGCAAAAGGCTCACCTAACATCCAAATAAACAATGAAGAACTTCAAAGTGTAGAGAGCTACGAATACTTGGGCTCAATAATTAACAATAACGGTAACTGCTCCAAAGAGATCTCAAGAACAACCCATCAGGAAGTTAAACACAATGAAGAACTTGTGGCAAAGCACCAGCAAAATATTAAAATTAAAAATACTGAGAACATGCATTTTTCCAGTGGCTACTTATGGTTGTGAATCATGGACCATTACACAAACATCAAGAACGAAAATCCAGTCCTTCGAAACAAAATGCTACAGAAAGATCCTACGAATACCATGGACAGAAAAAAAGAAAGAACAATGATGTCTTGAAAGAACTAAATGTTAAAGAGAATTGGCTGATAAACAATATACTATACAGAAAAATTATATACTTTGGTCACATCAAGCGTCACGATGGCCTGGAGAGAACAATATTGGAGGGCAGGGTCCCAGGACGCAGAGGCAGACCAAGAAGATGATGGCTACAAGAAATTAAAGAAACCATGAATATGACCATCGACGAAGTGGGTGAACTGGCTAGAGACAAGAGTGAATTTCAGATATGCTGCAATGAGAGCAACGTCCTGTAGAGGAACACGCACCTTGATGATGACATACATAATACTTGAGTGAAATCAAACTGAAGGTAGATAGGTAGAGCGAAACTATTTGACATCTCATTTGTGTGATATGGGCAAGTCTCAGACACTAGAATGAGTCAGAGAGATATGAGTTGAGTTTGGACATGTCAGACAGTGTCATCTTCGTGGTAGAGAGAGAAGATATACTAAGTCCTGTGTCCAGAGGTCTCTAATGCTACAGTGATGGGAAGTAACTGTGTCCAGAGGTCTCTAATGCTACAGTGATGGGAAGTAACTGTGTCCAGAAGTCTCTAATGCTACAGTGATGGGAAGTAACTGTGTCCAGAGGTCTCTAATGCTACAGTGATGGGAAGTAACTGTGTCCAGAGGTCTCTAATGCTACAGTGATGGGAAGTAACTGTGTCCAGAGGTCTCTAATGCTACAGTGATGGGAAGTAACTGTGTCCAGAAGTCTCTAATGCTACAGTGATGGGAAGTAACTGTGTCCAGAGGTCTCTAATGCTACAGTGATGGGAAGTAACTGTGTCCAGAGGTCTCTAATGCTACAGTGATGGGAAGTAACTGTGTCCAGAGGTCTCTAATGCTACAGTGATGGGAAGTAACTGTGTCCAGAAGTCTCTAATGCTACAGTGATGGGAAGTAACTGTGTCCAGAGGTCTCTAATGCTACAGTGATGGGAAGTAACTGTGTTTAGAGGTCTCTAATGCTACAGTGATGGGAAGTAACTGTGTCCAGAGGTCTCTAATGCTAAAATTATGGGAAGTAACTGTGTCCAGAGATCTCTAATGCTACAGTGATGGGAAGTAACTGTGTCCAGAGATCTCTAATGCTACAGTGATGGGAAGTAACTGTGTCCAGAGGTCTCTAATGCTACAGTGATGGGAAGTAACTGTGTCCAGAGGTCTCTAATGCTACAGTGATGGGAAGTAACTGTGTCCAGAGGTCTCTAATGCTACAGTGATGGGAAGTAACTGTGTCCAGAAGTCTCTAATGCTACAGTGATGGGAAGTAACTGTGTCCAGAGGTCTCTAATGCTACAGTGATGGGAAGTAACTGTGTCCAGAAGTCTCTAATGCTACAGTGATGGGAAGTAACTGTGTCCAGAGGTCTCTAATGCTACAGTGATGGGAAGTAACTGTGTCCAGAGGTCTCTAATGGTACAGTGATGGGAAGTAACTGTGTCCAGAGGTCTCTAATGCTACAGTGATGGGAAGTAACTGTGTCCAGAGATCTCTAATGCTACAGTGATGGGAAGTAACTGTGTCCAGAGGTCTCTAATGCTACAGTGATGGGAAGTAACTGTGTCCAGAGGTCTCTAATGCTACAGTGATGGGAAGTA
Source organism: Arion vulgaris (assembly GCA_020796225.1). Classification (NCBI taxonomy): domain Eukaryota; kingdom Metazoa; phylum Mollusca; class Gastropoda; order Stylommatophora; family Arionidae; genus Arion; species Arion vulgaris. Next base: position 3,720,334 of record CM036755.1, read on the forward strand.
ACTGTGTCCAGAGGTCTCTAATGCTACAGTGATGGGAAGTAACTGTGTCCAGAGATCTCTAATGCTACAGTGATGGGAAGTAACTGTGTCCAGAGGTCTCTAATGCTACAGTGATGGGAAGTAACTGTGTCCAGAGGTCTCTAATGCTACAGTGATGGGAAGTAACTGTGTCCAGAGGTCTCTAATGCGACAGTGATGGGAAGTAACTGTGTCCAGAGGTCTCTAATGCTACAGTGATGGGAAGTAACTGTGTCCAGAGGTCTCTAATGGTACAGTGATGGAAACAGAGGTTAAGTACAATCATGTCAATAAGAAAAATATACCTTCTTTTGAAATGCTAATCCATGCTCAAACATCTTGAGAAATATGAACTGAGTCCATCTATAGTAAGTCGAGTCACATGTTGCAACTTCCTGCCAGAGAAGGCAGCAATATATATATATATATATACAATTTAAACATCTTACAATACAGTGTCACTATCATATCTGTGTGGGTGTGTGATAATCATATCTGTGTGGGTGTGTGATAATCATATATGTGTGGGTGTGTGATAATCATATCTGTGTGGGTGTGTGATAATCATATCTGTGTGGGTGTGTGATAATCATCTGTGTGGGTGTGCAATAATCATATCTGTGTGGGTGTGTCATAATCATATCTGTGTGGGTGTGTGATAATCATATCTGTGTGGGTGTGTGATAATCATATCTGTGTGGGTGTGTGATAGTCATATATGTGTGGGTGTGTGATAATCATATATGTGTGGGTGTGTGATAATCATATCTGTGTGGGTGTGTGATAATCATATCTGTGTGGGTGTGTGATAATCATATCTGTGTGGGTGTGCAATAATCATATATGTGTGGGTGTGCGATAATCATATCTGTGTGGGTGTGTGATAATCATATCTGTGTGGGTGTGTGATAATCATATCTGTGTGGGTGTGTGATAGTCATATCTGTGTGGGTGTGTGATAATCATATCTGTGTGGGTGTGTGATAATCATATATGTGTGGGTGTGTGATAATCATATCTGTGTGGGTGTGTGATAATCATATCTGTGTGGGTGTGTGATAATCATATATGTGTGGGTGTGTGATAATCATATATGTGTGGGTGTGTGATAATCATATCTGTGTGGGTGTGTGATAATCATATATGTGTGGGTGTGTGATAATCATATCTGTGTGGGTGTGTGATAATCATATATGTGTGGGTGTGTGATAATCATATATGTGTGGGTGTGTGATAATCATATCTGTGTGGGTGTGTGATAATCATATATGTGTGGGTGTGTGATAATCATATCTGTGTGGGTGTGTGATAATCATATCTGTGTGGGTGTGTGAGAGAAATAATTCTATCTGTAATGGTGAGGGTGATAATAGCAACAACTTTCAGCATAGAGCCATTCACACACACACATACATAAATGTACCGTACATAACATAAGTACAAGTGAGAAAGCACAAACATGACTGGCAGACATTGAACTAACACTACGTCATAGAACTCTTCACATAATAAATTCTTCAATGACAATGTCATTAATAATGATAGACAGTAATATGTGGATGAGAAACTACCTACTCCAGTCAAATAATAATGATACGATACACAGTAATATGTGGATGAGAAACTTAACCTACTCTAGTCAAATAATAATGATACGATAGGCAGTAATATGTGGATGAGAAACTTACTACCCTACTCCAGTCAAATAATAATGATACGATAGACAGTAATATGTTGATGAGAAACTTACCCTACTCCAGTCAAAACTGAAACCAAGACCTTGTAGTTGTTGTCTCATTCGATCTATATTGCTGTTGTCAAAGAAATAATTTTGTCAGTCAACAAATATATTGACAAGCACATCAAACTGGAGTAGACATTTCATCTCTTAAGTAGATTGTCTTTCATGTACTTACTTCTCTTCCTTCCCCATTCCCCCTACACAATTTATCTTCAGTTGTCTACACATTGGTTCACAATTTATCTTCAGTTGTCTACACATTGGTACACAATTTATCTTCAGTTGTATACACATTGGTACACAATTTATCTTCAGTTGTCTACACATAATGACTGAGTCTTGTCTGAACTATAAAGTAGACGTCGAGATGTTTTCAACTCAGAACTATATATCGGGATCATGGGTTCTACAGGTTAAGTAGCATCTCATATTCTGAACATGATCATCTATAAAACATTCTAGGCAAACAAACCTGTAAGTCCAATCCTTTGGATGAATTCCTCGTTCTATTGCTGCATTTTCAGCTGGCAGACCAAAGGCATCCCAACCCATTGGATGAACTACCTATACAGTGCAACAAAGACAAGACAAATATTAGCAAGTTAGAAAAAAGTAATATGTAGTAGTTAGTGTAGTAGTGAGTGTAGTAGAGAGTGTAGTAGTTAGTGTATTAGTGAGTGTAGTAGTGAGTGTAGTAGAGAGTGTAGTAGTGAGTGTAGCAGTGAGTGTAGCAGTGAGTGTAGTAGAGAGTGTAGCAGTGAGTGTAGTAGAGAGTGTAGCAGTGAGTGTAGCAGTTAGTGTAGCAGTGAGTGTAGCAGTGAGTGTAGCAGTTAGTGTAGCAGTTAGTGTAATAGAGAGTGTAATAGTGAGTGTAGTAGAGAGTGTAGTAGAGAGTGTAGCAGTGAGTGTAGTAGAGAGTGTAGCAGTGAGTGTAGTAGAGAGTGTAGCAGTAAGTGTAGTAGAGAGTGTAGCAGTTAGTGTAGCAGTGAGTGTAGTAGAGAGTGTAGTAGTTAGTGTAGTAGTGAGTGTAGCAGAGAGTGTAGCAGTGAGTGTAGTAGTTAGTGTAGCAGTGAGTGTAGCAGAGTGTAGCAGTGAGTGTAGTAGAGTGTAGTAGTTAGTGTAGTAGTGAGTGTAGCAGAGAGTGTAGCAGTGAGTGTAGTAGAGTGTAGCAGTGAGTGTAGTAGTGAGTGTAGCAGTGAGTGGTATGTTAAGTATAAAACTCAGAAGAAACTAGCCAGTGAAGTGAAAGAGTGTAGTAGTTAGTGTAGTAGTGAGTGTAGTAGTGAGTGTAGTAGAGAGTGTAGCAGTGAGTGTAGTAGTGAGTGTAGCAGTGAGTGTAGTAGAGAGTGTAGCAGTGAGTGTAGTAGAGAGTGTAGCAGTGAGTGTAGTAGAGTGTAGTAGAGAATGTAGTAGTGAGTGTTGTAGAGAGTGTAGTAGTTAGTGTAGCAGTGAGTGTAGTAGAGAGTGTAGTAAGTGAGTGTAGTAAGTGAGTGTAGTAGAGAGTGTAGTAGTTAGTGTAGCAGTGAGTGGTATGTTAAGTATAAAACTCAGTAGAAACTAGTCAGTGAAGTGAAAGAGTGTAGTAGTCAGTGAAGTAAGAGAGTGTAGTAGTGAGCATAGTAGTCAGTGAAGTGAGAGAGTGTAGTAGTGAGCGTAGTAGTCAGTGAAGTGAGAGAGTGCAGTGGTGAGCGTAGTAGTCAGTGAAGTGAGAGAGTGTAAGTAGTGAGCGTAGTAGTGAAATGAGAGTGTAGTAGTGAGCGTAGTAGTCAGTGAAGAGTGCAGTAGTGAGCGTAGTAGTCAGTGAAGAGTGAAAGAGTGTAAGAATTATACAGAGAACATTTGAACGAAATATCAACTTACAATTTTGCCATTCGAGCGTTGATACCGAGCCATCACATCACTTATTGTATACACACGTACGTGGCCAAGGTGAAGGTTGCCACTAGGGTATGGAAACATTGATAAGGCATAGTATTTCTCCTTGTGACTCTAGTAATGGGAGAAACATAGATAAAACATAATATTTCTCCTTGTGACTCTAGTAATGAGAGAAACATAGATAAGGCATAATATTTCTCCTTGTGACTCTAGTAATGAGAGAAACATAGATAAGGCATAATATTTCTCCTTGTGACTCTAGTAATGAGAGAAACATAGATAAAACATAATATTTCTCCTTGTGACTCTAGTAATGGGAGAAAGAAAATAATGATTTCAGAACAGTTCAATAGTGAAGCTACAAGAACACATGTCAGTTATACACATTTGTTCCATTTTAATGTCAGTTATACACATTTGTTCCATTATAGAGTCAGTTATACACATTTGTTCCATTATAGAGTCAGTTATACACATTTGTTCCATTTTAATGTCAGTTATACACATTTGTTCCATTATAGAGTCAGTTATACACATTTGTTCCATTATAGGGTCAGTTATATGCAGTGGCGGCTCGTGATCAATTTTGTTGGTGAGGTCAGTCAAAACTTGTAGGAAAACTCAATTTTGAATACAACAGACACAACTTTATAAAGTAGGTCAGACATCGTCAACTTGTCTAAACATACATTGACGTACACAGATGTATATTGATGGGACGTACACTGATGTATATTGATGGGACGGGTGATTACCTTAAACTGTTCATGATGGTTAGTTAATTATTTATATTATTTTCTATTATTTGTATATATCATTCGGTAGTTACGCACAGACGACTCTTTAGCGCAATAACACAATTTAACTGTGCACTGGCATGGTCACGTAAGAATTTCCCTACCAAATGAATGAAAATCTCATTTGTTTGTGCTAAATAACCAGTCAAGCGAGAGGTTAGAGGTTCCTATGTTAACAGATGGTCTAAACTACAGAAAGTACACATACCATTGCTGGTGAATTCACTAGCTCTGAATGCTTGTGATCAAGTTGTTGAATTATTGGCCGCCAGTGATCCTCTATTTCTAGTCTTGTTGCCAAAGAAAGGTGAGAATCCTAATGACAAGAAAATAGAACATACCAAAAATCATTGTATCCCCATCACAATAAGACAATCAAATACATGAATTAGATACAATTATTCTGAACAAAAGTTGCAAGATTTTTCTTTCTCTTTTGTCCTTCTCTGCTTTTTTTTGTCGCTAGGCATAGCAGGTTTAAATGATGATCGGTTTCCGAGATAGTGCACGTCGTTGTTTGATATGCTATGGCATTGTGAAGTTTTAAGATGTCTTTAACATTATCAATCCATCTTTCTTAGTCTGCCCCTTCCTCTTGATGATTCCATTTTCAGGTTGTACGCCCTTGCAACTGGTGTAGTCAGGTTAATTCTCACCAAGTGGCCAAACCATTTGAGTCTCTGTTTTTTCAATGAATCTAATAGCAGGTATTATTCTGACTGTTCTTCTAATTTCCTCATTTCTTACATGGTCTCTTCATGTTTTATTTACTGCTTTCCTCAAGCATCTCATTTCACAGGTGGTTATTAATCTTCCGTCATATGCTCCGTTATATCTTCTGTTATATAATGTTCTGTTATATGTTCCGTTATATCTTCTATTATATGCTCCGTTATATGTTCCGTTATATAATATTCTGTTATATGTTCTGTTATATGTTCTGTTATATGCTCCGTTATATGTTATGTTTTATGTTCCGTTTTATGTTCCGTTATATGTTCTGTTATATGTTCTGTATCATTGTTAGAACTTTCTGGCTGAAAGACTTACCCATTTTCCGGTCTTGCTAAAAATAGATCGTACACTGACACTGTACAAGTGCCAGAATATGCATCTTCTTTTCAATGTTGGTAGTAATGTGTTGCAGAAGACTATCTGACTCAACTGATGATGCATCCTGCTGGAGCAGACTTTGATTACTAAAACAAATGTTAAGAAATCAATCAATACAATACATGACCATTATATTTCATTCATGTTTTTACCATTTGCATTTCATATAAACAAAACAACAAGGGCGACTCATCTGACCCTAGAACGCAAATTAAAGCTCGCACCCCTACACTTAACGGTAAGAGCGAACAAACAATTCCATCTTCCACCTGGGGATAGACAATAAATAAAACAAATATATCTTCTTTTTTTTTCTACGACTAATTTTGTATGCTCAGTAAATTATGAGATGGGTTGCCTCTATCGCGGCCATCGTAAATAATGGCCTTCGCGCACCATTTTTCAAGATGGAGGGTGAGGCGGATTATTCAAACGTGTTAAGGGGGATTCTGCCCGCTCTGCCCAGCGTGTTCGTGAGTGCGTGGACTATGGGTGACTATCCTCTGTGTGTGCGGGTTCAATTCCGCGGGATGGCAGAAAAGCCACAGATTCCCAGATTTACAGTGTTCGTGGCACCGAACCGAAGGGTTACGATGTCCATGACACCGAGCCAAGAGCTGAAAAGCTCAAGTGCTTCTGGATCGGAAAAAAAGGGGATTCTGGTCTTGAAACTTTTTCGTTGCTTTGGTAATAATGTAGAATTTGTAAAATCTTTGAAAGATTATGACTTAGAATAGAGAAAAAATTAGTAAAAAAAAATGTCAATGTGTTGCCATGGAAACAATAAAGATGGTCGTAAACACAAAATTTCAAATCCCCGGCTCTGAAGTTAATGAATATAATGAATCTGTTTTCACTCTAAGGAGCAATTGTAATATCTAAAATTACACATGATTTTTAGGATATATTAAATATTACATTTTTATGAATTTTGGGTAAACACACCCCCAAAAACAGCTATTTTTGACCGAATTTTGACCAAATAGTTTATAAAAAATTAAATATTTAATATATCCTAAAAATCATGTGTAATATTTTAGATATTACAATTGCGAACCTTAGAGTGAAAACAGAATTCATTTACATTCATTAGATTCAGAACCTTAGGGATTTGAAATTTTGTTTTTGGAGGCCATTTTGTATTGTTTCCATGGCAACGCTTTGACATTTTTTCCACTCATTTTTTCTACTATTCTAAGTCATAATCTTCAAAATGGTATTAAAAATTTTATATTAATGTGAAAACAATGAAAATAGCTTCATGATCCCCATATCCCGAATCCCCTTAAGTAAACATATGGACTCAAACGGACTTCTTTAGTAAACACAACAAAATAACAATGCCTAGTAAGTACTGTGTACCAAAATGTAGATCAAATTACGATTGTAATTATATATGTATAATTTAAGTTAATTTAACAAGTACCTTCTTCAGTAAACATAACTGTTGTCAGTGTTGTAAACATAACAAAATAACGATGCCTAGCTAGTAAGTAATGTGTACCTATATGTAGATCAAATTACGATTATAATTATATATGTATAATTTAACAATTACCTTCTTTAACCGCTTGTTTACCAACTACGTGAGGGTGACGTAGTAGGTGGGCGTCTGCTGTATCCCAACTACGAGACATTCACGTAGTAAACTCATCAGCAAAATATGTGTAGTAAACGGGGAACCACCTCTACAATAGACTATCTATAGCATTGGAGACATCTTCCCTTATATAAAACATTGTCATTGGTCAATTTTTCGCACCGTACGAAGGTTATTTATAACTTTGAAAGAGTGTTTCTCTTTGTCAAAAATTGTTCAAGCAAAATGGCGTGTAGAAAATCTTCCAGAACGATTATACCAACAGAAAAAGCTTTGGAGTTGTTGTCATATGGTGCTGACGACATATTTAACGATGAAAAGAGCGGAGATGATGATATATTCTCATTAAGTGAATCTGTTCACTCAGATTCTGAAAATTCTGTACAGGTGAGAGACACTGATGACGAAAATAGTGATACTGACGAGAATGTGATTTACGTCCAAGCAAGCGTTCTAGAACTGACCCTGTCACAAGTACTAGTACTGAGAAAATATCAAGTACTACTAGTACATAGAGCAGTACAAACACAAATTTTATTATCAAAACATACACATACATATTTTATTTCAAAATACGATATTTCAAACAAATATTCCAAAAAATAACAGAGTTATTACATTTTCAAATAAGTTGGTAGAAATGCAGAAAATGCTTGGGATGCTCTGTGCGGTTCGACCTATAACCTTAGGTAAACAAGGGGTTAATAAACATAAAATAACGATGCCTAGAAAGTGTTGTGTACCGAAATATACATGTTCAATTGTATAATTATTGAAAGCACCAGCTATAGGACTCAGTATTAAAATAGATCAAGACATGTCTTTTACTGTTCACCTAAAGAAAGTTTCCATAGATAAGAGTTCCTTTAACTGGCTGTCAAATAGTGGAAAAATTGAGAGATGGTTTCATGTTGAGAACCTCTTGTCCATGCAAATCATGCAAAGATTTAGAAGAGCACCAACTATTGACTATTACATGACAATGGCACATGATAATCTGGTTGAAGCAATTAGTTTATCATCCACAACAACAAGCACTAGTTTTGTGCCAGAGAAAATCTCCAATTTTTCCTGAACAGTTGCATCTGGTCAGAACTACAGATAACAGAAAATGGTATAGCAATAACACTCAGTGTTTTGCATTAAGACATATTAAATTGAACTTGATCTGTCCTCATATCATCTGGATATGAAGATACGTTCTTAGCCACGACAAACCATAAGGAGATTGTCATACTTCTTCTTCTTCTTCAGCGATCTCTGGTCATGCGCTTAATTTACTGTGGACCACAAACTGGGCAGACAGCTTCAGGTCTGTCAGGTTTCCCCAAAGCTTAGTTTTCAGGTCGACTGGGTGTGGCCACATGTTGCTTCTCAGCTCACACAGAAGAGGACAGTCTTGCAGGATATGCTCTGGTGTCTGTTCTGCCTGCTGACACTGACAGAGAGCTGTTTGACTTATTCCTAGTCTGTATAAGTGTTTGTTGAGTCTGCAGTGTCCGGTGCGTAGTCGAAATATAATGACCTGGTCTGTTCTGCTTAGGTCTTTGAGGGAGTCTTTTCCATAATCATATCCAGTGTTTGTCTTCCAGTCTACTGCAGATTTTCTCTGTATGAGGGTTTTGACCTCTTGAAAAGACAAGGGTTGGTAAATTTGCTCTTTGGCACTGCCCTCCTTAGCTAAGACATCAGCACTCTCATTGCCTGCAATGCCACAGTGAGATGGAATCCACTGCAAGTGAATTTCTGCCTTTTCTGAAAGCTGAGCAAGTTCTCTTTGTAGTTTTTGTACTGTGCTGTCAGTGGATTTAGCCTCCAGGGCTTGTATAGCTGACAATGAGTCTGTAAGAAATACCATCTTGCTTGCAGCTGCTTGCAGCTTATTCATGTGCTGTGCTGCCATCAGAAGGGCTATGAGTTCTGCTTTGTAGTTGGAACATATTCTTCCAGTAGGAGCCGCTAGAGACACAGTGGTAGCATCTGGGTGCCTAATGTACACTCCTGCTCAACCATTCATGGTTGCCTCATTGCCGATCCATCTGTGTAAATTCTTATCCAGCTGTCTTCTGGAAACATGTAATGGAGATGTTCCATTGTAATTGCTTTTTCACTAGATTAGGCTCGGCATCTTTGCTTAATAATTTAGGGATGGAGGTTGAGAAGTTTAGTGGTACTGAGTCTGGTTCCCAGTGATCAAAAAGCAATTCTTCAGGTATGGAATTATGATTTAGTAGTTCCAAGTATGACTTTCCTATTTCTTTTGCTTTGTGGTTTAGACTTGTGCGCTTTAGTCTGTTCTTTGTTCTAGCCGCCATTTTTTCATGCAGTGGATGGTGAGGCATTCTTTTGATCCTTTCAGTCTGTAGAATCACTTTTCTCCTTCTTCTGTCTTCCAAGGGCTGGATGTTGGCTGCCTTTTCCATTTCTACAATTGGTGTAGATTTCATGGCTCCCAAAATAGTACGCAGACACCTGTTTTGTGTTTTTTCCAGTATCGATTTGTTTGAATGGGCTGCTGATATCCATGTCGATGATGCATATTCGAGGGTCGGTCTAACTGCACCAGTGTACACCTGACTCAGGATTCGAATATCAGCTCCCCAGGTAGTTCCAGCCAGCTTCCGCATCACACTTTGTTTCCTCATAGCCTTTCTGTTTGTTTCCATTATGTGATGTTTCCATGTCAGACGACTGTCGAGCTTAACTCCCAAAAAGGTTGGAGTATGGGAACGGGAACGATATCATCGTTAAATTTCAGTCTGAAGTGTTCTTCCTTTGTTGACAATGAGAAAAGCGTTGCTATAAGTTTTGCTCGGTTTATTTCTAGACCCCATTTACTTGCCCACATTATGACGCTGTTCAGGCTGGCCTGGAGTTTAAAGATGGCAGGACCCAGAAACTCGGAGGTGTACCACACAGCTAGATCATCAGCATGGAGAGAGTGTGATACATGTCTGGGCAGAGTTTGTGGCAGATCATTAATATATACCAGGAAAAGCAATGGGGACAGTACGCTGCCTTGTGGGACTCCTGCTCTTAATTTGAATCTGGGACTGTGCACTCCATCCAATTTTACAGATGCTTGTCTATGGGTAAGAAAGTCTTTTATCCAATAGTACATTCTACCCGTATTCCACTGCGTAAGAGCTTGAGTAGCAAACCATCTTTCCAGACTTTGTCGAAGGCCTTAGACATGTCGAAGAACACTGTGAGGGTTTTTCTTTTCTTGGAAGCCATTTTCTATGTCCTGTCGAGGTATGCCACTTGGTCATCAGTGCTTCTATGCGCCTGTAGCCTGTCTGGGCTGGATCCAGTTTATGGTTGGATTCTAAAACCACTGGAGTCTAGTGGTTATCACTCTCTCCAGCAGTTTTGCAGTGCAACTTAGCAAACTTATAGGTCTGTAGCTCTACGGATCCTTTTTGTCTTTTCCACTTTTGAAAATTGGGTGGATTGTGGCATTTTCCAGATGTCTGGGACTCTCCCCTGTCTCCAACTATTGTTAAAAATCTGGAGTAGAAGACTCTGTGCAATTGGGCCTATTTGTTTGAGCATGTCGTTGATACTCCATCTGGTCCGGGCCTTTTACGATTGGAGCTTTTTCAGTGCTCTCTGCAGCTCAGTCAGTGTGATGTCTACCTCAATACAGGGTTCACTTGTTGCTTTTTTGAATGTAGCATTTATCTCACTTCTGACTTCTTTCCCATGCTCCTGACTTATTGAGCATGAGCTTTCTTGCTTGTAACACTGGGCCATCAGGTGGCTGCTCGCTTTCCTGTGAGGAGTTGTTCTCCTTGCTGGAGAACTGTTTTCCCTCTAGATGGGTTGTCATCGTTCAGGGCTTTTGTAAGTCTCCACAACTTTTGAGTATCTTTTCCATGTTCAAAGAGGCTGTCTTTTCTTTCCAGGATTTTATACACTGCTGGTTTCTTTCTCTAACATAAAGGGCCCTTGCTCTATTGTGTTGCATTACATTTTAGTCCGTTGGTGCGAGTTCCATTGTATTTCTGGCACTGCAAAGCAGCATGGAGAACTTCCATCTCTGGTGTCCAATATGGCTTGTAGTTTTCTCTCCTCCCTCTGGGTATAGCCTTTTTTGCAGCATCTAAAATGGCTTTATTGAATGAACTTGCATCTCTGTCCACTTTTCCTGATTGATTAATTTCTTTACAGTACTTGTCTGCTAGTTCTTGAAATAGCTTCCAGTCTGCCTTTTTGTAATTCCAACTAGGGCAGAGTTTGTAAGTTCCTCCTTGTTAATGTTATTTATGAGGAGTTTCACTGGTCTATGGTCACTACCTCCAATCTGGTCACAGACTTGCCTTTCGGTTATCCTGTGAATGTCGTCTGTAGCAAAAGCCAGATCTGGGGTGCTTGTTGTGCGCCACCGTCGTGAGTAGCATGTGTGAGGATCATCTGGGTGGTTGAGAATGGTGAGACTGTTGGTGATCAGCCATTCTTCAAGCCTTTCACCTCGAGGATCTAGAGTGTCATATCCCCAGCTTGGTGAGTGGCTGTTGAGTCTCCTACTATAAGCAAGTTGTCATCTTGAACTTTGATAGCTTCCAGCTCAGTTTGAATGGAGGGTGGTGAGTATATATTGTATAGTGTCATCTTAGTGTTGTTGATAAGGAGTTGAACAGCTATGAATTCTGTGCTCATCTGATTGGACCTGTGAAGTTCAACTGCCGGTATGGAATTACAAACTAGTGTTACTACTCCACCCTTATGTCTATTTTCTCTATCCTGACGGAAGGTTTCAAATCCTCTAATGCTGAATCTATTTCCCGGATTAAGGTGCGTCTCTTGGATACAGCAGATGTCAATCTTTTCTGCTCGCAGACGTTCCTCTAGCTCTCGTTTTTGTTGGTTACCCCTTCTGCATTCCATTGCATAATTGTGAGGGGTGAAAGTTTGTCCTTGCTGCCAGTAGTAATACCCTGTCCTCCCTGGCTTTGCAAGAATCAACAGGGCCGCCAGTAGCTAAGGGTGGACCCCTTCGAGGCAGGGGTCCGGTCCCACCACCACCTGGCTGTTTCCCATGGTGGTGGCACCACAGTTATATAAATATTTGCGCATGGCCATTTGAGTTGTTCGTATGTGTCGATTCCTCCCGCCAATAATGGCTGACACATTCCGTTTCTGAGGACATCTTTTTTTGAGGTTGTTCTCTAGACAGTTGCAGTCCCCTGCTGACGAGATCTGTCTTCCCGGGTTTGTCTGGAGTCGTCCTACTCTAGATGACTTCAGCCTTCTGTTGCCGGGCTCACCAACCCAGGCTTTTATGCAGGGTTTGCTCCTGACACTGTAGTTTAATCCCTTATGCTTAAAGGAAAGTGTCATAGAAGTAGAAGACAAGACAAGAAAAGGATGTCCTCCTCAAGAGAGAGAGAGAGGACAAGTGCTATTTGTCCCATAGCTGGGGATGGGTTGGTTGCAGCCAGAGCATTTACCACTCGCGGTGGGTTCTGCACTGTCACCTTATGAGGCCCCATCCTGCTCCCGCCTTTTGGTCTGGCCTTTCACCTTCAGTCTGTTCGGCTGGTTAGACCTGCCAGGAGTTAGACTCCCGCCGACATAGCCTGAAGGATCCTAAAGGCACACAAACCCTCCAACCGCGATAAGGTAGGCTAATATGGAGGGGATTGTCATACAAATTGTAACTACCAGTTACATGAAATTCTCATTAGACAGTACTGTATGTGTCTGCGGAGCTCAGAAAAGAAATATTTTATTGTCTGCGGTTCCAACATTTTCCTCAACAATGATATAAAATCAGGAATGTTCAATGCAATGTTCAGCAAGCTGCTTCTTCACAAAAAAGGAAAGGAGCAAAATTCAGTAGTAGATACATATATTTGTGTAATACTGTTTAGTTTATGTGCTAATCAAGTTGTAGTGTTGTGAAAATTGATTGGCACAGCATTTTGTTTTCTCTTGTTATCCTGTATCACTAGTGATCTCTTCGGACATAATGTATCAAAAGTTGTCACATAGACTATTGATCTCCTTCGACATAATGTAACAAAAGTTGTCACATAGACTATTGATCTCCTTCGACATAATGTAACAAAAGTTGTCACATAGACTATTGATCTTCGACATAATGTAGCAAAAATTGGTATGTAGACTATTGATCTCCTTTGACATAATGTAACAAAAGTTGTCACATAGACTATTGATCTCCTTACATTATGTAAAAGTTGTCACATAGACTATTGATCTCCTTCAACATAATGTAACAAAAGTTGTCACATAGACTATTGATCTCCTTTGACATTATGTAAAAGTTGTCACATAGACTATGTAAGTACATTAGTAATCATATATAAATTACTCTAAGTGTTCTGTATAAAATTAAACTAAAATAGTATGTGAGAGCAACAACTATAGTTACTCATCAGAAAACATCTGTAATACACACATGCATCCAACAATAAGTTTCTAACATCAGCAAGATCTATTGTCTAGATCGGCGTTTCCCAATAGTTACAGACAACAATAGTTAGTCTGTGAGAATACACCGCCTCAGCCTATGACGTCACATGGCAATATTGCCATCTGCGCTGAGGCCATTATTTCTGATGGCAGCGCCTCTATGCAGCTGCATGTCAGTTAGAGTTCCTTGAGAGTTCCCCATAGCTTGCTCTGTAAGCTTCGTTCATGAGACCATGTTTCATTTTGTTGGTGTATGTATGCTGGGAATGCAGAATGTGCTCTGGAATCTGTGTTTCAGTCTGACATGCACACTGTGCAGTCTGAGGCTTTATTCAGTGCCTGTAATGGTTGAGCCTGCAGTGACCTGTTTTGAGACAGAAGATTGTAGTGTGCTGTTTTCTGTTTAGTCTGCTGATGGAATCTTGTAGGTGTTTGCTGTGGGTTTGTTGCCTCCACAACTCTTTGTATTTTTGTTTAATATGTTTCTTGATCTCTGGTAGTGACAGTGGGTGTTTGGGTTGTATCAATTTTGTTCCCATTTAGCCAGCTTGTCTGATCTCTCATTTCCTGATATGCCACGGCCACAGTGGGCTGGTATCCACTAGAGAGTAATATGGTTGTGTTCTGAGAGCTTGTTTAGCTGTAATGTCAGCTCTCTCCATATTATCTTATGGTTCCCTTTGTGTTTACTGCAGAATTGACATGACCAACCGGCTTCATGTTCAATTTCTTCTATAGAATTGATCCTTTATCTCATCTTTCTCAGTAAAGTTCGTTTTATGGCTTCCTTAGCCTTAATGACGTCCTTTCTTTCTTGGACCATATGCTTCCCACGTTAATATCTGCTTTGTAATTATTTGATAATCCTTTCTCAAGGTATGTCCAACGTATTTCATCTTCTCATTCTTATAACAGCTGTTACTAGTGTTTAGATGAGCACAGGCGTTTTTTCAAGAACCCCAGAGGAAGCACGATATGATCAACAAATAAACAGGGTACAGGTACAGCTTCCGAAACAAATAGACAAACACGAACTGACCACTTACCTAGTCTTACGACAATCGCCTAGCCTAGCAATTCGAAAGACGCTCGTATTGCTAGGCTAGGCGATTGGTGTCGAGGACTAGGTAAGTGGTTCGAGTCCCGTGTTTGTCTATTGTTTTTCGAAGCTCTTAATACCTGTACCCTGTTTATTTGTTGATTTTTCTAGTGTTTACCAGTCATTTCTCTGATTTCATCATATCTCCTGAATTCGTACTGTTTTGTGTTCATTATGTTTTGCAGACTTATGTACTTTACTTCTTATACTAAAGATTTCTAATTCAGATAATTAATAAATAATATAAAGTATCATCATCATCAGGTGCCGTCTCCACATCGAAGGTTGGCTGCAATGAATCTCCAGCATCCTCTGTCTTTCGCTTGGTGTTGCACACTGCCAGACTGTAACCTGTCCATTTCTTAAAGTTTCTCCCCCACTTATCTCTCGGTCTTCCTCTTGCTCTTCCCCCTCAACTTTCCTCTCTAGTAAATGTTTTATCATGGTGTCATGCCTTTTATGTGCCCAAAATACTTTACTTGTCTGAATTTTATTTCTCTTAATAATTGTTTCTTCATGCCTAGTTTTCCTAAAACTTGTTTATTTGTCTGTTTTTCTGTCCATGAAACTCTGCTTATTCTTCTATATATCCACATCTCAAATGCATCAATTCTGTCTTCTAACTGCTTGTTCATTGTCCATGTTTCCGAGCCATACATTAATATAGGATATATATAGCATTTGATCATTCGAATTTTTAGCCTGTTTGTGATTTGTTTGGATGTCAGTAACTTTCTCATACTATTGAAATTATCCTTGGCCATTCCTATTCTCTTTTAATTTCAGTTATACATCTGCCATCATCTGTTATCATCTGACCGAGATAGGAGTAGCTTTTACTTGATGTAGTAATTCTCCATGTATTTTTATATTCATTTTAGGTTTTTCCATTTCCTTGTTGATTATCATAGTTTTTGTTTTCTGTATGTTAATGTCAAGACTAATCCATATTCCTTGCTAGTTCTGTCCAATTGGTCCACTAATTAATATAAAGTATAAAGAATACAAAATATAAATTACTCTATCGGTAACCAATTTGACAACAAAGTGCAATCGACATAATATAAATCAAGAAACTCTTACTTAAAGTGAGATCATTAACTGTATGTACTAGTCTACCAGTACGAATATCAATATAGCGTGTAAGATTTGGTTATTAAGAGCAGACTTCGAAGGACGCCGCCATTGTGGTGAGCTGTGACCTTTCAACTTTCAACCGGTGCTTGCAAAATCTTTTGCGCTTCTCCTTTTTGCGTATCAGGATTTAACGGATGATCGGTTTCGAGATAGTGTAAAATTAGAGTCATAAAAATATCAAAGAGCACACTTCAGCTTAAATGATGGTACTGGTAACAGGTTGCATCACTACAGTGTATAGCTAAGCTAGGGGTGATCGAAGAGAATGCAAAATCGACATACTCAAAACTTTCATCTATGATACTCAAAACGAATGTGTTGAAATATGCAGATAATCGTTAAATATCATTTGCTCACACCAAGGCTAACTCTACTTAGTAACATATGTCATCGAACGCCACGGTTCAAATAAAGCAGTGGTCAGTCTGAGTTGCCGATATCTAAACCAGCGTGTTCGTAGCGCGTTGGACTACGGGTGACTATCCTTCTGTGTGTGCGGGTTCAATTCCGCGGGATGGCAGAAAAGCCACAGATTCCTCAGATTTACGGTGTTCGTGGCACCGAACCGAAGGGCTACGATGCCCATGGCACCGAGCCGAAGAGTTGAAAAGCTCAAGTGCTTCTGGATCGGAAAAAGAGCCGCGGTAGCGTAGTTGTTAGTGAACTCGCTTCTCAAGGCTGGTGGTCTGGGTTCAGTTCCCATAGTGGGAGTGGAATTTTTCCCGGACCGCGACGGCTTTCAGGTCGGCCCAACCTCAACTGGGTACCAGACATGCTCTGTGAAGTAAAGGCGGCCGGCGTGATGCTGACCACATCACCCATCGCGTGCCGACGGTCAATGAAAATACAGGCCTAACACTGTATTGCCCTATATACCCCAAGGTATGAAAGGGTTCCTTTACTTTTTTTACTATGCAATGACACTAGTGGTGGCTATATCATTCGTCTCTGCTCCCCGTATGCTGGACATTTCTGTGAAAGATGTTCGAAATTCATTTGGTTAGTGCCACAATCACATTCATCAGAAAAACGTATCTTTAGCGTTGCGTGTTGAAAATATGTTCTCTCAGTCAGTTGTAATTTGTACGGAGTCTGAACATTATGTGAAAATATGTTCTCTCAGTCAGTTGTAATCTGTATGGAGTCTGAACATTATGTGAAAATATGTTCTCTCAGTCAGTTGCAATCTGTACGGAGTCTGAACATTATGTGAAAATATGTTCTCTCAGTCAGTTGTAATCTGTACGGAGTCTGAACATTATGTGAAAATATGTTCTCTCAGTCAGTTGTAATCTGTACGGAGTCTGAACATTATGTGAAAATATGTTCTCTCAGTCAGTTGTAATCTGTACGGAGTCTGAACATTATGTGAAAATATGTTCTCTCAGTCAGTTGTAATCTGTACGGAGTCTGAACATTATGTGAAAATATGTTCTCTCAGTCAGTTGTAATCTGTATGGAGTCTGAACATTATGTGAAAATATGTTCTCTCAGTCAGTTGCAATCTGTACGGAGTCTGAACATTATGTGAAAATATGTTCTCTCAGTCAGTTGTAATCTGTACGGAGTCTGAACATTATGTGAAAATATGTTCTCTCAGTCAGTTGTAATCTGTATGGAGTCTGAACATTATGACGAACTATTTTCTGTTGAGTTTGTTCTTCGAACGCTCCATATCGACCACTTGTTTACCACTCTTTGTGATTTGTATGTGATCTGAGCCTAAGAGCAATTGTACGTTATGCCAGTTATGCGCCTACAAGTAGACCAGCACATCCTATTTATGCGACGTTTTTTATTTACTAGGGTAGCTTCCCTATGTCCCTACATCAGTCGCCTCTTACGACATGCCTTGTATAGGTAGCAGTGCTACTATTCTTTGCCCCCCTTGTGAGTCCCAGCAAAACATGGGCGTATGTGTTAAGTTTGTAATATGGTTCATTTTTCTGGTGATCCTGTGCCATTTTCTATTTTCTTGTGACAAATCTATTTGCATCTTCGTGACTTATGACACAGCCAACTCCAGCTGTAGATATATATGTTCTTACATCTACCAGCTGTAGAGATATGTTGTACTTACACCTACCAGCTGTAGATATGTGTTGTACTTACATCTACCAGCTGTAGATATATGTGTTGTACTTACATCTACCAGCTGTAGATATATATGTTGTACTTACACCTATCACCTGTAGAGATATGGTGTACTTACATCTACCAGCTGTAGATATGTGTTGTACTTACATCTACCAGCTGTAGATATATGTGTTGTACTTACATCTACCAGCTGTAGATATATGTGTTGTACTTACATCTACCAGCTGTAGATATATGTGTTGTACTTACATCTACCAGCTGTAGATATGTGTGGTGTACTTACACCTACCAGCTGTAGACATATGTGTTGTACTTACATCTACCGGCTGTAGATATGTGTGGTGTACTTATATCTACCAGCTGTAGAGATATATATGTTGTACTTACATCTACCAGCTGTAGATATGTGTGGTGTACTTACACCTACCAGCTGTAGACATATGTGTTGTACTTACATCTACCGGCTGTAGATATGTGTGGTGTACTTATATCTACCAGCTGTAGAGATATATATGTTGTACTTACATCTACCAGCTGTAGATATGTGTGGTGTACTTACACCTACCAGCTGTAGACATATGTGTTGTACTTACATCTACCGGCTGTAGATATGTGTGGTGTACTTACATCTACCAGCTGTAGAGATATATATGTTGTACTTACATCTACCAGCTGTAGAGATATATATGTTGTACTTACATCTATCAGCTGGAGATATATATGTTGTACTTACATCTATCAGCTGTAGACATATATGTTGTACTTACACCTAGCAGCTGTAGAGATATATGTTGTACTTACACCTAGCAGCTGTAGATATATATGTTGTTTTAGTTTAGTTTAGTCGTCGGATCACCATCATTGCACGTCGAACAAATTAGTCCATAAGTGCTCCGATCTCTCCTCAGTATGTCCATCAGCATGTGGCGACTAACGACACCGGTTCTTTGTTGGTTTACAATCTTCTTTGTCTGCCAGCAAAGCGTTCTTGTCGAGCTACACCACACTTAACTTTGAGTTCTTGCAGTCTGGTTAGTGTTGTGGATTCGCCGCTATTACGTGAATCATGTACACGCCCTCTCTCCCTTAAGGAATTTGTAATATCAACCTGGTCCATTGCTCGCCCGCTTTGGACAGCAGCCATACCTGCAAGTTTATCCGCACGTTCATTCCCCTTACACCTGCATGCCCTGGCACACAAATAAAACTGATCTTTGTCAGCTTAGACCTCCCCAGCGACTCTATCCAATGCCTCCGAGCCCATCCTGTTTCAATCTTCCTGAGCATACTCATTGAGTCACTGAGAAAACATGCATGTATAAAAGTCTGTGATTCTAGCCAAATCATCGCTTTGGTAACCGCCATGATTTCCATAGTGAGACTGCTCGTAGTCACGGCAAAACCACCACTGTCTTCCTTCACAACATCACCTCCGACCTGAGCAGTGCAAGCCCACGAGCTGCGCACATGTCGAATCACCGAACCATCCGTATAAATGATTACATCATGCGCAGATGCGTTCTCAGAAATTAATGCCTGAACCTCTGCCTCCACAACAAGTGGGTTGTGTTGCCTGCATTCTTTATCAAGTTCGATGCATACAGAAAAGGATGTAGCGATTCCTGCTGGCACTTGTACCCATTTTTCACCGGGATCAATGTCTTCAAGTGTACACACCTGTTCAATACAGTCCTCGGCCTGACCCATCCAAGATTTTCCTCTTTTAACCTATTTCCTTTTTGTCTCTTTATTTCCATGTGCAAGGGATGGTGTGTGTCAGCATTGACTCGAAGGTATGCTCGTGCACGGCTGTAGATAAATGTGTTGTACTTGAATCTACCAGCTGTAGACATATGTGTTGTACTTACATCTACATATTCAGATGTGAAGCAGGGCTGCGTTATGTCACCTATGCTTTTGGGATAGCTATAGACTGGATCATGCGCAAATGCACCAAGATGATCAACTAGGCATCAAATAGCTTAATAACAGCAGACTATTTGATCTTGACTTTGCTGATGACGTGGCCATATTGAATTCAACCACACAAGCAACCCACAAACTAACGAGCAATCTTTGCACACTTGCAGAACAGGTTGGTCTCCAGATTAATTATGCCAAGACCAAAATTATGGACCTCACAAACTCGACAGACAACATCGTAATAAATGGCCAAACACTGGAGAAAGTTGAACATTTTACATATTTGGGTAGTAAAGTGTCAAACAACGGAGACACGATGAAAGAAATAAACTCTCGTATTGCTATAGCAGTTAGTGCCTTCACTAAATTAACGAATATCTGGCAATCTCAAGACTTTAGTATATGCACAAAAGTTAAATTATTTAGGTCATGTGTGATTCCTGTACTGACCTACAGTTGTGAAAGTTGAAAATCAACAAAGAAAATTGATAAGAAACTGGACAGCTTTGAGAATAAATGTCTACGAAACACAAGAACAACATCACAAGAACAACAACACAAGAACAACATCACAAGAACAACAACACAAGAACAACAACAATGCAAGAACAACAACAACGCAAGAACAACAACACAAGAACAACAACACAAGAACAACAACATCACAAGAACAACAACAATGCAAGAACAACAACAACGCAAGAACAACAACACAAGAACAACAACACAAGAACAACAACACAAGAACAACAACACAAGAACAACAACACAAGAACAACAACACAAGAACAACATCACAAGAACAACAACACAAGAACAACATCACAAGAACAACAACACAAGAACAACAACACAAGAACAGCAACACAAGAACAACAACACAAGAACAACATCACAAGAACAACAACACAAGAACAACATCACAAGAACAACAACACAAGAACAACATCACAAGAACAACAACACAAGAACAACAACACAAGAACAACAACACAAGAACAGCAACACAAGAACAACATCACAAGAACAACAACACAAGAACACCAACACAAGAACAACAACACAAGAACAACAACACAAGAACAACAACACAAGAACAAAACAAGAACAACACAAGAACAGCAACACAAGAACAACATCACAAGAACAACAACACAAGAACAACATCACAAGAACAGCAACACAAGAACAACATCACAAGAACAACAACACAAGAACAACAACACAAGAACAACAACACAAGAACAACATCACAAGAACAACAACACAAGAACAACAACACAAGAACAACAACACAAGAACAGCAACACAAGAACAACACAAGAACAACATCACAAGAACAACAACACAAGAACAACATCACAAGAACAGCAACACAAGAACAACAACACAAGAACAACATCACAAGAACAACAACACAAGAACAACATCACAAGAACAACATCACAAGAACAACAACACAAGAACAACATCACAAGAACAACAACACAAGAACAACATCACAAGAACAACAACACAAGAACAACATCACAAGAACAACAACACAAGAACAGCAACACAAGAACAGCAACACAAGAACAACACAAGAACAACATCACAAGAACAGCAACACAAGAACAACATCACAAGAACAACATCACAAGAACAACAACACAAGAACAACATCACAAGAACAACAACACAAGAACAACATCACAAGAACAACAACACAAGAACAACATCACAAGAACAACAACACAAGAACAGCAACACAAGAACAACACAAGAACAGCAACACAAGAACAACACAAGAACAACATCACAAGAA
The DNA here is from genome assembly GCA_020796225.1 of Arion vulgaris. Taxonomy (NCBI): domain Eukaryota; kingdom Metazoa; phylum Mollusca; class Gastropoda; order Stylommatophora; family Arionidae; genus Arion; species Arion vulgaris. The sequence goes on from CM036755.1 coordinate 3,741,982, forward strand.
CAACATCACAAGAACAACATCACAAGAACAAAACAAGAACAAAACAAGAACAACACAAGAACAACAACACAAAAACAACACAAACTCATTTTGTATGTATATTATTATTAAAGTATTGACACACACACATGTACACTATTACTTTTATAAATTTATATTTGGAGAGAAATGAAATCAATTGATATGTCAAACTGATTGGGTTTTTTTGTAATGTGATGATTGCCATTATTCAACTCAAGTATTAGTTCACATTGACCAGTCTCTGGCAGAAATAGAACCAGTGGCTCCACCTATAATTATTTAACTATCTAGGACTTGAAGAATTGCATGTCCAGCTACATGTCCAGCTACATGCCTGGCTGTAAGCCCAGCTGCTTGTCTCCTATAGTCTGGTCTGATGAGACCTGATGACAGTGGAACAAATTTATTATTTAATGACAGGAAGTTAATACATTGACTCATAATATTATCTCATATGTTTGATATGTGTGTACGTAAGTATCTCATATGTTTTATATTTGTGCATATGTGTCTCATGTGTTGTATGTGTAAATAAGTGTCTCATATGTTTTATATGTGTATGTAAGTATCTCATGTTTTATATGTGTATGTAAGTATCTCATATGTTTTATATGTGTATGTAAGTGTCTCATGTTTTATATGTGTATGTAAGTATCTCATATGTTTTATATGTGTGTACGTAAGTATCTCATATGTTTTATATGTGTGTACATAAGTATCTCATATGTTTTATATGTGTACGTAAGTATCTCATATGTTTGATATGTGTACGTAAGTATCTCATATGTTTTATATGTGTACGTAAGTATCTCATATGTTTTATATGTGTACGTAAGTATCTCATATGTTTTATATGTGTACGTAAGTATCTCATATGTTTTATATGTGTATGTAAGTATCTCATATGTTTTGTATGTGTACGTAAGTGTTTCATATTGTCTCATATGTTTTATATGTGTACATAAGTGTCTCATATGTTTTATATGTGTATGTATGAGTCTCATATGTTTTATATATTTTATATGTGTACGTAAGTGCCACATTGTCTCATATGTTTACAAGGGAAGACTGTAGTAAAACTATGTCCAATACAAGGGAAGACTACAGTAAAAAGATCTACCAAACGTAAAAATAAAGTAAGCTAGTTTAACAAAATAATACAAATAAATACATCGACGTTTCGACAGAAAGGTCTTAATCAAGCGACGGATACAAGAGAAACAGACAATTGTTTCTATATACTAGACAGCATAGACACAGTGAAATGATTAATTCATGACAGAAGAAGAACAAGATCTACAACAACATACTGACATCTTCAACCAAAATTGTATAAATCATGACATGAAAATCAATAACACTAAAACAGAAATAATGAATATATGAAGAAAATATAATAAATTTAACATCATTGCAATGTCACTGCAATCAACCAAGTGCAAGAATTCAAACATTTTAGAAGCATATTCACAGAAGATGGAAAATCAGTTATAATATCATTATTGTATGAATCTTTGTTAGAACTAACCTGTGAGAATGTTACCAAGAAACAAGTACAGAACTAACCTGTGACAATGTTACCAAGAAACAAACACAGAGCTAAACTGTGACAATGTTACCAAGAAACAAGTACAGAACTAACCTGTGACAATGTTACCAAGAAACAAGCACAGAGCTAAACTGGGACAATGTTACCAAGAAACAAGTACAGAACTAACCTGTAAGAATGTTACCAAGAAACAAGCACAGAACTAACCTGTAAGAATGTTACCAAGGAACAAGCACAGAACTAACCTGTGAGAATGTTACCAAGAAACAAGTACAGAACTAACCTGTAAGAATGTTACCAAGAAACAAGTACAGAACTAACTTGGGAGAATGTTACCAAGAAACAAGTACAGAACTAACCTGTGAGAATGTTACCAAGAAACAAGCACAGAACTAACCTGTAAGAATGTTACCAAGAAACAAGCACACACAAATTGTTATATTAGCACTCTGCACTGACACAGACTCCATCATGGCCCGCATACCCAAGGTCAAGGTTACTCCAAATACCTAGTGTTAGACATAAATTGATATTAGCACAATAGTTTTGTGTGTAGTCAAACAATAGTTGTGCATACAGTCAAACAATAGTTGTGCATACAGTCAAACAATAGTTGTGCATGTAGTCAAACAATAGTTGTGCATGTAGTCAAACAATAGTTGTGCATGTAGTCAAACAATAGCTGTGCATGTAGTCAAACAATAGTTGTGCATGCAGTCAAACAATAGTTATGCATACAGTCAAACAATAGTTGTGCATACAGTCAAACAATAGTTGTGCATGTAGTCAAACAATAGTTGTGCATGTAGTCAAACAATAGTTGTGCATACAGTCAAACAATAGTTGTGCATGTAGTCAATCAACAGTTGTGCATGCAGTCAAAGAAGAAACAAAGCTAAATGGAATAATAAACATGTTTACAAATAAGTTATCTGTGCGTACAGGAATGGAGATTGAAGTTATATGTGCGTACAGGAATGGAGGATGAAGTTATCTGTGCGTACAGAAATGGAGATTGAAAAAGTGGGAACTATTTATTTCATTTATATTTTTAAAACTAACATGAGTGACATAGTAAATTATCTTCATTAGATAAAGTTCATTGTAAGCATCCACATGTTAGCATCCACATGTTAATAATAATTCCTCTCGTACCGTTATACGTTACATAGGGCCTGCAAGGAATTTCTCCATACTGCTCTATCCTGGGCAACTCACTCAACCTCCATGGAACTGAGACTGATATTTCCTGCCTCTCTCAGCAAAGTTCGTTTCAGGGTCTCCTTAGGTCGACCTCTTTTTCTTGAACCCTTTGCATCCCACTACAATGCCTGCTTTGATATTTGTTGATCATTTCTCCTCAAGGTGTGCCCAACATATCTCCATCTTCTCTTTCTTATAACAGTTGTCACTAGTGGTTGACCAGACATGTCTCTGATTTCATCACTTCTCCTGAATTCGTTCCATTTTATATTCATTATTTTTCACAGACATTTATTTTCAAATGCATTCAACTTGCTTTCTATATCTTTAGTCATTTTCCAACTCTCGCTAGCATATGTTAGGATTGATACAACATTTGAATTGAAAATTCGTAATTTAGTTTTAATACTACATAACTTGCAGTTCCATATTTTATTTAGACTTTTAAAAGCTGATGTTGCTTTGCCAATTCGTATCATAATTTATTTTTTAACATTTCCTGTGCAATCAAAATTGCTACCTAAATAGGTGAACTGCTCTGTTATTTTTATCATTTTAGATTCCAGTGTGATATCTGCATTACTTGTCATAGGTGTCTTCATTATATTTGTTTTTTCATAGCTTATCTGCAGTTCAACTTTTGATGCTATAGATGACAAGTTGTCTGTTTTTCTTTGCATATCTTGGTTGTTTCTACTTAACAAGGCAATATCATCTGCAAAATCCAAATCTTCTAGTTGACTTTTTCTACCCAATCGATGCCAGTTTCGCCCTGCAACATTTTCGCATCACCCAGTCAATGGCCACTCCAAACAATAGCGGAGATAGAATACAGCCTTGCTTTACTCCGGTTTCAACCATAAACCAGTCGCTGTGTCCACCATCAGTGCGAACTGCACACTGTGAACCATCATAGAGGCTCTTAATAATGTTTATTATTTTGTCTGGTATTCCATAGCATCTCAGAATATTCCACAGAGAGATTCTGTGTACACTATCAAAGGCTTTTTAAAATCGATGAAATTTAGTATGAGTGGTTGTTGCTTCTCAATATGTTCCTCCAAAATTAGTCGTAGGGTAATTATTTGGTCTAAGCAGCTTCTCCCAGGTCTAAAACCAGCTTGTTCTGCTCTCAGGGTTGTGTCCACTGCTCCTTTGATTCTATTAAGAATGATTTTGCAGAAAGTCTTGGTCATTACTGATAATAAGGTGATCCATCTCCAGTTGTTACAATCTTTAAGATCACCTTTTTGGGGGATCTTAACAATGATTCCCTTCTTCCATTGATCTGGGACACTTTCTTCTTCCCATACTTTATTAAATAGTTCTTGCACCTGCTAATAGTTGTATCATCAGCCGCTTTGAGCATTTCTGCAGTAATGTTGTCATCACCCGCTGCCTTATTGTTTATCAAGGAATTGATTGCCTCCTTGACCTCAGCTACACTTATCATTTCTTCGTTAATTGGTAGGAGCTGTTTCTTGCCTCTTCGTCAAACTTGAGTAGTACTTGTGGATCAGGTCTATTTAATATTTCTTCAAAATGTTCTGCCCATCTTTTCTTCTGCTCGGTATCTGATGTTAGAACTTTACCATCTTTACTCTTGATTGGGCCACCTTTGAAACAAAAGTTCCAGTAAGTTGTTTTAGTGTGTTGTATAGCATTTTACTGTTTCCAGTCTTAGCTGCCTTTTCCCTTCTTCGGCCAGTCGATTGACATATGCTCTTTTATCTCTTCTAGCCGCTCTTTTCACTCCCTTGTCTTTTAGTCTATATTCCTCTTTAGCTTGGATTTCATCTGTTGCATTCTTAGTATTAAATATCGCTAGTTTCATCTTTCTTGAATACATTTCCAGGTGTCATCGCTTATCCAGGGTTTTCTGTCTTTCGTCTTTAATCCTGCGCTACTATTTGCTGCCCCCACATGTTAGCATCCACATAAATGCAAGATTATTGAATTATTTCAATAAGAATATCATAAATGATAGCAATTCAAGCCAAGTCAAGATGGTGACAGAAAGAAGATAGTGATAGAAAGAGGCATTGTGAAATGTTTAAATATTGAATGGAGGTCAGATAATCTTGGCAGATGAGAAAAATAAATGGAAATGAGACAGATATAGTGGAGAAGATGTTAGCTAGCTTAACTCATAGCTGTCAGAAGCTGATTAACTCATAGCTGTCAGAAGCTGATTAACTCATAGCTGTCAGAAGCTGATTAATAATACAACAATGTTGACACACATGTTCTACCTGGACACTAGCATGTTCTACCTGGACACTAGCATGTTCTACCTGGGCACTAGACTGTTCTACCTGGGCACTAGCATGTTCTACCTGGACACTAGCATGTTCTACCTGGACACTAGCATGTTCTACCTGGGCACTAGCATGTTCTACCTGGACACTAGCATGTTCTACCTGGACACTATCATGTCCTACCTGGATACTATCATGTTCTACCTGAGTAAAATCATGTTCTACCTGGACACTAGACTGTTCTACCTGGACACTAGCATGTTCTACTTGGACACTAGCATGTTATACCTGAGTAAAAGCATGTTCTACCTGGACGCAAACATGTCCTACCTGGACACTAGCATAATCTACCTGAGGACTAGACTGTTCTACCTGGACACTAGCATGTTCTACCTGGACACTAGCATGTTCTAGCTGGACACTAGAATGTTCTACCTGGACACAAGCATGTTCTACCTGGGCACTAGCATGTTCTACCTGAACACTAGCATGTTCTACGTGAACACTAGCATGTCCTACCTGGGCAATAGCATGTTCTACCTGGACACTAGACTGTTCTACATGGACACTAGCATGTTCTACCTGAGTAAAAGCATGTTCTACCTGGGCACTAGCATGTTCTACCTGGACACTAGACTGTTCTACCTGGACACTAGCATGTTCTACTTGGACACTAGCATGTTCTACCTGAGTAAAAGGATGTTCTACCTGGGCACTAGCATGTTCTACCTGGACACAAACATGTCCTACCTGGACACTAGCATGTTCTACCTGGACACTAGCATAATCTACCTGAGGACTAGACTGTTCTACCTGGGCACTAGCATGTTCTACCTGAGCACTAGCATGTTCTACCTGGGCACTAGCATGTTCTACCTGGGCACTAGCATGTTCTACCTGAGTAAAAGCATGTTCTACCTGGGCACTATCATGTTCTACCTGGACACTAGCATGTTCTACCTGGGCACTACACTGTTCTACCTGGGCACTAGCATGTTCTACCTGGGCACTAGCATGTTCTACCTGGACACTAGCATGTTCTACCTGGGCACTAGACTGTTCTACCTGGGCACTAGCATGTTCTACCTGGGCACTAGCATGTTCTACCTGAGTAAAAGCATGTTCTACCTGGACACTAGCATAATCTACCTGTATACATGCATGTTCTACCTAGACACATGATCTACCCGAATACAAGCATATTCTACCTGAGCGCTAGCATAATCTACCTGGACACACACACGGTATACCTGGACACTAGCATAATCTACCTGTATACAAGCATGAGTCTACCTGGACACAAGCATAATCTACCTGAGTACAAGCATGTTCTACCTAGGCACACACGGTATACCTCAGCACTAGCATAATCTACCTGAATTCATGCATGTTCTACCTGAGAACAAGCATAATCTACCTGAATTCAAACATGTTCTACCTGAGCACCAGCATAATCTACCAGAATACAAGCATGAGTCTACCTGAGTACAAGCATGGTCTACCTGAGCGCTAGCATTAAGCAAGCCTGATGAAGTGCCTTCAGACTCAGGAAAGGTTAACTCTGCAGCAAACTCATATCCCACAGGAAGATAACCTGTCATGAAAAACCTGAGACAGAAATATTTCTCCTTCATATTTCTTCTGTCATATTTCTTTATATTATTAAAACTTTTGATATTCATTTTAGTGTTCAATGATTTACTTGATGTGTTGATAGCAGTGGCGGCTCATGATCATTTTTATCGGTGGTGGTCAGACAAAATTTTATGAAAAACTTATTGTTTTGGGTAAAGTTATATTTTAATATTTACTATTATTTATTTATTCTGGAAAGTTACCCCCTCGTACTAGAATGTACATTGCCGTACACGGATGCATTCGATGGAATGAACAATTACCGTAAACTATTCTATAATGGTTAGTTAATTATTTCTTATTTTTATATATATGGTATTTACGCACCTGGACTAATTTTTAGCACAATAACATCGTTTAGCTGTGCACTGGTTTGGCTGTGTAAGAATTTGCGTACTGAATGAATAAACATCCCATATTTGTGTGTGTGCTAAATAACCAGTCGAGAGAGAGGTCAGCAGTTGCTATGTTAACAGACGGTCTAAATCAGCATTTCCCAAAGTGGGCTGTACCGGCTCCAGTGAGCGCTGAAGCATTCTAGGTGGGGGTAGTGGTTCAGAAGAATTTGGGAGGTGTTCAGGCGATTAGGGGTCGGTGGTTCCTTAAAGAAGAAATATGAAATAAATATTTTAAAATAAATTGTTTTCGTGATTTTGCGATTCAATAATCATTTAAAATTTGAATTCTGCATTTAAATTCATCTTATGACCGTCTTACACGATCCATTTTTCATCAATTTTCTATTTCATGCATATAATCATTTGAAAAGTAACCATGTATGACAGAAATATATATTAATTGTCTATGTCAAAGAGAAAATAGAGCATGCATATATGTGGTGGATGGGGAGAGGGGGAACTGTTATGATGTGGAGGGGGGTGGGCGTTACAAAGTTTATGTTGAGCAAAGTGGCCGGTGGCCGAAAAAGTTTGGGAATCTATGGTCTAAATAAACCACACACTTCTACCGGCCCTAAAAACAGTACACTAGAATTGGGTGAAATATACTAATTAGGGAGGAAAGACGCTGAATATGTTCATGCGGCATATATTCAACTTTCAAAGCTAATCAGTATCACGTTAAAAGTAATAATTATGAACATAATTTATAAAATAATAAATACACATTACATATTATTTTTGGTGGGACCAGGCTCCACTGGTCCTTAATGATGAGCCGCCACTGGTTGATAGTGGCAATGTATTTGTGTGGGTGTGTGCATGTTGGCATATATATATGGACAATCATGTACATGTACACATAACTCAAAATGAAAGTTTCTGAAATAGCTGTCATTTTGTACAAAAGTCATCTACATACCCTAGAGTCGTCTATATACCCTAGAGTAGAGTCATTTACATACCCTAGAGTAACGAGCTGATAGATTGGCTGGCTTGGCTACAATATCAGCGGGCACTGCCATGGATCGAAATGACATTCTTCATGCATTGAGAGAGTCTTTCCGAACAGAGAAGTTTCAGGGCTGTGAATCCCACTCGCTGACCAGATTGAAAGAGATGGGTGTCAATATTGGTGCAGCTCAAAAAGAACGACATACTAAATATGCAAAGAGATTGATTAATCAACACCGAACTGGCATGTTGGGTCGCTGGATGCTGCTAGATTTGCTGAGGCGGAGATCGGAGCACCTATGGACATGTCCGGAGTGCTATGATGATAGTCCTCATATAACTGATAACTGATAGTCATCTACATACCTTAGAGTAGAGTCATCTACATAGAGTAGAGTCATCTACATACCTTAGAGTAGAGTCATCTACATACCTTAGAGTCATCTACATACCTTAGAGTAGAGTCATCTACATACCTTAGAGTCATCTACATACCCTAGAGTCATCTACATACCTTACAGTCATCTACATACCTTAGAGTAGAGTCATCTACATATCCTAGAGTCATTTACATACCCTAGAGTAGAGTCATCTACATACCTTAGAGTAGAGTCATCTACATACCCTAGAGTAGAGTCATCTACATACCTTAGAGTAGAGTCATTTACATACCTTAGAGTAGAGTCATTTACATACCTTAGAGTAGAGTCATTTACATACCCTAGAGTAGAGTCATTTACATACCTTATAGTCATTTACATACCCTAGAGTAGAGTCATTTACATACCCTAGAGAACCTGCGGTCAAGAACACGATCCAGATGCTGTTCATATTCAAAGTGAATGTGAAGGCTACTGTCCCAGCAAGTGAACAAATATATATTGCTACTGTTGTTGCCCTGACAAGACAAATGTTGATATTCTGACAAAATAAACAATAAAATATCTAGGCTGTAAGAGATTAGACAGTTAACAGAACCGTCATCATTACACTGTAGAGTCATCATTACACTGTGTGGTCATCATTACACTGTAGAGTCATCCTTACACTGTAGGGTCATCATTACACTGTAGAGTCATCATTACACTGTAGAGTCATCATTACACTGTAGAGTCATCCTTACACTGTAGGGTCATCATTACACTGTAGAGTCATCATTACACTGTAGAGTCATCATTACACTGTAGGGTCATCATTACACTGTAGAGTCATCCTTACACTGTAGGGTCATCATTACACTGTGTGGTCATCATTACACTGTAGGGTCATCATTACACTGTAGAGTCATCATTACACTGTAGAGTCATCATTACACTGTAGAGTCATCATTACACTGTAGGGTCATCCTTACACTGTAGGGTCACCATTACACTGAATGAAGTTCATTTATCACTTGTAGTCTAGGACAATACATACAAGAGAGAAGGATCTAGACAGATATGACAGAAGTATATGAACAGACATGAGAGAAAGATATGAACAGATATATGGCCCTTTTCATCTTTACAGACGGTCAGTAGGCAAGTGTTTTACTGTGACAACTTCTGAGTTTCGCTTTTCTCTCTTGTCGTTCAGCTCGTACATAAGTCTCTTCTCAAAGACTTTGCGCCCTTCCTAATTTGGCTTTCCACACAACTCTGTCATCAGCTAGTCCCTCCCATGTGCTGGGATCTATAGAAAAGTTTTCATTGAGGTTTTGCAGACATCTTTATATCTGAGCAGTGGTCTGCCCTGGTGCCTCTTCCTCTCCGAAAGTTCATAGAACAACATTTGTTTTGGTATGCGATAAGTTTCCATTCTTCTCACATGTCCCAACCATCTTAGTCGTCTACTGCTGAGCATGCCCATGATGGAAGGCAGATTTGCACGTTGTAGTACTTCAGAGTTGGTTATCTTGTCGTACCACCTGATGTTCATAATCTTGCGGAGACATTGAAGGTGAAAAATGTTAAGTCTCCTCTCGTGTCTTGAGTAGGCTGTCCATGTTTCTGAGCCATATGTAAAGAACTAATTACACAGGCTCGATATATTTGAGTTTTCGTCTGCAATGTCAATTTTTTTGTTGTCCCACGCTCGCTTTGATAGTATGCCGAATGTAGTAGCCGCACTCCTATACGAGCGTTGATTTCTTCATCAAGAGAAAGGCTGGCAGTGACCGTGGACCCAAGATAGCAGAATTTTTGCACTGGTGTTAGATGGTTACCATTTAAAGTGATATTTGATGTCTTACCTCCTGACATAATACAACTGTTTTGGAGACACTTATTGTCAGAGAAAGAGGTCGCATGCCTTTGACAAATTATTAATTAGACATTGCAGTGTAGTCTCACTGTGGGTGACTAAGGCAGCATCGTCAGCGAAAAGGAGGTCCTTGAGAAATATTTCCGTCGTTTTTGTCTTGGCTCTTAAGCGAGCCAAATTAAACAGTGAACCATCAGATCTAGTGCGGATGAAAACATCACCATCAGCGTCCCTAAGGCGTGGTTCAAAAGGACTGCGAAGAAGATACCAAAGAGAGTGGGGCAAGGACACAGCCCTGCTTGACTCCACTCTTAACCTCAAAACTATCAGATGTGCTGCCATCGAACTGTATGCTGGCTTTCATGCCCTCATGGAAGGAAACAATCAATTGGAGCAACTTTGGGGACAACCAATATACTTCAATATTTTATAAAGACTTGGCCTGCTGACTGTGTCAAATGCCTTAGTCAGATCCACGAAAGCAATACATAGAGGCTTGCTCTGCTCTCTGCACTTCTCTTGTAGCTGTCGAAGGGTAAATATCATGTCAGTTGTTGACCGTCTAGCTCTGAATCCACATTGTGACTCTGGAAGAACACTCTCCGCCAGTTTCTGTAGTCGTTTTGAAAGGACTAGTGCAAAAGCTTTGCCTGTTACGCTTAGAAGGGAGATGCCTCTGTAGTTGTTACAATCCCCTTATCCCCTTTGTTTTTATAGAGTGTCACTATCTTTGCATCCCTCATGTCCTGAGGAAGTGTTCCCTCTCTCCAGCACTGAATAAGGAGATTGTAGAGGTGGGGCAGCAGGACATCCCTATTGTATTTGAGGACTTCTGCAGGAATGTTGTCTAGTCCTGATGCCTTGCCATTTGAAAGTTTGTTGATTGCTTCGGAAAGTTCCTGCTCCGTGGGTTCGGTATCCAGCTCAGTTTGGTCATGATGTTTCGGTATGATCTGATCGAGGACTGGGTGTGCTTGTTTCTCCACAGAGTAAAGATTGGAATAGTGTTCCACCCATCTTTCGAGCTGTTTGGTCATATCTGTTATTGGCTCACCTGTTTCTGATCTTAGTGGTGCAATTTTTGTTATGTTTGGTCCCAGAGCTACTCTGATATTTTCGTACATTGCCTTGGTGTTGCCCATATCTGCAGCATTTTGTATTGCAGAACATAGATTTGACCAGTATTCATTTGCACACCTCCTTGACTCTCGTTGCAATACTGATTTTGTGTGCTGAAGATGGTCCTTTGAACTTTGCGAGGGTTTATTTTTGTAATTTATTAGAGCTCTTTCTTTTCCTCAAGTAGAGGGCTTAGGGTTGTTTCATTTTGTTCTACCCAGTCTTTGTTGGAGAATTTCTTGGTGCCAAATGAGTCAATGGCACAGTCATATATGTTAGATTTTAGAATGTTCCACTTTTCGTCTACACTACATTCTCCCATTTCATTCTCACACAGAGCAGTAAACGCCTTTCTGAAAGTCTCCTTATTCTCTGTCATCCCCATTTTGGTGACGCTGACTTTGGGTTTGGGTGGTCTTCTTGTTGAATAGGTTTTCATTGGAAGTATTTTGACTTTGCTGATAACTAGTGCATGATCTGTATCACAGTCCGCACTGTGGAAAGTACGTGTGATTTTCACTGTGTTGAGGTGTTGTCTGCGTGTGAGTACAAAATCAAGCTGGTGCCTGTGACCTGATCTTGGGTGGCACCATGACACCCTGTGTCTGTGTTTGACAGAAAAAAACGTATTTGTCACACATATGTTGTTTTGGGAGCAGAATTCAAGCAGTCTTTGACCATTATCGTTGATATTTCCAATGCCATGATGACCCAGGCATACTGGCCATGACTGGTGATCAGATCCTATGCGTGCATTTAAGTCACCCAATATAAACAGTTGCTCATCTACTGGAAATGAATTAACGACATTCTGTAATGAGTCATAAAACTTGTCTTTATCTTCTGCAGACGCTGCTAGGGTTGGTGCGTAGACACATATGATGTTTAGGAGTCCACTTTTTACATTGAGTCGTAGTGATATTACTCGTTCTGATGCAGCTACTGGTGTATGAATAGCTTTCACAAGTCTATTGTGCACGGCAAAGCCGACTCCATACAGTCTAGGTTGATTGGTGCTTAGGCCCTGCCAGATATGAGAGAAGGATATGAACAGACATGAACAGAAGTATATGAACAGACATGAGAGAAGGATATGAACAGACATGAACAGAAGTATATGAACAGACATGAGAGAAGGATATGAACAGACATGAGAGAAGGATATGAACAGACATGAACAGAAGTATATGAACAGACATGAGAGAAGGATATGAACAGACATGAGAGAAGTATATGAACAGACATGAACAGAAGTATATGAACAAACATGAACAGAAGGATATGAACAGATATGAGAGAAGGATATGAACAGATATGAACAGAAGGATATGAACAGACATGAGAGAAGTATATGAACAAACATGAACAGAAGTATATGAACAGACATGAGAGAAGGATATGAACAGACATGAACAGAAGTATATGAACAGACATGAGAGAAGGATATGAACAGACATGAGAGAAGTATATGAACAGACATGAACAGAAGTATATGAACAAACATGAACAGAAGGATATGAACAGATATGAGAGAAGGATATGAACAGACATGAACAGAAGTATATGAACAAACATGAACAGAAGGATATGAACAGATATGAGAGAAGGATATGAACAGATATGAACAGAAGGATATGAACAGACATGAGAGAAGTATATGAACAAACATGAACAGAAGTATATGAACAGACATGAGAGAAGGATATGAACAGACATGAACAGAAGTATATGAACAGACATGAGAGAAGGATATGAACAGACATGAGAGAAGTATATGAACAGACATGAACAGAAGTATATGAACAAACATGAACAGAAGGATATGAACAGATATGAGAGAAGGATATGAACAGACATGAACAGAAGTATATGAACAAACATGAACAGAAGGATATGAACAGACATGAGAGAAGGATATGAACAGATATGACAGAAGGATATGAACAGACATGAGAGAAGGATATGAACAGACATGAGAGAAGATATGAACAGACATGAGAGAAGTATATGAACAGACATGAACAGAAGTATATGAACAAACATGAACAGAAGGATATGAACAGACATGAGAGAAGGATATGAACAGACATGAGAGAAGGATATGAACATACATGAGAGAAGGATATGAACAGACATGAGAGAAGGATATGAACAGACATGAGAGAAGGATATGAACAGACATGAGAGAAGGATATGAACAGACATGAGAGAAGTATATGAACAGACATGAACAGAAGTATATGAACAAACATGAACAGAAGGATATGAACAGACATGAGAGAAGGATATGAACAGATATGAGAGAAGTATATGAACAGACATGAGAGAAGTATATGAACAGACATGAGAGAAGTATATGAACAGACACGAGAGAAGTATATGAACAGATATGAGAGAAGGATATGAACAGATATGAGAGAAGGATATGAACAGATATGAGAGAAGGATATGAACAGACATGAGAGAAGGATATGAACAGATATGAGAGAAGGATATGAACAGACATGAGAGAAGTATATGAACAGACATGAGAGAAGTATATGAACAGACATGAGAGAAGGATATGAACAGACATGAGAGAAGGATATGAACAGATATGAGAGAATGATATGAACAGACATGAGAGTAGTATATGAACAGACATGAACAGAAGTATATGAACAAACATGAACAGAAGGATATGAACAGATATGAGAGAAGGATGTGAACAGACATGAGAGAAGTATATGAACAGATATGAGAGAAGGATATGAACAGACATGACAGAAGTATATGAACAGATATGAGAGAAGTATATGAACAGACATGAGAGAAGTATATGAACAGATATGAGAGAAGGATATGAACAGACATGACAGAAGTATATGAACAGATATGAGAGAAGGATATGAACAGACATGAGAGAAGTATATGAACAGACATGAACAGAAGTATATGAACAAACATGAACAGAAGGATATGAACAGATATGAGAGAAGGATATGAACAGACATGAACACAAGGATATGAACAGACATGAGAGAAGGATATGAACAGACATGAGAGAAGGATATGAACAGACATGAACAGAAGTATATGAACAGACAAGAGAGGATCTAGACAGATATGACAGAAGTATATGAACAGACATGAGAGAAGGATATGAACAGACATGAACAGAAGTATATGAACAGATATGAACAGAAGTATATGAACAAACATGAACAGAAGGATATGAACAGATATGAGAGAAGGATATGAACAGATATGAGAGAAGGATATGAACAGACATGAGAGAAGTATATGAACAGACATGAACAGAAGTATATGAACAAACATGAACAGAAGGATATGAACAGATATGAGAGAAGGATATGAACAGACATGAACAGAAGGATATGAACAGACATGAGAGAAGTATATGAACAGACATGAACAGAAGTATATGAACAGACATGAGAGGATCTAGACAGATATGACAGAAGTATATGAACAGACATGAGAGAAGGATATGAACAGACATGAACAGAAGTATATGAACAGACATGAACAGAAGGATATGAACAGACATGAGAGAAGGATATGAACAGACATGAGAGAAGGATATGAACAAATATGAGAGAAGGATATGAACAGATATGAGAGAAGGATATGAACAGACATGAGAGAAGGATATGAACAGACATGAGAGAAGTATATGAACAGACATGAACAGAAGTATATGAACAAACATGAACAGAAGGATATGAACAGATATGAGAGAAGGATATGAACAGACATGAACAGAAGGATATGAACAGACATGAGAGAAGGATATGAACAGACATGAGAGAAGGATATGAACAGACATGAACAGAAGTATATGAACAGACAGAGAGGATCTAGACAGATATGACAGAAGTATATGAACAGACATGAGAGAAGGATATGAACAGACATGAACAGAAGTATATGAACAGATATGAACAGAAGTATATGAACAAACATGAACAGAAGGATATGAACAGATATGAGAGAAGGATATGAACAGATATGAGAGAAGGATATGAACAGACATGAGAGAAGTATATGAACAGACATGAACAGAAGTATATGAACAAACATGAACAGAAGGATATGAACAGATATGAGAGAAGGATATGAACAGACATGAACAGAAGGATATGAACAGACATGAGAGAAGTATATGAACAGACATGAACAGAAGTATATGAACAGACAAGAGAGGATCTAGACAGATATGACAGAAGTATATGAACAGACATGAGAGAAGGATATGAACAGACATGAACAGAAGTATATGAACAGACATGAACAGAAGTATATGAACAAACATGAACAGAAGGATATGAACAGATATGAGAGAAGGATATGAACAGACATGAACAGAAGGATATGAACAGACATGAGAGAAGGATATGAACAGACATGAGAGAAGGATATGAACAAATATGAGAGAAGGATATGAACAGATATGAGAGAAGGATATGAACAGACATGAGAGAAGTATATGAACAGACAAGAGAGGATCTAGACGGATATGACAGAAGTATATGAACAGATATGAGAGAAGTATATGAACAGACATGAACAGAAGTATATGAACAAACATGAACAGAAGGATATGAACAGATATGAGAGAAGGATATGAACAGATATGAGAGAAGGATATGAACAGACATGAGAGAAGGATATGAACAGACATGAGAGAAGGATATGAACAGATATGAGAGAAGGATATGAACAGATATGAGAGAAGGATATGAACAGACATGAGAGAAGTATATGAACAGACAAGAGAGGATCTAGACAGATATGACAGAAGTATATGAACAGATATGAGAGAAGTATATGAACAGACATGAACAGAAGGATATGAACAGATATGAGAGAAGGATATGAACAGATATGAGAGAAGGATATGAACAGACATGAACAGAAGGATATGAACAGACATGAGAGAATGATATGAACAGACATGAGAGAAGTATATGAACAGACATGAACAGAAGTATATGAACAAACATGAACAGAAGGATATGAACAGACATGAACAGAAGGATATGAACAGACATGAGAGAAGTATATGAACAGACATGAACAGAAGTATATGAACAAACATGAACGGAAGGATATGAACAGATATGAGAGAAGGATATGAACAGATATGAGAGAAGGATATGAACAGACATGAGAGAAGGATCTAGACAGACATGACAGAAGGATATGAACAGACATGAGAGAAGGATATGAACAGATATGAGAGAAGGATATGAACAGACATGAGAGAAGGATATGAACAGATATGAGAGAAGGATATGAACAGACATGAGAGAAGGATATGAACAGATATGAGAGAAGGATATGAACAGACATGAGAGAAGGATATGAACAGACATGAGAGAAGGATATGAACAGACATGAGAGAAGGAAATGAACAGATATGAACAGAAGGATATGAACAGACATGAGAGAAGTATATGAACAGATATGAGAGAAGGATATGAACAGACAAGAGAGGATCTAGACAGATATGACAGAAGTATATGAACAGACATGAGAGAAGGATATGAACAGACATGACAGAAGGATATGAACAGACATGAGAGAAGGATATGAACAGATATGAGAGAAGGATATGAACAGATATGAGAGAAGGATATGAACAGACATGAGAGAAGGATATGAACAGATATGACAGAAGTATATGAACAGATATGACAGAAGGATCTAGACAGACATGAACAGAAGGATATGAACAGACATGAGAGAAGGATATGAACAGACATGACAGAAGGATATGAACAGACATGAGAGAAGGATATGAACAGACATGAACATAAGGATATGAACAGACATGAGAGAAGGATATGAACAGATATGACAGAAGTATATGAACAGACGAGAGAAGGATATGAACAGACATGACAGAAGTATATGAACAGACATGACAGAAGTATATGAACAGACATGAGAGAAGGATATGAACAGACATGAGAGAAGGATATGAACAGATATGAGAGAAGGATATGAACAGACATGACAGAAGGATATGAACAGACATGACAGAAGGATATGAACAGATATGACAGAAGGATCTAGACAGACATGACAGAAGGATATGAACAGACATGAGAGAAGGATCTAGACAGACATGACAGAAGTATATGAACAGACATGAACAGAAGTATATGAACAGACATGAACAGAAGGATATGAACAGACATGAGAGAAGTATATGAACAGACATGAACAGAAGTATATGAACAGACATGAGAGAAGGATATGAACAGACATGACAGAAGTATATGAACAGACATGACAGAAGTATATGAACAGACATGAGAGAAGTATATGAACAGACGTGAGAGAAGGATCTAGACAGATCTGACAGAAGGATATGAACAGACATGAGAGAAGTATATGAACAGACATGAGAGAAGGATCTAGACAGATATGACAGAAGTATATGAACAGACATGACAGAAGGATATGAACAGACATGACAGAAGGATATGAACAGACATGAACAGAGTTAAGAATGACAGAAAGATGAGAGACCACCATAATTATTCAAACTATGAATGGAAATATGAACACACTTGAAAGTTTTAGTCCTGCCCAACCACAATCCAGCTAGGATTGAACCTAGTACACCCATCAATATATTAGTCAGACCAATCCTTCCAGCATTTACTCCTTGTCCCTGAAGAGAATATCACAAGTTGATGAGTAAAAGATAATCTGAAGAGAATATCACAACAAGGTGATGAGTAAAAGATGATCTGAAGAAAATATCACAACAAGTTGATGAGTAAAAGATGATCTGAAGAGAATATCACAACAAGTTGATGAGTAAAAGATGATCTGAAGAGAATATCACAACAAGTAAAGATGATCTGATTAGGCATAACAAACATACAATAATGTGTTGTGATACACAGACACAACACCACACATTAATAATGTGATACACACACACAACACCACACATTAATAATGTGATACACACAAATAACACAACACGTTAATAATGGAATACACACACACAATGCATTAATAATGTGATACACACACACACAAAACATTAATAATGTGATACACACATGCAATACAACACATTAATAATATGATACACACACGCAATACAACACATTAATAATGTGACACACACAGGTAATGAAGACACCAACACACATGCAATACAACACATTAATAATATGATACACACACGCAATACAACACATTAATAATGTGACACACACAGGTAATGAAGACACCAACACACACGCAATACAACACATTAATAATATGATACACACACGCAATACAACACATTAATAATGTGACACACACAGGTAATGAAGACACCAACACACACGCAATACAACACATTAATAATATGATACACACACGCAATACAACACATTAATAATGTGACACACACAGGTAATGAAGACACCAACACACACAAACAAAATATAAAAAATGTGATCATAAAAATGCAAAACTATAATGCTGACCATATTAATATTGATGAGTACCTCTTCTGAGAAAAGAAAGAAGAAAGAGATGACAACATTAAACTATTTGTGGTTCCCATATATGAGATGGAAATGTATTGTAGCTTTTGCAGACCGTTGGAAGTTGAATGCCTGCCATTTCACTTTTGCAGACCGTTGGAAGTTGAATGCCTGCCATTTCATATTTGCAGACCATTGGAAGTTGCTGCCATTTTACTTTACTAACCTCAAGTATGCAGAAGGTAGAACAATTCCATTTCTCACTTGTGGAACGATGGTTGCAAGAATTGAACCCACAATCTTGTCTACTGATTTGAAAAAGTGAATGTTCTATGCACAACTTTAAACTGCTCTCATACCCACACTGGCATGTTCACTCACTCAAACACACGCATATATACACACACACACACACATATATAGTTAAAGCTGGCCTCACTGTCATAATTTTCATATGTCAAACTGAAGGAATATGTCAAACTGAAGGAATATGTCAGACTGAAGGAATATGTCAAACTGAAGGAATATGTCAAACTGAAGGAATATGTCAAACTGAAGGAATATGTCAGACTGAAGGAATATGTCAAACTGAAGGAATATGTCAAACTGAAGGAATATGTCAAACTGAAGGAATATGTCAAACTGAAGGAATATGTCAAACTGAAGGAATATGTCAAACTGAAGGAATAGGTCAGACTGAAGGTATATCTAGATACCAGGATTTTGTAAACCTGGGAAGTACAGTATCGCAGGATGGGAATTGTGTATACCTGGGAAGTACAGTATCACAGGATGGGAATTTTGTATACCTGGGAAGTACATTATCGCAGGGTGGGAATTTTGTAAACCTGGGGAGTACAGTATTGCAGGATGGGAATTCAGAAAAGGACATGATTGGAAAAATCAAGAAAGCAAGGAAAACTTTTGACATACTCAACAAAATCTGAAAAGCCAAAGGATTGAATCTTAAAACAAAACTTAAAATATATAGAAGCAGTGTCCTGGGAGTGTTACTATACAGCAGAGTGTGCATCATAAAAAAAAAGTTTGTCCACTCCTGGTCTAAAGTTTGTCCACTCCTGGTTTACAGTTTATCCACTCCTGGTCTAAAGTTTTACTGAAGTGTCATGATAGTTTTGCCACCAGCAGCATGATCATAAATTAGCATAATTATCATGATCATAAATTAGCATAATTATCATGATCTTCATTATTATAAATCTGAATGTATTATCAAACAGGAATTTGTTGCTAGTAACTTACTGGGAAATAACTGAGAACTATTGGACTAAGTAAGTAACTTACTGGGAAATAACTGAGAACTATTGGACTAAGTAAGTAACTTACTGGGAAATAACAGAGAACTATTGGACTAAGTAAGTAACTTACTGGGAAATAACTGAGAACTATTGGACTAAGTAAGTAACTTACTGGGAAATAACTGAGAACTATTGGACTAAGTAAGTAACTTACTGGGAAATAACTGAGAACTATTGGACTAAGTAAGTAACTTACTGGGAAATAACAGAGAACTATTGGACTAAGTAAGTAACTTACTGGGAAATAACATAGAACTATTGGACTAAGTAAGTAACTTACTGGGAAATAACTGAGAACTATTGGACTAAGTAAGTAACTTACTGGGAAATAACTGAGAACTATTGGACTAAGTAAGTAACTTACTGGGAAATAACAGAGAACTATTGGACTAAGTAAGTAACTTACTGGGAAATAACTGAGAACTATTGGACTAAGTAAGTAACTTACTGGGAAATAACTGAGAACTATTGGACTAAGTAAGTAACTTACTGGGAAATAACTGAGAACTATTGGACTGAGTAAGTAACTTACTGGGAAATAACTGAGAACTATTGGACTAAGTAAGTAACTTACTGGGAAATAACTGAGAACTATTGGACTAAGTAAGTAACTTACTGGGAAATAACTGAGAACTATTGGACTGAGTAAGTAACTTACTGGGAAATAACTGAGAACTATTGGACTAAGTAAGTAACTTACTGGGAAATAACTGAGAACTATTGGACTAAGTAAGTAACTTACTGGGAAATAACTGAGAACTATTGGACTAAGTAAGTAACTTACTGGGAAATAACTGAGAACTATTGGACTAAGTAAGTAACTTACTGGGAAATAACTGAGAACTATTGGACTAAGTAAGTAACTTACTGGGAAATAACTGAGAACTATTGGACTGAGTAAGTAACTTACTGGGAAATAACTGAGAACTATTGGACTAAGTAAGTAACTTACTGGGAAATAACTGAGAACTATTGGACTGAGTAAGTAACTTACTGGGAAATAACTGAGAACTATTGGACTGAGTAGAGTTGATAGAGCATAGAAGCAGCCAGTGTTTACACCTGAAATAAATGGTCAACATTGAAAAGTCAACAATTTTTTCACACTTTAAGTTTGATATATTCTTGTCTTTTTCTTTCTTCATTTACTTTATATACAGGCCTACATATAATCTTTCTTCATTTACTTTATATACAGTCCTACAGAATATCTAGCAGCTGTACAACTGAAATTTAAATTTAGCATGTACGGGCACATAAATTTAGATAAATTAACATATGGGCACATAAATTTAGATAAATTAACATACAGGCACATAAATTTAGATAAATTAACATACAGGCACATAAATTTAGATAAATTAACATACAGGCACATAAATTTAGATAAATTAACATACGGGCACATAAATTTAGATAAATTAACATACGGGCACATAAATTTAGATAAATTATCATACGGGCACATAGATTTAGATAAATTAACATACAGGCACATAAATTTAGATAAATTAACATACAGGCACATAAATTTAGATAAATTAACATACATACACATAAATTTAGATAAATTAACGTACAGGCACTTTTATAAAAATAAATCAACGTCTTGGCATAGATACTAATTTTGTTAGATTTAACAAATAATCATACAGGTATACTGTTTGACAGGTAAAGATGTCTGTGAACCATCATCAACACAAAATGGGACAAATTCAGAAGAAGGGATTCTTTCTTTTCTTTTTTCTTTTGCGTTCACTCGCTATGAATTCAGGCACAGTCAAGGTGCCTGGTATTGCACTTGTTAATTTTGCATGAAGGCATGCTTTCCTTATTAAGTGTTCCCCGCAATACATGCTGATCTTCTCCGACTTCAGAGCTAGGAGAAATGATGAAATCAGAGAAATGGCTGGTCAACTACTAGTGACAACTGTTATAAGAAGAGAAGATGGAGATATGTTGGACACACCTTGAAAAGAAATGATCAAAGAATATCAAAGCAGGCATTGAAGTGGGAGACAAAGGATTCAAGAAATAGAGGATGCCCTAAGGAGACCTTGAAATGAACTTTGCTGAGAGGCAAGAAATATCTGACTAAATTCCATGGAAGAGGTTGAGCGAGTTGCCCAGGACAGAGCGGTATAGTGAAATTACTTGCCCATCCTATGTAACTTATAACGGAATGCCAGGAATTATTTATTTATTTATACGGTTGTACAGAAATTAACTGATAGACTATATATATATATTTATATGAAAATGAAAATCATGGCATATACTTTACAGGACGTAGCCATCAACCATAGTAAACGAGTCGTTGATTTTCTAGGCACCACTTATACGTTCAGTAGTTTGCCATTGCTTTCTGAACGGTGAGGTCTATTTTACCTTTGGTAAAAACCCCACGAAACAAATTTGCTTCAAACTTGCCACCATAGGGTTTGAACCAGGTACGCTTAGGTTTGTGATCGAGCTCACTACCGCTTGAGCTACAGATGCTCACACATAGATATATATATATATATATATATATATATATATATATATATATATATATATATAACTGTAACGAAATTGTATGTATGTCTGTTCCCATTGTTTCAAGATATCTGGACATCCTACGGACTTGAAATTTGGCAAGAGGGTAGCTTGCATAGATGGAAAGATGTAAAAATTATAAAAGCAGACTATTGGTTCATCTCTATATCTAAATTCTAACTTAACGAAACGGTCATAAAAAATAAAAAACTGAAAAGGTTTATCCATGTTTTAAATTACCGGTTATCTGTTAAAGCGATGATGAAGTCACATGTTACGCAAATATTTGATGCTATTTATTGGTATTTGAACACATCTAGCAATGGTCGAATGTATTAGATGCTTGGCTGTCATGCAGGAGACCAGTGTTCAATTCACAGAAAGGAGATAATTTTTTTTTTATTAACACATCTGGTCACTATTCAATCAGTTTATAATCTGAATAAATTCAATTTGCCAATTGTTATTTGTCAACTTTCAATGAAATTCTATTGTATCAGGTTTCTCTGGCAATCGCAATGAGGGACATTTTAATCGTATGTGGTCAACGGACAAAGTTTTACCACCAAGCATGAGAGAAAACATATTGTTATTAATGGGAACCAGCCGATTTTGAGGGGCATGTTTCTTTAATATGTTCAGTGTCGCACTGTTTGGGACTTTAAAGTTTTGGAAATAATACAATTTGGTAGATCTATTGAAACTAATGAAGTTAGAGATATGCAGTTAGAGAATGATCATACAATTTGGTAGATCTATTGAAACTAATGAAGTTAGAGATATGCAGTTAGAGAATGATAAGAAGAAAAAATGAAAGACAAGAAACATGGAGAAAGTGAAGGAAAGATTATTTATTAAGCTTGACTACAAGCGTTGGATGAATGTAAAGGCAATTGATGAGGAAACTAAAGAGGAACGACTTGGAAGATCAGTGGAAAAGGATAACAAATGTAGCTTTAAAAGTGTTCAACATTACAACAACATTACAACATTACAACAACATTACAACAACATTACAACAACATTACAACAACATTACAATTAGATTTAAATGAAATTAATGTGCAAACAACGGGTACAACTGCTAGTCTTTAGATAAATTAACTTAAAGATAAATAACTAGAGATAATAAAATAACTCATTTATATCAACGATAAGATTGAGAAACACAGTAAGCAATCAAGAGATAAGATTGAGAAACACTTACCGTAAGCAATCATGAGATAAAGATTGAGAAACACCGTAAGCAATCATGAGATAAAGATTGAGAAACACTTACCGTAAGCAATCATGAGATAAAGATTGAGAAACACCGTAAGCAATCATGAGATAAAGATTGAGAAACACCGTAAGCAATCATGAGATAAGATTGAGAAACACTTACCGTAAGCAATCATGAGATAAAGATTGAGAAGCACTTACCGTAAGCAATCATGAGATAAATGAATTCTTTATTTGTTGCTAGTCTAACAAGAGATTGCAGGTAGTTTTCATTGGTTGCAGCTTCTACGGCAAGATGTTGTGCTCTGCTTGGTGGCTGTAAAGGCTTGTCAAGGAAAACTTGAAAAAAACGCAGACACATTCATGAGTAAACAAACTCAGTGTCAAATGTTTGATCAAGTTGTCAAGCTACTAGATGATAGTTGAGAAATGTCAGGAAAAATTATTAGGTACTTTTTCTTTGACTTGATTGTCTACCCCTTTCTAAGATATCATGACTTCCGGTTGGATATTTCTTTCTCGATCTGATGAGGGCATCGACATCAGAGCATGTTCTCCACAGATGTATTTATATGACTTCAGCTTGGATATTTCTTTCTCGATCTGATGAGAGCATTGACATCAGAGCATGTTCTCCACAGCTGTATTTATTTATATGATGTATCTGGTCAGCAGGTCTCCAAGTAATGACATTCTGTAGTGATTCACTTGATCTAGTATTATAATTCGGTCTGCATGAGACTATTATACAAGTTTATATCCATTCTTAGGCTGTTCATCATCAAGTAGCTTATCCCTTCCAGAATTTGGCTTCCATGACAGTAATCCTGAAAAATTATGTTCTCTGCAAGTTGGTCGGAGTCAGCAGCAGTCATTCTCAGATCATCAATAACATCCTGCACCCATCATCTTCTAGGTCTTCCTCTCATTCTTCTTCCAGGCACCATTCTTTCCAAAATTATTTTCTCTAGGCACTCATGTTGTTTGATGTGTCCGAAATATTTAATTTTCCTTGTTTTTATGCTTTATAATAGACAACTCTCTTTAATATCAAGCTGTTGCAGAACAGAAGCATTTGTTCTTTTCTCTGAGGGTGTTATTATTTGCTTTTTGTTCTTATCAAGATTAGATAACATCTAGTGGAAACAGTGACTAGTATTCATATTTTGTTTAGCAGTTATGTAACTTGTGCTGTCAACTGCTGTTGTTTTACATCCCAAACAGAACACAGTCGTTCTTAATTCTGCCTAACTTGGGCAAGTCTTACATCCTGAACAGAACACAGTCGTTCTTAATTCTGCCTAACTTGGGCAAGTCTTACATCCTGAACAGAACACAGTCATTCTTAATTCTGCCTAACTTGGGCAAGTCTTACATCCCGACCGTAACACATTCTAAATTCTGCCTAACTTGGGCAAGTCTTACATCCCAAATAGTACACATTTTTAATTCTGCCTAACTTGGGCAAGTCTTACATCCCAAACAGAACACAGTCGTTCTTAATTCTGCCTAACTTGGGCAAGTCTTACATCCCGACCAGAACACATTCTTAATTCTGTCTAACTTAGGCAAGTTTTACATCCTGAACAGAACACATTCTTAATTCTGCCTAACTTGGTCAAATCTTACTTCCCGAACAGAACACATTCTTAATTCTGCTTTACTTGGGCAGGTTCAGAAATTCAAATTTTCGTTTGTGTGATCTCTTGTGTCTCAAGACATATTTATTTTTAGTTGACATTTGATGAAAGTCATGAATGAAGTGCTGATTAAATCATGATCTGTTCTTATACACTTACATATAAAATTTGTTATACACTTACATATAAAATTTGTTATATACTTACATATACAATTTGTTATATACTTACATATACAATTTGTTATATACTTACATATACAATTTGTTATATACTTACATATACAATTTGTTATATACTTACATATACAATTTGTTATATACTTACATATACAATTTGTTATATACTTACATATACAATTTGTTATATACTTACATATACAATTTGTTATACACTTACATATACAATTTGTTATACACTTACATATACAATTTGTTATATACTTACATATACAATTTGTTATATACTTACATATACAATTTGTTATTTATATACTTACATATACAATCTGTTATTTATATACTTACATATACAATTTGTTATTTATATACTTACATATACAATCTGTTATTTATATACTTACATATACAATTTGTTATATACTTACATATACAATCTGTTATTTATATACTTACATATACAATTTGTTATTTATATACTTACATATACAATTTGTTATATACTTACATATACAATTTGTTATATACTTACATATACAATTTGTTATATACTTACATATACAATTTGTTATTTATATACTTACATATACAATTTGTTATATACTTACATATACAATTTGTTATATACTTACATATACAATCTGTTATTTATATACTTACATATACAATTTGTTATATACTTACATATACAATCTGTTATTTATATACTTACATATACAATCTGTTATTTATATACTTACATATACAATTTGTTATTTATATACTTACATATACAATTTGTTATACACTTACATATACAATCTGTTATTTATATACTTACATATACAATTTGTTATTTATATACTTACATATACAATTTGTTATATACTTACATATACAATTTGTTATATACTTACATATACAATTTGTTATATACTTACATATACAATCTGTTATTTATATACTTACATATACAATTTGTTATTTATATACTTACATATACAATTTGTTATATACTTACATATACAATTTGTTATATACTTACATATACAATCTGTTATACACTTACATATACAATTTGTTATTTATATACTTACATATACAATCTGTTATTTATATACTTACATATACAATTTGTTATATACTTACATATACAATCTGTTATTTATATACTT
The DNA here is from genome assembly GCA_020796225.1 of Arion vulgaris. NCBI lineage: Eukaryota > Metazoa > Mollusca > Gastropoda > Stylommatophora > Arionidae > Arion > Arion vulgaris. Next base: position 3,768,913 of record CM036755.1, read on the forward strand.
ACATATACAATCTGTTATTTATATACTTACATATACAATCTGTTATTTATATACTTACATATACAATTTGTTATATACTTACATATACAAATTAAGATGAAAATGCAAGTGGTAAAAGCAGCTGTACTGAAACAGATAATCGTCAAACCTGAGCCAGTAGCTTCCATGTTGTTTGAGTCATCAATGATGATTGGTGGTATTAGAAATCCAACAGCAATACCTACCTGCCAATAATTTGCAATATTTATCAATCGGTAGAAATTCATCACCAGATATTATTTCATGGCAATAATCATACAATTTGAGCATTCAATCAAAGCATCAGATATTAAGTGTACATCTGTAAGTTTGACATTTTATTTGACTAATTAGCATATTCTCATCAATGATTATTTGACGGATTAGCATATTATCATCCATGATTATTTGATTACTTAGCATATTGTCATCAATGATTATTTGACTGATTAGCATATTCTCATCAATGATTATTTGACTGATTAGCATATTCTCATCAATGATTATTTGACTGATTAGCATATTCTCATCAATGATTATTAACTGAAGTTTTAATTATTGATTTCATAAAGGACCCAATTAATACAGTAATGATTACTACATACTACATTTATATTGTGTGTGTTAGTAACAACAGCTGCTACATTTATATTGTGTGTGTTAGTAACAACAGCTGTTACATTTATATTGTGTTTGTATACCAGTCAACTCGCAACTGGTACTAGGAGCATGAGCGCCCATTTTTACGCTTCATTGACACCTGCAAACATGATCTAACTTATGAGGCATAGACAAATAACATTGGGAGCAGCTGGTCAAAGACAGGCAAGCATGACGAGCGGTAGTGAGGGGCGACTCAAAAATAAAAGAAGAAAAACATCATCACATGTGGAGGCAAAAGAGAGCACAGAGAACATCCTATGTATCAGCTCCAGTCTCCAGTTTCACCTGCAGCAACTGTGGCAAGGAGTACCCCTCCAGAATAGGCCATTACCGCCACAAGAAACGTTGTGATTCAGCGCAGAACATACTACGTGACTCAAGACCTATTGTCTCCTGAGACAAAGAGGCCAATGATGATGAGTGTGTAACCATCAATCAATCAATCAATCAATCAATCAATCAATCAAACAATCAATGATGAGTGTGATAGCTACCTGATTGCCAAATACTCCAAGTGAAGTGGCTGTGGATACTTCATTGGGGCCAAACCAAATGGCAGCTAGCCTTGCTGGTATGCCCAGCACCCATACTTGTCCCATAGCACATATAGTTTGTGCAAACATCAACAAGGCAAACCTGTCTCCAAGTACAGACAGTTTAAGACAGTCAGTTTAAATTTGAACAATTTAAGACACTCACATACAAATATTAGAATGACTACAATAAATGTTGACATTTGATTGACAATGAGTCCTGGAACATGATCAAATGACTATGTTTGCAGATCAGAAAGATATCTCTGTTATTCATGAAGATAATAGTGTTCTTCTTCATCTTCTCTTTAATTCTGTTTTGCCTCACAGCATCAGGATAAGAAAAGATTTCAAGATGGGCTTTTATGTACGATTAATAAATAGAGTTTTTCATTGCCTCTGTTATCTCTGAGGTCCATCCTATTGCTATAATCAAATCAATGGTTGAACACTTGCCTTTCAGTTAAATGTTATCTAAAATGGCATGTACAGTAATGACTAAATATCCAAGCACAAAATAATATAGTTTGACAAAGTACAGCAGACAAATTTCATATTTTTTTTTCAAAGGTCTTTACTGAACATAGATACTACTCACTTCTCCATCATCATCATCATCATCATGTACTCTCTCTCTCTCTCGCAGTCACCGGCCAGACCGATGTACCAGATCTCCCCATAAAATCTATTCATGTGAAAATCTGATTCATGCAGCCTTAGCATTGGTGTGTTTTACGTCACACCTTCAGCACCATTTGGAGCTCTGGTGCTTATCCTTCGGCGATGTGTCCAGCTTCAGCCAGCGTTTACTCGGTTCGCTCTCCATTCTGCTGCTATCTAGTGTTTTTTTACAGTGTGGGTGGGGTAGCTAGCCCCACGCCCAACCTCCTTAGTTGCCTCTTGCGACATGCGTGGCAGGCAGCAGTGGTTCTATTCTTTACACCCCAATTTGGGCCATGGTAACCACACGGGCGATCATGTACAATAATGATATCGTTTTAAAAACATAATTTTTGTCTATCACTTTCTCTCTCTTGTGCTATTTAAACCTTGGTTAGGGCATAGACCCTTGAGTAACTCATACCAAGTTTTTCTATATTTAAACCTTGGTTAGGGCATAGACCCTCAACTTACTCATACCAAGTTTTTTTTCTATCTTTAGCTATATCTTGAAGCTGCTTCCAGTTCTTCCATATATATCATTAATTTCTGCCTCCAAATCTCTTCTCTGTGTATTTCTAAGCTTTCCTCTTTTCACTTTACCGCAGGTTCCAGGAAAGGACATTTCTTCTTATATTTTCTTTGTGTCTTTTCAAGGTGTGTCCTATTCAAGTGTCTTCTTCACCTCTTGGTTCATTGAGATCCGCCTCATTCTCTTCATAAGCTCTTCATTTGTGATCACTGAGATCTGTCTCATTCTCTTCATAAGCTCTTCATTTGTGATCATTGAGATTGTCCCATTCTCTTCATAAGCTCTTCATTATGGAGCATTGAGATCTGTCTCATTCTCTTCATAAGCTCTTCATTTGTGATCAATGAGATCTGTCCAATTCTCTTCATTTGTGATCACTGAGATCTGTCTCATTCTCTTCATAAGCTCTTCATTTGTGATTATTGAGATCTGTCTCATTCTCTTCATTTGTGATCATTGAGATCTGTCTCATTCTCTTCATAAGCTCTTCATTTGTGATCACTGAGATCTGTCTCATTCTCTTCATAAGCTCTTCATTTGTGATCACTGAGATCTGTCTCATTCTCTTCATAAGCTCTTCAATTGTGATCACTGAGATCTGTCTCATTCTCTTCATAGCTCTTCATTTGTGATCACTGAGATCTGTCTCATTCTCTTCATAAGCTCTTCATTATGGAGCATTGAGATCTGTCTGATTCTCTTCATAAGTTCTTCATTATGGAGCATTGAGATCTGTCTCATTCTCTTCCTTTGTGATCATTGAGATCTGTCTCATTCTCTTCATACGCTCTTCATTATGGAGCATTGAGATCTGTCTCATTCTCTTCATAAGCTCTTCATTTGTGATCATTGAGATCTGTCTCATTCTCTTCATAAGCTCTTCATTTGTGATCACTGAGATCTGTCTCATTCTCTTCATAAGTTCTTCATTTGTGATCATTGAGATCTGTCTCATTCTCTTCATAAGTTCTTCATTATGAAGCATTGAGATCTGTCTCATTCTCTTCCTTTGTGATCATTGAGATATGTCTCATTCTCTTCATAAGCTCTTCATTATGGAGCATTGAGATCTGTCTCATTCTCTTCATAAGCTCTTCATTTGTGATCACTGAGATCTGTCCCATTCTCTTCATAAGCTCTTCATTTGTGATCATTGAGATCTGTCTCATTCTCTTCATTTGTGATCATTGAGATCTGTCTCATTCTCTTCCTTTGTGATCATTGAGATATGTCTCATTCTCTTCATAAGCTCTTCATTATGGAGCATTGAGATCTGTCTCATTCTCTTCATAAGCTCTTCATTTGTGATCACTGAGATCTGTCCCATTCTCTTCATAAGCTCTTCATTTGTGATCATTGAGATCTGTCTCATTCTCTTCATTTGTGATCATTGAGATCTGTCTCATTCTCTTCATAAACTCTTCATTTGTGATCATTGAGATCTGTCTCATTCTCTTCATAAGCTCTTCATTTGTGATCACTGAGATCTGTCTCATTCTCTTCATAAGCTCTTCATTATGGAGCATTGAGATCTGTCTGATTCTCTTCATAAGTTCTTCATTATGGAGCATTGAGATCTGTCTCCTTCTCTTCATAAGCTCTTCATTTGTGATCACTGAGATCTGTCTCATTCTCTTCATAGCTCTTCATTTGTGATCACTGAGATCTGTCCCATTCTCTTCATAAGCTCTTCATTTGTGATCACCTATATCTGTCTCATTCTCTTCATAATCTCTTCATTTGGGATCATTGAGATCTGTCTCATTCTCTTCATAAGCTCTTCATTTGTGATCACTGAGATCTGTCTCATTCTCTTCCTTTGTGATCATTGAGATATGTCTCATTCTCTTCATAAGCTCTTCATTATGGAGCATTGAGATCTGTCTCATTCTCTTCATAAGCTCTTCATTTGTGATCACTGAGATCTGTCCCATTCTCTTCATAAGCTCTTCATTTGTGATCATTGAGATCTGTCTCATTCTCTTCATTTGTGATCATTGAGATCTGTCTCATTCTCTTCCTTTGTGATCATTGAGATATGTCTCATTCTCTTCATAAGCTCTTCATTATGGAGCATTGAGATCTGTCTCATTCTCTTCATAAGCTCTTCATTTGTGATCACTGAGATCTGTCCCATTCTCTTCATAAGCTCTTCATTTGTGATCATTGAGATCTGTCTCATTCTCTTCATTTGTGATCATTGAGATCTGTCTCATTCTCTTCATAAACTCTTCATTTGTGATCATTGAGATCTGTCTCATTCTCTTCATAAGCTCTTCATTTGTGATCACTGAGATCTGTCTCATTCTCTTCATAAGCTCTTCATTATGGAGCATTGAGATCTGTCTGATTCTCTTCATAAGTTCTTCATTATGGAGCATTGAGATCTGTCTCCTTCTCTTCATAAGCTCTTCATTTGTGATCACTGAGATCTGTCTCATTCTCTTCATAGCTCTTCATTTGTGATCACTGAGATCTGTCCCATTCTCTTCATAAGCTCTTCATTTGTGATCACTTATATCTGTCTCATTCTCTTCATAATCTCTTCATTTGGGATCATTGAGATCTGTCTCATTCTCTTCATAAGCTCTTCATTTGTGATCACTGAGATCTGTCCCATTCTCTTCATAAGCTCTTCATTTGTGATCACTGAGATCTGTCTCATTCTCTTCATAAGTTCTTCATTTGTGATCACTGAGACCTGTCTCATTCTCTTCATAAGCTCTTCCTTTGTGATCATTGAGATCTGTCTCATTCTCTTCATAAGCTCTTCATTATGGAGCATTGAGATCTTCATTTGTGATCATTGAGATCTGTCTCATTCTCTTCATAAGCTCTTCATTTGTGATCACTGAGATCTGTCTCATTCTCTTCATAAGCTCTTCATTTGTGATCACTGAGATCTGTCTCATTCTCTTCATAAGCTCTTCATTATGGAGCATTGAGATCTGTCTCATTCTCTTCATTTGTGATCATTGAGATCTGTCCCATTCTCTTCATAAGCTCTTCATTTGTGATCACTGAGATCTGTCTCATTCTCTTCATAAGTTCTTCATTTGTGATCACTGAGACCTGTCTCATTCTCTTCATAAGCTCTTCCTTTGTGATCATTGAGATCTGTCTCATTCTCTTCATAAGCTCTTCATTATGGAGCATTGAGATCTGTCTCCTTCTCTTCATAAGCTCTTTATTTGTGACCACTGAGATCCGTCTCATTCTCTTCATAAGCTCTTCATTTGTGATCACTGAGATCTGTCTCATTCTCTTCATAAGCTCTTCATTATGGAGCATTGAGATCTGTCTGATTCTCTTCATAAGTTCTTCATTATGGAGCATTGAGATCTGTCTCCTTCTCTTCATAAGCTCTTCATTTGTGATCACTGAGATCTGTCTCATTCTCTTCATAGCTCTTCATTTGTGATCACTGAGATCTGTCCCATTCTCTTCATAAGCTCTTCATTTGTGATCACTTATATCTGTCTCATTCTCTTCATAATCTCTTCATTTGGGATCATTGAGATCTGTCTCATTCTCTTCATAAGCTCTTCATTTGTGATCACTGAGATCTGTCCCATTCTCTTCATAAGCTCTTCATTTGTGATCACTGAGATCTGTCTCATTCTCTTCATAAGTTCTTCATTTGTGATCACTGAGACCTGTCTCATTCTCTTCATAAGCTCTTCCTTTGTGATCATTGAGATCTGTCTCATTCTCTTCATAAGCTCTTCATTATGGAGCATTGAGATCTTCATTTGTGATCATTGAGATCTGTCTCATTCTCTTCATAAGCTCTTCATTTGTGATCACTGAGATCTGTCTCATTCTCTTCATAAGCTCTTCATTTGTGATCACTGAGATCTGTCTCATTCTCTTCATAAGCTCTTCATTATGGAGCATTGAGATCTGTCTCATTCTCTTCATTTGTGATCATTGAGATCTGTCCCATTCTCTTCATAAGCTCTTCATTTGTGATCACTGAGATCTGTCTCATTCTCTTCATAAGTTCTTCATTTGTGATCACTGAGACCTGTCTCATTCTCTTCATAAGCTCTTCCTTTGTGATCATTGAGATCTGTCTCATTCTCTTCATAAGCTCTTCATTATGGAGCATTGAGATCTGTCTCCTTCTCTTCATAAGCTCTTTATTTGTGACCACTGAGATCCGTCTCATTCTCTTCATAAGCTCTTCATTTGTGATTATCTCATCTCAGTACCTCTATTCTGAGCAGACACCAGTTGATGAATGATTGCAGTTTATGCGTTATTGTTTTAGTTATTCTCCATGTTTCTAACCCATACAGTAAAACTGTTTTAACATTAGGGTTTTAGTTGTTCTCCATGTTTCTAATCCATACAGTAAAACTGTTTTAACATTAGGGTTTTAGTTGTTCTCCATGTTTCTAATCCATACAGTAAAACTGTTTTAACATTAGGGTTTTAGTTGTTCTCCATGTTTCTAATCCATACAGTAAAACTGTTTTAACATTAGGGTTTTAGTTGTTCTCCATGTTTCTAACCCATACAGTAAAACAGCTTGAAACTGTATCAAGTTGTAAATAACCCAACTCTCTAACTTAAATTGTAACCAAAAGTCACTAAATCCTCTAACCTAAATTGTAACCAAAAGTCACTAAATCCTCTAACCTAAATTGTAACCAAAAGTCACTAAATACTCTAAGCTAAATTGTAAATATAAATTCTAAATTCTCTAACAGTAATTTCTAATTATAAATATTGTACCTGTCAGGAGAAACACTAGCACATTTCAACCAAGCACCAGCTGCATTCAACATAGATCCACATATGCAGCAGAAACGTAGACCCATCTTATTCAGGATCCAGGACGCAGGTAAAATGAGAGGAATATATGCCAGCATGTACACCATTGACAGCCAGTCTATAGTGCTGTTTCGCTGAGTGAAGCAAAATCACAGAGTTTACATACATTTATAGTTTAGTTTAGTCGTCAAATCATTATCACTACTCATCAAATCAATTTAGTCCAATAAGTACCCTGATCTCCCTCTCAGTATGTCCATCAGTGTGTGGCAACTAATGACACCAGTTATATGTTGATTTACTATTCTTCGTTGACTTCACATATAGCCCTCTTGTCTAGCTACACCATATTTGGCTTGATATTCGCGAAATCTGGTTAGAGTTACAGATTCATCCTCATTTCTTGAATCGCTTGCGCACCATTTCTCCCTTAGGACATTCAGAATATCAGCCTAGTCCAATGCTTGCATATTTTCTATAGCAGTCATACCTGAGTAGCATGGTCTTTGAGTCTGTTGGTAATCTGCTTATGTGGCTGAACCCTTTAATTTGCTAATCTTCAAAATTATATCAGGGACCCTCACCGGTGCTAAGGAGTTTGTGCACTGCAGCTTAGATATTTCTGTGTAATAAATAGATCGGAGCACACATGGTTACTCACCGAAGTGCAATGATGATGCTCCTATCAATCAATCAATCGATGAAGTTCAGTATTATTGCTGTACCCACTTTTTCCCTGATGATTTCATTTTTGTGATAGTGCAAATAGTCTCCATGCATAAATGAAACCAACGTAGGAAAGGGGGACATGCAAATGTCTGTGTCTGTCAACTGGTTTTTATCTTGGCGCTACCATCACTGACTCTATTTCTCAGCAAAATGTCATCACTGACTCTACCTTTAAGCAAGATGTCATCACTGACTACCTTTAATCAAGATGTCATCATGACTCTTATCTCTCAGCAAGATGTCATCACTGACTCTACCTCTCAGCAAGATGTCATCACTGAAACGTGTTCGAGAATTAGGCATTAAGTTTGGACATGCCAGACAGTGTCATCTATGTGGTAGAGAGAGAAGATATACTAATCAGCTTCTCATGAGTATGGTGTGCAAATGGACTTTGGGATGACTGCTGCAGTGGAGAACGGAGCACAAACGGGAATGCCCAATGTACCATGACATCGATCACATAACATAATATATCACTGCCTCTTATCTCTCAGCATGATGTCATCACTGACTCTATCTCTCAGCATGATGTCATCACTGACTCTATCTCTCAGCATGATGTCATGACATCTGCACATTGAATAAGCTGAAGTAGACAACAGTACACTTGATTGATGTTTTAGATATATTATTACTATTATTAATATTCTTGTAAGGGAACTTACCTGTTATTATTATAGATATTCTGGTGAGGGAACGTACCTGAAAAGTATCATTTGGTAAACTCTGGTTGTAGTAAGTGCTGAGACTGTCAGAGATGATGTTGAGGTGTATCCACTGAAAGGAATTACTAAAGGAGTAGAGGCAAAACAAAATTAGATTGAGCCACCGACGACTGTACACCCGTGGAACAATCACTACGGATGCCTTGTAATCTTCTCTAGGAACAATTATTGTCCCATAGTTATCAAATTTATTGTACTTGTCCATAATGTGCAGGATATCTGTTAGAAACAAAATGAAACATACATGAATGAATCGTTTAATATTAGTAACACAAGAAACAAAATGAAACATACATGAATGAATTGTTAAAAATTAGTAACACACAAACCCACGAGTGGTTACCGAGGCCCAAATTTGGGGTGTAAAGAATAGAACCACTGTTACCTACGCACGCATGTCGTAAAAGGGGCCTAAAGAGGTTTGGCTGAAATCGGATGCATGTGTCCTAAACATGTAGAAGTCTATGCGTTTAGGGGCCTACCAAACCAATGTGCAACGTATACACGTTCTTGGCAAAGATCAAACATATCGCAGAGAGTGATTAAAATTGGTTGTAAAGAACAAACGCAAAGAAGAAGAAGTAACACACAAGAAAAAACTTTCTTCAATAACAAAAAATCCCAAAACTCAAGAAAATAAAACCATTTTCTAGTCTCATTGATATCAATTTCAGATGGGATATGGAATGTATCGTTTTGTCAGCTGTTTGTTAATTTTAATATCTACACAGACAACGTGAAAATGTCATAATAAACATCATCATCAGGTGCCGGCTGACGTAGGCGGTCATGGATCTCCACAAATCTCTGTCGTTGGTGTTTACTATCAACTCAGATGTTGATACTCTACCGTACCATGAAGTCAGGCTCTCCAAGATTCTCTCTCTCTGTCTTCCTCTGTCTACCCCTGATTTTATCGGTTGTCACAATGTGTTCTAAACACATACTTCATTATAAACATATACTTCATAACAAACATATACTTTACTTCATAATAAACATATACTTCATAACAAACATATACTATACTTCATAATAAACATATACTTCATAATAAACATATACTTCATAATAAACTTATACTTCATAATAAACATATACTTCATAATAAACATATACTTCATAATAAACATATTCTTCACAATAAACACATTCTTCATTCTAAACATAAATTGGATTGCAAAATATGTTTATATTCTAACCAACATTGATGCCACAAAGATAGAAATGATTATTTTCTGGGTTTTATGTTTAGCATTGTTTGTTGAAGATATTCTTCCTTACAGATATATTGTTTTATATAAAATTGTTGTGGTTAAATTTCTACTTTTTATTCTCAGAAGAAATACTATGTTCATTTGAATGCAAGATTTTCTAATAGAAATAGCATAGAAAAAATACAATGTTTATATGTAAATGCCAGACTTTCTAATAGAAATAGCATAGAAAAAATACAATGTTTATATGTAAATGCCAGACTTTCTAATAGAAATAGCATAGAAAAAATACAATGTTTATATGTAAATGCCAGACTTTCTAATAGAAATAGCATTGAAAAAATACATGTAAATGTCAGACTTTCTAATAGAAATAGCATAGAAAAAATACAATGTTTATATGCAAATGCTAGACTTTCTAATAGAAATAGCATAGAAAAAATACAATGTTTATATGCAAATGCTAGACTTTCTAATAGAAATAGCATAGAAAAAATACAATGTAAATGCCAGACTTTCTAATAGAAATTATCATTCTGAGCACAGTACTTTTTGTTGTTATTTAAACAAGAAAATCCGTCATGATTGGTACTATCAGTTCTACTTGTTCAATTATTTTGATACCTACTTTGTGTTACCAAAGCCAAACATGGACAATGAGTAAAGTGCAGTCACAAAAAATAACTACATGTAAAATGCCTTGCCTGCGAAAAGTTACCAACAACACCAGAAAAGACAGTCACCAACATCAGCATATAAGAAAGAAAGTTGGCACAGAACCTTGCTTGAATTACATTGAGAAACCAAGAATGAAGTGGTTTGGCCACTTAATAAGAATGCATCCATACTCCACAGTATACAAAGTCTTCTACAACAATAACATCGGGAAAGAAGGCAAGAAGATGACCACAAAAAGATGGTTAGATGGCATAGCAAAATCCTGCGAAAGAGCAAAAATAACAATCACACAAGCCATCAGAACAGTGCAAGACAAAAACAGAAAACCACGACACTGGGCAACAACCCAGTAGCAGTGTGACGACAAAAGAAGAAGAAGAATTATTTGGGTTCAGAAAAACACATCAGGTATTCTTCATTTTCATTTAGTCATAATGAGAAAACACATCAGAAATTGATACATGATTATACATAAGACTTCTGTCAAACTATATACAATATACATGATTATACATAAGACTTCTGTAAAACTATATACTATATACATGATTATACATAAGACTTGTCAAACTATATACAATATACATGATTATATATAAGACTTCTGTAAAACTATATACTATATACATGATTATACATAAGACTTCTGTCAAACTATATACAATATACATGATTGTATATAAGACTTCTGTAAAACTATATACTATATACATGATTATACATAAGACTTCTGTCAAACTATATACAATATACATGATTATATATAAGACTTCTGTCAAACTATATACAATATACATGATTGTACATAAGACTTCTGTCAAACTATATACAATATACATGATTATACATAAGACTTCAGTCAAACTATATACAATATACATGATTATATATAAGACTTCAGTCAAACTATATACAATATACATGATTATATATAAGACTTCAGTCAAACTATATACTATATACATGATTATACATAAGACTTCTGTAAAACTATATATAATATATATGATTATACATAAGACTTCTGTCAAACTATATACAATATACATGATTGTACATAAGACTTCTGTCAAACTATATACAATATACATGATTATATATAAGACTTCAGTCAAACTATATACAATATACATGATTATATATAAGACTTCAGTCAAACTATATACTATATACATGATTATACATAAGACTTCTGTAAAACTATATATAATATATATGATTATACATAAGACTTCTGTAAAACTATATACAATATACATGATTATACATAAGACTTCTGTAAAACTATATACAATATACATGATTATACATAAGACTTCTGTCAAACTATATATAATATACATGATTGTACATAAGACTTCTGTCAAATTATATACAATATACATGATTGTACATAAGACTTCTGTCAAACTATATACAATATACATGATTATACATAAGACTTCAGTCAAACTATATACAATATACATGATTGTACATAAGACTTCTGTCAAACTATATACAATATATATGATTATACATAAGACTTCTGTCAAACTATATACAATATATATGATTATACATAAGACTTCTGTCAAACTATATACAATATATATGATTATACATAAGACTTCTGTCAAACTATATACAATATATATGATTATACATAAGACTTCTGTCAAACTATATACAATATACATGATTATACATAAGACTTCTGTCAAACTATATATAATATAAATAACATTTTCCGTAACTGTTTCAGACCTTATTGTATGAAGTATGTCCTTATTGTATGAAATATGTCCTTATTGTATGAAATATGTCCTTATGTATGAAATATGTCCTTATTGTATGAAATATGTCCTTATTGTATGAAATATATCCTTATTGTATGAAGTATGTCCTTATTGTATGAAATATGTCCTTATTGTATGAAATATGTCCTTATTGTATGTCATTTCACATTTCTAGACCCTAGTGTGCAGGAGGTAGGAGGGCCAATTCTTTTCTTCATGTGTGGAACATCGAGTGTGAGATTGAACCTACAACCCTCTTGTGTCCGATAGACGACGCTTATGATTTACGCTAATGCAGTAGGCCTATCTCATCATCTTCACCTTTCAACTCCCAACTGAGCACAGGTCTTCAGCAAACTTTTCCCAGCTCTTCCTCTCTCTTGCCATCCCTTCCAATTCTTTACATGTTTTACCTATACTTTTAATACCAACTCTCTTCTCCATGTCTGTCTAGGTCTTCCCCTACTCCTCTTTCCCTGCGGATACCAAAACAGTGCCTGTCTTGCAATACTTCCGGTTGGACTTCTCAGTGTATGTTCTATCCATTGCCAGCATCTCTTACTTAACTCTTTCTCCACTGGTATCTGCTTAGTTCTTTCTCTGAGTTTCTCATTGGTAATCTTATCATATAATCTCAGTCCCTCTGTTCTACGTAACCACCCATTTACGAAGGTCTGTAGTTTTCTAGTGGTTTCTTTTGTTGTCTTCCATGTTTCCAAACCATAGCACAGCACTGCCTTCACATTTGATTGAAAGATTATCAGCTTTGTGTTTGTTTTGATCTCCTTTGACTTCCATATCTTACTCAATGCAATAAAGTTTCCCCATGCTTTTTGTATTCTTATCTTGACATCTTTGTTTGTTCCTCCTTCTGTGTCTATGTTGCTACCAAGGTATGTGTATGATTCTACATCTTGTAGAGCTGTTTCCTCTAGCATAATATGGTTTACATTTATTGCATTTATTCTCATGACCTTGGTTTTCCCTTGTGTATTTTCAAACCTAGTTGCTGAGACTTATTATTTAAGGTATTCATTTTATCTTTAATATGTGCGTGATTGTGGGACAGCAATGCCAGATCGTCTGCAAATCCACCTAAGTCTATACTATATAGCCTACTAATGGCACAATATTCCAAAATGAAGTAAAGTAATTTAACAAAGTACAAAAATAGACCAAATCGACGTTTCCACCAACTTTCTTTTGTCAAGTATACAAGATACAACAAGACGTATATAAGAAGAAAAAATGTCCACATTCGAGAGACAGCAAATAAAGTGATCAAGTTCAAGGTAAGTAGGGCCTAGTCGTCAAATGCAAACTACTATCGACAAGTATATCACTAAGTATATCATGTATATCACTTTGGGTGGAGGGGGAAGGGAGCTCTGTGGCTGAGTGGTTAAGCCCTTTGCCTTGCTAGTCGAAAGTCGTGGGTTCGAATCTGGACCGCGGCCTTCTGTTCACGAGTGCAGTTTTTCCAGAGACCTCTAGGAAAATGGCGTACCATTTCTTCGGAGAGGGACTGAGTCATATGGGGTCAAACCCGGTGAAATTAAGTCAACCCTTCGGCTTAAAAACCCTTGATATCACTAAATCAAGGTCAGAGAATATAAACTGTCTTGTCAAAATGAATACATTGAACACAACTTGTATCTTGCTTCTTATCTCCCGATCTCCAATATAATGTTGGCCTCTACTGACAAACTCTCACCTCTTGATGCCGGTATGGCTTCATGTACCTTCTTCTTGCTTTCATCACTTTTCTCATTCAAAACTGCATCAGTATCAAACCTGGTAACGCTGTTGTTGCTATGGAAACTTGAACTATAAACACTAAATGAGTGGTCATTGTTGGTGTTTAGTCGATCCAATAGGACATATGACATGACTGGATGTGATCTGAAAGAGAACACAAATATTATGTTAGTCAATAGAAATTAAATGCATCGGTTTCTTCTTCTTCAATGATGCAATCGTGCTTGGACTAATGTCCCTTCAACACAATCGTATATTTATAGGATGGCTGTCACGCCCTTTTCAGGGCCCATCAACCTTTGGTCCAAACCTGACTTCCAGCTCACTCCTGTGACTCCTAGTAGTTGTCAGCATGCGACAGCGCCCCCGGGTAACGGATGTGACAGGCCGGCTAAACCAGGCGCGGGTAACCGATTCGGTATTAAACCAATCGGGTGAATCCGGGTATGCCAACCCTGCATGCGAAGACTGGACTCGGCAGATTGTGCGGAAGAAACTATACTCTGGTTCAACGGACAAGAAGGCGTCTGCCAGCAACGCGCTGCGGAGCGTTGTGAGCACGGTCAGGCACGTAGAACGCCCTGGTCATCCGCTGCACCCAGATCCTTCTCCAGCCGTCTCGACTTTCTCCTCCCACTGGACACAGAAGGAATTGGGCGAGAGAGTGATATCGACGAACTGCGCAACTCTTTCTCACTTTAAACCAAATCATCGCGCAAGTCACCATTTCATCCATCCATCAAACATCCATCACACACCAAGTCCTGTGGCGATGGGCGAGCGGCGAAGCGGCAGGCGTGGGTACGCTGGCAGCCGTAGTCGCAGACCTGCACACAGGCGGCTCAGGCCATATGGTCGTCTTCTACTGATCGGAGCAGCAGTGGGATTCGGCAGCCCCTGCGTGGCTGAGCAGCCCTCTCTAGGAAAGCACTGCTCACCTCCATGGCATGAGGAAGGGGCTAGAAAAGGTGCCCTAAACATTGCCTGTTCCAACACTACCTAGCCAGCTTACCGCGGCTGGTGGGTACCCTACTCCTGAGGTCGAAACAAAGGAAAGACAAAAAAAAAGGCAAGATCCTTTCCATTCATTTTAGGCGCATGGAACGTGCGCACTCTGCTTGACAGAGACAAAACAGAAAGACCAGAAAGGCGTACCGCCCTGATTGGAAGAGAATTGGCCAGATACAACATTGACATAGCTGCATTGAGCGAGACTCGACTCGCTGGCGAGGCCAATTTGTGAGGTTGGTGCAGGCTATACATTCTACTGGAGTGGTAGACGTCCTGAAGAGAGACGGGAAGCAGGGTGGGCTTCGCTATAAAGACAGAACTTGTTGGAAAGCTGGCCGGGTCTCCCAAGGGTCTAAATGACCGCCTAATGACTGTAAATATTCCATTGCAGTATGGCAAGAGGCATGCTACGATCATTTGTGCATATGCACCTACTATGACCAACCCAGAAGATGTCAAAGATAAGTTCAATGAGGAACTGCACGCAGTTATTGCATCAGTCCCAAAAGCAGATAAGCTTATTATTCTTGGTGACTTTAATGCAAGGGTAGGCTCAGACAACATCTCCTGGAATGGTACAAATGGAAAGTTTGGTGTTGGCCGCAGCAACAGTAATGGGCACCTCCTGCTTCAGACCTGCACAGAACACGATCTACTTTTAACAAATACAATTTTTCGTTTACCTACCCGCAATCGGACATCCTGGATGCACCCCGCTCTAGGCACTGGCACCTTATTGACTATGTAATTGTTAGAAAAAGAGATAGACAGGATGTGCTAGTCACAAAGTCCATGTCTGGTGCCGAATGCTGGACCGACCATCGTCTTATTGTGTCTAAGCTAAATATGCATATCAAACCCGCCAGGCGTCCCCAGGGAAGACAACTCACAAAAGATTAGATGTCATCAAACTCAAGAATGTTAAGACAAACTAGAAGACTGTCTCCAGACAATTCCGCTAGACAATCAAAATGTTGATACAAACTGGACAACCCTAAGAGGATCTATATATGACACTGCTACAGAAATCCTGGGTACCGAAACCAAGAAACATAACGAATGGTTCGACGAAAACTCTGTGGAAATAAAACAAATGATGGCTGAGAAATCCAACCTTTATAATGCTCTTCAAAATGATCCTAAATCGTCATCAAAGAAAACTGCATTTAACAACTTGCTCAGATTCATCCAATGTAAATTGCACCAGATGCGTGACTCATGGCTGAGTAGAAAGGCAGAAGAGATTCAGAACTTTGCAGCTAGACACGATCTAAAGAACTTTTATCATGCACTTAAAGCGGTTTATGATCCAACATCACCATCATCGTTCCCTCTCCTTAGCTCAGATGGAACCAAACTGCTGACATATAGGGAAACAATTCTCTTACGCTGGAGTGAGCCTTTCAGCAGCATATTAAATCAACCATCATCTATAAATGACATAGCCATAAACCGTCTACCTCAAATCCCCATAAATAACGCATTAAATGAAATTCCAACCTTAGAGGAGACAAGAAGAGCTATTTCTCAGATTTCTAGCGGTAAGGCTTCCGGTGCTGATTCAATTCCTGCAGAGATCTACAAAGAGGGCAGTACAATTCTCATTGAGAAGCTCCATATTATCTTCCAACAAATATGGCAGAGTGAAATCATCCCACAAGAAATTAAAGATGCATCCATTATCCACCTATATAAACGAAAAGGAAACAGACATGAATGTAACAATCATCGAGGCATCTCCCTACTATCTATTGCAGGAAAGATATTTGCCAGAATCATTTTGAACCGCCTCACGGCTCATCTTGACAGAGGACTCTTGCCTGAAAGCCAGTGTGGATTCCGTAAAGATCGTGGGACCACAGACATGGTATTTGCGGCAAGACAACTGCAAGAAAAATGCCAAGAACAACATCGTGACCTATACACAGCGTTCATCGACTTGATCAAGGCGTTTGATACGGTCAGTAGAGAAGGTCTCTGGGAGATCATGGCTAAATATCGCTGTACTGAAAAATTCATCAAGATTGTGCAGCAACTGCATGAGGGATGCACGCCATAGTGCAGGACCAAGGCAAGCTATCAGAGTCTTTTCCCGTCCTGAATGGAGTCAAACAAGGCTGTGTGATTACACCAACTGTTTAGCATTATGTTTTCTGTCATGCTGACAGATGCATTCAGAGATGGTAACATAGGTGTCAACATCAAGTATCGTACAGATGGAAAACTCTTCAATCCAAGGAGACTTCAAGCAAAACAAAAGTAAAGTCTGATACCATCAGAGATCTCTTATTTGCTGACGACTGCGCCCTCACTTCCAACACTGAGGCAGATCTGCAGACTAGCATGAACAGATTCTCACAAGACTGCTCCAACTTTGGTCTTACCATCAATACCGAGAAATCTGAAGTCATGTACCAACCAGCTCCTGGAAAAGTATATGCCGAACCAAAAATTACAACAAGCGGCAGGAAATTGAAAGTAGTGGAGAGATTTACTTATCTTGGAAGCACACTGTCCCAAAATGTCACCATAGATGATGAAATAAATACCAGAATTTCTAAAGCTAGCAGCACCTTTGTCAGACTACATAGAAATGTCTGGCACAGATGTGGTATTGGCCAAGCCACAAAACTGAAGATATATCGAGCTGTCGTGCTCCCAGTCCTTTTTCACGCATGCAAAACTTGGACTGTATATCAGAGACACGCAAGGAAGCTAAACCACTTTTACACAGTCTGCCTTAGAAAGATAATGAACATCAAATGACAGGATATGATCCCAGATACAGAGGTCCTGAAAAGAGCTGCTCTCCCCAGCATCTATACAATCTTGATGCAGTCCCAGACAATATGGGCAAGACATGTGGCTCGAATGCCAGATTGCAGAATACCCAAACGACTCTTATATGGTGAGCTGCATAGCGGTAAACGCTCACAGGGGGGCCAGAAAAGCGATTCAAAGATACACTCAAGAACTCGATGAAATCTTTTTGGCATACATGTCGACAACTGAGAGAATGTTACTCAAGACAGATCAGCCTGGCGCACACTTCTTCGACACGGTTCCTCGGCCGCGAGGCGGATAGAACAGCACGGATGGAGCAAAAACGTCAAAACAGAAAGGAAGTAAAACTTCCCACAAGTACAAGTATACCTTGCCAACACTGTACAAGAACATTTCAACCCCATATCTTGCTCACTAGTCATCTACGCACACACAGACAAACATAGCGCAACTACATTCCCTTGGATGAAAATTTGTGTGGTCATCATCACCCGTGATGGACGAGTATCATCATATTTATAGGATCCGGTCACTAGTTAAAACACTGAGATTAAAGTCGAATCTATCTAGCAATCATCTGCTGAATAAGGACACTGAGATTAAAGTTGAATCTATCTAGCAACCATCTGCTGAATAAGGACACTGAGATTCATTTCCAATCTATCTAGCAACCATCTGCTGAATAAGGACACTGAGATTAAAGTCGAATCTATCTAGCAACCATCTACTGAATAAGGACACTGAGATTCATTTCCAATCTATCTAGCAACCATCTGCTGAATAAGGACACTGAGATTAAAGTCGAATCTATCCAGCAACCATCTGCTGAATAAGGACACTGAGATTAAAGTCGAATCTATCTAGCAACCATCTGCTGAATAAGGACACTGAGATTCATTTCGAATCTATCTAGCAACCATCTGCTGAATAAGGACACTGAGATTAAAGTCGAATCTATCTAGCAACCATCTGCTGAATAAGGACACTGAGATTAAAGTCGAATCTATCTAGCAACCATCTGCTGAATATGGACACTGAGATTAAAGTCGAATCTATCTAGCAACCATCTACTGAATAAGGACACTGAGATTAAAGTCGAATCTATCTAGCAACCATCTGCTGAATAAGGACACTGAGATTAAAGTCGAATCTATCTAGCAACCATCTACTGAATAAGGACACTGAGATTAAAGTCGAATCTATCTAGCAACCATCTGCTGAATATGGACACTGAGATTAAAGTCGAATCTATCTAGCAACCATCTGCTGAATATGGACACTGAGATTAAAGTCGAATCTATCTAGCAACCATCTGCTGAATATGGACACTGAGATTAAAGTCGAATCTATCTAGCAACCATCTGCTGAATAAGGACACTGAGATTAAAGTCGAATCTATCTAGCAACCATCTACTGAATAAGGACACTGAGATTAAAGTCGAATCTATCTAGCAACCATCTACTGAATAAGGACACTGAGATTAAAGTCGAATCTATCTAGCAACCATCTGCTGAATATGGACACTGAGATTAAAGTCGAATCTATCTAGCAACCATCTACTGAATAAGGACACTGAGATTAAAGTCGAATCTATCTAGCAACCATCTGCTGAATAAGGACACTGAGATTAAAGTCGAATCTATCTAGCAACCATCTACTGAATAAGGACACTGAGATTAAAGTCGAATCTATCTAGCAACCATCTGCTGAATAAGGACACTGAGATTAAAGTCGAATCTATCTAGCAACCATCTACTGAATAAGGACACTGAGATTAAAGTCGAATCTATCTAGCAACCATCTGCTGAATATGGACACTGAGATTAAAATCGAATCTATCTAGCAACCATCTGCTGAATATGGACACTGAGATTCATTTCCAATCTATCTAGCAACCATCTGCTGAATATGGACACTGAGATTAAAGTCGAATCTATCTAGCAACCATCTGCTGAATATGGACACTGAGATTAAAGTCGAATCTATCTAGCAACCATCTGCTGAATATGGACACTGAGATTAAAGTCGAATCTATCTAGCAACCATCTGCTGAATATGGACACTGAGATTAAAGTCGAATCTATCTAGCAACCATCTACTGAATAAGGACACTGAGATTAAAGTCGAATCTATCTAGCGTATTAATAAGGTTTCGAATCACACTTTGTATGAACATGACTTAAGAAAGACTAGTGTGTTTAAAACCACATCTAACTCTACTGTGAGTTTATAGTTGATTGTAGTTTAACCAGCGGCCACACAAACCATCACAATACAACATACCTTTCATTATGTGCTGGGGAAGAGGTGAAGCATGCATCTCCCAGTGGTGCTATGACGTCAGTTCATGATCTAAAAGTCAATTGCACTTTTTTTGTGGGGACCTGGGAAGAAAGGATGGGGAAGGGGTTTGGGGTGAAGGTGAATCTGTGAAGTAGAGGTAAGCTGCTGGCCTCTCGTTCTAAAAGTGCTAGATTCGTTCCGTGCTCGTGGGACGATCTAAAAGTGCTAGATTCGTTCCGTGCTCGTGGGACGATCTAAAAGTGCTCGATTAGTTCCGTGCTCGTGGGACGATCTAAAAGTGCTAGATTCGTTCCGTGCTCGTGGGACGATCTAAAAGTGCTAGATTCGTTCCGTGCTCGTGGGACGATCTAAAAGTGCTAGATTCGTTCCGTGCTCGTGGGACGATCTAAAAGTGCTCGATTAGTTCCGTGCTCGTGGGACGATCTAAAAGTGCTAGATTCGTTCCGTGCTCGTGGGACGATCTAAAAGTGCTAGATTCGTTCCGTGCTCGTGGGACGATCTAAAAGTGCTAGATTCGTTCCGTGCTCGTGGGACGATCTAAAAGTGCTCGATTAGTTCCGTGCTTGTGAGACGATCTAAAAGTGCTAGATTCGTTCCGTGCTTTACAAGACTGTAAGAGAATATAGGAAGATTTGTCTCTACAAGACTGTAAGAGAATATAGGAAGACTTGTCTCTACAAGACTGTAAGAGAATATAGGAAGACTTGTCTCTACAAGACTGTAAGAGAATATAGTACGACTTACTTGTCTCTACAAGACTGTAAGAGAATATAGGAAGACTTGCCTCTACAATAATGTCAAATCACAATATCCTGAGATCAGCATCCTTCAGATTCACTGCAGAAGGGACAATCACACAATCGTGGCCTGGTGTACAAAATGTTTCATGAACGTTGGTCTAATTTGCTGAATGTGTTAAAGGTGACTACACAGAGCATAGTTAAGCATATCTAATTGTGACTTATCACGGCAGACGTGTTATATATACAAATTATTATGGTAATATGAACAGAGATGCCAGCACCGTTGTCACGTGATCATAGTTTGGTTTTTCCCCTTCTTTTCGTCTGTGCTATTCATTAGTCATGTTAGATAATAGTTTTTGTTGCAACGACACAATCCAGTTTTTTTTAACAGGTACACATCTCAAAGGCTATCTCACTTCTATCCATCTGTAGGATGTTGGCAGCAAGACTTTGACAATATCTCACTTCTACCCATCTGTAGGATGTTGGCAGCAAGACTATGACAATATCTCACTTCTACCCATCTGTAGATGTTGGCAGCAAGACTATGACAATATCTCACTTCTACCCATCTGTAGATGTTGGCAGCAAGACTATGATAACATATTATCTTCTTATTCGTTGGCTCTAAAATAACACTAAAATAACAATAAAATAACACTAAAATAACACTAAAACAACACTAAAATAACAATAAAATAACACTAAAATAACACTAAAACAACACTAAAATAACCAGTTATAAAACACTAAAATAACAATAAAATAACACTAAAATAACACTAAAATAACACTAAAATAACCAGTTATAAAACACTAAAATAACACTAAAATAACAATAAAATAACACTAAAATAACACTAAAATAACACTAAAATACCCAGTTATAAAACACTAAAATAACACTAAAATAACAATAAAATAACACTAAAATAACACTAAAATAACACTAAAATAACCAGTTATAAAACACTAAAATAACACTAAAATAACAATAAAATAACACTAAAACAACACTAAAATAACCAGTTATAAAACACTAAAATAACACTAAAATAACCAGTTATAAATCACCATGACGACAAATATTCTTCTACTTCATTTATTCGAAAATCATGACGACCAATTAAGTCGGGGAACCTCGTCGGTGCTACGGAGTTCGTGCACTGTAGGTAATATCTTCCTGTGTAAGAAATAGAACGGAGCACATATGGCTACTCATCGAAGTGCAATGATGATGCTCCTATCAATCAATCAATTGACGACAGATATTATTTTGTCCATCTCCGATAGGATAAGGAACTGGATCTCTGGTAAAATTATTAGGATCTCTCCACGCGGGGAACGAACCGAATACACCTGAAGCAAGAGGGAAGCACATTTTCTCCACGTCATAGAGAGCATCCACGTCATAGAGAGCATCCACGTCATAGAGAGCATCCACGTCATAGAGAGCATCCACGTCATAGAGGAGCATCCACGTCATAGAGAGCATCCACGTCATAGAGAGCATCCACGTCATAGAGAGCATCCACGTCATAGAGACCATTCACGTCATAGAGACCATCCACGTCATAGAGAGCATCCACGTCATAGAGAGCATCCACGTCATAGAGACCATTCACGTCATAGAGAGCATCCACGTCATAGAGAGCATCCACGTCATAGAGAGCATCCACGTCATAGAGAGCATCCACGTCATAGAGAGCATCCACGTCATAGAGACCATCTACGTCATAGAGAGCATCCACGTCATAGAGAGCATCCACGTCATAGAGAGCATCCACGCCATAGAGACCATTCACGTCATAGAGAACATCCACGTCATAGAGAGCATTCACGTCATAGAGACCATCCACGTCATAGAGAGCATCCACGTCATAGAGAGCATCCACGTCATAGAGAGCATCCACGTCATAGAGAGCATCCACGTCATAGAGAGCATCCACGTCATAGAGACCATCTACGTCATAGAGAGCATCCACGTCATAGAGAGCATTCACGTCATAGAGAGCATCCACGTCATAGAGACCATCCACGTCATAGAGAGCATCCACGTCATAGAGACCATTCACGTCATAGAGAGCATCCACGTCATAGAGACCATTCACGTCATAGAGAACATCCACGTCATAGAGACCATCTACGTCATAGAGAGCATCCACGTCATACAGAGCATCCACAACATAGAGACCATCTACGTCATAGAGAGCATCCACGTAATAGAGAGCATCCACGTCATAGAGAGCATCCACGTCATAGATACCATCCACGTCATAGAGAACATCCACGTCATAGAGACCATTCACGTCATAGAGAGCATCCACGTCATAGAGACCATTCACGTAATAGAGAGCATCCACGTCATAGAGAGCATCCACGTCATAGATACCATCCACGTCATAGAGAACATCCACGTCATAGAGACCATTCACGTCATAGAGAGCATCCACGTCATAGAGAGCATCCACGTCATAGAGACCATCCACGTCATAGAGACCATTCACGTCATAGAGAGCATCCACGTCATAGAGACCATCCACGTCATAGAGACCATTCACGTCATAGAGAGCATCCACGTCATAGAGAGCATCCACGTCATAGAGAGCATCCACGTCATAGAGACCATTCACGTCTCATAGAGAGCATCCACGTCATAGAGAGCATCCACGTCAAGAGACCATTCACGTCATAGAGAGCATCCACGTCATAGAGAGCATCCACGTCATAGAGAGCATCCACGTCATAGAGAGCATCCACGTCATAGAGGCCATCCACGTCATAGAGACCATTCACGTCTCATAGAGAGCATCCACGTCATAGAGAGCATCCACGTCATAGAGACCATTCACGTCATAGAGAGCATCCACGTCATAGAGAGCATCCACGTCATAGAGACCATTCACGTCATAGAGACCATTCACGTCATAGAGACCATTCACGTCATAGAGAGCATCCACGTCATAGAGAGCATCCACGTCAAGAGAGCATCCACATTGGATGAACAGAGCGAGTAAGCTCCGTGACTAGTGATGGATGAACAGAGCGAGTAAGCTCCGTGACTAGTGATGGATGAACAGAGCGAGTAAGCTCCGTGACTAGTGATGGATGAACAGAGCGAGTAAGCTCCGTGACTAGTGATGGATGAACAGAGCGAGTAAGCTCCGTGACTAGTGATGGATGAACAGAGCGAGTAAGCTCCGTGACTAGTGATGGATGAACAGAGTAAGCTCCGTGACTAGTGATGGATGAACAGAGCGAGTAAGCTCCGTGACTAGTGATGGATGAACAGAGCGAGTAAGCTCCGTGACTAGTGATGGATGAACAGAGTAAGCTCCGTGACTAGTGATGGACGAACAGAGCGAGTAAGCTCCGTGACTAGTGATGGATGAACAGAGCGAGTAAGCTCCGTGACTAGTGATGGACGAACAGAGCGAGTAAGCTCCGTGACTAGTGATGGACGAACAGAGCGAGTAAGCTCCGTGACTAGTGATGGACGAACAGAGCGAGTAAGCTCCGTGACTAGTGATGGACGAACAGAGCGAGTAAGCTCCGTGACTAGTGATGGACGAACAGAGCGAGTAAGCTCCGTGACTAGTGATGGATGAACAGAGCGAGTAAGCTCCGTGACTAGTGATGGATGAACAGAGTAAGCTCCGTGACTAGTGATGGATGAACAGAGCGAGTAAGCTCCGTGACTAGTGATGGATGAACAGAGTAAGCTCCGTGACTAGTGATGGATGAACAGAGCGAGTAAGCTCCGTGACTAGTGATGGATGAACAGAGCGAGTAAGCTCCGTGACTAGTGATGGATGAACAGAGCGAGTAAGCTCCGTGACTAGTGATGGATGAACAGAGCGAGTAAGCTCCGTGACTAGTGATGGATGAACAGAGCGAGTAAGCTCCGTGACTAGTGATGGATGAACAGAGTAAGCTCCGTGACTAGTGATGGATGAACAGAGCGAGTAAGCTCCGTGACTAGTGATGGATGAACAGAGTAAGCTCCGTGACTAGTGATGGACGAACAGAGCGAGTAAGCTCCGTGACTAGTGATGGACGAACAGAGCGAGTAAGCTCCGTGACTAGTGATGGACGAACAGAGCGAGTAAGCTCCGTGACTAGTGATGGACGAACAGAGCGAGTAAGCTCCGTGACTAGTGATGGACGAACAGAGCGAGTAAGCTCCGTGACTAGTGATGGACGAACAGAGCGAGTAAGCTCCGTGACTAGTGATGGATGAACAGAGCGAGTAAGCTCCGTGACTAGTGATGGATGAACAGAGTAAGCTCCGTGACTAGTGATGGATGAACAGAGCGAGTAAGCTCCGTGACTAGTGATGGATGAACAGAGTAAGCTCCGTGACTAGTGATGGATGAACAGAGCGAGTAAGCTCCGTGACTAGTGATGGATGAACAGAGTAAGCTCCGTGACTAGTGATGGATGAACAGAGCGAGTAAGCTCCGTGACTAGTGATGGATGAACAGAGCGAGTAAGCTCCGTGACTAGTGATGGATGAACAGAGCGAGTAAGCTCCGTGACTAGTGATGGATGAACAGAGCGAGTAAGCTCCGTGACTAGTGATGGATGAACAGAGCGAGTAAGCTCCGTGACTAGTGATGGATGAACAGAGCGAGTAAGCTCCGTGACTAGTGATGGATGAACAGAGCGAGTAAGCTCCGTGACTAGTGATGGATGAACAGAGCGAGTAAGCTCCGTGACTAGTGATGGATGAACAGAGTAAGCTCCGTGACTAGTGATGGATGAACAGAGCGAGTAAGCTCCGTGACTAGTGATGGACGAACAGAGTAAGCTCCGTTAAGCTCCGTGACTAGTGATGGATGAACAGAGTAAGCTCCGTGACTAGTGATGGATGAACAGAGCGAGTAAGCTCCGTGACTAGTGATGGACGAACAGAGTAAGCTCCGTTAAGCTCCGTGACTAGTGATGGATGAACAGAGTAAGCTCCGTGACTAGTGATGGATGAACTTCAACAACAATCATTTCAATTTGTATTTTCATCATCATCAAATAGCTTCTCCTGAGCAGAACATTGCCACCCCAACAGTCCTCCTGAATTTCTCTCTCATAGGCCAGAAAGAGAGTCGACCTAAGGAGACCCTGAAACGAACTTTGCTGAGAGAGGCAAGAGGTATCGGTCTCAGTTCCATGGATGAGATTGAGCGAGTTGCCCAGGATAGAGCGGTAAGGAGAAGTTACTTGCAGGCCCTATGTAACGTATAACGGTACGAAAGGAATTATTATTATATTATTATAGGCCAGATGTCCCACCTCTTCAGCAGTCATGTTCAAACCATCGGTTACATCCTGAATCCACCTTTTCCCTGGTCTTCCTCTTCTGCTCTTTGCCGCTATGCCTCCTTCTATGATGGTCTTCTCCAGCCCTTCGTGTCTCTTTGCCGCTATGCCTCCTTCTATGATGGTCTTCTCCAGCCCTTCGTGTCTTTTTTTTATGTCCAAAATACCTTTCGTATTTTAGCAATCGAAAATCGTGACATATCCTTTACAGAACGTAGTCATCAACTACAGTAAACGAGTCGTTGATTTTCTAGGCACCACTTTTACGTTCAGTAGTTTGCCATTGCTCTCTGAACTGTTTTAGCATTAGGTCACCTATTATAGGGATAAATAAAGACAATAAAAGAGAATGCGAAACATACAGAGGCATTTCACTAGCCACACTGGTAAAATATACGCTAAAATATTAGAACAGCGCATAAGACACATCGCTGACCCACAAATAAGCCCCTCACAGTTTGGATTTAGAAGAGGAGTGGAATGCACAGACGCTCTATTCACTCTGAGACAACTGAGTGAAAAAGCAATAGAATATAATAAAGAGTTACACTTATTATTCATCGATCAAGAAAAGGCATTTGACAGAATAGATGGAAGTATTCTATGGGAAACACTAGAAAACTATGGAATCAAGGGACAACTGCTAGACAATATCAGAGCAATGTACACAAATAGCCACAGCGTGGTAAGAACAACAGGCGGAATGACAGACTCATTCGAAACAAAATCAGGACTAAGTCAGGGCTGTGTACTCTCATATCTTCTCTGCAACGTATATATAGACAGAATAATGACAGAGACACAGTGCGAAAAAGATCTTATTGACATAGACAATGATCACGACGACCAATTAAACAACCAAATCAACGAATTGCTTTTGCGGACGACCAAAGTTTAATCTATGAAGATGAAGATCAGCTACAACATCACATTAATTCACTGCTAATAGCATATAGGAAGTACAACATGAAAATCAACAAACAAAAGACCGAGACCATGAAAATCAGCAGAACACCAAGCCAAGCAAACATACAAATAGATAACACCAGAGTAAAGCAAGTTTCTGAATTCAAATATTTAGACAACATTTTCACAAAGGACGGAAAACTCGATAGAGAAATAGAGACAAGGTGTCAAAAAGCAAATGCAGTGACCTATCAGCTGGCACCATTACTACAACACACAAAGATCAAGATGGAAGTGAAAAGACAGATGATAAAAGTATTTTCCTACCAACACTGTTACCAGTGCCAAACTTGGTCTCTTACAGCGACACATCACAGAAAGCTCACCCCGTGTGAAATTACATGCTTGAAGAAAGCAGTGGGAGTCACCAGGAAAGACAAACTACGAAATGAGTACATCAGAAGCAGAGTGGGCATAACTTCAGGCACCGTATACATCAAAAGACAACAATTGCAGTGATTTGGACATTTAATGAAATACAACCAACCACCAATAACAGCATACAATAAAAAGAGATCGGGTACTTGAGCTAAAGGAAGACCAAGAAAAAGATGGATAGACAATATCAAGAAAACATTACATAAACACGGATATAACACAACAAGGGCGACTCATCTGGCCCTAGAACGCAAGTTAAAGCTCCCATCCCTACACTTAACAACAAGAGTGGACAGCCAACTACATCTTCCACCTGGGAATAGACAATAGACAATTATAGGTGTCGTCATCATCAGGTGCCGTCTCCACATCGAAGGTTGGCTGCAATGAATCTCCAGCATCCTCTGTCTTTCGCCTTGGTGTTGCACACTGTCAGACTGTAACCTGTCCATTTCTTAAAGTTTCCCTCCACTTATCTCTCGGTCTTCCTCTTGCTCTTCCCCCTCAACTTTCCCTCTAGTAAATGTTTTATCATGGTGTCATGTCTTTTATGTGCCCAAAATACTTTACTTGTATGAATTTTATTTCTCTTAATAATTATTTCTTCATGCCTAGTTTTCCTAAAACTTGTTTATTTGTCTATTTTTCTGCCCATGAAACTCTGCCTATTCTTCTATATATCCACATCTCAAATGCATCTCAAATGAGAATAAGGGACGAACCCTTCCAGCCATCCGAATATATAAATGATAGTCAAGGCAAACCTATACATGAAGAAGTTAAGATCAGAGAAAGATGGGAAGAATACTTCAAAGACCTCTTGAATATACCAGATACTGGGAATAAAACATCATTCAAACCGAGACATGCAAACATCGAAGAACCTGAAATACTGGAAAGTGAGGTAAGAGAAGCTATTAAGAGAAGCCCAAAGAACAAGGCTGCGGGAATTGATGGACTAACAGCAGAAGCAATAAAGGCGTGTGGAGAGATTGGAGTAACCTGGGTACATTACATCTTCAAGAAGGCATGGGAAGAAAGAACTGTCCCTTCAGATTGGCAAAAGCTTTATAGTACCAATATGGAAGAAAAAGGTAAAAAACAAGACTGTAGTACATATAGAGGCATCTCCCTCCTAAGCCATGTGGGAAAAATGTTTGCAAGAGTTCTTGAGCAACGAATAAGACCAATTGTGGAGCCAACACTCAGCCCACAACAGTTTGGGTTTAGAAAAGGAAAAGGGTGCACAGATGCAATATTTACCCTAAGACAAATTAGTGAAAAGACTATAGAACACAAAAATCAAATGAATATAGCCTTCATAGACCAAGAGAAGGCATTTGATAGGGTTAACAGAGACATATTATGAGATGTTCTCGAAAACTACGGAATAAAAGGAACACTGCTAGACTGTGTTAGAGCCATATATATAGAAAGTGAAAGTGCCATACGAACAAACGCCGGACTCACAAATTGGTTTCCAGTAACATCAGGAGTACGACAAGGATGTGTTTTATCACCTCTCCTCTTTATTATATACATGGATAGTATCACCAAAATAGATGAAGCATCACTCAACGCAGACCAACAAAATGAACTGCTCTTTGCTGACGACCAGTGTTTATTCCATAATAATATTGAACATCTTCAAGAACACATGAACTTACTCAACAATAGCTGCCTCAAATACAACACGAAGATCAACATTCAAAAGACAGAAGTCATGACTATAAGCAGAGAACATAAAGATATCAACATACAAATAAATGACCAAACGCTAAAGCAGGTGAGATAATTCAAATACCTTGGAAGTATCTTCACATCTGATAGTAGACTGGATAGAGAGATTGAAACTAGAATCCAGCAAGCCAACAACATTACATACCAGCTTACCCCAATTTTGAAACACCCAGCTATTCCAGTAGTGACTAAAGACAGATTATAAATTCAATCTTTATACCAACACTGTGCAACCAGAGCCAAACATGGGCACTGACAAAAGGACAAGAAAGGAAAATTACCACATGCGAAATGAGATGCTTGAGGAAAGCAGTAAATAAAACAAGAAGAGACCATATAAGAAATGAGGAAATTAGAAGAACAGTCAGAACAACACCTGCTATTAGATTTATTGAAAAACAGAGACTCAAATGGTTTGGCCACTTGGTCAGAATGAACCCGAATACACCAGTTGCAAGAGCGTACAACCTGAAAATGGAATCATCAAGAGGAAAGGGCAGACCAAGAAAAAGATGGGTTGATAGAGTTACAGACATCTTAAAACTCCACAATAAAACACCATATCAAGCAACCGAGCGTGCATTATCTCGGAAACCGATCATCAGTTAAACCTTCTACGCCTAGCGGTAAAAAAGCAGTGAAGGACAAAAGAAAGAAGAAATGCATCAATTATGTCTTCTAATTATAGGTGTACAGACAATTTAAACAAAAAATGATTTTAAAAAAAATGAATTAAGGCAAACAGGCATTTTGTATGAAATTTGAAACGAACAACTAAGCAGAAGAAAAATATGTTAATCGAAACTACTGAAACTGATAACTGCTGATTTAAACACAATTATAAAACCCCCACAAAACAAGCATAAAAGAATTAGTTTGCTTGAAATGAATAAATTTTGAAGGTGTAACTGTTGTAAGCAACGACCTCTACTAAAGTCTGGCAATTTAAGGTCAGTACAGAAAGGTCACAGGTCAGTAAGAAGAATTCTGGGAAGAAGATTAGAGGCCGCCAGACAGAATAATTATAAACAATGAAAGTAGGGTCTGTCCAATTATTTCATATTTTAGCCTGTTAATCACACCACAATGTTAGTCTCTCGCTAGATTTTAATAATTTGTATCGAGATTTAAATGTGTGGAGATGATACATTCTGCCAGATCATGCATTGCGTTAAGTTTTGCACCATTCAAGCAGTGTTGTTGGACAGCCAAAATACCATCCTCCGACTTGCAGAAGTACGTATTCGCAACAACCTTTCAAGGAGGACATGATCGATGTTATTCACAGTGGCAGGTATTTCGTAAACTAAGGCTTGTTCATGGCCCAGATCCAGTAGAGTCACCTAGACTGACACCTCAGATGGTGACATCAATTCTGCAGATGAATGAAAAGGCTACACGACAGAGCGGTGGTGTTGTCAAAGGAGTCCTGAGCAACCAATTACAAGTAAGTCAAATTAAATAAATGTGACTTGGAGTTGTATACAATACTGACTGACATAATACAAAACATGTAGTAAACCTAATTTTACTTTGTGGACATTTATTTTTCAACTTTGCTATCGCAACATGATATGGCTGAGAAGCACATCGGATCGTGCCGTTTTGTGTCTATAAAACAAATTGCTTATAAATTATATTGAAGAATCCTTCAAATATTATGACACAGAAATAAATAAAAATAATGCATAATATAAAATTTCAACAATAAAAATATTTGACTATTTACAAGAATAAGACAATAACAAGTGAAGTATTTTTAATCATATAAAATGGCATCAAGAAGACAATCTTCCTGGGTTATATCAGGAAAAAAACAAACAACCTGAAAGCAGATAATCCGTCAAGAAGATGGGTGTAAGATATGATAGATGGGCTACAAATGTATGCTTCAGATAAGCCGTCAAGAAGATGGATGTAAAATATGATAGATGGGCTACAAATGTATGCTTCAGACAAGGCGTCAAGAAGATGGATGTAAGATATGATAGATGGGCTACAAATGTATGCTTCAGACAAGGCGTCAAGAAGATGGATGTAAGATATGATAGATGGGCTACAAATGTATGCTTCAGACAAGCCGTCAAGAAGATGGATGTAAGATATGATAGATGAGCTACAAATGTATGCTTCAGATGTAAGGTTACTTGCATATAAGAGAAGTATTTAGAAGAGCTGTCATGGGAGATGAGTTAAGGAACTAATTGAAATAGACAAAATAAATACAAGAAAATAGACAAATCAGTTGTTGTGGACACAGAAAGGAAATTGTTGATAGCCATGATACCTGATGAAAAGTTGAGGAGTAAAGGAAGTTTTTGTTATTGAACTAACATTGGGCCTTATAGCACTCAAGGCAAATCCATAGGTGCTTTGTCTCCTACAGATGTTGAAGGGTGTGCATTCTGATAGTTTAGTCATCAGATCATCATCACTGCACATCGAACCAATTAGTCCATAAGAGCTCCGATCTCCTCCTCAGTATGTCTCTCAGTTTAGTTTAGTTGTCAGATCATCATCACTGCACATTGAACCAATTAGTCCATATGTGCTCTGATCTTTTCCTCAGTATGTCTCTCAGTTTAGTTTAGTTGTCAAATCATCATCACTGCACATTGAACCAATTAGTCCATATGTGCTCTGATCTTTTCCTCAGTATGTCTCTCAGTTTAGTTTAGTTGTCAAATCATCATCACTGCACATTGAACCAATTAGTCCATATGTGCTCTGATCTTTTCCTCAGTATGTCTCTCAGTTTAGTTTAGTTGTCAAATCATCATCACTGCACATTGAACCAATTAGCCCATAAGTGCTCCGATGTCCTCCTCAGTATGTCTCTCAGTTTAGTTTAGTTGTCAAATCATCATCACTGCACATTGAACCAATTAGTCCATATGTGCTCTGATCTTTTCCTCAGTATGTCTCTCAGTTTAGTTTAGTTGTCAAATCATCATCACTGCACATTGAACCAATTAGCCCATAAGTGCTCCGATGTCCTCCTCAGTATGTCTCTCAGTTTAGTTTAGTTGTCAAATCATCATCACTGCACATCGAACCAATTAGTCCATATGTGCTCTGATCTTTTCCTCAATATGTCTCTCAGCATGTGAAAACTAACAACACCAGTTCTATTTTGGTTTACTATTCTTCTTTGGCTTCCAGTATAGTGCTCTTGTCTTTCTTTCTACACCACTTTTAATTTGTATTCTTGCAGTCCGTCCGTGTGGTGCGGGGCCGCAAGGAAGCAAAGAATAGTACCACTGCGACCTATAAGGCATGTCGTAGAAGCGACTAATGTAGGCACTAGGATGCTACCCTAGTAAATAAAAAGCATCGCAGAAATCGGCTGTTCAGGCCTACTTGTAGGCGCATAACTGGCACAACGTACAATCACTCTTAGGCTCATATAACATACAAATCACACAGAGTGGTTGACAAGTGGTCGATATGGAGCGTTCGAAGAAGTATTCTTGCAGTCAAGTTAGCGTTGCAGATTTACCCGCATTCCTTGAATCGTTTACACATCCTCTCTCCCTTAAAAAATTCAGAATATCAGCCTGGTCCATTGCTCGCCCACTTTCTACAGCAGCCATAACCACATATATAGAGATAAACTAGTCAAATAATGTATTGATTCCTGTTGGCATATTGAGTGTGACTAGTTTACAAAAGGAAGTCAAAGTGGCATATTGAGTGTCCACTAGTTTACAAAAATGAAGTCAGAAGTGACATGTTGAGTGTGACTAGTTTACAAAAATGAAGTCAAGAAGTGACATGTTGAGTGTGACTAGTTTACAAAAATGAAGTCAAGAAAATGTTTCAATAAACCATATGGTATACTGGGGAATACAGTGTTAAACTCATATTTTTCTTTGACCAATGGTACCCACTAGGTGATGTGGTCAACATCAGGTACACACTGTGTGATGTGGTCAACATCATGTACACACTGTGTGATGTGGTCAACATCAGGTACACACTGTGTGATGTGATCAACATCAGGTACACACTGTGTGATGTGATCAACATCAGGTACACACTGTGTGATGTGATCAACATCAGGTACACACTGTGTGATGTGATCAACATCAGGTACACACTGTGTGATGTGGTCAACATCAGGTACACTGTGTGATGTGATCAACATCAGGTACACACTGTGTGATGTGGTCAACATCAGGTACACACTGTGTGATGTGGTCAACATCAGGTACACTGTGTGATGTGGTCAACATCAGGTACACACTGTGTGATGTGGTCAACATCAGGTACACACTGTGTGATGTGGTCAACATCAGGTACACTATTTGTGGTCAACATCAGGTACACACTGTGTGATGTGGTCAACGTCAGGTACACACTAGACGATATGGTCACATCTGGTACACACTGGACGATATGGTCACATCTGGTACACACTGGACGATATGGTCACATCTGGTACATACTGGACGATATGGTCACATCTGGTACACACTGGATTATATGGCCAACATCATCCCAGCTGCCTTTACTTTCTAGTGTTTCTTTAGTATCCAGTTTGCGCTGGGTCGACATGAAAGACGTATGATCTGAAGTTTGTGCTAAGTCGACATGAAAGACATATGATCTGAAAAAAATAGCACTTTCACTGTGAAGCTTGATCCTAAAACCAGTCACCTATGCAGCAAGTTGACTACGCAGCAAGTTGACTAAGCAGCAAGTCGACTAAGCAGCAAGTTGACAATGCAGCATGTTGACTACGCAGCAAGTTGACTACACAGCAAGTTGACTAAGCAGCAAGTTGACTAAGCAGCAAGTTGACTAAGCTTTCCTGACTTATGGACTAATAGTTATAAGTATAGAGTCAATGATAATAGCCTCAACAGAAATCAAAATGTTACTTTAGTAAAAAAAAATATGATCAAAAATTAGTCAGCAGAAATGAACACAATGTATAGAATATTTGACTATTATTTCAATGTCAACCAAATGCAAACTTGTTTTTCTCTTTCCCAGGCAAATAAACCCATTGAAGACAGACATATAGAAGCTAAACTAACAGGGACAAATAAATATCTGTTTGGAGTGTTCGATGGCCATTCAGGATGTGCTTGTGCCCAGGCTCTCAAAGAGAGGTTGTTTCGTTACATTGCCATCTCAATGGCAGACTCGAACAAATTGAACCAGATCTATCATGGTGGTATAGCAGCTGCTGATCAGTTGATTGAATATCTGCAGACGTCAACAGTTGATAATGTCAGCCCTGACTTGGCCAGCATACACTGGCAGAGCACACTGCAGTTTGTTCAGGATTGCATGGATATGCACAGTTTAGATAGTTCGGTGAGTTTATAGCGGCATTAGACTTGTAGAGTTGCTCATGTCTAGAATATAACTTGTAGGGTTGCTCATGTCTAGAATATAACTTGTAGAGTTGCTCATGTCTAGAATATAACTTGTAGGGTTGCTCATGTCTAGAATATAACTTGTAGAGTTGCTCATGTCTAGAATATAACTTGTAGAGTTGCTCATGTCTAGAATATAACTTGTAGGGTTGCTCATGTCTAGAATATAACTTGTAGAGTTACTCATGTCTAGAATATAACTTGTAGAGTTGCTCATGTCTAGAATATAACTTGTAGGGTTGATCATGTCTAGTTTAGGATTCAACGTGTAGATTTGATCGTATCTAAGATTGAATTTGTAGATTTGATCGTATCTAAGATTGAATTTGTAGGGTTGATTGTGTCTAGTTTAGGATTCAACGTGTAGATTTGATCATATCTAAGATTGAACTTGTAGATTTTATCGTATCTAAGATTGAACTTGTAGATTTGATCATATCTAAGATTGAACTTGTAGGGTTGATCATGCCTAGTTTAGGATTCAACGTGTAGATTTGATCATATCTAAGATTGAATTTGTAGATTTGATCATTTGAGAAATGTTGCACGGACAAAACTGGCATCGATTGGGTGGAAAACAAAACTGGCATCGATTGGGTGGAAAACAAAACTGGCATCGATTGGATGGAAAACAAAACTGGCATCGATTGGATGGAAATCAAAACTGACATCGATTAGATGGAAATCAAAACTGGCATCGATTGGATGGAAATCAAAACTGGCATCGATTTGATGGAAAACAAATCTGGCATTGATTGGGTGGAAAACAAAACTGGAAGATTTGGATTTTGCAAATGATATTGTCTTGTTAAGTAAAAACAACCAAGATATGCAAAGAAAACAGACAACTTATCAAAAGTTGCCCAGCAGATAAGCTATGAAAAGACATATAATGAAGATACCTATGACAAGTAATGCAGATACCAAGCTGAAATCCAAAATGATTTTTTTAAAAAGTTCACATATTTTGGTAGCAATTTTGACTGCATGGAGACACCAAAAATAAATGATGCTACAAATTGTCAAAGCAACATCAGCTTTTAAAAGTCTAAATAAAATATGGAACTGCAAGCTATATAGTAATAACACTTTCGCTGCCACCGACGACAAAAGTCGGCGAAGTACCAACTCCCTTTTGCTGCAGCCGATGACTTTTGTCGGTGGACATGTGCCGTCGACGATGTCTTTTTAAATGGGAGTATGCTTACTGAAAATGGGGGTCCGTGACGTACTACTTCCGTATTGTTCCGACTAGCTCTCCAAAATGGCTGATCTAACATACACACGGTAAACGTCAGTATAAGTCCGATTTTTTCGCGATTTTTCATAAGTAAAAAATTTTCAAAATGGACGACGTAGCTGATGAATAGGGATGTCCAAAATGACTCTTTTTCGCCAGTGATAGTGTTAAAACGAACTCTGAATGTGATATGAATTTGAACTGTGATTCACGTGACGATGTTTATAGATCGATAGCAGACATTCCCAGGGGTACAGAAGTAGATGACGGACACCCAACTCGAAAACGACGGCATATCATACTGTGGATAGGTATGGGGATATCAGTTACTACAATAGCTTGTGGATTATAAAGAATAGATTCCACATATTAGTAGACAGGTTAGTAGCTCATTAATATATGAACACTATTCCATAGTTTAAAAGTCCTAAGTTTATTAGTTTATTTTTACGATTTTTTGAAATTGTCACTCTGAAAACTGATCATTCCAAAAAATAGCATGACAGTGAGCCAGACTTTGTTGAAAAATGACTGGCAGCGAAAGTGTTAAAACTAAATTACAAATTTTAAATTCCAATGTTGTATCAATCTTAACATATGCCAACGAGAGTTGGAAAATGACTAAAGATATAGAAAGTAAGTTGAATGCATTTAACACTTTGCTGACCAGCAATCCTGAGCAGTACTGTCTCCCATTACCAAGGGTGTTTGCAGTTTTTTTTACAAAATAACTGTTTTTAAAATTAAATTCATTAAAAATTTAAAAAGCGACATACCCTTTCAAAATTTTCTGAGCACCATTATGAATGGTTGTTACATCCGAAAAAATATTTTATATAAATTAGTCGCATGATTATGGGATGGCCATCTTGATTTTGTATGGCTATTTATAGAAATTATAGGATATGTTTTAGAACCAGCCACTTTTCCTAGTTTTTAGTGAGTTTGTTCAATTTCAGGGCAATAAAATGTTAGGGATATTATTGTCAATGAACAAAACAAGCTAATTATGAGTACTGGTTTAACGATTGACAACATATTTCAACATAAAAAACAACATAAGTTTGAATAAAATGGACAACATTTTGTTTTAAAGTGTATTGTGTTTATAGAAATTATATGATAATTTAGGCAGCATCTCATAATGAATGTTTGTGAATGTTAAATGAATAAACTACCTCCAGTTATAGTCTCTCTCTGTCTCTTGCGATCGTTCTTTTTGGCCATTTTATCATTCCTATTGTGATATATAAACAGTCTTTGCCAAGAATGTTTGTTTTAAGTCACAGCTTCAGTACCATTTGGAGCTCTGGTGCTTGTCCTTCGGCGACGTGTCCAATTTCAACCAGCGTTTACTGGGTTCGCTCTCCGGCAACCTTTGACTGTCTCCAGCCGACCTGCAAGGCAGCAGGTAGTTATAGTCTGATCTGCTTTCTTCATGAACTGGGGTTTGGGTGGTAGCTGTATGCCTCTGCAGGAATCTTTGCGGGGAACGTTGATAATCCTCAGCTGTATGGTATAACAAGCAGGGTCAAGCATAGAGGTAAACATTGAAATTTGGGCAGCATATGCAAGTCAGGCTTCTTTTCCTTGCAGCCGACCAATTTACAGTCGTAGTGTGTACCTTGGGTTTATATATTTTTCATTGAAATGGCACTCAGTAAATCGTGCTCTGGGGTCAAAGGCACAGTTCTAGGGGCAACATCGCACCAGGTTTAGTGAGCTAGCACTATTCAATATCCTACCCCACCTCCACGTGGTGACCCTGGAAACAAACAATGGATCCTGTCTGGCCAAGCGGGTAGGGATCGAGGGAGAGCTACAGGTAGTGGTAGTAGTGCAAGTACGGAAAAGTAATACAGGTACAAAAACCCTGAACAAAATGCACGCATCTCCTGGCGAAGTCCCAAAGAAAATTTGCAAAAATAGTTGCTGAAACACAAGAAATAGCAGCGTACAAGTCATCTGAGAACAATTCCAACTCCTTGGAGCAGATGGCCGCACCAAAATTGCTAGCTGTGGGGCAAGAATCAATGAGAACGATGCGTAACGAATCAAGTCTCGATGAGTGTCTCTGAAAACATTGTAACGTATTATGATGACACATGAGAAGATTGCGGTGAACTCCGTATCAAAGATCTAGCTCAGATACATTTACTGGGTAAGGTTGATCAAGCACAAATTCTAAAGTTGCGTTTTAGTGCCTAACAAAACTTCCCTCCCTGGGACAACCGGGCAAGGTACTATTTGCATTGACAACTAACATTCCCGGAAGAACTGAGGTGGGTGATGTTGGCGAGCGCAAAATTTCAGTTGCGTTGCTAGCGCCGATTGAAACGACCTGCTAGAGTATCTGTGCGCAGACCCAGTCCAGTGTTTCCTGGGGACAGGGAAAATGCAGAGTAGACATTGCAAATCGCCAAGTGCCGACATGTGACCCAAAATGGCTGAGAATACTCCTATTCAGGAATAAACTCACCATGGATAGAAAAGTAATGCCTATAATGCAGAGGCTTGACCGATACAAACCCAAACATTGACGAAGACGATACTTTTCGGACGCCGATCATCCTTCTCTAGCAAGATGACGTCCAAGTGGCAAACCCATCCATCCCACAGTTCTAGAGAAAGCTACCCTGGTAAATAAAATGTTGGCGATAAATCGGATGTGCTGGCTTAGTCACCATAGGCGCATAACTTGGCACAATGTACAATCGCTCTTAGGCTCAGATCACATACCAACCACAAAGAGTGGTATATATGGAGTGTTCGCAGAAGAAGAAATCGTGGTCATGAAGGCATCACATTTCGCTGAAGAATAGCAGGTTCAAGAAAAGCAATACTGACATCCTGCCTAAACTTCTTTGCTGTGATAGTTGTTGTGGAGTTTGCAGTGTTGTTGCTTATGTGCCAATTGAACTGAGAAGTTTCAGCTATGAAATAATATAATAGCAGGTATCACTTATAGGATTTGTGTGGGTAGGGTTAGCTTGCACTCAGTTAGTTGAAGTGGTTGACACCCCCATACTTTTGTTGTATTTTTCTGCAAGTACTGGCTTCTTGATTATTGTGAATTTTCAGACTGTCCTGTCCATAACACCATTAGAGTGAACATATGAGGTTAACTCTTTTAGTGTCATGCCAGGTAACTGCCAGCGTGAATTTATCTTCTGTCGTGCAAAACACAGGTTGATCTGCCATGTTAATTTGAGTTGCTATTTCTTCAGGAAAATGATTCCTGTTTTCAGATACTGTTCCACATGCACAAATCTGCATTTCTATCAGCTCTTGAAATAAAGCTGGGCTTGAAATAAAGCTGGGCTTGAACTGTTACAATAGAGTAAATACATCCTTTTTTGTTGTATCCATAAAGGTCTTTCACCTTGGACATTGTCCCAAACACAACCTTAGATGATACCTAACACAACCTTAGATGATACCTAACACAACCTTATTTATTACACCATAAGTCTGAGACTCCTGGTTTACAACACATTTCCATACCAATCTGAAGGCGCCCTATGAATCCATAAAGTTCAAATGTACCAGTCTGATCACAAGTAAGATTTTTGTACATGACACTTCATGTGTACTGATATATGTGATTTTCATAGTATCTATTCACTTCATCAGTGATCAGATCTCTCTCTCGTGATCGTTCTTTAGCCATTTTTATCATTCTATTGTGATATATAAACAGCCAGATATCAGAACCTGATGAACGTGGACAAGCCTTCAGCACCTATTGGAGCACAGTTGATTATCCTTGGGTGGGGTGTTCGATTTCAGTCAGCGTTTGTGTACGGTTCGCTCTCCACTAGCCTTTGGCTGTCCCTAGCCGAAACCCACAAGGCAGCAGGTTGCCATTTTCTTTTAGGGCAGCGACCCGTAGACGACCTGCCCTCCCGGGCTTATGAGCGCCATCTGCCCAGCAAAACCGGTCATTTTAATGAACACCTTGGTTTGCCACCCATTCAGGTTTGCGTAGGGTTTGCTCTGCTAACTTTACCTCTGCTTGGCTTTCCAGTTGTTCTGCACATTTGGGTGGGACACACACCCTCTTGCCTGCCATGCTCGCCGCTGCAGTGCCTGCCTCACTTTCCGCGCTTGCCATGTCGCCCTGCCCCTTGGTGGGGCCCACTATGGCTTTGCCAGCGTGCGTGTTAGCTCTGCCCTGGTGCCTGGTCACCATTAGCTTTTTCCTTGCTCACATTTTTCATGCCTTCCTTATCGTGCTCACATTTGCCTGGGCTGTCACCGTCTGTGACTCAACCCGGTTCCCCACCCATGAGATGGGGTCACGGGTTTCACCCCATGTGGACCACCTTTGCAGCATACGTATGCGTGCTCGTTCTGCCCTGGTGCCTACCTCACCATTTTCGTCAATTCCCACTGGGCTGTCCGACTCGAGTGGGCAAAACCGAGTTTCGCCTATGATGGCCCACATGCAACTCAACTCGACTCCCAGCATACTCATCGGCTCCAGAGAGGCGGCTCAAGAGAGAGCATGCGCAGGCTCCAAATTTCACCACACGCGGGTCAATGTCTCTTCTATGGCTTTGATTCGTGCCCCCATCTCTGTGATGGGAGCTAGACTTTTGACCTATGTGGACCAACGTGCGGTCCAACTCGTCACCCAGCATACTCATCGACTCAAGAGAGAGAATGCGCGGGCTCGAGTTTCGCCGCGAGGTTCCACATATATCCTTCTACCTTTTCCCATCGGCCGGGATAGGCAAGCATTAATAGTCACTCTGGGAGTTCACTCGTCTGTGTTGCGAGCAGATCCCATCAAGCATGACTACTTTTGCATCTCTACTTGCCCCAGAGTAGCTCTCCCACGGTACCTGCCCTCTCAGCCAGACTGGAACTACCGTCTGTTACCAGGGTCACCACGAGGAGGTGAGAGTAGGGGATTAGAGCCATCTCCCTAATCCTGGCACGCCGCTTCCTTGCGCCTTTGACCCCAGTGATCAGATCTATGGCAGGAAAAAAAAGCTGGACAGAAATCAATGGGCATATAGTCAGTTGTGTCTGACTTGACATGTTGTTTTTATTCGTATAGAAGAATAATGTCAAGCTCAAATAATTCGTTTTGTGGACTATTACTCCATCTCCAAGGAATATTTACATGTGCAGTTCTGTTTTGGTCTCTTGTACCATGCCAACTTCTTACTTCAAATGTACCAACATCAACCCTATCGTGTAATCCAACATGTTTGTCACTACTGTCACATGCGGTATTATTCACAGTTACATCTCTGCTTACCTTGCGGTATCACTTTTGTCACAATAATCGCTGGCAGAGTCCGAATAATCTATGTTATAAGTCTAGTTTATGTTATCAGACATGATAAAAACACTGGAAGTGTACTTGTAACAAAAATAAAGAATTTTTCACGATAACATTGCTTCAATTGGGCCCAGTTTTCGATATCGCAGGCACAGCCATTTTTGAATAATAAAATAACCGGATAACACGTGATCGCTAAAGTTATCGATACCGCCGTCTGTTTGCATTCAACATGTCCAAAATTCGTCAACTGACGAAGTTGGTCTCTAAGACTTTAAATTGGAAATTCTTCAACCGTCGAAGTTGGTCATCAAAGTGTTATGGGGGACTCTGGTCTGGAAACTTTTTCGTTGCTTTCATATTAATGTAGAATTTGTATTACAATTTTGAGATATTATAACTTAAAAGAGTAGAAAAAGTTAAGTTTTCAAAAATATGTCAATGCGTTGCCATGGAAACAATAAAAATGGCCACCAAACAAAAAATTTCAAATCCCTAAGACTCTGAAAATAATGAATATAAATGAATTCTGTTTTCACTCTAAGATCAACAATTGTAATATCTAAAATATTACACATGCAAGGATGTATTAAAATATTAGATTTTTAATGAATTTTTGGGTAAACGCAACCCCAAAAGCAGCTTTTTTTGACCGAATTTTGACCCAAAAATTTATAAAAAAAATTTAATATTTAATATATCCTAAAAAGCATGTGTAATATTTTAGATATTACAATTGTTGACCTAAGTGAAAACAGAATTCATTTACATTCATTACTTTCAGAGCCTTAGGATTTGAAATTGTTTTAGGCTGCCATTTTGTATTATTTCCATGGCAACGCTTTGACAAATTTTTTTTTACTAATTTTTTTCTACTATTCTAAGTTATAATCTTTCAAAATGGTTATGCAAATTTTACATTAATATGAAAATAACGAAAATAGCTTCTTGATCCCCACACTACCGAATCCCCCTTAAAATAGATGTCTGCGAAAAATAATGAACGTAAAATGGGATAAATTCAGGAGACGTGATGAAATCAGAAAAATGTCTGGTCAACTACTAGTAACAACTGTTACAAGAAGGAGAAGATAGGGTTATGTTGAGCATACTCTGAGAAGAAATGATTTTTTTCCCGATCCAGAAGCACTTGAGCTCTTGGCTCGGTACCATGGACATCGTAACCCTTCGGTTCGGTGCCACAAATACCATAAATCTGGGGAATCTGTGGCTTTTTCTGCCATCCCGTGGAATTGAACCACGCATAAGAGGGATAGTCACCCGTAGTCCAACGCGCTACGAACACGCTGGGCAGACGGGCAGAAGAAATGATTAAGGAAACACACAGCAGGCATTGAAGAGGAAGAGAAATGGTTTATGAAAGAAAAGACATCCTAGAGAAACCCTGAACTTCACTGAGAGAAGTGAGATCTTTTGGATTCAGTTCGAATACACATCATTGTGATACACACACCACACACATCATTGTGATACATGCACTACACACATTATGTATGATTGCACCACACACATCATTGTGGATACACACATCATTGTGATACACGCACCACACACATTGTGATACACACACCACACACATCATTGTGATGCACACACCCCACACATTGTGATACACTTACCACACACATCATTGTGATATACACACACCACACACATCATTGTGATACACACACATCATGTATGATTGCACTTATGTCTAGAAATAAATCTTGCTTTTTCAGGTGGAAGAGACTCTGACAAATGCATTCTTGCGATTGGATCAGGACATTTCCACCGAAGCCAGTTTTCATCCTGGCGATGAAGGACTTTCAGCAGACCTAGTACACATTGCTTTCTCTGGGGCTGTTGGTTGTGTAGCTTTTATCGATGGATTAGATTTATATGTGGCTAATGTTGGAGACAGTCAAGCTGTCATTGGAAGTCATTCTAGTGAGTCTGAGACTTGGCATGCTACTTCTGTCAGCACCAAACATGATGCTGAAAACCCTGCAGAAGTTAAACGTCTCTTTAGCAGACATCCTAATGAGTCCAATAACGTGTTAAAGAATGGTCGATTATTTGGTGAACTAATGCCACTACGAGCCTTTGGTGATGTTCGTTACAAATGGGAAAAGCGAGATCTTATACACTTGAAAACAATAGCAAGTCAAAGCTCAGGTTCTTTCTTTGGTACATACAAAAATTTGAAGTTGCCAAGCACATACCGATTCTCTCCTATCTAGATGCACAACCAGAGGTTATTCACTACAGACTTTCTCCCAGGGACAGGTTTCTTATTATAGCTTCTGATGGACTCTGGGACTCTGACGGCATGTCAGTTGAGAAAATAGTCTCTCTTGTAGGACACCATACAGAGGGTCAACAAGTTCTGGCCCACTTCCGTCCCCCTGAAGATGCACTTCTTGGAACTATCAATGAAACACTGCGCAAACGCAAACAGAATCTAGCAAAAAGAGCAATGGATGAAAATGTAACGACTCATTTACTTCGTCAAGCTCTAGGATTGGAGCATGGAGAAATTTCTGCCCAGTTAACACTGCCGGAGAAATTGGTACGTTACTATCGTGATGATATAACTATT
This sequence comes from Arion vulgaris, assembly GCA_020796225.1. NCBI lineage: Eukaryota > Metazoa > Mollusca > Gastropoda > Stylommatophora > Arionidae > Arion > Arion vulgaris. The sequence continues at coordinate 3,812,754 of CM036755.1, forward strand.
ACTGTGGTGTACTTTGACCCTGAATATATTATGGACTACACTCGGAGACATTAGGTCTCTTGATGGTTGTGCAATAAGAAATACATTGGTTTGAATATTTAGTTGAGAACTGTAGTATTTTAGTAAGTTTAATTTATAACTAGAATTCAATATTTAGTTGAGACTGTAGTATTTTAGTAAGTTTAATTTATAACTAGAATTCAATATTTAGTTGAGTACTGTAGTATTTTAGTAAGTTTAATTTATAACTAGAATTCAATATTTAGTTGAGTACTGTAGTATTTTAGTAAGTTTAATTTATAACTAGAATTCAATATTTAGTTGAGAACTGTAGTATTTTAGTAAGTTTTCCCTGCCAGTGTCTAAAATTTACCAAGTGTTTCCCTGCTAGTGTCTAGAATTTACCAAGTGTTTCCCTGCTAGTGTCTAGAATTTACCAAGTGTTTCCCTGCCAGTGTCTAGAATTTACCAAGTGTTTCCCTGCCAGTGTCTAGAATTTACCAAGTGTTTCCCTGTCAGTGTCTAGAATTTACCAAGTGTTTCCCTGCCAGTGTCTAGAATTTACCAAGTGTTTCCCTGCAAGTAATTCCCTGCTAGTGTTTAGATAGGCAAATATCCCAGGTAAGAGTACACTGTTGAAGAACTAATTAGTTCTCCATGAAGAACACAAAGGATGAAAGTGAACCCATGGAATGAAACAGAACATGCTGAAATAATCTGTAAATGTATAAAGAAATAGAACATGCTGAAATAATCTGTAAATGTATAAAGAAATGTATAAAGAAATAGAACATGCTGAAATAATCTGGAAATGTATAAAGAAATAGAACATGCTGAAATAATCTGGAAATGTATAAAGAAATGTATAAAGAAATAGAACATGCTGAAATAATCTGGAAATGTATAAAATAACACACACAACAAAATAGTTCTCCATGGAGAATTGAAAAACCATCTCAAAATAAAGTACAACACTTCTAATTTGTCATAATACACCATTGTTTAATTAATGAATGCTTTTCTTGTAAACATGACAAATATAAACAATATTATTAGATATCTTCTATTATAGACTTGTGTTATCAGACGTGTTCATACTAAATGAAGTAGGTCATGCTGACAAGTGTATAATGTGCTATACCAAAACAAATGTGAGATTTCCATATAATTAAACTGTTTCCCCCACAATAAAATGTATAAATCTCTTGGTTGAGTTCTCCCATAATATGTGAATGTCTATGTATGAACATGTGTAAAGTGTAGGTGCTTGTCTCTTGTGTCAAAGGTACTTGGTTCGCTCCCTCATGGAGCCATCAGGATATTTTTCCAGAGATTCCTGATCTCAGTGTATGTGAGATCGAGTTCCTAGTCCTATCGGAGACGGATGATAAAGCGTAGATCCAGTGTTTAATTTGAGCAGGTAAAAGAACCCTTGGCAGTTCAAAATCAAGACGCGCAGGCTGGAAAGCCACTACCATGACAAAATTTGTTTTAAAAAAGATTCAAAATAAATGTCCTACCAAATATATCTACACAATCTTCAAAATTACATCAGGGAATCCTTGCTGGTGCTACAGAGTTCGTGCATTGCAGCTGAGATCGTCCTGTGTACGAAAGAGATTGGAGAACACATGGCTACTCACAGAAGTGCAATGATAATGGTATAATTGATCAGAAGAGGCAATGTGTGAATGTTTATATGTGAACAGGCAATGTGTGAATGTTTATATGTGAATAGGCAATGTGTGAATGTTTATATGTGAACAGGCAATGTGTGAATGTTTATATATGAACAGGCAATGTGTGGATGTTTATATGTGAACAGGCAATATGTGAATGAAATCTAGAAATGACATGCATCATTATTAGATAGCCAAAGCTCATGCGCTCATGATGATGATGTCAGATTGTTGTTATTCAGAAATTGTACACATTTTCAGAAGATTTTGTTAAGACCTAGATTATGTCTCAGTCATCTTTTACAAGAACAGCCAGTAGACCTACATTATGTCTGTTATCTTTTACAAGAACAGCCAGTAGACCTACATTATGTCTCAGTTATCTTTTACAAGAACAGCCAGTAGACCTACATTATGTCTCAGTTATCTTTTACAAGAACAGCCAGTAGACCTACATTATGTCTGTTATCTTTTACAAGAATAGCCAGTAGACCTACATTATGTCTGTTATCTTTTACAAGAACAGCCAGTAGACCTACATTAGGTCACAGTTATCTTTTACAAGAACAGCCAGTAGACCTACATTATGTCTCAGTTATCTTTTACAAGAACAGCCAGTAGACCTACATTAGGTCACAGTTTACAAGAACAGCCATTAGACCTGCAATAGGTCAGAGTTATATTAAGAGAAAAGAACTATTCAATGGCAGAGAGTGTCATGAGCCCATTATGATAATGTTTGTATAACTTTGTCATCACCAATGACTGCCTGCCATGGGTTATCTCTCTGTATTCTCAAGTTGTGTAACAATCATCCTTCGATGCAGAGAGTAGTGAGTCTGTATTCTCAAGTTGTGTGACAATCATCCTTCAATGCAGAGAGTAGTGAGTCTGTATTCTCAAGTTGTGTAACAATCATCCTTCGATGCAGAGAGTAGTGAGTCTGTATTCTCAAGTTGTGTAACAATCATCCTTCAATGCAGAGAGTAGTGAGTCTGTATTCTCAAGTTGTGTAACAATCATCCTTAGATGCAGGGAGTAGTGAGAATACAGAGTGCGTGTCTCTCCTTACACAGTTGCTTGTTGACTGTGACCATCAGCTAGGGCTATAGGTAGATTCTCTCCGGCTGGTCCCTTGAACATGAAACTGAAGACAAATATAGCACTTATATTCTAGCATGTTCTACTTGATACTCTTATCCTATATTCTATGCTATATTCTATGCTATATTATCTCCTATATTCTATGCTATATTCTCTCCTATATTCTATGCTATATTCTCTCCTATATTCTCTCCTATATTCTATGCTATATTCTATGCTATATTCTCTCCTATATTCTATGCTATATTCTATGCTATATTCTCTCCTATGATCTACTCTATGTTCTACCATATACTATATTCTCTCCTATATTCTATAGTAATATTCTACCCTATATTCTAATATTTATATTATATAATACTTTCTATGTGGTCACACAGTCAGTTATATATAATATACTTTCTGTGTGGTCAGTTATATGTAATATACTTTCTGTGTGGTCAGTTATATGTAATATACTTTCTGTGTGGTCAGTTATATATAATATACTTTCTGTGTGGTCAGTATTTACTTGTATCAGTAAGAAGTTCAGTTGTTGACCTCTACTGAATAAACATATTATTTTCAAACTGACCCAAATGAAGAAGTAGCTGGCGTTTCCTCAATGTTAAACTCTGCGACTGGTACTCCTCGTTTAGCTACTTGTGGTGCAAACATGGCAGCAGGATACACCACCGAAGATGTTCCAACCTGGTTGTGGGGGGGGGATGGGTAACCAATTTCAATGATAAATACCATCTCAAGATTTGATTTGTAAATAAAAATAAGATTACAAAAAAAAGAATTGAGTTCACCTAGATCAGAGACAACAATGATGCCTACCAAGAACTGTTCAAGTTGACATCAAGTCATCACTGACCACACATCTACCAACAACTGTCCAGTTGACATCAAGTCATCACTGACCACACATACATGCACAGATAATAGCAGCATGAGACATACCACAGACACATGACTATCACAACATGAATGAGAGATACCACAGACACAAGACTATCACAACATGAATGAGACATACCACAGACACAAGACTATCACAACATGAATGAGACATACCACAGACACAAGACTATCACAACATGAATGAGACATACCACAGACACAAGACTATCACAACATGAATGAGACATACCACAGACACAAGACTATCACAACATGAATGAGAGATCCCAAAGCTTACTTCCTTCTTCTTGAGTACCCTAGTGTAATCACTTATTACTTGATGCTTTTCTTCAAAACTGAGATCTCCAGATGGTACTAGGAATAATCGGCCAAGAACACAACGTGTGACAGGTCAACTGCACTGTTGCATCCTGCTGACCTACTTTTACTAACCTTGCTGCTACTTGTTTAATGCATGCCTATATATACTCTACGTTTTGTTGTGAGGGACCAGTTATATACTCTACGTTTTGTTGTGAGGGATCAGTTATATACTCCATGTTTTGTTGTGAGGGACCAGTTATATACTCTACGTTTTGTTGTGAGGGATCAGTTATATACTCTACGTTTTGTTGTGAGGGATCAGTTATATACTCTACGTTTTGTTGTGAGGGACCAGTTATATACTCTACGTTTTGTTGTGAGGGACCAGTTTTCAAATCCGAGTCCCCTCCCATATTTCATAGTTTAAAGTGCTGTCACACTATACTGACAATCAAAGCCTTCAACACTTTCCCAGATCTAGTAATAAATGTGCTTGCCAGAGAACACTAAGAGTTAGTGTTTATCATATATACTCACAGACTGTCACAAAAGGACTCTGCATGTGAGCTTTCTATGAAAAGAGTCGATTAAGCCATGACCCACTTTGGTAAAAACAAGTTCCTATGCAAGTGTTGTCTTTGGAGCCTCAATTGTTGATAATATTGTTGAGTATTGAGATGCAAATTGTTGATAATATTGTTGAGTATTGAGATGCAAATTGTTGATAATATTGTTGAGTATTGAGATGCAAATTGTTGGTAATATTGTTGAGTATTGAGATGCACATTGTGAGACATATTAATGCTGTATAATCAATATTTCAATTTTATATTTTTATGGCAAGTGAAAATTTTACTCAAATTAGATTAACTATAATGTCTGGGCGACTAGGCTAGTCCTGCTAGTCCATTGACAGTATGCTACTGCTTGATAGATGAAAAGAAGTATGAAGTATCTTTAATATTGTAATAATGTACTGATCACTATAAAAGACAGGGGGAGCATAGAAAATCCTTTACAAGACTTGTACAATATGATGAGAATGACAAGCAAAACATATAATCTTCAATTCTCACTTGACAACAACAACAAGTAAAATGTTCAAACGTATAACTAACTACTTACCACCAGACAAAGATCACATTTGCTTAGTTCTTCTTCAGCGTTTTTGAGTACTTTAGTATCCAGGTTTTCACCAAACCAGACTACATGAGGTCGAAGCAGACCTTTACAATTGTCCTGTTTACAAGTTGGTAACTGTTCAATGGGGACTTTGGCATCTACTGCTCCTGGGTTTGGTTCCCTTTTCAATAAATACAAAAACAGAATCTGAAATCAGAGCCAACTAGAAATTATGAAAATAAAGGAAACAGAGCCAACTAGAAATTATGAAAATAAAGGAAACAGAGCCAACTAGAAATTATGAAAATAAAGGAGACAGAGCCAACTAGAAATTATGAAAATAAAGGAGACAGAGCCAACTAGAAATTATGACAATAAAGAAGAGCCAACTAGAAATTATGACAATAAAGAAGAGCCAACTAGAAATTATGACAATAAAGAAGAGCCAACTAGAAATTATGAAAATAAAGGAGACAGAGCCAACTAGAAATTATGAAAATAAAGGAGAGCCACTAGAAATTATGAAAATAAAGGAGAGCCAACTAGAAATTATGAAAATAAAGGAGACAGAGCCAACTAGAAATTATGAAAATAAAGGAGACAGAGCCAACTAGAAATTATGAAAATAAAGGAAACAGAGCCAACTAGAAATTATGACAATAAAGAAATGGGAGTTTGTGCACTGCTGCAGAGATCTTCCTGTGTAAGAAAAAGACATGAGCACACATGGTTATTCACTAATAGTGCAATGTTGATGTTTCTTTCAATTAATCAATACTTATATATCAATGATGACATGAAGAGAACATAGACAGATCAATGATGACATGAAGAGAACATAGACAGATCAATGATGACATGAAGAGAACATAGACAGAATAGTGAAATGTACAGCTGGAAAAATAAGATGTCAATGATGAAGAACAGACTATATAAGTGAGTTGCCTACCCTTTCCCAGCCAAGGCAGGGCAGATAGGACTGTCCTTATTCTGGCAGACATCTCCACATTTGGTACAACGTGTTACGAAGAGATTGCCTGAAGTGAAACATATATGTAACAAGTATTAGATATTGTGTCTCTAACATGGCAGATATAGATATTGTTTGGTAACATGTGGCAGATGTAGATATTGTTTGGTAACATGTGGCAGATGTAGATATTGTTTGGTAACATGGCAGATGTAGATATTGTTTGGTAACATGTGGCAGATGTAGATATTGTCTGGTAACATGGCAGATGTAGATATTGTTTGGTAACATGTGGCAGATGTAGATATTGTCTGGTAACATGGCAGATGTAAGAAATAAAGAAGATAGTAGGTCAGGCCAAGAGAGTGGTTCAGGCGAGGAAAGTAGATCAGGAGATGAGAGTAGGTCAGTCTAGGAAAGTAGGTTGAGAGGAGATTAGGTCAGGCCAAGAGAGTAGGTCAGATGAAGAGAGTAGGTCTATGATATTCTCAGAGCATGCAGCTTTATGTAAGACAAGACAGATCCTACCATGGGGGTTAAAGGGACAATGTCACGCTGGGATTAGCAAGCTGGTACTAATCAAGATCCTACCCCAATTCCATGTGGTGACCCTGGTAACAGACATTGGTTCCTGTCTGTCTAAGGGTGTAGGGATCGAGGGAGGGTTACTCTGATATAGGTAGTGTTGCAGATGTGGTCATGCTGTATGAGATCCGCTCGCAACACAGATGAGCGGAATCCCAGAGTGACTATTAATGCATGTCTCTCCCGGCCGAAGGGAAAAGCGGAACGGATAACCATAAAGGGATGAGATGTGCATCCAGAGAAGAGACATGGGCCCACATGGAGAAAAACTTATGCCCGAGATGAGTTGCACGTGGGCCCACATAGGACGAAGCTCGGAGCCCTGAGGTGGGGGCCCGACTTGAACACAGTGTCCGGACAGTCTAGAGGTATGGCAAATGTGAAGATGGTGAGAACTGATGGAAATTTTGTGGGGCAGACACTAGGGCAGAGCGAGCTTGCATGCGGATGATGCACGGTTGGGCCCACTGGTGGGCAGATGTGCACGGCGCTGATGGTGGAGCAAAGAGAGGGCGTGACAGGCGTAGGGGTGAGTGAACCACCCAAATGTGCAAACAAACTGGAAAGTCAAGCAGAGACTTGAATCCAGTGCGCGTTTCCGCTAGCAGGGAACTACTACTGCCTTGTTAGATTGGGGACAATCAAAGCCTAGCGGAGTAAACCGTACACAAAGCTGGACAGAAGGAAAACCAAGTTGTCCACAAAAAGACCGGCAACCTGGACAGATTACGCCCAACAGCCCGAGAAGGTAGGTCATCTAAGGGTCGCTACCCTAAAGAAAATAGCAACCTGCTGCCTTGCAGGTTGGCTGGGACAGTCAAAGGCTGACAGCAAGCAAACCCAGTAAACGCTGGTTGAAATCGAACACATCGCCGAAGGACAAACACCAGAGCTCCAAATAGTACTGAAGATTGTGAACGTATCAAACCCGTTCTTGGTGTTAGGCTGTTTTTATATCACAATAAGTATTATAAAAATGGCCGTAAGAGAACGATCGAGATCTTACCATGCAGTTCTTTGATATTCTGAGAGCCTGCAGTTCTATGATATTCTCAGAGCCTGCAGTTCTACGATATTCTCAGAGCCTGCAGCTTTATGTACGACAAGACATACCCTACCATGCAGTTCTAAGATATTCTCAGAGCCTGCAGCTTTATGTACGACAAGACATACCCTACCATGCAGTTCTATGATATTCTCAGAGCCTGCAGCTTTGTGTAATCCATCAATGTTCTGTGTAACAACCACCACTCTTCTTCCCTGAGGTTTCAATCTCTTTTCAAGGTCAGCTATGGCAGTGTGTGCCTAAGAACAATCATAAGAAAGTTAACATTCATACCTTCTCAGAGAGATGATACACTTGCTCTATGATAAAGTTAACACTCATACCTTCTCAGAGAAATAATACACTTGCTCTATGATAAAGTTAACACTCATACCTTCTCAGAGAAATGATACACTTGCTCTATCATAAAGTTAACATTCATACCTTCTCAGAGAGATGTTACACTTGCTCTATGATAAAGTTAACATTCATACCTTCTCAGAGAAATGATACACTTGCTCTATCATAAAGTTAACACTCATACCTTCTCAGAGAATGACAGCACTGCTGCATTACAGAGGTGTCACACATGCCCTCTCAAAGACAATACTGCTGCTCCCTGAGAGAATTAACATCCCTGTTCTCTTAGAGTGATAGTGCTGTGAAATTATTTCTTACCAAAATTCAATATCAGTTCTGTTCTTCTTCTTTTTCTTCCTACTTTGAGGTAAGTTGTGTCTCGTATGATAATTATATGTTCTGTTTCCTACTTTGAGGTAAGTTGTGTCTGGTATGATAATTATATGTTCTGTGTCCTACTTTGAGGTCAGTTGTGTCTCGTATGATAATTATATGTTCTGTGTCCTACTTTGAGGTCAGTTGTGTCTGGTATGATAATTATATGTTCTGTGTCCTACTTTGAGGTAAGTTGTGTCTCGTATGATAATTATATGTTCTGTTTCCTACTTTGAGGTAAGTTGTGTCTCGTATGATAATTATATGTTCTGTTTCCTACTTTGAGGTCAGTTGTGTCTCGTATGATAATTATATGTTCTGTTTCCTACTTTGAGGTAAGTTGTGTCTCGTATGATAATTATATGTTCTGTTTCCTACTTTGAGGTAAGTTGTGTCTCGTATGATAATTATATGTTCTGTTTCCTACTTTGAGGTCAGTTGTGTCTCGTATGATCATTATATGTCTAGCCTAGTGCTATCTTTGTCTTCAATGACCTAGTGACACTTGGACTCCTTTGGTCTAGTGTTATGTAGTGCTATCTGCATGTGCTCTGTTTATTGTAAGTTGCTCTTTTGTTCTGTATGATGTTTTCATTTATCTGACCTTGAAGCAAGACAGATTTTCTTGAAAGCATCCAACACTTGACATCTGAAGAGGTGGTGGTGGTGGTCAACAGTTTCATGATAATGTGCACACAGTTGGAGCACCGGAGTACTGGAGTATGTTGTGGTTAATTTTGATTATAATTATTTAGTTGTCCTTCTTTCTTTTCTCTAATTATGTTTTGCCTCACAGCGTCAGGATAAGAAGAGATTTGTCTCACAGCATCAGGATAAGAAGAGATTTGTCTCACAGCGTCAGGATAAGAAGAGATTTGTCTCACAGCGTCAGGATAAGAAGAGATTTGTCTCACAGCGTCAGGATAAGAAGAGATTTGTCTCACAGCGTCAGGATAAGAAGAGATTTGTCTCACAGCGTCAAGTTAAGAAGAGATTTGTCTCACAGCGTCATGATAAGAAGAGATTTGTCTCACAGCATCAGGATAAGAAGAGATTTGTCTCACAGCATCAGGATAAGAAGAGATTTGTCTCACAGTGTCAGGATAAGAAGAGATTTGTCTCACAGCGTCAGGATAAGAAGAGATTTGTCTCACAGCGTCAGGATAAGAAGAGATTTGTCTCACAGCATCATGATAAGAAGAGATTTGTCTCACAGCATCAGGATAAGAAGAGATTTGTCTCACAGCATCAGGATAAGAAGAGATTTGTCTCACAGCATCAGGATAAGAAGAGATTTGTCTCACAGCGTCAGGATAAGAAGAGATTTGTCTCACAGCGTCAGGATAAGAAGAGATTTGTCTCACAGCGTCAAGTTAAGAAGAGATTTGTCTCACAGCGTCATGATAAGAAGAGATTTGTCTCACAGCGTCAGGATAAGAAGAGATTTGCCTCACAGCGTCAGGATAAGAAGAGATTCGTCTCACAGCGTCAGGATAAGAAGAGATTTGTCTCACAGCATCAGGATAAGAAGAGATTTGTCTCACAGCGTCAGGATAAGAAGAGATTTGTCTCACAGCGTCAGGATAAGAAGAGATTTGTCTCACAGCATCAGGATAAGAAGAGATTTGTCTCACAGCGTCAGGATAAGAAGAGATTTGTCTCACAGCGTCAGGATAAGAAGAGATTTGTCTCACAGCGTCAAGTTAAGAAGAGATTTGTCTCACAGCGTCATGATAAGAAGAGATTTGTCTCACAGCGTCAGGATAAGAAGAGATTTGCCTCACAGCGTCAGGATAAGAAGAGATTTGCCTCACAGCGTCAGGATAAGAAGAGATTTGTCTCACAGCGTCAGGATAAGAAGAGATTTGTCTCACAGCGTCAGGATAAGAAGAGATTTGTCTCACAGCGTCAGGATAAGAAGAGATTTGTCTCACAGCATCAGGATAAGAAGAGATTTGTCTCACAGCATCAGGATAAGAAGAGATTTGTCTCACAGCGTCAGGATAAGAAGAGATTTGTCTCACAGTGTCAGGATAAAATGAGATTTGTCTCACAGCGTCAGGATAAAATGAGATTTGTCTCACAGCGTCAGGATAAGAAGAGATTTGCCTCACAGCGTCAGGATAAGTAGAGATTTGTCTCACAGTGTCAGGATAAGAAGAGATTTGTCTCACAGCATCAGGATAAAAAGAGATTTGCCTCACAGCATCAGGATAAGAAGAGATTTCTAAAACTGGCTTTTGTGTGCACTTCTATAATCTTGTTTTGCCTCACAGCGTCAGGATAAAAAGAGATTTCTATAATTGGCTTTTGTGTGCGCTTCATAAATAGTGTCTTTCGTCTCCTCTGTTATCTCTGAGGTCCAGCTTTTGCGTGGCCTGCCTTTGCTTTATATCCATTGTATCGGAGTAAAATTTTTTGGATTAGGATATTTGCTAGTCATAACTTCTCGTCTGTAATGATAGAACTCCCATACCAATGATAGATGGAAGAAAATACTTACAGGATTAGGATATTTGCTAGTCATAACTTCTCGTCTGTAATGATAGAACTCCCATACCAATGATAGATGGAAGAAAATACTTACAGGATTAGGATATTTGCTAGTCATAACTTCTCGTCTGTAATGATAGAACTCCCATACCAATGATAGATGGAAGAAAATACTTACAGGATTAGGATATTTGCTAGCCATAACTTCTCGTCTGTAATGATAGAACTCCCATACCAACGATGGATTGGATCTAAATGCTTCTGGTGTCGCTAGATCCTAACATTATAAAATAAATTATGTTCAGATCGTAACATTATAAAATAAATTATGTTCAGATCGTAACATTATAAAATAAATTATGTTCAGATCGTAACATTATAAAATAAATTATGTTCAGATCGTAACATTATAAAATAAATTATGTTCAGATCGTAACATTATAAAATAAATTATGTTCAGATCGTAACATTATAAAATAAATTATGTTCAGATCGTAACATTATAAAATAAATTATGTTCAGATCGTAACATTATAAAATAAATTATGTTCAGATCGTAACATTATAAAATAAATTATGTTCAGATCGTAACATTATAAAACAGTATACAAGACATGTGAGCGTCTGTAGCTTAAGCAGTAGCGAGCTCTATCAAAACCCAAGCGTACCTGGAACAAACTCTGAGGCAGGCAGTTTGGAAGCAAATTCGTTTCCGTGGGATTTTAAGAAAGGTAAAAGTTAACCTCACTATTCAGAAAGCAATGGCAAACTACTGAAAGTATAAGTGGTGCCTAGAAAATCAACGACTCGTTTACTGTGGTTGATGGACTTCCTGTAAAGTATATGCCATGATTTTCATTTTTTCCTACAAGACAGGAATGACTAAACACATCCCAAATGACCCATTTAACCTTTACTTTGTACCAGGGAATGCAGGAGTACAAGGTAATGATTGAGCAGATCACCTGGCTAATACAACAGTGGTCAAGGAAGGACAGTCAAAGGATAGTGCAGACATCATCAATGTCATAATAGAAGCAGTTTTTACAGATGACTTTGAAAACACTTATACACCTGTATCACTATCCAGAGTGTAGGAGATGGTAACTACCAGACATAAACACTTTGTCAGAGACACAAGTCCAGAGTGTAGGAGATGGTAACTACCAGACATAAACACATTGTCAGAGACACAAGTCCAGAGTGTAGGAGATGGTAACTACCAGACATAAACACTTTGTCAGAGTGTAGGAGATGATAACTACCAGGTATAAACACATCGTCAGAGTGTAGGAGATGGTAACTACCAGGCATAAACACTTTGTTAGAGACACAAGTCCAGAGTGTAGGAGATGGTAACTACCAAGTATAAACACTTTGTCAGTGTAGGAGATGGTAACTACCAGACATAAACACATCGTCAGAGTGTAGGAGATGGTAACTACCAGGTAAAACACATCGTCAGAGTGTAGGAGATGGTAACTACCAGGCATAAACACATTGTCAGAGTGTAGGAGATGGTAACTACCAGGTAAAACACATCGTCAGAGTGTAGGAGATGGTAACTACCAGGCATAAACACATTGTCAGAGACACAAGTCCAGAGTGTAGGAGATGGTAACTACCAGACATAAACACATCGTCAGAGTGTAGGAGATGGTAACTACCAGACATAAACACATCGTCAGAGTGTAGGAGATGGTAACTACCAGGTATAAACACATTGTCAGAGACACAAGTCCAGAGTGTAGGAGATGGTAACTACCAGACATAAACACTTTGTCAGAGTGTAGGAGATGATAACTACCAGGTATAAACACATCGTCAGAGTGTAGGAGATGGTAACTACCAGGCATAAACACTTTGTTAGAGACACAAGTCCAGAGTGTAGGAGATGGTAACTACCAAGTATAAACACTTTGTCAGTGTAGGAGATGGTAACTACCAGACATAAACACATCGTCAGAGTGTAGGAGATGGTAACTACCAGGTAAAACACATCGTCAGAGTGTAGGAGATGGTAACTACCAGGCATAAACACATTGTCAGAGACACAAGTCCAGAGTGTAGGAGATGGTAACTACCAGACATAAACACATCGTCAGAGTGTAGGAGATGGTAACTACCAGACATAAACACATCGTCAGAGTGTAGGAGATGGTAACTACCAGGCATAAACACATTGTCAGAGACACAAGTCCAGAGTGTAGGAGATGGTAACTACCAGACATAAACACATTGTCAGAGACACAAGTCCAGAGTGTAGGAGATGGTAACTACCAGACATAAACACATCGTCAGAGTGTAGGAGATGGTAACTACCAGGTATAAACACATCGTCAGAATGTAGGAGATGGTAACTACCAGACATAAACACATTGTCAGAGACACAAGTCCAGAGTGTAGGAGATGGTAACTACCAGACATAAACACATCGTCAGAGTGTAGGAGATGGTAACTACCAGGTATAAACACATCGTCAGAGTGTAGGAGATGGTAACTACCAGGTATAAACACATCGTCAGAGTGTAGGAGATGGTAACTACCAGACATAAACACTTTGTCAGACACAAGTCATTGACCACATTGGACAATCTGCATGTGATTATAGTCGAAAGAGCTACTCCCGCCAATGCTCCAGAACAATCACTTGTTGACCACTCTATGTGACATTTGTGTGATTTACATCAGAGAGAGTACTGGGTAACCACTTGAACAGACAGACAGAGAGTTTGTGTTCACTTGCGCAATCAATTTTCAGCTGTTTATTTTGATCTTTGACTGATTTGCGCCAGGGAACATTCATGTGCTGTGGGTATCATCCTACGCATGCAGGACAATCGTATCAGAAAAGTGTCGACCTTTGGGATGTTTTACTTTTCTGGCTTTGATGAGGTTATTTTAAACTAGAGACATTCTCAAACTATCTGTGTGTCAACACCGGACAATTTGAGGTTCTTACACTGTATTTTCCCAATGAAAGGACAGGACACATGAGCTTGACCACAAGTAAACGAGAAGGGCAGTTACATTGGATGCTAGAGCGCAACTTTTGATTTTGTGCTTGTCAACATCACCCAGTGATGGTAGTTTCCAGTGAGGGTAGTTTTTTCAGGCACAAGAACACAACTTTAGAATTTGTACTCTGCCAACATCACACCCCCAAACCACCCACCCCGGTGGTCCCAGGGAGGGCTGTTCATTAAGCTTAAGAGCACAACTTTGGACATTACCAAACCTGTTCACCTGCGCTTGGCCGCTGGTACGGAGTTTACTGCAGTTTTCTCTTGTGTCGACACAACACATTGCATCGATCTAAACGAGTCTTGCAGAGAGCGGGCAAGTACAGTGCGACTCTTGGTGATGCTTACAGACATCTCTAACCATGCTTTTTCTCCATTTTTCCTGTCATTGGTTTTGTATTTGTGCAAGTTTTCTATCACTAGACATCGTCCAGGAGAAACGTGTAGGCGCTTCCACTAGGAGATTCTGCTTATCTATATTGCAAACACATCTATATTACGAACACATCTATATTACAAACACATCTATTTTGCAAATAGATCTTATAGTATTCATATATGCATTTACGCTACTACCTATCACAGGGTAGCTCTTCTTTGATCCTACTTACTTTGCCGGACTACAGTGTGATAGTCTGTTTCCAGGGCCACCATATGGAGCTGAAGTAGAGTCTTAGTCAGTGCCAGCTCACTGACCCTGACACAGCCTTGTTACTTTATTTTATTATGCCTTTAAACTTCATCAGACACAGAGAACATTATCAGACACAGAGAACATTATCAGACACAGAGAACATTATCAGATACAGAGAACATTATCAGACATAGAGAACATTATCACAGAGAACATTATCAGACACAGAGAACATTATCAGACACAGAGAACATTATCAGAAACAGAGAACATTATCAGATACAGAGAACATTATCAGATACAGAGAACATTATCAGATATAGAGAACATTATCATAGAGAACATTATCAGACATAGAGAACATTATCAGACACAGAGAACATTATCATAGAGAACATTATCATAGAGAACATTATCAGATATAGAGAACATTATCATAGAGAACATTATCACAGAGAACATTATCAGACACAGAGAACATTATCAGACACAGAGAACATTATCAGATACAGAGAACATTATCATAGAGAACATTATCATAGAGAACATTATCACAGAGAACATTATCAGCCAATGAGAAGATATGTATGAGTGTAACAAACCTGAGCTTGCCACTTTCTCCAGTATCCACCAGCCCCTCTAAAAGTTGGCACTCCACCCCGGCACTGACACCAGCTCCTGTCAGGACAACTATATGCTTTGCTCGACTCAGGCAGTCTTTGAATTTAATCATATCAGAACTTGGTCTGAGAAACTAATGGAGATGGTACACAAACAAGCATTGGTCAGTTAATGGTTACTGACCAACGTGGTCATCTTTACATCTCAAATACACCTGCATAAATACACACACACACACCAGCGTAAGCCCACCCACCTGCATAAGTACATACACACCTGCATAAGTACACATACATCTGTATAAGTACACACACCTGCATACATACATACATACACATGCGTAAGTACACACCTGCATAAGCACACACACATACCTGCATAAGTACACACATACACACACCTGCATAAGCACATACACCTGCATAAGCACACATACACACCTGCATAAACACACACACAACTGTATAAGTATGCACACACGCACCTGCCTAAGCGCACACACACCTGCATAAGCACACACACACCTGCATCAGTATATGCATGTGAAAGTAGGTCAGCACATCTGATTTCTGAGATGCTTTTTATTTACTAGGTAGCTTTCCTAGGCCCCTATCTGTCACCTCTTATGACATACCTTGTAGGTTCAGCCATGATTCCCTTCTGAGAGTTGTTTAAACATGTCCAGTTTGACAAGGTGTACACATAATATTCTACATAAAGTTAAATCTTACCTCAGCCATGATTCCCTTCTGAGAGTTGGTCAAACATGTCCAGTTTGACAAGGTGTACACATAATAAATATTGTACATAAAGTTAAATCTTACCTCAGCCATGATTCCCTTCTGAGAGTTGGTCAAACATGTCCAGTTTGACAAGGTGTACACATAATAAATATTGTACATAAAGTTAAATCTTACCTCAGCCATGATTCCCTTCTGAGAGTTGGTCAAACAGTTTAACTTGTGACTAGTCAAGTTGAAACTAAACCAAGTGTACACACGCCTTCTGTTATATATCCTGGTAAACATTTGAGAGTACTTCCGTGTTTGTGTTGACACACTGAGGACAGACAGGTGGGGGTGAGATAGAAATGTGTGTGTCCTGTGCAAAGTTACAGTGTATTGTTAAGATCATGTACAAACAACACAATCATTCTGGTTAAATGTTCTCTCAACAAAAACGTTTTCTATTTTTACAATTAGTGAATAGAGATAGAATTTGCCTTCTGGACTCCAGCTTCTATTTCACTGTTGAGTCTTCCATCTTCTGTCAATATGCTTTGTAAGTATTGAAACTCTTGTTTGCTTGTACTACATTTGATCTTCTTCTTCTCTTCCACCATTTACTTCTTTATAGAAGTGTTTGGGGTGAAACGTAGTGATCTTGTGTGTGCTTGTTTAAAGGCAGTTTGTAAGCTGATATTCATTTTCATAAGGCTATTCTTGATGCTGTCGCTCCATCTTTTGCGTGGTCTTCCTCTTGCCTTGTACTCATTACACTTTTCTGTGTGGCTCTCTGTGGCAGGCGATACCAGGGCATTCTGGTCACGTGTCCAAACCATTTAATCTGTTCTTTTATGAATTGCATGACTGGTTTCACATCCAGTCTACTTCTGATTTCTTCATTTCTAATTTTGTCTCTTATTGTCCCACCTGCAGCTCTTCTAAGACACCTCATCTCTGTCGTTATGATTTACCGCTCATTAGCTGCTGTTATTGGCCATGTTTGACACTGGTAACATAGTGTTGGCCAGAAAATCGTTCTTATGAGATTTGCTTTAGTTGTTAGCGGTATCTCTTTATGTGACAACAGTGGTGTTAACTAAACATTGACAGGGAGAAATCATTGATATTTCATGAAAGAAATTCTGACAGACAAATTGAACATTGACAGGGAGAAATCATTGATATTTCATGAAAGAAATTCTGACAGACAAATTGAACATTGACAGGGAGAAATAAAAGAAAGAGATAACAAGTAAGATATTATTATGAACTTAATTGTAGCCAGTAAGAATCTCTTGTTTGTTCATGTTTTCCCAAATCTATTTTGTCTTCAATTAGTTGCCCAGCAAAACTTGACAAATAAAAACAAGAATTTAATGAAAACTGTAGTGAAAGAATTGGTAATGGAACAAACAGAACAAATCTTATATCTTGAACACATAAAAATCTATCTTGTCAGAGGGGTTCTCGGTGGCTAAGTGGTTACGCCCTTTGCCTTGTGAGTCGAAGGTCATGGGTTCGAATCGAGGCCGCACCGTTCTGTTCACAAGTGCAGTTTTTCCAGAGACTCCTAGGATTGTTGCTGGAGCTACGGAGTTTGCGCAATACTCTCGGCAGGTGGCGTGCCATTTCTGCTGAGAGGGACCGAGCCATATGGGGTAAAACCAGGTGCAATGAAGTCAATCCTTCGGCTTTAAAACCCTATCTTGTCAGAATAAGTAAACAAACCAGGAACAAAAGATATTAAAATGTACAAGATCAGTGGACTATAGAAAAATCAATTTGTTGAAGAATACAACAAACTCTTTATACTTTGACGACTGATTAATTAAGCAGCAGACATTCTTCAAATTGTAACATTAATGTAGTAGTTTGTCAATTGTAACATCATTGGAGTAGTTTGTCAAATGTAACATCAATGTAGTAGTTTGTCAAATGTAACATCAATGGAGTAGTATGTCAAATTGTAACATCAATGGGATAGTTTGTCAAATGTAACATCAATGTAGTAGTTTGTCAAATGTAACATCAATGTAGTAGTTTGTCAAATGTAACATCAATGTAGTAGTTTGTCAAATTGTAATACACTTTTTTGTTTCGTACAATTCTCTTCTACACATTTTTAACATAACTAGATATACATTTTTTTTAAAGGCAGGATTCAATCCCCTACCATATAATACTCAAGGAATATATTGTAGACACAAGGCAATATATATTCTGAACTTCCTGGACACAGACCTCCTACCATATAATATTCAAGTGATATATTGTATCTTTATCTCAATTCAATGAAAACGAAGATATTTACAACTGATAAAACAGAATTGATGGCAAATATATGTGTCAACAGCCACAAAATAGAAAGAGTCGACAAATTTGAATACCTTGGGGCATTGCTGACAAATGACGGGAATGCTATAAAGAAATTAAAAGAAGGCCGAGCATTGCTTTGCAAAAACTAAAAGAACTAACTAACCTATGGAAGGGAACTGACATAAGAACAAAAATCACATGTTTAAGAGCCTGCGTTTTTCCTTAGCAACATATAGTTGTGAGACATGGTACATTGACAAAGCGGAAGAGAAGATCATTAATGCCTTTGAATGTAAATGCTACAGAAGAGTACTTAGAATATCATGGACAGAGAAAAGAGCAAATGCTTCTGTTCTGCAACAGCTTGATATTAAGGAGAGTACTTGGAATATCATGGACAGAGAAAAGAACAAATGTTTCTGTTCTGCAACAACTTAATATTAAAGAGAGTACTTGGAATATCATGGAGAGAGAAAAGAACAAATGCTTCTGTTCTGCAACAGCTTAATATTAAGGAGAGTTGGATATTAAAGAACATCAAATCAATGAAAATTAAATACTTCAAACAAATCAAACGACATGAGTGCCTAGAGAAAATAATTTTGGAGGGAATGGTGCCTGGAAGAAGAATGAGAGGAAGACCTAGAAGACGATGGGTGCAGGATGTCATTGAATGATCTTAGAATGACTTGCTGATGCCGGTCAACTTGCACAGAACAGAGAGTTTTTCAGGACTGCTGTCATGGGAGCCAAGTTCCGGAAAGGACAAGCTACTTAATGATGATATATTGTAGACACAGACCTCCTACCATATAATACTCAAGTGATATATTGTAGATACAGACCTCCTGCCATATAATACTCAAGTGATATATTGTAGACACAGACCTCCAACCATATAATATTCAAGTGATATATTGTAGACACAGACCTCCAAGCATATAATACTCAAGTGATATATTGTAGACACAGACCTCCTACCATATAATACTCAAGTGATATATTGTAGACACAGATCTCCTACCATATAATAATAATATAATAATAATTCCTCTTGTACCATTATACGTTACATAGGGCCTGCAAGTAATTTCTCCATAGCACTCTATCCTGGGAAACTCGCTCAATCTCCTCCATGGAACTGAGACTGATATTTTTTGCCTCTCTCATCAAAGTTCGTTTCAGGGTCTCTTCAGGTCATCCTCTCTTTCTTAAACCCTTTGCATCCCACTTCAATGCCTGCTTTGATATTCGTTGATCAATTCTCCTGAACATGTGTCCAACATATCTCCATCTTCTCTTTCTTATAACAGTTGTCACTAGTGGTTGACCAGTCATTCTCAGATTTCATCACTTCTTCTGAATTCGTTCCATTTTATATTCATTATTTTTCGCAGACATCTATTTTCAAATGCATTCAACTTGCTTTCTATATTTTTAGTCATTTTCCAACCTCGCTGGCATATGTTAGCATTGATACAACATTTGAATTGAAAATTCGTAATTTAGTTTTAATACTATATAACTTGCAGTTCCATATTTTATTTAGACTTTTAAAAGTTGATGTTGCTTTGCCAATTGTATAATAATTTCTTTTTAACATTTCCTGTGCAATCAAAATTGCTACCTAAATAGGTGAACTGATCTGTTATTTTTATCATTTTAGACTCCAGGGTGATATCTGCGTTACTTGCCATAGGTATCTTCATTGTATTTGTTTTTTCATAGCTTATCTGCAGTCCAACTTTTGATGCTATAGATGACAAGTTGTCTGTTTTTCTCAGTTCACAGTTGACCACCTTAACTGTAGTGTAGACAGTTGACCACCTTAACTGAGACCCCTAGGATTGTTGATGGAGCTACGGAGTTCGTGCTTTGTGCAATACTCTCGGCAGGTGGTGTGCCATTTCTGCAGAGACGGACCGAGCCATATGGGGTAAAACCCGGTGCAATGAAGTCAATTCTTCGGCTTTAACTGTAGTGTTGACCACCTTAACTGTATTAACTGTAGACCATTGACCACCTTAACTGTAGTGTAGACAGTTGACCACCTTAACTGTAGTGTAGACAGTTGACCACCTTAACTGTAAACAGTTGACCATGTTATAAAGTTGTCTCAATTAAATTGCACTGTCTAGCTTCGATGAATTTTAATGACAAAACATAGCTTAATAATAATTTCAAATGTTCATTGCAAATTCATCTACACTTTCTTTTTTTAAACTTCTGCCGTGACTTTTAATTTGTTATTGTTTGATCTCAATGTGATAATTTGGAGGGTTGATCCAGTTAACATAAATTTAACAAGCACATTTTGAAATTATATAAAGTTTGTGGAGGACCTGTGATGAAAATAATTGGTTATTCAAAGGTAAACACAATACTATACCAGCACCCCAAGCTAGAATTTTGTAACTTCTTCAAACGTTCCATATCGACCACTTGTTAAACCCCTTTTTGTGATTAGTATGTGATCTGAACCTAAGAGCGATTGTAAGTTGTGAGAGTTATGCACATACAAGTAGGATAGCACATCCGATTTCTGCAACGTTTTTATTTACTAGCACAGCTTCCCTAGGCCCCTACCTCAGTCACCTCTTACGACATGCCTTGTGTAGGTCGCAGTGTTACTATTCTTTGCTCCCCTTGCGAGCCCCGGCACGAATTTTGTATAATATAAATCATAAAAATTACATTTTTATAATTTGGAGTAGGCCCTAAATATAAATGACTTACAAAATAAACATTAGATTACGTAATGTCGAATTGTATTGTACGATTATGATGTTTGTATCGTGAAATAAATGTGACATGTGTACATTATTAACAACAATCTGATATACTTAGGCTAGGTACTTTATCATATACATACAACTGACACTATCAGAACAGACACAGTGGACAGTACGTCATATTTCAGATAAACCTAGAAAATATGCACTGAAATTAACTCTGATCTTAAGTCATAATCCTAGTAGACTTAGTTAAGTATTGTAAATTACTTACTATAGACTAGGTGTAAACTGTAAAAGCGTAAGTGTAACTAAACTGAACTCGATAACGTCAACTGTGTGTTTTCATTATTTTCAGAATTGTCTTTCTTTGGTGTGTTAAAATGTTAACTAGATCTACAATGCCATTGAATAATACCCTTTGTGATTTCCCCATGCATCTAACTCAACATTATAGTGAGATAGTAAATATATATGTTGTATTATAATAGAACTGGCCATAGAGTCTCAGTCTCAGTCTGTGACCCTGAAAGTGTTGACGTTTGGTGATCATTGACGAAACACGTAATCACAAAGTACTGAGTTTTACAAATTACAAAAACAATGACAATATACAGCAACGTTTCGACCAACAAGGCCTTTATCAAGCAAACAAACAACAGGTAAATAGTTTTACTGCAGTCTTATATATATATATTGTGATCATTATCCCAACTCCGAGTTGCCAACTCAAAATTGAGAAAACCGGCCAAACACTGGCCGGAAAATGCAAAAAATAAGATAGGAGCAACAAAGTGCTATTTCATACATCATAAGAAGAAGAGCTCCAAATCAAGGTCATCTCTATACTCAACTCACTACTGAAACAAACACTTTATCAGTAGATACATTCTTTACCATATTAGGGGATGCAGTAAAATCCTTGCAACATTTGTTAGATAAGAGCAATTCTGTTCTTATTCTCACTATCGCCACAAGAAGCTGCAGCTGCGTTCTATTTCTAGCTTTTGTTTTGACTGATGATACAGAGAGAACACCCTCTCAACATCAAAACGATTCCCAATCGGTTAAAAATACATCTTTCTTAAATGGGACTTCTTTCCAATCAACACAAATTATTTCTTTGCGTTGTTCTTCTATTGTACTGATGTTTTCTCGCGTAATATGCATTAATGGTAGTTCTGCAAATACAGGTCTTGGTGATTGGTTTAAAATTATCTTAGGGTTCAGTTTTGACAAGCACTAGCAGACTTCTTCTCTTGAAGTTTATTCTGTCGTGTTGATAAAGTCCTCTGTCTATGTTTTTCAGATTTTTCATGAGCAGCGAGGCAACTAGCTTTAGGAAAGACGGTAGGCTACAGTGCTATAACTTGCAATAATCGTTTTGTGATCCATCAGAAGATCTTTTGACTTATACAAAAGTCGTTTCCCAATTGCTTTTGAATTTATGACTACTGTCATATGTTTCCATTTTTTGGTCGCCATAGTTAAAAATCCAGAAGCACTTGAGTTTTCAGCTCTTCGGCTCGGTGCTGTGGACATCGTAACCCTTCGGTTCGGGGCCACGAACACCGTGAATCTGGTGAACCTGTGGCTTCTCTGCCAGCCCGCGGAATTAAACCCGCACTCACAGGAAACTTGTCACCCGTAGTCCAACGCGCTACGAACACGCTGGGCAGACGGGCATTTACTCTTAATAATTAAACACATTTTTAGAAAAAATAGTTTGCATATGAAAAAAGGTCTAAAATCGGACAAAAAACCAAACACTTTTTAAGCCAACTACTTTCAAAAAGGCAAAATATTTTGAATCTGGCATTTAAAAGGCCAAGTTGGCAATCCTAAACCAACTATTTGCTACTCGAATACCAATTATTGCATGGATCCGAAAGTATAACCTGGAAAGAAGTTTTCGTTACTTGTCACTACTAGGACTCTTCGCCCGAGTGGTTACCGGGGCCCAAATGTGTGGTGTAAAGAATAGAACCACCGTTACCTGCCATGCATGTCGTAAGAGGCGACTAAGGAGGTTTGGCTGAGATCGGATGCACGTGTCCTAAACGTGTAGAAATGTATGCGTTTAATAATAATAATAATAATTCATCTCGTACCGTTATACGTTACATAGGGCCTGCAAGTAATTTCTCCATATCGCTCTATCCTGGGCAACTCGCTCAATCTCCTCCATGGAACTGAGACCGATATTTCCTGCCTCTCTCAGCAAAGTTCGCTTCAGGGTCTCCTTAGGTCGACCTCTTTCTTGAACCCTTTGCATCCCACTACAATGCCTGCTTTGATATTCGTTGATCATTTCTCCTCAAGGTGTGCCCAACATATCTCCATCTTCTCTTTCTTATAACAGTTGTCACTAGTGGTTGACCAGACATGTCTCTGATTTCATCACTTCTCCTGAATTCGTTCCATTTTATATTCATTATTTTTCGCAGACATCTATTTTCAAATGCATTCAACTTGCTTTCTATATCTTTAGTCATTTTCCAACTCTCGCTGGCATATCCAAACCAATGTGCAACGTATACACGTTCTTGGCAAAGATCAAACATATCACAAAGAGTGATTAAAATTGGTCGTAAAGAACGAACGCAAAGAAGAGACTACTAGGTCTTTAGCTTTTTCAACATTCAAATTGAAGGTTGGCATATAAATATACATATTCCTGACAATGGTCAACTTTAACAGACTTGTGCAATTTATATACATATATTTATAAAGACACGAAATGCAGAAAATCAAAGAGCACTGCATCACACCATATTTAAACCTTTCAGTTTACATACTAATTTTCCTCATGAACGAAAGCTTACAGAGCCAAGGTAAGGGGAACTCATGAGAAGCTCCAACAACTGACATTCAGCTTCATAATCCATCTCATGGCCTAGACCATATTCCCAAACCTTCTCGGCCCACCGCCCAACGACATAAACGTTGGAACGCCCCACCCCTCCCCATTATAACAGTTTGTCATCCCCTCCCCAACCCATATATATATATATATATATATATATATATATACAGGGTGTTCAATATAAATGCAGCCCCATTGACAAATCGAAAGTTGCCAGTTACACAGTGAGTGGTGTCTATTTACTATTTAAACCGGTTCTGACTAGCTCGTCCTACGTCACATTTGTTCATCGCCCCTTCCCGCACTACAATTACATACCATCACACAACCTTGACCTATATTATGTCATAACTGAACCTTCTCATTTTCATACATATATGCCAGATTAGCTCCATTCACAGGTTGCTTTTATCTTCAACACCCTGTACATGCTCTATTTTCACTTTGACATTGAAAAATTGATATATATTTTGGGGTCAAATGCGCATGAGGACAACGCCGCGTCAGGATTAGTGAGCTGGCACTAATCAAGATCCTACCCCACCTCCTCGTGGTGACCCTGGTAACAGACATTGGTTCCGATCTGACTAAGAGGGTAGGGATCGAGGGAGAGCTACTCTGGTGGTGGTAGAGATGCAGACGTTGGATGGGATCCGCTCGCAACACAGACGAGCAGGATCCCAGAGTGACTATTAATGCACGTCTTTCCTGGCCAATGGAAAAAGCTGAATAAATAAACATAAAGGAATGAGGGTGCACGCATAGAAGAGACGTGGGTCCACATGGGAAGAAACTCTGAGCCATGAGGTGAGGGCCCGAATTGAGTTGCGTGTCCAGACAGCCTAGAGGCATTGTAAATGTGAGTACGGTGAGAAACCTGATAAACACGGTGAGCAGGTACCAAAGTAGAGCGAACACGCATACGTACGATACACAGTGAGCCACCGGTGGGGCAGATATGCACGGTGCTGATGATGAAGCCACGAAAAGGCGTGGCAAACGTAGGCTGAGCACCCAAATGTGCAGAAAAACTGGAAAGCCTAGCAGAGGCTTGAATCCAGAGCAACGTTCCTACCGAATGGTGATAAACTGTGTACTGTGCACAGTGTGATAGAAATGGGTAAGGTGTGGCCCAGTAAAATAATGTGAGTACAAGTGACGAAGAGAAAAGGTGCGAGACCCAGTCGGTGGACGAGGGCACAAGCAGAAATGATACCCCAGTCGGTGGACGAGGGCACATGCAGAAATGATACCCCAGTCGGTGGACGAGGGCACAAGCAGAAATGATACCCCAGTCGGTGGACGAGGGCACAAGCAGAAATGGGCAAAGGGACACCCAAAAGAAACGCGAGGTGGACAAAACGGTGGCGAGCATAGAAGATGGGGTCTCCATCCAGAGACATTAACCCCGTTTCCCATCGCAGAGAACTACTACTGCCTTGTAGTTTGATTGGGGACAATCAAAGGCTAGCGGAGCAAACCGTACACAATACTGGACGGCAGGCAAACCAAGTAGTCCAAAAAGACTGGTAACCTGGGCAGATGACGCTCAACAACCCGGGAGGAAGGTTGTCTAAGGGTAGCTACCCTAAAAGAAAATAGCAACCTGCTGCCTTTCAGGTCGACTGGGGACAGCCCAATGTTGACGGAGTACGAACCCAGTAAACGCTGGCTAAAACCGGACACATCACCAAAGGATAAGCACCAGAGCTCCAAATGGCGCTATAGTGACGAAGCACACCCATGCTAAGGCTGAATGAATCAGATTTCCACATGAATAAAACAAAAAAATTAGAGAAGCTGTACGGAGGGACGGAGCCCTAAAAACAACAGCAGAATTTATGAGAAAATCTGGTACATCAGTCTAAGCGGTGATCTGAAAAGAGAGAGAGAGAGAAGAGAGAGAGGGAGGAGAGAAAACTGTTGAAGTTTTTCTTGAAAACAAAAATTATAAACATTTTCTAGGGATCTCAATGTTTATGTTATATGTTAACCTCTGACATTGCATATTAAATTAGATTAGTCTCACATGTAAGATTGCCACTACTTGTGCCAGCTAACATTGATGTTATAAACGATGTCGTTTTGTGCTGAATGCCATTTTTCGAACATCTTGGGTGGAACAAATGACAATCGTGCTGTACTGTAGTAACTATAGTATCTCTATTTCCTATGGTATATCCGTTAAATGCTGTGCACGTTTTTCGATATTCATGCGCATACACTACCATCTCTCATTATAACCGTAACCGTGCCGCATAGATGTAGTTAGTTCATGTCATTCAGTAACGTTAATTTAAATAGGTCAGTTATATGTATTGCTTGTTTGCTTTTGTGCGTGTGTGCATGTGTGTCTCTCTCTCTCTGTGCACCTCTCTGTTTGTGTGCTTGTGTGTCTCTCTGTGTGCACCTCTGTGTTTGTTTGTGTGTGTGTGTCTCTCTGTGTGCACCTCTGTGTTTGTCTGTGCATGTGTGTGTCTCTGTGTGCACCTCTGTGTTTGTGTTTGTGTCAACACACAAACGACGATTGTTAGCACCAACACACAAACGCGATGGTCCGCATGTGTGGACAAGATATTGATAGGACATCAGAACTAAAATATTTCGGCGTCAACTTTGACAAACGTTTTGACCAAGATTGAAAAGATCGTGGGAGATTTTAATGTGATGACAGTTTCATAGCTTGAACAAATGGCGAAACACGTAAAAACAAAGTCCTGTAGTTTTACAAAATACAAAAGCAATAACAATACACAACAACGTTTCGACCAAAAGGCCTTTATCAAGCAAATGATACAACAAAAATGAAGAAATGCACTTCTTTCACAGAACACTACATATAGAAAACAACAATAAATTCATAACGGCCCTAAAATCATTCTCGCATTAGCAGGCTACGCCACTGTCTATATTCTCGCATTATCAGGCTACGCCACTGTCTATATTCTCGCATTATCAGGCTACGCCACTGTCTATATTCTCGCATTATCAGGCTACGCCACTGTCTATATTCTCAATCTGACCAGTCATAGTTGACTAGATTCCATATCTGTTGTCTAATATTATTGATGTCATTATCAAGTCACCAGTACAGTCAAACAAAACATAGTGACAAGAGCCATTTGTTACACACAAACAAGCTCTTCTTATCTCAAATATTTCTTTACTGCTTGAACATTGAAGTTAAATATTCTAATTTTAGTTCTAGATTTGAGTCTTTAAACTTCTACACATTTCTCAGTAACAGAAAATCTTCGTCGGCATTCGTATGCCTTTTCTGACATCATTATCAGTCCGTCTTTCTCTCTCTCTCTTTGCTACCCAAGTATGTATGACTCTTCACCCCCTTCTTGAAGTGGAGTTTCGCACAAGAAGATCGTGTTGGTATTTGCTTAATTAATTCTCACTCTCTTCATCTTTGCTTTCAGTTATCAAAGGACTATCATCATAGCACTCTGGACATGTCCATAGGTGCTCCGATCTCCACCTCAGCAAATCCAGCATCGTCCAACTGCCCAACACGTCAGTTCCATGTTGATTAATCAGTCTCTGCTTAATGAATGTTTAGACATAGTTAATGTGAACGCAGTCTATTTCATATGATAATATCCGATATATGCTGAGTAACGATTACTCAGTTTGGCAATTTGGAATCAATTCCGTGGGATTTTTACGAAAGGTAAACATGGACCTCACCGTTCAATGGCAAACTGCTGAACGTATAAGTGGTGCCTAGAAAAATCAACGACTCGTTAATTGTGGTTAATGGCTACGTCCTGTAAGGATATGCCACGGTTTTCCTTGTCAACGATTACATGAAGTACAGACTAACGGGTGTTTGTTGTATTGCAAAATTAACGAACAGTTTCCAATACTTGAAGGTAACTGAAACGCACATATCACTATATAGCATGTATATGTCCTGCAAGTACACGTTTGGTTTCACACGTATTTCTTGACTATGTTTGTAAATAAACTGACTGCAAGCTGCTACAAGTGGTTGTGTGACTCTAGTAGTGGTTGTGTCTGGCTACTGGCAAATGTAGATTTTAAGCTGTGCTGTGCCTGTATTAATTGTTCAACTTCATTGCCGGATCTGAACGCTTATACTGTGCAATTAACTACATCCATCAAAGACATCTTCATACGTTTGGTAAATCTAACAGTTTATTTTATACATTTGTTTCCTTGTATTGAGTAGTTTATTCTTGTGTGTTCTGTTTTCTTAAAAAATCATTATCTGAATTATACTGTAACGGTTACTTTAGTAATATGTGTTGAATACTGTGACCTAGATACAACAATCAGACACCACCAGGGTTAATGTGTCCTCACGTATATCACACAGTGGTAGTTTAGTCATTCATTATCGTTGTTTCTGTCTTTAGGACGACGTGTTGTGATAAATAGTTATAATCATACAAAGCGACAACGCCAAGTGTTTGATTGGTAAGACTTTTACTTAAATCCAGCGAATTACTTCATATTAACGTTATTTAAT
This sequence comes from Arion vulgaris, assembly GCA_020796225.1. Classification (NCBI taxonomy): domain Eukaryota; kingdom Metazoa; phylum Mollusca; class Gastropoda; order Stylommatophora; family Arionidae; genus Arion; species Arion vulgaris. Next base: position 3,841,114 of record CM036755.1, read on the forward strand.
CATAGAACGACCATTAATTAATATTGTGAACAAGGCACACTGTAGCCACTGACAAGGTTCTCGGTAGCCACTGACAAGGTTCTCGGTAGCCACTGACAAGGTTCTCGTGTTATCAGTCTGTGAACAAGGCACACTGTAGCCACTGACAAGTTTCTCGGTAGCCACTGACAAGTTTCTCGGTAGCCACTGACAAGGTTCTCGGTAGCCACTGTCAAGGCACACTGTAGCCACTGACAAGGTTCTCGGTAGCCACTGACAAGGCACACGGTAGCTACTGACAAGGCACACTGTAGCCACTGACAAGGCGCACTGTAGCCACTGACAAGTTCTCGTGTTATCAGTCAGCCTAGAACATGGGTTCCCAAAGTGGGCGGTACCGCCCTCAGTGGGCGCTAAGCCTTCCAGGGGGCTAAGTGGGTTCAGAAGCATTTGGGGGAGTTTTTTCGTGATTTTGCGATTGAATAATCATTAAAAATTGAATTCTGCATTTTAATTCATCTTATACGATCCATTTTTCATCAATTTTCTATTTCATGCATATAATCATTTGAAAATTGACCATGTATTACAGAAATGTATATAAATTTTCTATGTCAAAATGAAAATAAAGCATGTATATTTATGTGGGGGTTGTCGTGCAAACTGTTATAATGGGGAGGGGACATTACAAATGGAACCCGCAGGGACAGCGAAAGAAGGGGGCCGAGAAATACATGGAGACGAGATTTGGAGGCGGAGATCAACAATATAAAGAAGAGCTGGAGGGAGCTGCAGGAGATAGCTAGAGATAGGAAGACTTGGCATGAGTTGGTTGAGGGCCTATGCCCCAACCCGGGTAAAAAAAGGCAAAGAGAGAGAGAGACATTACAAAGTTTATGTCGTGCAAAGTGGGCGGTGGGCCGACAAAGTTTGGGAATCTATGTGATTTAGAACTTCCAATGTGTCTACGTTGGTTCTCATTGTAACATAGTCATTTTGTTTCTTGTTTCACATGATCGCTACATGAACTTTTGTCTTCCACGACGATGGTTATCAATTCTGTCTTTTTATACGCCCGTGTGTTGCCAGGACTTGCAAGAGGAGCAAAGAATAGTAACACTGCGACCTACAAGGCATGGCAGAGACGACTGCTGTAGGGGTCTAGAGAAGCTGCCCTAGTAAATAAAAAGTGTCACAGAAATCGGATGTGCTGGCCTACTTGTAGGCGCATAATTAGCACAATGTACAATCGCTCTTAGGCTCAGAACACATACAAATCACAAAGAGTGGTTAAAAGGGGGTCAATATGGAGCGTTCGAAGAAGAAGAAGCATTTTCATAGTTTCCCAACTGAACTTGTGTATGAAGAACATATTAATCTCATCAATATTAAACTTGTGTATGAAGAACATATTAATCTCATCAATATTAAACTTGTGTATGAAGAACATATTAATCTCGTCAATATTAAACTTGTGTATGAAGAACATATTAATCTCATCAATATTAAACTTGTGTATGAAGAACATATTAATCTCATCAATATTAAACTTGTGTATGAAGAACATATTAATCTCATCAATATTAAACTTGTGTATGAAGAACATATTAATCTCATCAATATTAAACTTGTGTATGAAGAACATATTAATCTCATCAATATTAAATTTGTGTATGAAGAACATATTAATCTCGTCAATACTAAACTTGTGTATAAAGAACATTAATCTCGTCAATATTAAACTTGTGTATGTCTGTGGCAGCAGCATGTCAATGCTGAGCCCATTTAGAGGAACATCCAGTATTTTGAACACAAATTCAATGAAATGTGACACACTTTTGAACAATTTGGAATACACGATTGTGAACGAGCGGACAAGAGGAAGACAGTAATGATATACACAGATAAACAAAAAGAACAATTTATCACACATCACCCAAGGGCAATAACCAGACAATGTTGTAGATGAGTGAAGCTTAACTGATGTAGAGATTGCCATCAAATGGAACATTTAACTATCTTGCACATGCAATGGGATTGTTATCAAATGGAACATTTAACTATCTTGCACATGCAATGGGATTGTCATCAAAGAGCTTACATGTATTGGAAACCGTCAAGTGTAGGGTGTAGTGGAGGAGGATTGGGGGTAGTAAGATCATATGTCTGAACATTCACCATTCGGTGCAAACTTTATCAATAGACTATTTACCATCTGGATGGGCTTGTGTGGTGTGGATGGGCTTCTGCGATGCGGATGAATGGACGAACGGTACAGGAGAATATTACATTCAATGATGTCACTTTGGGTTTGACCTTGAAGACAGCTATTATCTCTGGAGTGATTTCCTGGTCGGCAGAACAAAATATAATTTATACGATGATAGTAGAAGACTCTTTGGACTTGCGAGGATCAATGCAGACAAACTTGGCACTCAGTTGGTAGTCAGAATTTAACGATCATACCTCAAGGGACAGCACTGACTTTGCACACAACATTGACTTTGCACACAACATTGACTTTGCACACATGAATATGCAGGAATGTAGAGATTATATTTCAAGGAACAACACTGGCTTTGCACACACCATTGGCTTTGCACACAACATTGACTTTGCACACAACATTGACTTTGCACACAACATTGACTTTGCACACACCATTGACTTTGCACACAACATTGACTTTGCACATAATATTGACTTTGCACACAACATTGACTTTGCACACAATATTGACTTTGCACACATGTATAACTGATAACATGAATATGCAGGAAAAAAGGGAAGTGGAAGGGTAGATAAATTAGTTGGAGGAGCATGTATAGAGTTTGGGAGGGGAGTGAATGGGGCGATCATAAAAGTTTTGATCAGGGATATAACCCATCTTCGATCTCTACTCTCCTAACTATACTACAGAAATGCAGCCTGTTTCCAGGGCTACCATGATGAGGCAGCATAAGGTATTGATGAGGCTGCGTAGGATATTGATGAGCACCAGCTTGCCGGAGATTATTCTTCTGTTACTTTATGTTCTATCCATAATGAGATAGTTCACAAAACGATTGAGAGTTACAGTTGCAGTCATATGTTGAATAGTGAGAGCTATGTGCCAGCAGATGATGTATGTTTAAGAATGAGAGATATGTGCCAGCAGATGATGTATGTTGAATAATGAGAGCTATGTGCCAGCAGATGATGTATGTTTAATAATGAGAGATATGTGCCAGCAGATGATGTATGTTTAATAATGAGAGATATGTGCCAGCAGATGATGTATGTTTAATAATGAGAGATGTGCCAGAAGATGATGTATGTTTAATAATGAGAGCTATGAATGACTAGAAATGTGTCAGCATATGATGATGTTAATAACGCTGTTATCTACTTGACATCTCGATCAATTTTATTATTAGAGTTTCTATAGTTTAAAAAGACAAATTGTGAGTTAGCCCTCCTCCTCCTCCCCCTCACATGAAATGGGTCAGCTTCGCCACCATGTAGTGGCAATTTGAACTGGCCCAGTTTCTGGATATAGCAGGTTGATTACACGTTAGAATGTGAGTATATAGCAGGTTGCTTACACGTTAGAATGTGAGTATACACAGAAAAAATGAATGCCAGATGTGTTCAAATGAAGCTATCAAATAGAACTGAAATTATGTTCGTAAACTAGTCCCACATTTAGGTCAATATTGCTTCTACACGATATATGTTTTGTGGTGTTTTTATGTGGGGTAGGCAGGTAAGATGTTTGTGTATGACACCGTTTGTATGTTACAGTTATTGTATGTTGTTACAGTTATTGTATGTTGTTACAGTTATTGTATGTTACAGTTATTGTATGTTACAGTTATTGGATGTTGTTACAGTTATTGTATGTTACAGTTATTGTATGTTGTTACAGTTATTGTATGTTATTTATTCTTCAGAAGATTCTAACAAGGAAACAACAATGAGCAATAAGTCTTCACTATTGGAATCCATGAAACCACGTCAAAGGTTAGTAATGTTGATAAGTTTCTGCACAATTATAATTCTTGTTGACGCAACAAACAAGCAGTGACTGCCAGAACAAGCGGTGACTGTCAGAACATGCGGTGACTGCCAGAACAAGCGGTGACTGTCAGAACATGCGGTGAATGCCAGAACAGGCAGTGACTGCCAGAACACGCTGCTGAGTGCAGTGAAATATCTAGAAAACTGGTCACTCATAGTACTTGGCTTTTATCTGGTCTGGTCACTGGATTCAGAAGAACCGATGCGAGAGAGTGAAGTCGACGAACTGAACACTTTTTACTCACTAAAATGATCATCTATCCACTGCAACAAGACATGTGAGTTTGGTTATAAAGGCTGCAAGCGTGGATGCTCTGTCTGGCAAGTTGTAGTAGTAGATCTGCGCATATTCCATATCCTCATCTTTCCATGATCGGAGCATCAGTGAAATTCGGTCACCCTCTGAGTGACTATCGGTCCTCTTTAGAAAAGACCAGCTTAACTGTTTGGCATGAGGATGGGGCTAGAAAAGGTGAACTAAACCTTACCTGCTACACCAATACGGGTAGTGGCTACACTACTGCAGACGTCGACACATAAAACAGTGTCTGCTACACCGATACGGGTAGTGGCTACACTACTGCAGACGTCGACACATAAAACGAAAGGACGCATATAAACACCACCATTCCCAACCCTATCCCTGTTATTGCAAGTACATGGGATATGAGCAATCTCCTTGTCAAATGCTGATATAAGCAGACCTGAGAGGAGCTGATCTGATTGGACGAGAATTTGCCTGATATAGCAATGATATAGCATGAGCAAAGTATACAGTCTTCTACAACAGAACATCGGGAAAGATGGCAAGAGGAAGACCACGGAGTAGAATCCTGTGAAAGCAAAGATAACAATCACACAAGCCACCAGAACAGCGCAAGACAAAAACAGAAAACCACGACACTGGGCAACAACCCGGTAGCAGTGTGGCGACAAAAGAAGAAGAAAGAAGATAGCATGAGCAGCATTGGCGAATCCCGATTTTAGAGCGTGAGTCAACTCTGCTTAACCTAGAGCGTGAGTCAACTCTGCTTAACCTAGAGCGTGAGTCAACTCTGCTTAACCTAGAGCGTGAGTCAACTCTGCTTAACCTAGAGCGTGAGTCAACTCTGCTTAACCTAGCGCGTGAGTCAACTCTGCTTAACCTAGAGCGTGAGTCAACTCTGCTTAACCTAGAGCGTGAGTCAACTCTGCTTAACCTAGAGCGTGAGTCAACTCTGCTGAAAAGGGCGGAAGTTATACATCAGGAAGTGAAAAAAGACGAGATACAGGGGTTGGGTTTATTATAAGAAAAGCAAGTGTTGATGTACTACCAAAGAAAATAGATATGATAGAATTCGAAGAACACTGCACAATCAACCTTATCTTCTTCCAACGCTCCATATTGACTACTTGTTAACCACTCTGTGTGATTTGTATGTGATCTGAGCATAAGAGCGATTGAGCGTTGTGCCAGTTATGCGCCTTCAAGTAGGCCAGCACATCCGATTTTTGCGATGCTTTTTATTTACTAGGGTAACTTCCATAGTTTCTTCCTCAGTCTTACGACCTGCCTTGCATGTCACAGTGGTACTATTCTTTGCTTCCCTTGCGAGCCCCGACAACACACGTGCGAATCAACTTTATGAGTCACTACGAAAACTGAACTCGCAATTAATCAGCGGATGGCAGATAACCCGAATGATGATCTTGTTGTTTTTTTTTAACCTATCCAGAAGCACTTGAGCTTTCAGCTCTTCGGCTCGGTGACATGGACATCGTAATCCTTCGGTTCGGTGCCACGAACACCGTGAATCTGGTGAACCTGTAGCTTTTCTGCCAGCCCGCGGAATTGACCCGCACTCACAGGAGCTTGTCACCGTAGTCCAACGCGTTACGAACACGCTGAACAGGCGTTGTATACACCGATGTGTCTGGACAACGTGATGAGAAGACAGGCTGGGGTTTCCTGACTTTCACGCTCGGTCGCTGGAGAGAGAAGCATACAGAACAACTATTTCCAGTATGAGGATTGAGGCTGCTACCCTCCAGTGGTTCGCTGGGACTCCGTTTACTTGGGCCGTTGTTGTGCTTGCCTTTATTGGTGCCCCGGAAGGTCCAATGCGAAAGTTTGAGAGGGTTTTGTATATCGAGCTTTTAACCTCCAGACGCTTACTTAGATGTACTGTCTTACTTAAATGGACATGCGGATGTTCGCCACAGTTAAAGATCAGACTTGCATCAACGGTATAAATCGTCCGGCGGTTGAAGATGGATAAGGGGCGCGTTCTTCGATTTCTCGATATTCGCTAGTTGGACGAGGACACTATAAAGCTGATACTAAATCTGCCAAGCGATTCAATTAGCTCGGAGTTATACGTTATACAAGCAGAGCTGGATGCCTGAGGGGCAGATGAGGGACGTGCCAACGAGCCACGGGAACCATCAGGATGCCTACCTTTCAACATCTGCTAAAGAATACAGAGGCCCTATATGTCTATCCGGAGTGCTATGACATCAGTAACCAATAACCAAAAAATTAGTAATTGAATAGCGGAGGTAGACTAGGAAAGCCAGTTAAATAAAACCTTTATCTGAATCTGCCATTTCCTCTCTACATTGTCACAAGATCTTTACTGCCCCGTGACATGCACCTTCGTACGCATAGACGTGACACGATGAACATTGCACTGAATGAATGTGTAAGCACAGAGTGATCTTCATCACCAGGAACACACACATACACACCAAGCCGTGTGTGTGCAATAAAGTCAATACTTTCTCTTTAGACCAGGGACAGACCAGCAATAACCTCCTTCCCTGTCCCTGAAATAATGTGACATTCGCGATTCAAACAACACGTACTCGTACTTGGTGTGTGCCTTCGCTTGTGATTCCATAGTGTTTCTGTACTCGATTTTCATCATCATCATCAGGTGTCGTGCCGGCTGCAGAAGGCAATCATGGATCTCCACAAATCTCTGTCCCTGGTGTTTGCTATCATCTCAGATGTTGACGCTCTTCCGTGCTATAACGTCAGGCTATCCAAAATTTCTTATCTCCGTCTTCCTCGCTTCTCCTCGATTTTGCCGGTTGTTACAACGTGTTCTAAACCTCCCTTCCTCATCACATGTACTCGATTATACGTATTGTTTTTACATTCCGCGAAATATTGTCATCCTCTCTTTTCAATGAAATTGTCAACACCTGCATCCCAACCACAACTGCTCGCACATTTTTCAACATAACTGAGTTTATAGAATGTCAAAATGCAGAGCTTTACTTAAAAGTGGGGATTCAACAATTGATACAAAACTCAGGTTGTTAGTTAGTTCTGTTATGTATTCTATGTCAATTAAGTATGTGTGTTTATTGGAATGGTGGTTCGACAATTCGGACATGTTTAATATTATTATTATTAATAATAAACGAAAACATTGTGTGTTTCTAACTGTGAGCTGTGATAAATCGTCAAATTAGTAGACATTTTATTATAAGATTAAGTTAATTTGATGTGACTTGTTTACTTGCCTTATTTAGGATACAAGTAAAAGTAGTCTGCGCTGCCAGTACGATCAGCATTTCATTTTGATTATGATTCCGTACTCTGTGATGTCTGCTGTCGGTATCAAGATTTCAGTTTCACCAGTCAAACAGTTTCTCTTGGAAGGTGGTGGATGTATTTCACATTATTTTCCTCAGGTCTGCCGGCAGTTGACAGTTTTGAAGAACATGTTCTGCCCTACTGTCTATCAATTCACACTCACCGATGGTGATAGCGACTAGAGATACTCACATTTAGCTTAGTGTACAATCGGTGTCCTTATCATTATGGTGTGACGTATGACTGTCAGTTCTTCTAGATAGTTGGTAATATTCATCATCTACTTTATGTTTGGGGTGGGTTTCTTTCACTTTACACTGTAGTCATTATGATGGTAGTTTTAGCTTTCTCCTAGCTGACCAGATAGTCTTTTGGGACAATTCCTTTCTCCAGACTATCTGCTATTTTCATTCTCCAGGCTATCTGTTATTTCCTTTCTTCCGACTATTGTCCTTATCTGCTATTTCCTTTCTTCCGACTATTGTCCCTATCTGTTATTTCTTTTCTTCCGACTATTGTCCCTATCTGCTATTTCCTTTCTTCCGACTATTGTCCCTATCTGCTATTTCCTTTCTTCCGACTATTGTCCCTATATGCTATTTCCTTTCTTCCGACTATTGTCCCTATCTGCTATTTCCTTTCTTCCGACTATTGTCACTGTTATTTCCTTTCTTCCGACTATTGTCCCTATCTGTTATTTCCTTTCTTCTGACTATTGTCACTGTTATTTCCTTTCTTCCGACTATTGTCCCTATCTGTTATTTCCTTTCTTCTGACTATTGTCACTGTTATTTCCTTTCTTCTGACTATTGTCACTGTTATTTCCTTTCTTCCGACTATTGTCCCTATCTGCTATTTCTTTTCTTCCGACTATTGTCCCTATCTGTTATTTCCTTTCTTCCGACTATTGTCCCTATCTGCTATTTCCTTTCTTCCGACTATTGTCACTATCTTCTATTTTATTTCTCCTAATGTTGCAATGTCAATGTATCCACTGAATCCCTACTCCTGGAAGTTGTGGAACATTCTCCCTAGAGTTGCCATCAGATCATTTCATTCAGTGTCTTTCAGATATTTCAGTGTGGGCATAACTGACAACAGGATCACTTATCTCTCCCTATCTCGCGATCACCGCCCAGACCGATGTACCAGATCTCCCCATAAATTCGATTCATGTGGAAATCTGATTCATGCAGCTTTAGCATTGGTGTGTTTACGTCACATCTTCAGCACCATTTGGAGCTCTGGTGCTTATCCTTCGGCGATCTGTCCGGTTTCAGCCAGCGTTTACTCGCTCTGCGTTCTGTAGCCATCTAGTGTTTTTACGGTGTGGGGTAGCTAGCCCCACGCCCAACCTCCTTAGTCGCCTCTTACGACATGCGTGGCAGGTAACATTGGTTCCATTCTTTACACCCCAATTTGGACCCCGGTAACCACTTGGGCAGGATCACTTATTGAATCACTAGTTTCCTATACATTTGGTAATTTTATTGTATGGTCATCTCTGCTCTGAGTTTCCATTTCTACTATGATTTGAGAGTTTCCATTTCTGCTCTGATTTGAACGTTTCCATTTCTGCTCTGAAAGTTTCTATTTCTGCTCTGATTTGAAAGTTTCCATTTCTGCTCTGATTTGAAAGTTTCCATTTCTACTATGATTTGAAAGTTTCCATTTCCTCTGATTTGAAAGTTTCCATTTCTGCTCTGAAATAGATTGAAAACTTTCCTGTGGCTATTGTCAATGTTAACTCTTCCCCATTTTAAAGCACAAGGACGCCCCCACCCGTCCCCCTTCCCTTGATTTCTAATAATATTTTATAGCTGATCCATCTGTATAGTGTTCAAAGGTATGATGGGTAATTGACATCTATATACCTTTCCTGTAACACACCTCTCAAATCTGAATTAAATTCCTTTTCTATACTACTTCTATCACTTCTTGAAGTTTAACCGAGGTGAGACTGTTGTAAAATGGAATAAACAGGTGATTTGACCAAAGACATAGTTTTACATTTGTACTAAAACAATTAATAATCAAATATATCAAATACTTTTAATATTTAATTATTAATTTTTTTCTTCTTCTTATCTCCGTGTGGAGTATAGTGTATCTCCGCTCCATGTGGAGTATAGTGTATCTGCGCTCCATGTGGGGTATAGTGTATCTCCGCTCCATGTGGAGTATAGTGCATCTCTGCTCCATGTGGGGTATAGTGTATCTCCACTCCATGTGGAGTATAGTGCATCTCCGCTCCGTGTGGAGTATAGTGCATCAGCAGTTGTCCTCCACTTTTCCCTTTCTCTGTATGTTTTCTTTATGGCTTCCCAGGACAGCCCAGGTCCTCTAATTTTGACATGTGTCCACTGAATGCCTTTTCCTGACCTGGCATATGCTGTGAGCGCGAATCAATCAAGAGGATGAGAGACAGCAGACACCCTTGTCTAATGCCGCTAGTGATCTGGAACTCCTAGGACAGTCTTCCATCATAGATAACTTGGCAAGAAAACGACACATACTTTTGCTGGATAATGTTAACAGTCTTTTCTAATACCCCATAGTAATTTATTGTCTTGCCTTGCCAATGTAAAACTACTGTATATTTGCCTCGACAATATCGTGTATTGCAAGTGGGATAATTATGTACATGGCAGACATCATAAATGCCCTCTTTCCACATATACTGTATTGCAAGTGGGATAATTATGTACATGGCAGACATCATAAATGCCCTCTTTCCACATATCGTGTATTGCAAGTGGGATAATTATGTACATGGCAGACATCATAAATGCCCTCTATTCCACATATCGTGTATTGCAAGTGGGATAATTATGTACATGGCAGACATCATAAATGCCCTCTTTCCACATATCGTGTATTGCAAGTGGGATAATTATGTACATGGCAGACATCATAAATGCCCTCTATTCCACATATCGTGTTTTGCAAGTGGGATAATTATGTACATGGCAGACATCATAAATGCCCTCTATTCCACACATCATGTATTGCAAATGGGATAATTATGTACATGGCAGACATCATAAATGCCCTCTATTCCACACATCGTGTATTGCAAATGGGATAATTATGTACATGGCAGACATCATAAATGCCCTCTTTCCACATATCGTGTATTGCAAGTGGGATAATTATGTACATGGCAGACATCATAAATGCCCTCTATTCCACATATCGTGTTTTGCAAGTGGGATAATTATGTACATGGCAGACATCATAAATGCCCTCTATTCCACATCATGTATTGCAAATGGGATAATTATGTACATGGCAGACATCATAAATGCCCTCTATTCCACACATCGTGTATTGCAAATGGGATAATTATGTACATGGCAGACATCATAAATGCCACATCATTTTCCACATATGTGGAAGCAGGATCAGAGACATTGAACGGCCTGATTGAAATTGGACTTAAGTGTGGAGTACACTGGTGATGTCTGCAGGGTAGATAGAAAAGATATGCTAACCAACATCATTTAGGCACAGTGAGCATGGGAGCATTTTAATGGCTGCAACATTGGAGTATGGAGGACTCATGGACTTGTCCAATTTAAGGATGTCGATCAAGAGAACTCAACTGAATATTAACCCACTGCTACCAATGTCAAACACCCACTGCTACCAATGTCAAACAGCCACTGCTAGTCAAACACCCACTGCTACCAATGTCAAACACCCACTGCTACCAATGTCAAACAGCCACTGCTACCAATGTCAAACACCCACTGCTTCCAATGTCAAACACCCACTGCTACCAATGTTAAACACCCACTGCTACCAATGTCAAACACCCACTGCTACCAATGTTAAACATGGACTCTTATCTAAGGCACCAGTGAGAAAGATCAGTGTGTGAGATGAGATTTGTGAAGAAAACTGTCAATGTTGCCCAGAACAGATGGAATGAGAAAGCAGATACATCAGAAAAATTATGGAAACCACATCTGTCATACAATATGTGAAGAGACAGAAAATAAAATGGCTAGGTCATCTTATGAGATTGAAAACTAATTTGACTACCACTTTAAACCAGCAACAGTAGAAGATCTAGTGAGACCAAGAGACAGATGGATAGAGAACTTAGAAGATCTAATCTGACAGTTCAAGTAAGACCAAGAGACAGATGGATAGAGAACTTAGAAGATCTAGTACGAGAGTTCAAGGAAGACCAAGAGACAGATGGATAGAGAACTTAGAAGATCTAGTACAAGAGTTCAAGGAAGACCAAGAGACAGATGGATAGAGAACTTAGAAGATCTAGTACGAGAGTTCAAGGAAGACCAAGAGACAGATGGATAGAGAACTTAGAAGATCTAGTACAAGAGTTCAAGGAAGACCAAGAGACAGATGGATAGAGAACTTAGAAGATCTAGTACGACAGTTCAAGGAAGACCAAGAGACAGATTGATAGAGAACTTAAAAGAAATGAAAATTGTAGCATATCCTTTTACAGGACATCGGCATCAAGCACAGTAACTGTCATTGGTTTTCTAGGCACCACTTATACATTCCGTAGTTTGCCATTGCTTTCTAAATGGGGAGGTCTATTTTTACCGTTTGCAAAAATTCACGGGAACAAATTTGCTTTCAAATTGCCTGCCGAGAGTTTGAACGGGTACTCTTGGTTGTGATTGAACTTGCTACCGCTAAGCCACATATGCTGATTAAAGAACAAATATGCTAAGCCACATATGCTGATTAAAGAACAAATATGCTAAGCCACATATGCTGATTAAAGAACAAATATGCTAAGCCACATATACTGATTAAAGAACAAATATGCTAAGCCACATATGCTGATTAAAGAACAAATATGCTAAGCCACATATGCTGATTAAAGAACAAATATGCTAAGCCACATATGCTGACTAAAGAACAAATATGCTAAGCCACATATGCTGACTAAAGAACAAATATGCTAAGCCACATATGCTGATTAAAGAACAAATATGCTAAGCCACATATGCTGATTAAAGAACAAAAATCACAAAATGGACTCTGTAGCAATTGCTTCGATACACATGGCAACTTCCTGTGATGCTTTATTGTGTTAAAGCCTTCACAAAATCAGACCTAGCTGATCTATGTTACGTCTACAGTTATTTCACATTGTTCATGTTTGGTTTCTATTTGTAGCTAACATATTTTATATGCATTTTGTTATGTGTGTCTATCTCTCTCACACAGCACAACCCGCACAAATATTTTATATGCATTTTGTTATGTGTGTCTATCTCTCTCACTCTCTCACACAACACAACACACATAGATATTTTATATACATTTTAATATGCTGAAGGATACAGTTTTCCTATTGTCTTTGTGTGTGTCTCCCACGCACACACAACACAACGCACACAAAACAAATATGACTGCAAAAAACAAAACTGTGAGTATGTCTATATGATTGTGTGATTGCTAGAATAGTTTTAACATCTCTTTGATTAACTATGACAGTTTTAACATCTCTTTGATTAACTATGACAGTTTTAACATCTCTTTGGTTAACTATGACAGTTTTAACATCTCTTTGATTAACTATGACAGTTTTAACATCTCTTTGGTTAACTATGATAGTTTTAACATCTCTTTGGTTAACTATGACAGTTTTAACATCTCTTTGATTAACTATGACAGTTTTACCTATGAAGATGTGGAACAAATCACCAACCATATTTTGGAGAGGGTAAAGTGTCGACCAAAGTTGGGTATTATATGTGGATCAGGACTAGGAAAACTGGCTGATCTGGTCAAGGACAAAGAAGTCATCCCTTACCATGAGATCCCAGGATTTGCATCTAGCACAGGTATATCATGATGTCTTGCATCTAGCACAGGTATATCATGATGTCTTGCATCTAGCACAGGTATATCATGATGTCTTGCATCTAGCACAGGTATATCATGATGTCTTGCATCTAGCACAGGTATATCATGATGTCTTGTCCAAGTAGTTGATAGATTATGGTTATTGCTATGAAATAATTCTGTGAAATAATATCATCTGTTGAGAAATAATATCATCTGTTGAGAAATAATAAAATCTGTTGAGAAATAATATCATCTGTTGAGAAATAATATCATCTGTTGAGAAATAATATCGTCTGTTGAGAAATAATATTGTCTGTTGAGAAATAATATTGTCTGTCGAGAAATAATATTGTCTGTCAAGCAATAATATCTTATGTCGAGCAATAATATCGTCTATCAAGAAATAATATCGCCTGTCGAGCAATAATATCGTCTGTCGAGAAATAATATCGTATATCGAGAAATAATATCATTTCTTAGAGATTACAATTATAGTCTTTTCATTTATTTAGTTATACTTGACACTTGGATCTCATGTAGAATTGTTATCTAGAAATTGTTACATGACATGTAGAAATGTTACCTATACTTGACATGTAGAAATGTTACCTGTACTTGACATGTAGAAATGTTACCTGTACTTGACATGTAGAAATGTTACCTGTACTTGACATGTAGAAATGTTACCTATACTTGACATGTAGAATGTGTTTGTTGAGTTGTTACCTATACTTGACATGTAGAAATGTTACCTGTACTTGACATGTACAAATTGGCTTTCTCATTTGAACAGTGCCTGGTCATGAAGGCAAGTTAGTGTTTGGATCATTGAGTGGTAAAAGTGTTGTATTAATGCAAGGACGTGCACATTGCTATGAAGGCTATACAGTTCACAAGGTGAATGACTCTCTCTCTCTCTCTGTTTGTTTAACTACTACTGTCACTATTTCCACATATCTCAATAGTAGTTGTATGTCTACATGTCAGTTGTAGTTGTATGTCTACATGTCAGTTGTAGTATGTCTACATGTCAGTTGTATGTCTACATGTCAGTTGTAGTTGTATGTCTACATGTCAGTTATAGTTGTATGTCTACATGTCAGTTGTAGTTGTATTTCTACATATCAGTTGTAGTTGTATGTCTACATGTCAGTTGTAGTATGTCTACATGTCAGTTGTAGTATGTCTACATGTCAGTTGTAGTTGTATGCCTACATGTCAGTTGTAGTATGTCTACATGTCAGTTGCATGTCTACATGTCAGTTGTATGTCTACATGTCAGTTGTAGTTGTTCTCTAGCATGTACACACATTCTCTGCTGTGTTCAGTCTCACTAGATTGTTCTAACTTGTTGTCTATACATAATGATATAGACGTATAAGATAGCTAGATTGTTCTATTGTACATTATACAGACAACTCTGCCTGTCCGCACCATGAAGATGATGGGAGTCAATACTTTGTTTGTAACAAATGCTGCTGGTGGAATCAACAGAAATTACAATGTAGGGGACATAATGATAATAAAAGACCATGTCAATCTTGCAGGATTTGCAGGAGTGAATCCCCTTGTTGGTGTCAATGATGAAAGGTTTGTTAATATGATTTTTATCATTTTTTATATCTTATTCCTTATCTGACATCTTATTACTGTCTTACGTTACACTACTCGCACTGACATGTTCTTATTACTGTCTTACGTTACACTACTCTCACTGACATCTTATTACTGTCTTACGTTACACTACTCTCACTGACATCTTATTACTGTCTTACGTTACACTACTCTCACTGACGTCTTATTACTGTCTTACGTTACACTACTCTCACTGACATGTTCTTATTACTGTCTTACGTTACACTACTCTCACTGACATCTTATTACTGTCTTACGTTACACTACTCTCACTGACGTCTTATTACTGTCTTACGTTACACTACTCTCACTGACATCTTATTACTGTCTTACGTTACACTACTCTCACTGACGTCTTATTACTGTCTTACGTTACACTACTCTCACTGACATCTTATTACTGTCTTCAATATTGTTTATGCTGCCTTACCTTACAGTACTATTTTAATCTTATTCTTTTTCATGTTCTTATTGCTAGCTTCAACATTGATATCATCTTTGTCAGGTGATCTGTCATACAAGTATGTCAATGTTGATCTGTCATACAAGTATGTCAATGTTGATCTGTCATACAAGTATGTCAGTGTTGATGTGTGGTACAAGTATTTCAATGTCAATATTTAAAAAATGATTCCCTAGGTTTGGTCCCAGATTTCCAGCCATGTCTCGTGCTTATGATCTTGAGCTTCGTAAACTGGCACTCAACACTGCTCAAGAAATGGGTTTTGGAGATTTTATCCGTGAAGGTGTGTACAGCATGATGGTCGGACCAAACTTTGAAACTGTCACAGAATGTCGATTTTTAAACCAAATTGGAGTGGATGCTACAGGTAAATATTCTTTACTCAACTCTTGAACTACAGGTAAATGTTCTTTATTCAACTCTTGTACTACAGGTAAATGTTCTTTATTCAACTCTTGTGCTATAGGTAAATGTTCTTTATTCAACTCTTGTACTACAGGTAAATGTTCTTTATTCAACTCTTGTACTACAGGTAAATGTTCTTTATTCAACTCTTGTACTATAGGTAAATGTTCTTTATTCAACTCTTGAACTACAGGTAAATGTTCTTTACTCAACTCTTGAACTACAGGTAAATGTTCTTTATTCAACTCTTGTACTACAGGTAAATGTTCTTTATTCAACAACTCTTGTACTACAGGTAAATGTTCTTTATTCAACAACTCTTGTGCTACAGGTAAATGTTCTTTACTCAACTTTAGTACTACAGGTAAATGTTCTTTATTCAACAACTCTTGATATGTGTTATCAGAAGTCACTTTATTGTTCTGTGCTATCAGAAGTCACTCTATTGATCTGTGCTGTCAGAAGTCACTCTATTGATCTGTGCTATCAGAAGTCACTCTATTGATCTGTGCTATCAGAAGTCACTCTATTGATCTGTGCTATCAGAAGTCACTCTATTGTTCTGTGCTATCAGAAGTCACAGAAACTTAGGGGCCTACCAAACCAATGTGCAACGTATACACGTTCTTGGCAAAGATCAAACATATCACAAAGAGTGAATAAAATTGGGTGTAAAGAACGAACGCAAAGAAGAAGGATAAATTCCGTTCACTTGAACATATGTCTGTATAAAGTGAGACTGTTCTATGGAACATATTTCTGTATAAAGTGAGACTGTTCTATGGAACATATGTCTGTATAAAGTGAGACTGTTCTATGGAACATATGTCTGTATAAAGTGAGACTGTTCTATGGAACATATTTCTGTATAAAGTGAGACTGTTCTATGGAACATATTTCTGTATAAAGTGAGACTGTTCTATGGAACATATGGTCTGTATAAAGTGAGACTTCTATGGAACATGTCTGTATAAAGTGAGATTGTTCTATGGAACATATTTCTGTATAAAGTGAGGCTGTTCTATGGAACATATGTCTGTATAAAGTGAGACTGTTGTATGGAACATATGTCTGTATAAAGTGAGACTTGTAACTAAAATTTGTCTGCTTATGTTGTCAGGGATGAGTACAGTACCAGAAGTACTGGTGGCCATACACTGTGGCATGAGAGTTCTTGGGATATCACTGGTAACAAACTCTGTGATTATGGAGTACGATGACGCTGCCATAGCCAATCATGAAGAAGTCCTTGAGACTGGAGACAAACGCAGTAAAGATTTGCAGAAACTAATGTCAGTAATTGTAGAGAAAGTACAAGTGTAAAATGGTAGTAGACGACATTTTCTAATCTCACATTTCATTACAAATTGTTTAGTGTCTGCCAGACTGTAAGATTTAGTGTTTCATCTGTTTGTATACATTTCATGTCTGCTGGTACAACTTGTAGCCATCTGTATACATCTCATGTCTGCTGGTACAACTTGTAGCCATCTGTATACATCTCATGTCTGCTGGTACAACTTGTAGCCATCTGTATACATCTCATGTCTGCTGGTACAACTTGTAGCCATCTGTATACATCTCATGTCTGCTGGTACAACTTGTAGCCATCTGTAGACATCTCATGTCTGCTGGTACAACTTGTAGCCATCTGTAGACATTTCATGTCTGCTGGTACAACTTGTAGCCATCTGTATACATCTCATGTCTGCTGGTACAACTTGTAGCCATCTGTAGACATCTCATGTCTGCTGGTACAACTTGTAGCCATCTGTATACATCTCATGTCTGCTGGTACAACTTGTAGCCATCTGTATACATTTCTTGTCTGCCGGTACAACTTGTAGCCATCTGTATACATCTCATGTCTGCTGGTACAACTTGTAGCCATCTGTTTGTATCTATATATATTTATCACAGAGTATAGCATATTTATCACAAAGTGTAGCATATTTATCACAAAGTGTAGCATACTTATTATTCAAGTGTCATGTTGTACTTATATATTCTTATACTTGGCCAACTTGGTTATATTGTGATGATTCCATCCCTGATGAATTATACATTTGTTTACTTCAACATTTTGACTGGTTATTTTGTGTTAATTTTCAATCTTTTCCACTGCTTCTAGACATAGTTCATATCAATATTTCATCCCAATATTTCATACCAGTGTTTCATACCAGTGTTTCATACCAATATTTCATACCAGTGTTCATACCAATATTTCATACCAATATTTCATACCAATGTTTCATACCAGTGTTTCATAACCAATGTTTCATACCAATGTTTCATACCAATATTTCATACCAATGTTTCATACCAGTCTTTCATACCAATATTTCATACCAGTCTTTCATACCAATATTTCATACCAGTGTAACATTGTTCTCTATTTTGTCATCCTGTCAGGCAGTTATATCTTCTCTTCTGCTATTTTCTGATTTCCTATACCTTCACTTTTTCAGCATTGTCTTAATATTCTCATTAGAAAACCATTGATACTGTATGTGCAGGCAGTCATAACAAAACATGCTTGTGCTAGATTTCATGTCAGCATATGCTTGGAGACTGGTCAGTCAGCATATGTTTGGACACTGGTCAGTCAAGATATGCTTGGACACTGGTCAGTCAGCCAGCATATGTTTGGACATTGGTCAGTCAGCATATGTTTGGGCACTGGTCAGGGGGTCTCTGTGGCTGAGTGGTTAAGCCCTTTGCCTTGTGAGTCGAAGGCTGTGGGTTCGAATCCTTCTTTTTCTGCATTCTCACTAGATTGGGATTTGGATTCTCTAATAAAGGCAGCCGTCTGCCTCAGATTATCTGCCACGCCATACAGTTTGTCTTGGACGCTAGTGTAAGTGGGTCAGCTCTTTCTTCTCAAGTTTGCATACTTGGGACAGTTCTGTGGGATATAATTCCTATGATTTCTGTTTCCCAGTTTGTGCTGACCTCTCCCCGCAGTAAATTTTGGCCACCCTCGTGATGATAGGTCTGACATTTTAACTGCGTGGCTAAATCCTCGAGGCAGATTGGCGACCGTAGAATCCGTTATCCCATTCCTCATTGTGCGGGGTCGTTGCACCATGTTATGCACCTTATGGCCTGGTGCATCCATTTTCTGCAAGCATTTGTTTCAGGTTAGCATTCCCTAGCGGACACATGCATCCGTTTTCAGCCAAACCTCTGTTGTCGCCTCTTACGACATGCGTGGTAGGTAACAGTGGTTCTATTCTTTACACCCCAAATTTGGGCCCGGTAACCATTCGGGCGGGTTCGAATTCAGACCGCAGCCTTCTTGTTCACGAGTGCCATTTTTTCCAGAGACCCCTAGGACTGTTGCAGGAGCCACGGAGTTGGTGCTTTGTGCAATACTCTCGGCAGGTGACGTGCCATTTCTGCGGAGAGGACCGAGCCATATGGGGTAAAACCCGGTGCAATGAAGTAAATCCTTCAGCTTAAAAACTGGTCAGTCAGCATATGTTTGGACACTGGTCAGATCGAAAACTTCATTTTTCTTTCTGACATTTTGTACAGCTGGAATTATATTTTTTCTTGGAAAGTATGTTAATTTTATTAACATCGATATCAAAACTGGTTGACAGCACTGGAGATATTAACATTGATATCAAAACTGGTTGACAGCACTGGAGATATTAACATTGATATCAAAACTGGTTGACAGCACTGGATATATTAACATTGATATCAAAACTGGTTGACAGCACTGAGGATAAGAAGGTTTTGTAGGTTTAAGCAGCACTGGAGATAAGGTTTTGTAGGTTTGAGCAGCACTGAAGATATTAACATTGATATCAAAACTGGTTGACAGCACTGAAGATATTAACATTGATATCAAAACTGATTGACAGCACTGGAGATAAGGTTTTGTAGGTTTGAAAAGCACTGAAGATACGGTTTTGTAGGTTTGAGCAGCACTGGAGATAAGGTTTTGTAGGTTTGAGCAGCACTGGAGATAAGGTTTTGTAGGTTTGAGCAGCACTGGAGATAAGGTTTTGTAGGTTTGAGCAGCACTGGAGATAAGGTTTTGTAGGTTTGAGCAGCACTGGAGATAAGAAGGTTTTGTAGGTTTGAGCAGCACTGGAGATAAGAAGGTTTTGTAGGTTTGAGCAGCACTGGAGATAAGAAGGTTTTGTAGGTTCAAGATATTAGGGTGACTTTAAATTGTACATAAAAGAGAGAAATGCTTTTTAAGTGATGAAAATAACATTTTAATTATACACAAATTACCTAAGCTAAAATGTGCAGCGTACAAAATACGAGTAGTGACCTGTTTATCCTCGTGCTTTTCTCTCTTTATCAACGAATGTTCATGTCAAAATGATACAAGGAAAAAATATCAATAATATCTTTATTAGATTCTTTCAAGCATGAATCAATTTACATATTTTACATTGATGAAGTATAGACTCCAGATGAACAATAGCCAAAACTCTAAATGAATATTTACATTGATGAAGTATAGATTCCAGATGAACAATAGCCAAAACTCTAAATGAATATTTACATTGATGAAGTATAGATTCCAGATGAACAATAGCCAAAACTCTAAATGAATATTTACATTGATGAAGTGTACTTCTTCTTTGCATTCATTCTTTACAACCAATTTTAATCACTCTTTGTGATATGTTTGATCTTTGCCAAGAACGTGTATATGTTGCACATTGGTTTGGTAGGCCCCTAAACACATAGACTTCTACATGTTTAGGACACATGCATCGATTTCAGCCAAGATGAAGTATAGACTCCAGATAAACAATAGCCAAAACTCTAAATGAATATTTACATTGATGAAGTATATACTCTGGATGATTAATAGTCAAACTCTAAACTCATGAATAATCAGAAAATCCAGTTTTTGTTAAAAAAAAAAAACCCAATAAAACAATAGAAGAAATGATTGAAATTGTTTACCTAGGAAGTCAAGTCAATAAATGTTCTGAATGACTGTTAGATCTTTGCTGTCGATGCGTAAGCTCTCTAAGATTTGAGTCTCTATTTTTCAATGAATGTAATAGCAGGTGTTGTTCCGACTGTTCTAATTTCTTCATTTATATCAGGTCTCTTGTTTTATTTACCGCTTTCCTCAAGCACCTCATTTCACAGGTGGTAATTTTCCCTTCTTTTTCTATTGTCAGTGCCCATGTTTGGCACTGGTAACACAGTGTTGGTGTGAAGATTGCATTTATAATCTGTCTTTTTAGTCTCTACTGGAATTGCTGGGTGTTTCAAGATTGGGGTAAGTTGGTATGTAATGTTGGCTTGCTGGATTCTAGTTTCGATCTCTCTGTCTATCAGATACTTCCAAGGTATATGAATTCTCTCACCTGCTTTAGCATTTGGTCATTTATTTGTATCTTTATGCTCTCTGTTTATAGTCATGATTTCTGTCTTTGAATGTTGATCTTAATGTTGTATTTGAGGCAGCTATTGTTGAGTAAGTTTATGTGTTCTTGAAGCTGTTCAATATTGTTATGGAATACACGCTGGTCGTCAGCAAAGAGCAGTTCATTTTGTTGGTCTACGTCTCATGATGTTTCATCTATTTTGGTGATACTGTCCATGTATATAATGAAGAGGAGAGGTGATAAAACACATCCTTGCTGTACTCCCAATGTTACAGAAAACCAATGTCACATTGTGATTCTCACCTCAAATAAATATTTCAAGTAATATGAACGTGCACTTTATGCGAAATATTATTTGTTAATGTTTGGTTTCTCTTAAAATCCAGAAATACTAAACATTCGTGCAATGTCAATAGAAGATGAATACTGAATATAGTGGGCATGAAGAAGATGAATATTGAACATAATGGACATGAATTGATGTGAAAATGAATATAAATCTTGATATTAGTTGTTGGTTGCATGACAATTTTATTCAAAATGACTTTTTGATGTCAGAGAGAAAGAGAGAGAGAAAGACAACACAATATATCTAGACGGGAAACTTACCACCCCCTTAACACTTTTGCTGCCAGCCATTTTTCAACAAAGTCTGGCTCACTGCCACGCTATTTTTCGGCATGATCAGTTTTCAGAGTGACAATTTCAAAAATCGTAAAAATAAACTAATAAACTTAGGACTTTCAAACTATGGAATAGTGTTCATATATTAATGAGCTACTAACCTGTTTATATGTGGAATCTATTCTTTATAATCCACAAGCTATTGTAGTAACTGATATCCCCATACCTATCCACAGTATGATATGTCATCGTTTTCGAGTTGGGTGTCCGTCATCTACTTCTGTACCCCTGGGAATGTCTGCTATCGATCTATAAACATCGTCACGTGAATCATAGTTCAAATTCATATCACATTCAGAGTTCGTTTTAACACTATCACTGGCTAAAAATCAGAAAAAGGGTCATTTTGAACATCACTATTCATCAGCTACGCCGTCCATTTGAAAGTGAAAAAAATCGGACTTTTATAGACGTTTACCGCATGTGTTAGATTCGCCATTTTGGAGAGCACGTCGCGTCGGAACAATACGGAAGTAGTACATCACGGGACCCTGTTTTCAGCAAGCGATACTCCCCGTTTAAAAAAGACATCGTCGCGGCACATGTCCCGACGGCAGAGAAAGGGAGTTGGTACTTGCCGACTTTTGTCGTCGGTGGCAGCGAAAGTGTTAAATTACATCTATGACATCCAGAGCAGTGTGAGAATTGAAATCTGGCCAACAGCGACAACACTACAAAACAAACTATGGGAGACTGATGAAGACCTCAAGCGCACCGCCCTGTTTATGACAGATACCGGAGTAGTCGCAACATAGCAGAAGTTGATCGCAGAAGACCTCAAGCGCACTGCCCTGTTTATGATACATACCGGAGTAGTCGCAACTTAGCAAAAGTTGATCGCAGAAGACCTCAAGCGCACCGCCCTGTTTATGACACATACCGAGTAGTCGCATAGCAGAAGTTGATCGCAGAAGACCTCAAGCGCACCGCCCTGTTTATGACACATACCGGAGTAGTCACAACTTAGCTGAAGTTGATCGCAGAAGACCTCAAGCGCACTGCCCTGTTTATGACACATACCGGAGTAGTCGCAACAAAGCAGGTTGATCGCAGAAATTGATTGCATAAGAAGATAACGTATAAGGTAAGAAGATAACGTAAGGTAAGAAAACTGTTTCAACTAGCGAGTGGAGTCAACTCAATCTTTAAAAATAGTCAATAGAAAGGTGCTCAGTGCTCATTAAACATTTACACATCTGGTTAGCTTCCATGTGCACCAACATGAACACATAAAAGACACCAAATGAACACATTATAAAAGACACTAAATATTAATGGTTGGCCATTGATCAAGTTAGCTCTCATCATCTCTGGCTGGTTTCACTGGGTTGAGAAGGTTTGATCATTGTTGACAACAATAGTGTATTCTGGGACTGTATTGTTATCTATTTTACTCTCAGACATCATCTGTCTTGACAACCATCATCATCATGTTTGTTGGCTGGTTTCACTGAGTTGAGAAGGTTTGGTCATTGTTGACAACAATAGTGTATTTTGTGACTGCATTGTTATCTATTTTACTCTCAGACATCATCTGTCTTGACAACCATCATCATCATGTTTGTTGGCTGGTTTCACTGAGTTGAGAAGGTTTGGTCATTGTTGACAACAATAGTATATTCTGTGACTGCATTGCTATCTATTTTACTCTCAGACATCATCTGTCTTGACTTTGGCCCTGCCAATATCTCAAGCTGCATTTTAAGTAAATCCAAATGTGCCTGTCTCTCCAGACGATCAAATTCAAATTTCTCTTTCTGAAGCTCCAATTCTTTCTTGTGCAATTCTAACTCATCACGACGTAAATCAATTTCACGCTGTCTCAATTTCCGATCATCTTCATCCTTGCGTTCCATGTATCTCAAGAACATTGAAATATCTTTCCCTGAGGAACTTACTACTGACACAGATCTCTTGATTTTGTGTTTATCTGGTGAGCCAGAACCTGTCAATATGATGAGAACATGAATGAGCCAGATGGTATGATAATACAAGAATATGCTAATTAATTGTTGAAGATAACAGATGGTATGATACAAGAATATGCTAATTAATTGTTCAACATAACAGATGGTATAATACAAGAATATGCTAATTAATTGTTGAAGATAACAGACAATTATCAAGTAACACTTGATCTGAATATCAATATAGAACAAGAAGAACTGCTCTTGCAGATTTAATCAAAAATATTGTTTGACTACAAATAACAAACCCAGCCAGGACGCAACAGATTGTCTCCGAAAGTGATAAATACTTAGACATCATTGAGCAGCAATCGCAAGCTGCTCAGTACCCAGCCAATAAGATGTTTTACCATAACCTGCATTCCTCACCGGATGCTTAAAACTAGAACAAAACGCCAACTATAAGAAAAATAGAACTTGCCAGCTTCGTCTTGCAACCTAGAACATTAGGTCCATGTGTTCAGGTCGTTCACTGACCTCAGAAACATAGCAGATCTGAGAACACAATTGAGACTGAACTCAACCATCCTGGCATCAATAACATTGATCTACAGGAAACATGACTTCATGGAAACTGATATCTAGAAAACTCATGCCAGAAAACTGATTATCTAGAAAACTGATATATAGAAAATTGATATCTAGAAAACTGAAATTTAGAAAACTGATGTCTAGAAAACTGAAATCTAGAAAACTGATTATCTAGAAAACTGATGTCTAGAAAATTGATGTCTAGAAAACTGATGTCTAGAAAACTGAAATCTAGAAAACTGATTATCTAGAAAACTGATGTCTAGACAAACTGATATTTAGCAAACTGAAATTTAGAAAACTGATATATAGAAAACTTTTTATTTAGAAAACTGAAATCTAGAAAACTGAAATCTAGAAAACTTTTTATTTAGAAAACTGAAATCTAGAAAACTGAAATCTAGAAAACTTTTTATTTATAAAACAACTGATATCTAGAAAACAACTGATATCTAGAAAACTGAAATCTATGGGGAAAAGATGTATACATATTTAGGGAACTGCAAAGGTCATATTTCTCCTCACCATGTGATGCACACAATCATTCATCTGTGTATTCAACAACAATATAAACCTGTTGTTTTTATTTCCTAATGCAGGAGGAGTTTGCTGGTTGTAAATTTTAATTGCTTCTGAAAATTGATAATAGGCTGAACCCTAATTATAATGATAGATAGCATCTCTGAGAACACAGAAAAACTATTTATAATGATAGATAGCATCTCTGAGAACACAGAAAAACTATTTATAATGATAGATAGTATCTCTGAGAACACAGAAAAACTATTTATAATGATAGATAGTATCTCTGAGAACACAGAAAAACTATTTATAATGATAGATAGTATCTCTGAGAACACAGAAAAACTATTTATAATGATAGATAGTATCTCTGAGAACACAGAAAAACTATTTATAATGATAGATAGTATCACTGAGAACACAGAAAAACTATTTATAATGATAGACAGCATCTCTGAGAACACAGAAAAACTATTTATAATGATAGATAGTATCTCTGAGAACACAGAAAAACTATTTATAATGATAGATAGTATCTTGAGAACACAGAAAAACTATTTATAATGATAGATAGTATCTCTGAGAATGCTATCTAAAAAGTAATTATCTGTATGCTATATATATATATATAAAGTACTTGCCTGGAGAAAAATTGGGGGAATCATCAAAATCTAAGTGTGAATCCTCAATTTCCTCATCATCTTCGTCAGTTTCCTCTCGTTCTCTTTTCCTGGGTCTCCCTCTACCCCTTTTTTTGATTGGTTGCTTGGGTATGTTATCGATAGCATCTTGTTTTGCTTTAGCTAGCTCGTAAAGTATGATACCCATTTCATCATCTGACAATGGAGGCCTGTCATGGCAGCAGTCAGGGATAAAAACACAAGTGTTCAAGTTCAAACTAATATATCAATATAGCCAACAGTGTGTAGACTGACATCAATATAGCAACAGTGTGTTAACTAACATATCAATATAGCAAGTGTGTTGATGTGTAGACTGACATATCAATATAGCAACAGTGTTTTAACTAACATATTGATATAACAACAATGTGTTGTGTAGACCAACAATAAGTAAAATTCTAATGGACAAAGTACCAACAGTCTGTGAAGTACTAATGAAACACCAATATACTTACTTGTCGTTGTATTAGCTATATATCTATCAATAAGGAGATAACATCGTTACTATTAGCTATATATCTATCAATAAGGAGATAACTTGTCGTTGTATTAGCTATATATCTATCAATAAGGAGATGATTTACTTGTCGTTACTATTAGCTATATATCTATCAATAAGGAGATGATTTACTTGTCGTTACTATTAGCTATATATCTATCAATAAGGAGATGATTTACTTGTCGTTACTATTAGCTATATATCTATCAATAAGGAGATGATTTACTTGTCGTTACTATTAGCTATATATCTATCAATAAGGAGATGACTTACTTGTCGTTACTATTAGCTATATATCTATCAATAAGGAAATAGGGGGAGGACTGCAGTAAAACTTGGTAAATAGTGAAACACGTACAAACAAAGTACTATAGTTTTACAAAAACA
Organism: Arion vulgaris; assembly: GCA_020796225.1. NCBI lineage: Eukaryota > Metazoa > Mollusca > Gastropoda > Stylommatophora > Arionidae > Arion > Arion vulgaris. The sequence goes on from CM036755.1 coordinate 3,867,724, forward strand.
GAAACAGTGACGATAAACAGCACGTTTGACCAACAAGGCCTTTATCAAGCAAGCGAACAAACAGGAGTGACAAATTAAAATGAAACACAAATGGACGACCAAATACAAGCGTATTTAAGGAAAAGCTGGAATAAAAGCGAATAATGAAATAAATGTAACACAAAAAACACACATAAAAACTAGAAATAGAACGGAAAGAAACAATGAAACATCTAGTAAATATATAACTTGAATACATGCAACATATACCCATATAGAGTACAAAGCATAGGAAGATAAAGTACTAAGAAGCATAAGAATGTAATACGTTGAGCCGCGTGGTCGCAAGGTACCATACAAAGAAATCAACCGATTCTCCAGAGCAAATCGACTACGATCATCAGAGGAACATGATCGGATGGCTGTGACCTGGACATGCAAGCTCCTGAATGGCCAGTATCATTGAAATGGGTAGCTACAGGGTCACAGAGCATTGGCGTATATCGCGCAAGTGTTGGGCGAATCGGTCACTGAGTCTCCTGCGGGTTTCCCCAATATAGGCCTTGTTGCACCGCTTGCAGATGGCATAGATAATATTACGGGACTAGCATGTGAAACTGTCTTCAACAACGAACGTGGCTTTTGGAAAAGACACTGTGCGGGTCTGTATGACATAAGCACAAGTGTTGCAGCGCCGGCGGCCACACTGGATGGTGCCAAAATGACTCTGGATATTAGGCTTGAGGCGACTGTGAACCAACATATCCTTAAGGCTTCTGTCCGTCTGTACGCCACCAAAGGATAGTGTTGGAAGATTGAACGTGTCTCAGGATCAGACTGAAGAATGGAGAGATGACGGAATAAGACTTTCTTCACAAGGGAACTATGAGGGTGGAAAGTTAAGACAAGTTTCACCCTGTCAGAATTGGAAGTTCTATGCTGGTTAGAGAGGCCTCCTGGCGAAATTTGTTGAGCGCCGCATAGCAGAAGCAAGCACCTTATCCGGGTATAAGCGCTTACGAAGATGCTGGATTTCTTTCGTAGCGCTATACCGGATAACTGCTTCTGCTATGCTGCTTCACAATGCAGAGCTCTCTAACCAGCATAGAACTTCAATTCTGAGGGTGAACTTGCTAACTTCCGCCTCAGTTCCCTTGTGAAAAGTCTTGTCATCTCTCCATTCTTCGTCTGATCTGATGCGTTCAATCTTCAAGCTATCCTTTGGTGGCGCAGTGGGACAGAAGCCTGGATATGTTGGTTCAGTGCCTCAAGCCTAATATCAGAGTCATTGGCACCATCCATGTGCGCGGCCTCTTGCTATGTCATCAACCCGCAGTGTCTTTCCAAGCGCGTTGTTGAACGAGTTTCATCGGTCGTATATCTATGCCATGTATCTGCAGCGGTGCAAAGCTTTTGGAACGGCAGGACTCGAGTGACGTCGCCAACCTGGCGATCGCCATGCTCTGTGACTGTACCCATTTCATGATCTGGCCATTCAGGACTGTGATGTCAGGTCACCATCGATCATGTTCTCTGATGATCGTCATTCTCTGAATCGAGTTGATTTCTTTGTATGTACTTGCTCGAGCTCAGCTATTACATCTATGCTTCTTGTCTTTCTCTTCTATGCTTATCATATGAGTATATGTTGCATGTATTCAAGTAATGTTACTAGATGTTTCATTGTTCTTTCGTTCTATTCTGATTTTATGTGTGTTTGTGTTACATATTTGTTATTCGTTTTATTCCAGCTTTCTTAGACTGTTTGTATTTGATCGTCATTGTGTTCATTTAATTTGTCACTCCTGTTTGTTCGTTGCTGATAAAGGCCTGTTGATCAAGCGTTGCTTTATGTCACTGTTCTGTTTTTGTAAAACTATAGTACTTGTTTGTCGTGTTTCACTATCAATAAGAGATGACTTACTTGTCGTTACTATTAGCTATATATCTATCAATAGGAGATAACATCGTTACTATTAGCTATATATCTATCAATAAGGAGATAACTTACTTGTCGTTACTATTAGCCATATATCTATCAATAAGGAGATGACTTGTCGTTACTATTAGCTATATATCTATCAATAAGGAGATGACTTGTTGTTACTATTAGCTATATATCTATCAATAAGGAGATGATTAACTTGTCGTTACTATTAGCCATATATCTATCAATAAGGAGATGATTAACTTGTCGTTACTATTAGCTATATATCTATCAATAAGGAGAAAACTTACTTGCCGTTACTATTAGCCATATATCTATCAATAACGAGATACTTACTTGTCGTTACTATTAGCTATATATCTATCAATAAGGAGATACTTACTTGCCGTTACTATTAGTTATATATCTATCAATAAGGAGATACTTACTTGCCGTTACTATTAGCCATATATCTATCAATAACGAGATACTTGTCGTTACTATTAGCTATATATCTATCAATAAGGAGATGATTAACTTGTCGTTACTATTAGCCATATATCTATCAATAAGGAGATAACTATCGTTACTATTAGCTATATATCTATCAATAAGGAGATAACTTGGTTACTATTGGCTATATATCTATCAATAAGGAGATAACTTACTTGTCGTTACTATTAGCTATATATCTATCAATAAGGAGATGACTTACTTGTCGTTACTATTAGCTATACATCTATCAATAAGGAGATGACTTACTTGTCGTTACTATTAGCTATATATATATCAATAACGAGATACTTACTTGCCGTTACTATTAGTTATATATCTATCAATAAGGAGATACTTACTTGTCGTTACTATTAGCTATATATCTATCAATAAGGAGATGACTTACTTGTCGTTACTAATGCTATATATCTATCAATAATGAGATGACTTGTCGTTACTATTAGCTATATATATATCAATAACGAGATACTTACTTGCCGTTACTATTAGCCATATATCTATCAATAAGGAATCTGATTCTCTTTTTGACCACACGAATAGTAACTGTTTTCATTCTGTGATCCCGACTTTGGAGGTCTTCCACTAAAGACAGCCATTCTTTTTCTGAATTCCATGTGCAAAATGGGTTGTGTTCCATAACAACTTTAGCCATGAGAAAATCAATATCATCCGTGAACGAGAATGATCGGACACTTCTAGTGTTAAATAGAAATAAGAATATGACATATTGTTAAATGAGTGCATCGACAAATCAATTATTACAGTAACAACTTTGTAACAATTGTATGAGTGCATCGACAAATCAGTTATTACAGTAACAACCTTGTAACAATTGTACGAGTGCATTGACAAATCAGTTATTACAGTAACAACTTTGTAACAATTGTACGAGTGCATTGACAAATCAGTTATTACAGTAACAACTTTGTAACAATTGTACGAGTGCATCGACAAATCAGTTATTACAGTAACAACTTTGTAACAATTGCACGAGTGCATCGAAGACAAATGCATCAAGTAGAAGAATTCTTGACATAAACCATGTGCCATGTTGGAGAACTTGACATAAACCATGTGCTATGTTGGAGAACTTGACATAAACCATGTGCTATGTTGGAGAACTTGACATAAACTATGTGCCATGTTGGAGAACTTGACATAAACCATGTGATATGTTGGGGGAACTTGACATAAACCATGTGCCATGTTGGAGAACTTGACATAAACCATGTGCTATGTTGGAGAACTTGACATAAACCATGTGCCATGTTGGAGAACTTGACATAAACCATGTGATATGTTGGGGGAACTTGACATAAACCATGTGCTATGTTGGAGAACTTGACATAAACTATGTGCTATGTTGGAGAACTTGACATAAACCATGTGCCATGTTGGAGAACTTGACATAAACCATGTGCTATGTTGGAGAACTTGACATAAACCATGTGATATGTTGGGGGAACTTGACATAAACTATGTGCTATGTTGGAGAACTTGACATAAACCATGTGATATTTTTGGTGTACTAGAGTAAGTGGGTCACATACCACAGTTGTAATCTCTACTGCTTAACTTGTATTACAGTAGTTGGGTCACATAGTTAGTTCCTTTCGTGCCAAAGGCGGCACATAGGGCAGAGATTTTAGATTTCCATGTGATGTGGTTCGTTGCTAGCAGTTGGAGATCTTGTATTGTTTTACATCCCAATAGTTTACTTTCTTGTAGGATTGTTCTTGAAGAGTGGTCTTAGGTCTTCCACATTTTCTTTTCCCAACTGGTGACCACATAAGGACTTGTCGATTTAGTCTCTTTTCGTCTGATCTAAGAACATGACCTAAATATTTCCACCTTCGTTTCCTTATAATATTTGATATGGGTTGTTGGTGTGTTCTATCTCTCACTGTGTTGTTAGAAACGAAATCACCCCATTTGACTTTTAATAATTTTTGGAGATATTTATTCTTAAAGCTGTCCAGTTTCTTATCAATTTTCTTTGTTGATTTCCCACTTTCACAACCGTAGGTCAGTACAGGAATCACACATGACCTAAACAATTATAACTTTCACAACCATAGGTCAATACAGGAATCACACATGACCTAAACAATTTAACTTTTGTGCATATACTAAGGTCTTGAGATTGTCAGATATTTGTTAATTTAGTGAAGGCACTAGCTGCTATAGCAATACGAGAGAGTTTATTTCTTTCATGGTGCCTCCGTTGTTTGACACTTTACTACCCAAATATGTAAAGTGTTTAACTTTCTCCAGTGTTTGGCCATATATTACGATGTTGTCTGTCGATGTTGTTGTGGGTCACATACCACTGTTGTAAACTCTTATTACTTAACTGGTACTACAGTAAGTGGGTCACATACCACTGTTGTAAACTCTTATTACTTAACTGGTACTACAGTAGTGGGTCACATACCACTGTTGTAAACTCTTATTACTTAACTGGTACTACAGTAGTGGGTCACATACCACTGTTGTAATCTCTTATTACTTAACTGGTACTACAGTAAGTGGGTCACATACCACTGTTGTAAACTCTTATTACTTAACTGGTACTACAGTAGTGGGTCACATACCACTGTTGTAATCTCTTATTACTTAACTGGTACTACAGTAAGTGGGTCACATACCACTGTTGTAAACTCTTATTACTTAACTGGTACTACAGTAGTGGGTCACATACCACTGTTGTAAACTCTTATTACTTAACTGGTACTACAGTAAGTGGGTCACATACCACTGTTGTAAACTCTTATTACTTAACTGGTACTACAGTAAGTGGGTCACATACCACTGTTGTAAACTCTTATTACTTAACTGGTACTACAGTAAGTGGGTCACATACCACTGTTGTAAACTCTTATTACTTAACTGGTACTACAGTAGTGGGTCACATACCACTGTTGTAATCTCTTATTACTTAACTGGTACTACAGTAAGTGGGTCACATACCACTGTTGTAAACTCTTATTACTTAACTGGTACTACAGTAAGTGGGTCACATACCACTGTTGTAATCTCTATTACTTAACTGGTACTACAGTAAGTGGGTCACATACCACTGTTGTAAACTCTTATTACTTAACAGTTACTACACTAGGTGGGTCAAACAGTTACTACAGTAAGTGGGTCACATACCTAATGACTTCATTTCCAGAGAACAATTTATGATTTCTATGTTCCAAATTGCAGCTGGCTATATTTAGTGTACCCCCTTTGTATCTAAGATGCACCATTGCTTCGCATCCAAGACCAACATATCTGCAAGTGAAATAAAAATTGGATAATTAATCCCACAGAATGAAATTCACAAAACAATATAACTTATAGTATATATATATATAATAATAATATATACATAATATAGTAACATAGAAACAAGGCACTAGAGTTCCTCGACAGACAAATGTAACACATGAGACAAAGAGTCTCACCACCACTAGACAAGTAAACATAGAAACAAGGCAAGATACCCCTCTCCTCAAGGAAAGCGATATTACGCAAAGTCTTTTGAAAAAAGACTTGGGGATGCGCTGAAAGACAAGCGAAAATTGTCACAGTAAAACACTTGCTAATTGACTTTCTGTAAAGATGAAAAAGGCCATATATTAGTAATATATAGTGCACTGTGTCAGTAATATATAGTGCACTGTGTTAGTAATATATAGTGCACTGTGTATGTGCCTAGACAATGAGAGAGCTTAACAGCAACCTACTTTTAATTTTCGAGTGCTGCTTTCTCTTTTAATGGGGTTTCCATAGTTCTGACAGACCATCTTTACCGTCTGATAGACAAATCTTTCTGCAATTTTGTCCTTCACTCGACGCTCATTTGCATATTCAATGCTAGTTGCTGACTTTGGTTTGAAAGCTGTTAATAAATGTTGACACGAAGGAGATAACAAAATGTTCCAATGTGTGAGATATGATAACATGTTCCAATGTGTGAGATATGATAACATGTTCCAATGTGTGAGATATGATAACATGTTCCAGTGTGAGATATGATAACATGTTCCAATGTGTGAGATATGATAACATGTTCCAATGTGTGAGATATGATAACATGTTCCAGTGTGTGAGATATGATAACATGTTCCAATGTGAGATATGATAACATGTTCCAATGTGTGAGATATGATAACATGTTCCAGTGTGAGATATGATAACATGTTCCAGTGTGTGAGATATGATAACATGTTCCAGTGTGTGAGATGTGATAACATGTTCCAGTGTGTGAGATATGTTAACATGTTCCAGTGTGTGAGATATGATAACATGTTCCAATGTGTGAGATATGATAACATGTTCCAGTGTGTGAGATGTGATAACATGTTCCAGTGTGTGAGATATGTTAACATGTTCCAGTGTGAGATATGATAACATGTTGCAATGTGTGAGATATGATAACATGTTCCAGTGTGTGAGATATGATAACATGTTCCAATGTGTGAGATATGATAACATGTTCCAGTGTGTGAGATATGATAACATGTTCCAATGTGTGAGATATGATAACATGTTCCAATGTTTGAGATGTGATAACATGTTCCAGTGTGTGAGATATGATAACATGTTCCAATGTGTGAGATATGATAACATGTTCCAATGTGTGAGATATGATAACATGTTCCAATGTGTGAGATATGATAACATGTTCCAGTGTGTGAGATATGATAACATGTTCCAATGTGTGAGATATGATAACATGTTCCAGTGTGTGAGATATGATAACATGTTCCAACGTGTGAGATATGATAACATGTTCCAATGTGAGATATGATAACATGTTCCAGTGTGTGAGATATGATAACATGTTCCAATGTGAGATATGATAACATGTTCCAGTGTGTGAGATATGATAACATGTTCCAACGTGTGAGATATGATAACATGTTCCAATGTGTGAGATATGATAACATGTTCCAGTGTGTGAGATATGATAACATGTTCCAATGTGTGAGATATGATAACATGTTCCAATGTGTGAGATGTGATAACATGTTCCAATGTGTGAGATGTGATAACATGTTCCAATGTGTGAGATATGATATGGCATCTAACACCATCATTCAACCTCCTAATAAAATATTCTGTCTCTAGATGAGATAACTAAATATTGACTTCATATTGTACTAGCTAATTAACCTGGCTTTGCACGGGTGAAAGTTGTTATTAATCCTTGATGAGGAATTGGGTAAGCCTTTCCAAAAGATGCATCTAATAGCATGAATTGTATATTCTGATATTTTTTAAGAAGTGGTTTGAATCGGCTATGTCGCCGTTAAACCATTTTAACGGTCCGAGTGGTTTGTGTAATGCTTCACATCTAATCAAAGTAGCGTCTTCGCATTCTTCCTAATTATTAAAAATTTTCTATAGCATAATTTGAAACAGAAAAGTGAGGTTATAATGACATGAAAATTATACATTTTGCGCAAATCCACGCAAACGGAAAAACGCAATGCAACTGATGGTGTATTTTTGTAAATAAAATCGGCATTAGAAAGATCAAAAAAGATTGTGTGTTTATTATACGATGCAAGTACCTCTGAAGATGACAAAGGACATGAAAATTATACGCAACACAAGTGATGGGTTTTGTGTACCACAATGATTGAAAATATCGCTAGATTTATATGCCAGTGGTAACATGGTCACATGTTAAGGGATGTAATCCATGCCTATGTTGTGGAAGCCATCTATAAATTTTTGTATTATATCCCTTTTCTTCCCTGCATGTCTGGATGTAACAAATATGGCAGATTTAAATGTCAGATCGGACATAAAGAATTATATTTTATTTATTTTTAAAGAGAATATTGATCCGATTTTGAAACTGTTTTTTAGCTGATCTAAATTTAGCCCGAAAAATATTTGTACGAAATATGGTGAATATTTGATGTAAACTGAGGCCGTGTATAGGTGGACAGCACATCCGACACTAAGGATTATATAGTAGATAACTAAGCATTGACTTCATATTGTATAACTAAATATTGACTTCTTCATATTGTATAACTAAATATTGACTTCTTATTGTATAACTAAATATTGACTTCTTATTGTATAACTAAATATTGACTTCTTCATATTGTATAACTAAATATTGACTTCATATTGTATAACTAAATATTGACTTCTTATTGTATAACTAAATATTGACTTCTTCATATTGTATAACTAAATATTGACTTCATATTGTAAAACTAAATATTGACTTCTTCATATTGTATAACTAAATATTGACTTCTTATTGTATAACTAAATATTGACTTCTTCATATTGTATAACTAAATATTGACTTCTTATTGTATAACTAAATATTGACTTCTTCTTATTGTATAACTAAATATTGACTTCTTCATATTGTATAACTAAATATTGACTTCATATTGTATAACTAAATATTGACTTCTTCATATTGTATAACTAAATATTGACTTCATATTGTATAACTAAATATTGACTTCTTATTGTATAACTAAATATTGACTTCTTCATATAGTATAACTAAATATTGACTTCTTATTGTATAACTAAATATTGACTTCTTCATATTGTATAACTAAATATTGACTTCTTCATATTGTATAACTAAATATTGACTTCTTATTGTATAACTAAATATTGACTTCATATTGTATAACTAAGCATTGACTTCTTATTGTATAACTAAATATTGACTTCTTCATATTGTATAACTAAATATTGACTTCATATTGTATAACTAAATATTGACTTCATATTGTATAACTAAATATTGACTTCTTCATATTGTATAACTAAATATTGACTTCTTCATATTGTATAACTAAATATTGACTTCATATTGTATAACTAAGCATTGACTTCTTATTGTATAACTAAATATTGACTTCTTCATATTGTATAACTAAATATTGATAAGAAGAAGAGTTGGATGACTGACTATACTATCAAAATGCATTTACTGTGCTGCTGCTGCTACTACTATAGTGCGTTTCACAATGTTTTGTCTCTGTTGTGTATTCAAAATCTCTGCAACTGGGTGACCGTATTTGTTGTAACTTTGTAAATGACCTAATGATCGTAATGTCCTGAGGCAGACGTTTTTTTTGCTCAATAACAAACATATGGTTAAAAATTGTCTTAATTTAAAGTATACAAAAGTGACCATCTCCTAGGACCTAGGTAAACCATGTAATGAGAAGTATTACCCCTTCATATTTGTGAGATATTTTGAGTGCAGCACTTGACAATTTCACGTGGTTTTCCGATTTGCAACACTCTATGGCACTATAAAAAAGTACATTGATCTTTCCGGTGTGTTCAGTGACCATTTTCTGATTGTGTATTTCAAGACATAGGTGTGTCACAACACTTGCAGTATTCTAGATTTGTAATACAATTGGTATGATAATGAACAACGCATCCTATCACAACACTGTGGCAGAAGAAGACAAAATCCCAACATCTTCCAGTACAAAAGATGCTATCAAAATGTGGCTCAGAAAGGAGAACATTCCATTTAACGGGATGTTTATGAATCCTGAATTACTATCTATTGTTAAAAAAACCACAAAAGACCAGGATATTTCAAATAGATAAATTGATTCAACAGCATGGTCATATATGCATGTAAGACTGCCACCTATAATGCACACTTAAACCCAACTGAACTCGTTTGGGCCAAAGTTAAATGACATGTCATCATCATCAAATAGCTTGTCCAGAGCAGAACTTTGCCACCCCAACAGTCCTCCGGAACTTCTCTCTCTCATAGGCCAGATGTCCTGTCTCTGCAGCCATCATGTTCAGACCATCAGTTACATCCTGAATCCATCTTCTCCGTGGTCTTCCTCTTCTTCTCTTTGCCGGTATGCCTCCTTCCAAGATGGTCTTCTCCAGCCCTTCATTTCTCTTTATATGTTCAAAATACTTAAATTTTCCCTTTCGTATTTGTAGCATCAGCCAGTTTTCTTTGATTTTGAGTTCTTTCTGTATAGATCTATTTGTTCTCTTCTCTGTCCAAGATATACAGTAGGTAGATATGTTTCTGGCCTTCACTTCCAGGAATCATTCCATTCATTATTGTTCTTTAACCTCTTCATTATTATTCTCTAACCTCTTCATTATTGTTCTCTAACCCCCACATTATTGTTCTCTAACCCCTTCATTATTGTTCTCTAACCCCTTCATTATTGTTCTCTAACCCCTTCATTATTGTTCTCTAACCTCTTCATTATTGTTCTCTAACCCCAACATTATTGTTCTCTAACCCCTTCATTATTGTTCTCTAACCTCTTCATTATTGTTCTCTAACCTCTTCATTATTGTTCTCTAACCCCAACATTATTGTTCTCTAACCCCTTCATTATTGTTCTCTAACCTCTTCATTATTGTTCTCTAACCCCTTCATTATTGTTCTCTAACCTCTTCATTATTGTTCTCTAACCTCCACATTATTGTTCTCTAACCTCTTCATTATTGTTCTCTAACCTCTTCATTATTGTTCTCTAACCCCAACATTATTGTTCTCTAACCTCTTCATTATTGTTCTCTAACCTCTTCATTATTGTTCTCTAACCTCTTCATTATTGTTCTCTAACCTCTTCATTATTGTTCTCTAACCTCTTCATTATTGTTCTCTAACCTCTTCATTATTGTTCTCTAACCCCTTCATTATTGTTCTCTAACCCCTTCATTATTGTTCTCTAACCCCTTCATTATTGTTCTCTAACCCCAACATTATTGTTCTCTAACCCCTTCATTATTGTTCTCTAACCCCTTCATTATTGTTCTCTAACCCCTTCATTATTGTTCTCTAACCCCCACATTATTGTTCTCTAACCTCTTCATTATTGTTCTCTAACCTCTTCATTATTGTTCTCTAACCTCTTCATTATTGTTCTCTAACCCCTTCATTATTGTTCTCTAACCTCTTCATTATTGTTCTCTAACCTCTTCATTATTGTTCTCTAACCCCTTCATTATTGTTCTCTAACCTCTTCATTATTGTTCTCTAACCCCTTCATTATTGTTCTCTAACCCCAACATTATTGTTCTCTAACCCCTTCATTATTGTTCTCTAACCTCTTCATTATTGTTCTCTAACCTCTTCATTATTGTTCTCTAACCCCAACATTATTGTTCTCTAACCTCTTCATTATTGTTCTCTAACCTCTTCATTATTGTTCTCTAACCTCTTCATTATTGTTCTCTAACCCCAACATTATTGTTCTCTAACCTCTTCATTATTGTTCTCTAACCTCTTCATTATTGTTCTCTAACCTCTTCATTATTGTTCTCTAACCCTTCATTATTGTTCTCTAACCTCTTCATTATTGTTCTCTAACCTCTTCATTATTGTTCTCTAACCCCTTCATTATTGTTCTCTAACCTCTTCATTATTGTTCTCTAACCCCTTCATTATTGTTCTCTAACCCCCACATTATTGTTCTCTAACCCCTTCATTATTGTTCTCTAACCTCTTCATTATTGTTCTCTAACCTCTTCATTATTGTTCTCTAACCCCCACATTATTGTTCTCTAACCCCACATTATTGTTCTCTAACCCCCACATTATTGTTCTCTAACCTCTTCATTATTGTTCTCTAACCTCTTCATTATTGTTCTCTAACCTCTTCATTATTGTTCTCTAACCTCTTCATTATTGTTCTCTAACCCCTTCATTATTGTTCTCTAACCTCTTCATTATTGTTCTCTAACCCCAACATTATTGTTCTCTAACCCCAACATTATTGTTCTCTAACCCCCACATTATTGTTCTCTAACCCCCACATTATTGTTCTCTAACCCCACATTATTGTTCTCTAACCCCACATGTGACAAGATGTTCAAAGAAGTTATCTGTAGCACACTCAGTTTCAAAAGATTCAATTTTCTTCTTTGATGGTTTTGTTATGGTTCAAGATTCACAACTATTTGTTGCCACAGGAAAAATGTATGTTCTCAGAACTTTCATTTACTTTATCTTGCTTGTGTAATGTCATATGTTCTTCGTACTACAATATTTATATAAATAAAAATATCTTCATCTTGCAAACACTTCTCCAAGTATTTCTGCAGTAAACAGATGTAGTGTATGACAGTAATACTTAGTAGTGTATGACAGTAATAGCAAGAAGTAAAAGTCAAGAGTTTTAATATGAATCTAAATGTACTACCTGATCCAGTTTCTTTCTGAAACTCCTCAAACAAAGTATTAAACTCTTCCCAGCTATCAAACTCTGTCTTTCCTTGAAATATTTTCAAAAACTCTGCCGTTGTATCTATTGCATCATCAGCTCCTCCATTTTCATTGAAAATATTGTGCTTGTCATCAATCTGATCAATGGAATCATCCTCATCTGCCATTTCTTTGCTGCCTCAACTCTTTCAGGTGGAGTTATTTGGTTGAGAGATCTGATAAATATTGCCTGAAAATATTAAATTTAGCAAATCTAAAAATGAGAGACAGAACAAAATCTACAAATAGTTGTTTTTTAAATGTCACTACACTGAAGATAGTCAAAAACTAACAATGTTCATCACATACTAACATCAAACAAAACCTCAACTTGGTTACCAGCAGTAGAGTTTTTCTATACCTCAACTTGATTACCAGCAGTAGAGTTTTTCTATAACCTCAACTTGGTTACCAGCAGTAGAGTTTTTCTATACCTCAACTTGGTTACCAGCAGTAGAGTTTTTCTATACCTCAACTTGGTTACCAGCAGTAGAGTTTTTCTATACCTCAACTTGGTCACCAGCAGTAGTTTTTCTATACCTGAACTTGGTTACCATTGGTTACCAGCAGTAGAGTTTTTCTATCAAGCAGTATTTAATCTCAAATGTCAGACAATTTATTATATTCAAAGTTCAGTGGATACAAAATGAGGATCTCTATTGCACTTAGTTAAATATAACTATCATTGTCTTGAAATGTGGAAAACTGAACAATTGTACACACACTAATCTATATAATAATTGCACACACTAATCTATATAATAATTGCACACACTAATCAATATAATTGCACACACAAATCTATATAATTGCACACACACTAATCTATATAATAATTGCACACACACTAATCTATATAATAATTGCACATACACTAATCTATATAATAATTGCACATACACTAATCTATATAATAATTGCACATACTAATCTATATAATAATTGCACACATTAATCTATATAATAATTGCACACACTAATCTATATAATAATTAGCAAACTGCTAATCAATGTGCAACTAATTACTATCAATTATCTTGTTGAAGTATTCATTTTTATGAGAACTTGTTTATACATACATGATTCAAATATGGTTATGGCAACATAGCAGAGTTGGAGGGGGGTGGTTTTTCCTTGGTTTAAAGATGAAAAAAGAAAAGAGTTAACAAATGTGACTGGATACTAACAATTGACAGGTTGAAACCCTAATAAGTGTGTATATGTACATCTAACTGTTGATTTGTCCATATTAACAATTGACAGGTTGAAACCCTAATAAGTGTGTATATGTACATCTAAATGTTGATTTGTCCATATTAACAATTGCAATATAGATGAGACTGCAGTAGAACTATTTGATTGGTGAAACACGTAAACAAATTACTGTAGTTTTACAAAATACACACACACAATGACAATACACAGCAACGTTTCGACCAAAAAGGCCTTTATCAAGCAAATGATACAACAAAAGTGACGGATGTCACAGAACACCACATGTAGACTTTGACATTACAATGGTTAAAAATGAATAAAAATATGTCACTAAAACGTATAACGAAATAAATACAGAAAAACTAGAAGTGGGAAAAGAAGAAAAACAATTTAAAAAAAAGTAAATATATGACTCATATACATTTAACATCTACACATATAAAATATAGAGCATGAAAAGAGAAAGTACTAAGAAACATAGGAATGTAGAGCGTTGAGTCCATGAGGTAGCAAGGTACCATATAAAGAAATAAAGCAATTCTCTAGAGCAAATCGACTAAGATCATCAGAGGAAGATGATTGGATGGCAGTGACCTAGACGTCGCAAGCACACAAATGGTCAGTTCCATTGAAATGAGTGGCTACAGGGATCACAGAGCATTGGCGTATATCGCGTAAGTGTTGGCTGAAACGGTCACTGAGCATTTTGCCTGTTTCACCAATATATGCCTTAGCACACTGCTTGCAAGTGATAGCGTAGATTATATTTCGAGACTCGCATGTGAAACCATCTTCAATAACAAACGTGGCTTTAGGAAAAGATACAATATGCGTCTGTATCACAAAGCGCACGTATTGCAGTGCCAAAATGACTGGATATTGGACTTAAGATGACTGTGTACCAACATATCCTTAAGACTTCTGTCCCGCCTGTAAGAAACCAAAGGATAGTTGGGGAAAACTGAATGGGTCTTAGGATCTGACTTAAGGATAGACAGATGACGGAATAAAACATTTTTCACCAGTGAACTATGGGGGTGGAAAATTAATAAGTTTTACCCTGTCAGAGTTAGCAGTCCTATTCTGGTTGATAAGAGCCTGCTGACGAGTTATTTTCTGAACTCGATGCATTGCAGATACAAGCACCTTCTCCGGATATAGGCACTTGCAGAAGATATCTAGCATCTCACGAGCTCTATCAAGAAAATCATGGTCCTCGCTACAAAGGCGACGAAGGCACAAGAGCTGTGAGTATGGCAAAGAATCACGACAAGCCTGGGGATGGGAAGAAGTATAAAGGAGCAAACTGCGCATCAGTAGGCTTACTCACGCTTCATAAATTTCATTAATGTTTTCAATCCTGCTATTCGTTTTACCTCTCACATCACTTCTTGTGTCAACTTTCTTGACATTACTATCACCATATACCTATCCACTATCACTACATCAATATATTATAAGCCTACTGATGCACATAGTTTTAAGGATATGTTGGTACACAGTCCAATATCCAGAGTCCTTTTGGCACTGTCCAGTGTGGCGCGGCATTGCAATACGTGCGCTTTGTGATACAGACTTGTACTGTATCTTTTCCAAATGTATATGAGTCATGTTTACTTTATTTTTTTAGTGTTTCTCTTCTTTTTTCACTTCTAGTTTTTCTGTATTTATTTCGTTATTCGTCTTTAGTCACATATTTTTATTCATTTTTAACCGTTGTAAAGTCTAAAAGACTACTCGCTGACAAGTATATAGAAGTGCAAAAAAAGTATCTACTTGTGTTTCATTGATTATAGCAAAGCTTTTGACAGAGTCCAACATGAAAAGCTAATCATATGTCTACAAGAAATAGGTCTAGATGGGGATGATATCAGACTAATAAGTAACATATACTGGGAACAGACAGCAATAATAAAATATAAAAATAGCTACTCTCCATACATAGACATAAAGAGGAGTGAGACAAGGATGCATTCTGTCACCAAGCCTATTTAACATCTACACAGAGAAAATCTTCAAACAACTAGAGGGAATGCCAGGACTCAAGATCAATGGAAAAATAATAAACAACTTAAGATATGCAGATGACACAGTATTGGTAGCAGAAAATGAACAATATCTACAAGAACTAGTGGACCAATTGGACAGAACTAGCAAGGAATATGGATTAGACATTAACATACAGAAAACAAAAACTATGGTAATCAACAAGAAAATGGAAAAACCTAAAATGAATATAAAAATACATGGAGAATTACTACATCATGATCAAGTAAAAAGCTTCTTATATCTCGGTCAGATGATAACAGATGATGGCAGATGTATAACAGAAATTAAAAAGAGAATAGGAATGGCCAAGGATAATTTCAATAGTATGAGAAAGTTACTGACATCCAAACAAATCACAAACAGGCTAAAAATTAGAATGATCAAATGCTATATATATATCCTATATTAATGTATGGTTCGGAAACATGGACAATGAACAAGCAGTTAGAAGACAGAATTGATGCATTTGAGATGTGGATATATAGAAGAATAAGCAGAGTTTCATGGACAGAAAAACAGACAAATAAACAAGTTTTAGGAAAACTAGGCATGAAGAAACAATTATTAAGAGAAATAAAATTCAGACAAGTAAAGTATTTTGGGCACATAAAAAGGCATGACACCATGATAAAACATTTACTAGAGGGAAAGTTGAGGGAGGAAGAGCAAGAGGAAGACCGAGAGATAAGTGGGAGGAAACTTTAAGAAATGGACAGGTTACAGTGTGCAACACCAAGGCGAAAGACAGAGGATGCTGGAGATTCATTGCAGCCAACTTTCGATGTGGAGACAGCACCTGATGATGATGATGAAAGTCTATATCTAGTGTTCTGTGACATTCGTCACTTTTGTTGTATCGTTTGCTTGATAAAGGCCTTTTGGTTGAAACGTTGCTGTGTATTGTCATTGTGTGTATTTTGTAAAACTACAGTAATTTGATTACGTGTTTCGCCATTCAACAGTTTTACTCAACTGCAGTCTCCATAGGAATGGCCAAGGATAATTTCAATAGTATGAGAAAGTTACTGACATCCAAACAAATCACAAACAGGCTAAAAATTAGAATGATCAAATGCTATATATATATCCTATATTAATGTATGGTTCGGAAACATGGACAATGAACAAGCAGTTAGAAGACAGAATTGATGCATTTGAGATGTGGATATATAGAAGAATAAGCAGAGTTTCATGGACAGAAAAACAGACAAATAAACAAGTTTTAGGAAAACTAGGCATGAAGAAACAATTATTAAGAGAAATAAAATTCAGACAAGTAAAGTATTTTGGGCACATAAAAGGCATGACACCATGATAAAACATTTACTAGAGGGGAAAGTTGAGGGAGAAGAGCAAGAGGAAGACCGAGAGATAAGTGGGAGGAAACTTTAAGAAATGGACAGGTTACAGTCTGGCAGTGTGCAACACCAAGGCGAAAGACAGAGGATGCTGGAGATTCATTGCAGCCAACCTTCGATGTGGAGACGGCACCTGATGATGATGATGAGTCTCCATCTATTCTATAATTCTATACTAGTGAGTCTAGTGCATACACGATACTATACATGATGATTTAGCGTTTACGGGGAAATAATAAACATAATTTGAAGTTATTTGCTGAAGTTTAAGCTGAGTATTTGTGATATTCTGTATGCTAAAATCATTTGAACGACGCTAAAATTATTGGTAACAGTTCTGATAATAATGAATGCAAGCTGGCAAATATCTTATAAAGATTTTGGCTGTGCAGCCAAGTTTGTTGTACACCAACCGTGTTATAATTAGTTATTAGAAGAAAATAAAGACATTGCTATTAATTATATCCTATACATTCTGTCAAATCTTTGGTTCAAAATTCTAGTCAAACAAAAAATAATGTATTAAAAACTGGTAATAAAATGAACATGATTTTACCGCCAAACTGGAGACAAATAGCGTTGTCGGAAAATGGCTCGTCTTCTGTTTGCAGGATTGAAGAAAATATACTCCAATGTGATTGGTTAAAATACGCCAGCCTTCGTTTGGTCTGAATATGTGCCAGCATTTTTTCCTGTTTGTGCTGATCTAGTGAATTATAAAAATGTTGACACAGAGACCGAAACCATAAACGAAACAATTAAACAAAACGGTCGTTCATTACGTGTCATGGTGCCCACTCATCCATTGTAGGCGCTATGTAGGTAACTGACGAGGTCAATTTTGAGCTCGGAATATTCTTGGACATTGTGGGCATGAAATTGTGACCAATTTAGGGGGAAGGTTCCATCCAGGCTTTCCTTTTTCTGCTGCAGCAATTTTGGCTGATTCAATCTAGATGGACGCCCGAGTGGTTACCGGGGCCCAAATTTGTTGTGTAAAGAATAGAACCACGGTTACCTGCCACGCATGTTGTACGAGGCGATTAAGGAGGTTTGGCTGAAATCGGATGTAAGTGTCCTAAACATGTACAAGTATATGCATTTAGGGGCCTACCAAACCAATGTGCAACGTATACACGTGGACCAGCACTTCCACCCAGGTGATATCATTATCTACACCGATGGCTCTGTCAATGGCACCAGATCATCGTGGGCTTACTCAGCACAACGAAACGGTCGCACACTTCATGAGGACTGCGGGGCTTTTGAGACAACGACATCGAGCATGACTATGGAGATCACCGCTGCCTCCAGGGCTCTGTCATGGGTGGCTGAGCAACAGGTTACCCATACGATCATCATATCAGACTCGATGAATATGCTTCAACTGATTGAATCTGGAAGTATGCGCGTGGACTGGGTGGACATCATTCGGAGATCACATCTCAAGAAAATGACGTGGTTGTACACGCCTGGACATGCTGGAGTGCGGGGTAACGAGTGTGCTGACTCTCTTGCAAACAGTGCCCCGACTCAAGTGGGCAGAAGTATGGACAGAGCCGATATCATCAATGCGGTACGCTCTCAATTGTATGACACGGGCGGGTCTCAGACGCTGGAACGAGTTCGATAATTAGGCGTTAACTCTTTCCACGCCCATTTATTTCCTCAATTTTTAAGCAGTTAATTCAAGGAAGTAAAAAAAAAATTAAAAAATTACGATCCCAACTACTTATCAATAAATAAACATATATATATTATTATATACTAAATTGAAGTAAACTGGACAACCTAACAGAATAACAAGGTTAAAAGTACTATAAGTAAAACAGAAGAAGTAAAACTAGAAAGACTTCTTATAAGGAAGCAACTCTATGGCGCAGTGTGCGGCTTAAAGCGTGCAACGGACTTCCGCCATGGCGCAGTGTGCGGCTTAAAGCGTGGACATGCCAGACAGTGTCGTCTTCGTGGTAGAGAGAGAAGATATAGTAATCAACTTCTCATGAATACTGTGAGCAAATGGACTTTGGGATGGCTGCTGCAACGGAGGACAGAGCACGAATGGGAATGCCCAATGTGCCATGACGTCGATCGCATCACATAACATAACTTAACGAATATCTGGCAATCTCAAGACCTTAGTATATGCACAAAAGTTAAATTATTTAAGTCATGTGTGATTCCTGTACTGACCTACGATTGTGAAAGTTGGAAATCAACAAAAGAAAATTGATAAGAAACTGGACAGCTTTGAGAAAAAATGTCTCCGAAAATTATTAAAAGTCAAATGGAGTGATTTCGTTTCTAACAACACAGTGAGAGATAGAACACACCAACAACCCGTATCAAATATTATAAGAAAACGAAGGTGGAAATATTTAGGTCATGTTCTTAGATCAGACGAAAAAGACTAAATCGACAAGTCCTTATGTGGTCACCAGTTGGGAAAAGAAAACGTGGAAGACCAATGACCACTCTTCGAAGAACCTTAAAACAAGAAAGTAAACTATTGGGATGTAAAACCATAAAAGATCTCCAACTGCTGGCAACGAACCACATCACATGGAAATCTAAAACCTCTGCCCTATGTGCCGCCTTTGGCACGAAAGGAACACACTAACTAACTATGTGATGAGACAAAGCTTGCTTTCTAAGACTATCCAACAGGAAAGGAACACACTAACTAACTATGTGATGAGACAAAGCTTGCTTTCTAAGACTATCCAACAGGGAATAGTTGAGGGTGGAATAAAGAAAGGAGGGCAGAGAAAATCCTGGTTTGACAACATCAAGAGCTTGTCGGGGCAGAGTTTCTCCACACTCGCCCGAGGAGTTGAAGACAGAGATTCGTGCGTGCTTTTTGTGCTGCTGTCTCAACAGTGACACCCCTACGACCCTAACGGGTTATGGGCTTTATTATTGTTATTATTATTATAGACGTTTCTAACCTCCAGAGGCTTACGTGGATCTACTGTCCTGGGCATGCGGGTGTTTGCGGTAATGAAATAGCGGACAGGCTTGCATCAACAACATCGATTGTTGGGAGTTGAAAATGAATTGCAGGGCCGTGCGGTATCTGTTGCAGGGCCGTGTGGTATATTTTCGCGAGTGCCAGTTGCATTGCCGTGCGGTATATTTTCGCCAGTGTCTGTTGCAGGGCCGTGCGGTAAATTTTCGCTAGCGTCTGTTGCAGGGCCGTGCGGTATATTTTCGCCAGTGCCTGTTACAGGGCCGTGCGGTATATTTTCTCAATATGATGCAAGTCTTCAAAGTGCCGCCCTTTAAATTTTTTCACTTCAAATAACCTTCAATTGTAATTTTAAATTTGCTGCTTATGCTGCTTAAGCAGCTTGGAGTTACCCGTTGTACAAGTTCAACTGAACTCAATATCAGCCCATTCCTCCTCAATTGGATCTTTGCGGCCCTCTTCCAGCGAAAGATAGTGTTTAAATGTGGCAGTTGGGCGTCATCAGCAACAACAATCCACCCTGGCTTACCACAGGGTCACCATTATCTCCGGTGTTGTTCAATGCCTATACTGTGAGCATCACAAAAGAGCAGATCACGGGTAGAGGAAGGACAATGTCATATGCAGATGATGTGTTGGTGTATCGTCAGGGCAAGGATAGAGAACAGCTTGTGGAGGAACTTCAGTCAGAACTCGACCGCATAGGTAGATGGTGCGTTGAAGCAGGAGCATTGGTCAACCCCACAAAAGCAGCGGTGACATGGTTCTCTTTAAACAACCACATCGTCAACACTCCAACACCATCTGTGGTTTTGTGTTCAGAGGTAGTGGAGCGATCTCAGTCTATGAAATACCTGGGGTTGCGTTTTGATCGTAGTCTAGCTTTTACGGAACACATAGCTCATGTGATAATGAAGGCGAGGAAAGGTTTGCTGGCGATGAGGGTAATGGCTGCGGCGGATTGTGAACAGCGCCATCTTTGTATTTTATACCAGGGTCTGGTCCTTTCTGTGCTTGAGTATGCGCTGGCGATCCTGACTCTCAGTCATAGTCAGATAGAACGACTGGAAAGAATACAGAACGAGGCGATGCGCATTATACTTGGTTGCACTAAAGACACGTCGTGCAGGGCGATGCGCTATCTCCTTGACTATCCTACTATGGAGTATAGAATACTGATGAGCCGTGCACGAGCATACCTTCGAGTCAATGCTGACACACAACATCCTCTGCACTTGGAAATAAAGAGACAAAAAGGAAATAGGTTAAAAGAGGAAAATCTTGGATGGGTCAGGCCGAGGACTGTATTGAACAGGTGTGTACACTTGAAGACATTGATCCCGGTGAAGAATGGATACCAGTGCCAAGAGCATTCGCTACATCCTTTTCTGTATGCATCGAACTTGATAAAGAATGCAGGCAACACAACCCACTTGTTGTGGAGGCAGAGGTTCATGCATTAATTTCTGAGAACGCATCTGAGCATGATGTAATCATTTATACGGATGGTTCGGTGATTCGACATGTGCGGAGCTCGTGGGCTTTCACTGCTCAGGTCGGAGGTGATGTTGTGAAGGAAGACAGTGGTGGTTTTGCCGTGACTACAAGCAGTCTCACTATGGAAATCATGGCGGTTACCAAAGCGATGATTTGGCTAGAATCACAGAC
This sequence comes from Arion vulgaris, assembly GCA_020796225.1. Lineage (NCBI taxonomy): Eukaryota > Metazoa > Mollusca > Gastropoda > Stylommatophora > Arionidae > Arion > Arion vulgaris. The sequence goes on from CM036755.1 coordinate 3,889,653, forward strand.
TTTTTTCCATGCATGTTTTCTCAGTGACTCAATGAGTATGCTCAGGAAGATTGAAACAGGATGGGCTAGGAGACATTGGATAGAATCGCTGGGGAGGTCTAAGCTGACAAAGATCAGTTTTATTTTTGTACCAGGGCATGCAGGTGTAAGGGGAATGAACGTGCGGATAGGCTTGCAGGTATGGCTGCTGTCCAAAGCGGACGAGCAATGGACCAGGCTGATATTATAAATTCCTTAAGGGAGAGAGGGCGTGTACATGATTCACGTAATAGCGGTGCATCCACAACACTAACCAGACTGCAAGAACTCAAAGTTAAGTGTGGTGTAGCTCGACAAGAACGCTATGCTGGCAGACAAAGAAGAATTGTAAACCAACAAAGAACCGGTGTCGTTAGTCGCCACACGCTGATGGACATACTGGGGGAGAGATCGGAGCACTTATGGACTAATTTGTTCGACGTGCAGTGATGGTGATCCGACGACTAAACTAAACTAAACTAAACAAGTTCAACTGAATATCTGCGGTGTCAAAGACGCATGAGGTTGTGTGCCATGATTAGTGAGCCGGCACTAATCAAGACTCTGTCCCCTACCTCCACGTGGTGACCCTGGGAACAGACTTTGGTTCCTGTTTGGCTAATGGGGGCAGGGATCGGGGAGAATTACTGGTAGTTTTAGCAGTGCAAGTACGAAAAAGCAATGCAGGTCCATACAAACAAAATGCACGAATCTCCTGGCCGATGTCCAACAAAATATTGCCCAAGTTCCTGAACAAAAAGAAACAGCAGCGAAAACGTCTCTGATAGAATCCCTACTCCCCCGGGGTAAGGGCCAAATACATATTGCCATCTCCGGAGCAGGAGACTCCATACACAAGCTCGAAGTGTAAGTCAAAGGTGTCGCCCCAAATTACCAGTCTCTCTGCCGATGGGGAGATGAAAAAGAAAGGATGAGAGGTGCATCCAGTGACGAAACGTGAGCCCACATAGGGCGTAACTCGAAGCCATGAGGAGGGGGCAAACATTGCCAGCTGTGGGGCAAGAATAAATAAGTCAGCTGTGTAACGAATAAAAGACTACCCTCGTGTCGGTACGAGGGAAGATTGCAGCTGACTCCGTATCGGTGGCCTGGCGCAGATACATTTAGTGGGCAAGGTTATAGTGCATAACGAAACTGCTCTCCCTGGGAAAGCTGTGCAAGGTACTGTTGCGATAACGACTAACATCCCCGGAAGAACTGAGGCGGGTGATGCCTAACGGAACTGCCGGCCTTGGGGCAACCGGGAAAAGGTACTGTTGCAGTCACAACTAACATTCCCGGAAAAACTGGGGCGGGTGATGGTGGCGAGCGCAAAATCTCAGTTGCGTTGCAAGCGCCGATTGAAACGACCCTCTACATTATTTGTGCTTGACCCCAGTCTGGTGTTTTCCGAGGCTGGGGAAAATGCGCAGTAGAACGGCAAATTGCCACGTACCGACACGCGTCTCGAAAAGGCTGAGAATGTTCCTACTCCGGAACAAACTCAAAGTGAACAGTAAAGTAAGGTCGACAATGTAAAGATCTTACAGGCTGCCCGGATCCGAACATTGACGAAGGTCGATACTTTACACGGCGTTTTATACGAGTAAGACGCCGCCCGAGGACAATCTTATAAGCCCCGTGAAATGTTCTTAATCTGGAACGACTTCACAGTCAGAAAGGGCAATAACAGTAGTAACTCACTGTTTGGCGTAGATCACAAAGCCCAAATATACGGCAAAGCTGATCGAAAAGGCAAAGATCCGGGCCGAAATAGTCGGCAGAAAGGATCGTACCTAGGAAAGCTCACCCCAGTAAATCAAAGGCTGGCTGAAACCGGATGGGCGGGCCTAGTCACCATGGGCACATAATCAACCCAACGTAGATCACTCTGTTCTTGTCAAAGGACCAATTATATATCACAAAAAGAATGATAAAATTGGCCGTGAAGAACCATCGAAAAGAAGAAGAAGAATGCCTGCGGGCAGAGTGAGAGTGTGTTTAACCAGCACCTATGGGTCTGCTCGAAGTGCAATGTCAGTTTAGTAACAAATAAACAATTCTAGTAAAGGGGAGGATCACTTCCTAGAATAGACAAATAATAGTAAATACTAAAATATAACCTAGCCCAAAACCGTTTTTGCGAAAAATTTTGTCTGGCCCCACCAACAAAAATGATCACGAGCCGCCGCTGGTGCCGTGTATAACCAATTTCAACCTCTTCTGATGATCGGTTTCCGAGATAATGCACGCTCGGTCGCTTGATATGCTGTGGTATTGTGGAGTTTTAAGATGTCTGTAACTCCATCAACCCATCTTTTTCTTGGTCAGCCCCTTCCTCTTGACGTTTCCATTTTCAGGTTGTACGCTCTTGCAACTGGTATATTCAGGTTCATTCTGACCAAGTGGCCAAACCAATTGAGTCTCTGTTTTTCAATAATTCTAATAGCAGGTATTGTTCCGACTCTTCTAATTTCCTCATTTCTTATATGGTCTCTTCTTGTTTTATTTACTGCTTTCCTCAAGCATCTCATTTTGCATGTGGTAATTTTCCTTCTTGTTCTTTTGTCAGTGCAAATGTTTGGCACTGGTAACATAGTGCTGGTATGAAGATTGCATTTATAATCTGTCTTTAAGTCTCTACTGGAACTACTGGGTGTCTCAAGATCTGAGTTCTGTTAATAATTAACCAATATAAGGGATCAAGTTGGAGGTTTCCCCATTCTTTATTTCCGTTCTTTTTTTTTTCAATGTTGACATAGTGTTAGTCTCCCTTGGAAAATTAAAAAAGGCAACCAAAAATTCGACTGAGACGAACAATTTAGTGCTCAACTAAACTAATGCTAATGTAGTATGTAGTCAAATAAGTTTCTTACAATATAAGCGCAAATAAAGGCACATTATTGTTTACATGCAGCTGGAAAATAGTTTGTAGATTTTACCCATTTTAAATGCAGAGAACTTGTTTCGCTCGTCAAGTACATGTAATAACAGAAGCCACAGGAGTCAAGTCGGTAGAAACTAGATAAGAAAGTTAAAGTAGAAAGGTGACCTATAAAAACGATCAGAGAAGTTATTAGTTACAGTATTGTACAGTAATTACAGTTGTATTTATATAATCAGCATGTATAATAATTATTATCATATGATATGTTATCATTTGGGTATATTTTGTATCATATGACATATAGCGTATTGGAAAATGACTAAAGATATAGAAAGCAAGTTGAATGCATTGATTTGAAAATAGATGTCTGCGAAAAATAATGAATATAAAATGAAACGAATTCAGAAGTGATGAAATCAGAGACATGGCTGGTCAACCATTAGTGACAACTGTTATAAGAAAAAGAAGATGGAGATATGTTGGGCACACCTTGAGGAGAAATGATCAACGAATATCAAAGCAGGCATTGAAGTTGGATGCAAAGGGTTCAAGAAAAGAGGTCGACCTAAGGAGACCCTGAAACGAACTTTGCTGAGAGAGGCAGGAAATATCGGTCTCAGTTCCATGGAGGAGATTGAGCGAGTTGCCCAGGATAGAGCGGTATGGAGAAATTACTTGCAGGCCCTATGTAACGTATAATGATACGAGAGGAATTATTATTTATTGTTATATGACATAACGTATACTATACACTATATAATAATACTATTAGTCTATTAGACTATTACTATAACATATAGTGTCATCATATAGGTACATATATTTGTTAATACTATATTATACAGTAGTATAGAAGAAGTATAGTATTATTATCATAAAATTCAACCTAATTTCCGTAATTTCGTTATATCAATTTCTGAGTAGGCTAGTACTTGAGTGAGTAGGGTAAATAATAGTAAATATGTGATGCGTTAACACTGTAACTTAACTGTAACATTTGTGTGAGTAATGAATACTTTGTATTTTAAATAAGCATTTGTTTTCATAGAAACGACACATATTTATATCTTTCAGGTCATGTAATCTATATATATATATATATGTATATTTATAAGAATAAAAAGAATTTCATTGTATGTGCGTCTGTTCCCATTGTTTCAAGATATCTGGACATCCTACTGACTTGAAATTTGGCAAGAGGGTAGCTTTCATAGATGGGAAAATGTAAAAATTATTAAACCGTATTGATTCGTCTCTATATCTAAATTCCAACTTAATGAAATGGACATGAAAATTTAAAAAGCGAAAAAGGAGAAGCCCTGTTTTCAGTTGCCGGTCACATGTTAAAGCGATAAATAACAAATATTATTATGATATATTTGAACATATTTTCATTTTGTAAGATAAGCATGTGGCTTAATTCATAAGTACGCATTCTGCCATGCCGTAGACCATGCGTTGAATTCACGCTGCGCAAAAAATAAAAAAACCAAACAAACACATCTCACGCTCGAGCCAATTAAAAAAAACAACAACTCATCGATAAGTTTATAATCTGAATAAATTAAATTTGCCAATTGTTATTTTAGCAGATTTTGAGAGGACGGTGCATGTTTCTTTAATATGCTCAGTCTCGCACTGTTTGGGACTTAACAGTTTAAGAAATGATACAATTTCGTAGATCTTTAGAAAATTAAGGAAGTTTGAGATATGCGGTTGGAGAATGATAAGAAAAGAAAAATGAAGGCCAGAAGCATGGAGACAGAGGAGGAAAGATTAGTTATTAGGCTTGACTACAAGCGTTGGAGGAGTGTAAAGGCGATTGATGAGGAAACTAAAAAGGAACGACTTGGAAGATCAGTGGAAAATGATAACAAATGTAACTGTAAAAGTGTTATTCCCGTGCGTAGAACGGGTACAGCTGCTAGAAAAGTTTAAAGCCAAAAAGTTCTATCCATGTTTTCACGTGCCGGTCACATGTTTTAGCGATTATAAAGTCACATGTTACGCTAATATTTGATGCTATTTGTTGGTATTTCAGTACATCTGGCTATGGCCAAATGGATTAGATGCTTGGTTGCAGTACATCTGACTTTGGCCAAATGGATTAGATGCTTGGTTGCTGTACATCTGGCTATGGTCAAATGGATTAGATGCTTGGTTGCAGTACATCTGGCTATGGTCAAATGGATTAGATGCTTGGTTGCAGTACATCTGACTTTGGCCAAATGGATTAGATGCTTGGTTGCAGTACATCTGGCTATGGTCAAATGGATTAGATGCTTGGTTGCTGTACATCTGGCTATGGTCAAATGGATTAGATGCTTGGTTGCAGTACATCTGGCTATGGTCAAATGGATTAGATGCTTGGTTGCAGTACATCTGGCTATGGTCAAATGGATTAGATGCTTGATTGCAGTACATCTGGCTATGGTCAAATGGATTAGATGCTTGGTTGCAGTACATCTGGCTATGGTCAAATGGATTAGATGCTTGGTTGCAGTATATCTGGCTATGGTCAAATGGATTAGATGCTTGGCTGCAGTACATCTGGCTATGGTCAAATGGATTAGATGCTTGGTTGCAGTACATCTGGCTATGGTCAAATGGATTAGATGCTTGGTTGCAATGCGGGAGACCTGTGTTCAATTCGCAGGAAGGACAACAATTTAAAAAAAAAATGGAATTTTTATAAACCCATCTGGTTTATAATATAACATTTGATCAGTTTATAATCTGAATAAATTTAGATTGCTAATTGTTATTTGTCAACTTTCACTAGAATTCTATTGTATCAGGTTTTACTGGCAATCGGAATGAGGGACATTTTAATGTATAATGTTGTCAACCGACAAAGTTTTCCCACCAAGCATGAGAGAAAACATATGGTTATTATTGGGAAAGCAGCTGATATTGAGGGGCATGTTTCTTTCATATGTTCAATCTCACACTGTTTAGGACTTTACAACTAGATTTAAACTAACTTCCCAGTGTGAAGAACGGGTACATCTGCTAGTTCCCTATGAATTGAAATCTCAAACACATTTCAAACTATTTGTGTCCAATCATCAATAAAATATATCTAGCATAGTATTTGTTTTGTGGGAGCCCAGATATTATGCTATGGAGAGGTTTACTCCCTCCTTGGATTTGCTGGGTTCAGAATCAAATTTGGAGACTTTAAGATTGTAGGTCCTTTTCAACTTGCATAGATAAGGTTGCCATGGGTTGTATTCGGCAGTGGGGATACTTTCGGATGTCACTAAACAGCTAGCAGGTGCCTCATGCAGTGTAGACTCCAGTCAACAAAGTGTTGTTTTTCCTCTGCCTGCTTGCTTCACTGTATTATCGATATAAGGGAAGACTACAGTAAAACTATGTAGCAATGGTGTCATCAATATAAGAGAAGACTGCAGAAAAACTATGTAGCAATGATGTCATCAATATAAGAGAAGACTGCAGAAAAACTATGTAGCAATGATGTCATCAATATAAGAGAAGACTGCAGTAAAACTATGTAGCAATGACGTCATCAATATAAGAGAAGACTGCAGTAAATCTAAGCAACTAAAGAGGTAGGAATCAGCTGGCTCCATAGACTATTCAACCAAGTCTGGATCACACAAGAAACACCAGAAGATTGGAGGGATGCTACAATTGTTCCCATCTGGAAGAAGAAAGGTAGCAAGAGGGACTGTACAAAGTATAGAGGCATAGCGCTACTGAGCCACACTGGGAAAATATTCTGCAAAATACTTGAGAAAAGGCTCCGCCACATCATCGAGCCACAGCTTAATGACTCCCAAATGGGATTCAGGAAGAACAAAAGCTGTACAGACGCAATATTCGCCCTCAGACAGTTAGTAGAAAGGACTATCGAATCCGACAAACATTTACACGTTGCATTTGTAGATCAGGAAAAAGCGTCGACCGCGTAGATAGGCACAAGTTGTGGAAAATACTAACAACCTATGGGGTTAATGAACACCTAATCAACCTTTGCAAGAACATTTATACTGACAGCCAATGTACGATAAGAACAAATACAGGATTATCAGAAAAGTTTCACGTAGGGTCAGGAGTAAGACAAGGTTGCGTACTATCCCGCTGCTATTCATCACGTACATTGACCACATTTGTAAAATAGCTAACACCAGCGAAGGAAACAACCTCGGAGAACTCTTAAATGAATTTATTTTTGCAGACGATCAGGCAATCATATCAACAACAGAAGAACAGCTACAACAACACATCAACAGACTCCAGTTAGCATGTAACGAATACAACATGAGAATTAACATCGACAAAACAGAAGTAATGACATTCGCCAGAGAGGAAAACACTACCAACATCTCCATCGATAATCATCTACTAAATCAAGCAAAAGATTTCACATATCTGGGGAGCATTTTTCAGCAAATGGAAGAATAACTAATGAAATTCAACACAGATGCAACAAAGCAAATCAAATGATAGGGCAAATGGCGCCAATTTTAAGATGCAAACACGTCACCATGAACACAAAAAGAGCAATGTTCAACACAATCTTTCTCCCCACATTATGTTACCAGTGCCAAACCTGGACGCTGACAACAAACGATAGAAGAAAACTAGTCACAACAGAGATGAAGTGTCTACGCAGAATGCTGGGTGTAACAAGAAGAGACCGGTTGAGAAATGAAGACATCAGGAAAAAGTGGGTACAACATCAGTACTAGACTTCATCAAGAAACAACAAATTAAATGGTTCGGTCACGTAAGCAGATTACCATCAGACAGTGCACCCCAAAGAGCAATGCGGCTCCGATACAATGGGTACAAAGCAAAAGGCCGCCACGCAAAAGATGGACCTCAGAGATAACAGAGGCGACAAAGAGACTATCTACGAAGCGCATACTAGGGCCCGTTTAGAAATCTCTTCCTGACCTGACGCTGTGAGGCATACAGGATTCGAGAAAGAAAGAAAGAAGTAAATCTATGTGGCAATGACGTCATCAATATAAGAGAAGACTGCAGTAAAACTATGTAGCAATGACGTCATCAATATAAGAGAAGATTGCAGTAAAACTATGTAGTAATGGTGTCATCAATATAAGGGAAGATTGCAGTAAAACTATGTAGCAATGGTGTCATCAATATAAGGGAAGACTGCAGTAAAACTATGTAGCAATGACGTCATCAATATAAGAGAAGACTGCAGTAAAACTATGTGGCAATTACGTCATCAATATAAGAGAAGACTGCAATAAAACTATGTGGCAATGACGTCATCAATATAAGAGAAGACTGCAGTAAAACTATGTGGCAATGACGTCATCAATATAAGGGAAGACTGCAGTAAAACTATGTGGCAATGGCAAAACATGTAAAAACAAAGTACTGTAGTTTTACAAAAACGATCACAATAATAATACACAGCAATGTTTCAACAAAAACACCTTTATCAAGCAAAGGATACAACAGAAGGGAAGAATTTCACTTCTTTCACAGCATACTACATATAGAATAATAATAATAATAATAATAATAATTCCTCTCGACGATATCGTACATAGGGCCTGCAAGTAATTTCTCCATACCGCTCTATCCTGAGCAACTCGCTCAATCTCCCCCATGGAACTGAGACCGATATTTCCTGCCTCTCTCAGCAAAGTTCGTTTCAGGGTCTCCTTAGGTCGACCTCTCTTCTTGAACCCTTTGCATCCCACTTCAATGCCTGCTTTGATATTCGTTGATCATTTCTCCTCAAGGTGTGCCCAACATATCTCCATCTTCTCTTCTTATAACAGTTGTCACTAGTGGTTGACCAGACATGTCCCTGATTTCATCACTTCTCCTGAATTCGTTTCATTTTATATTCATTATTTTTCGAGACATCTATTTTCAAATGCATTCAACTTGTTTTCTATATCTTTAGTCATTTTCCAACTCTCGCTAGCATATGTTAGGATTGATACAACATTTGAATTGAAAATTCGTAATTTAGTTTTAATACTATATAACTTGCAGTTCCATATTTTATTTAGACTTTTAAAAGCTGATGTTGCTTTGCCAATTCGTATCATAATTTCTTTTAACATTTCCTGTGCAATCAAAATTGCTACCTAAATAGGTGAACTGCTCTGTTATTTTTATCATTTTAGATTCCAATGTGATATCTGCATTACTTGCCATAGGTGTCTTCATACATATAGAATACAACAATAAAATCCTAACTGCCATAAAATGAAAATCTGTGACTAAAAAACGAATAACAAAATAAATGCAAAAACGAGAAGCGGAAAAAAAAAAGATAAACAATAAAAATCAAATATATATATAACATATATACATTTAACATATACACATGCCCGTCTGCCCAGCGTGTTCGTAGCGCGTGGACTACGGGTGACTATCCCTCTGTGTGTGCGGGTTCAATTCCGCAGGATGGCAGAAAAAGCCACAGATTCCCCAGATTTACGGTGTTCGTGGCACCGAACCGAAGGGTTACGATGTCCATGGCACTGAGCCTAAGAGCTGAAAATCTCAAGTGCTTCCGGATCGGAAAACCCCCAAAAAACATACACATATAGAATATGGAGCATGAGAAGAGAAAGTACTAAGAAGCATAGCAATGTAGTGCGTTGAGTCCATGAGGTTGCAAGGTACCATATAACAAAATGATTCTCTAGAGAAATCGACTTCGATCATCAGAGGAACATGATCGGATGGCTGTGACCTGGACATCGCGAACCCCCAAATGGGCAGTTCCATCAAAATGAGTGGCTACAGGGGTCACAGAGCATTGGTGTATATCACGTAAGTGTTGACCGAAACAGTCACTAAGCATTTCGTCGTTTGCCGATAGGTGCCTTGTCACAATGTTTACACGTGATGACGTAGATTATATTGCGGGACTCGCATGTAAAACCATCCTCAGTAACAAAAGTGACTTTAGGAAAAGAAACAGTATGGGTCTGTATCACATAAGCACATGTATGGCATCGCTGACGACCACACCGGATGGTGTCAAAATGACTCTAGACATTGGATTTAAGCTACTGTACCAACATATCCTTAACATAGATAACATAGTCTGTTACATATGATATTACTGTAACTTCAAAGTAATAAAATGTTATATTATATTGTCGTGATATTAATTCATCTATAAAATAAGACATTCTCAATGCTACATTTTGATCTAGTTTTTATTTTGTCTCCACAGAGATATGCCCTTTGGATCTAATTTGTGATTTGCTGCTGGTTGATGAGCTGTATCAACTTGAAGCTATTATTCTGTCTGGATTCTTTGTTTGATACCAATGTGTTTCACCTTATTATGACAGAATGTAAATTCTTTTAATCATAGAACTAACAAAATTATATATATGTGTTAGTACTACGTTAATCATAGAACTAACAAAATTATATATATGTGCAAGTACTACGTTAATCATAGAACTAATAAAATTATATATGTGTGCTAGTACTACGTTAATCATAGAACTAACAGAATCATATATGTGTGCTAGTACTACTATAATTTTGCTGTTTTCCATGCTAGAGGAATGTTATATAGAAATGAACAGAAATGGCTTGTTGATCCCAGCATATTTGCAACCAATAACATATTGAATAGTGACAGTGTTTCTTCTCGATTAGTTAGTGCATTTAAATGGTAAATTTGATAGGAGAGTCATGTTTCGTATTAGTTCTCATCTGATGAGGATTCTTCATGGGCATTTGAATGAGAAGTTTCTTTCTGGATGTGTACATAGATGGATGTTTAATCCATTTTATTGTCGCATCTTATCAACAACTTCAACTTTGTCTGCTGTTGAGAGCAGAAAGTGCCACGCAGTCTCAAGTTGTGATTTGTGGTGGCGGTATAGTGGGATCTTCAGTAGCTTACCATCTGGCAGAAAGAGGCTGGACAGATGTTGTCATACTTGAGCAAGGAAGGTAGGTCAAAGTGTACATCTATCAATAAGTAGGACTGCATGTTTAATTATTCAGTTATACAAGTATACATATAGCATCATTTTCTTGTATGTGTACTTTGTACTTGTATTGAAATGATTGAACCCTGACAGTTTAGAGTGTGCTTGTATTGAAATGATTGAACCCTGACAGTTTAGAGTGAACTTGTGTTGAAATGATTGAACCCTGACAGTTTAGAGTGTGCTTGTATTGAAATGATTGAACCCTGACAGTTTAGAGTGAACTTGTATTGAAATGATTGAACCCTGACAGTTTAGAGTGTGCTTGTATTGAAATGATTGAACCCTGACAGTTTAGAGTGTTCTTGTATTGAAATGATTGAACCCTGACAGTTTAGAGTGAACTTGTGTTGAATAGTATTGAACCCTGACAGTTTAGAGTGTGCTTGTATTGAAATGATTGAACCCTGACAGTTTAGAGTGAACTTGTGTTGAAATGATTGAACCCTGACAGTTTAGAGTGTGCTTGTATTGAAATGATTGAACCCTGACAGTTTAGAGTGAACTTGTGTTGAAATGATTGAACCCTGACAGTTTAGAGTGTGCTTGTATTGAAATGATTGAACCCTGACAGTTTAGAGTGTGCTTGTATTGAAATGATTGAACCCTGACAGTTTAGAGTGAACTTGTATGTTGAATAGTATTGTGTCAATAATAATAATATGTTTCAGAAGAAAGAGAAGGTGTCAAATGGAAAGGTGTCAAAGCTGATAACAGGATAAACAGCACATGTGTGTGTGTGCATGTGTGTGTGCATGTGCTAGATGTAATATCAACATTATTACTGTGATTGTTGATGTGTGTAAAGTGTGTGTGTGTGCGCACGTGTGCATGCTTGCGTTAGATGTAATATCAACATTATTACTGTGATTGTTGATGTGTGTGTAACGTATGTTGTAATGCTGATGTAAAAACATGGATCTGTGTTACATTTCAGCCTTACCTCGAACAACTTGGCATTCTGCTGGTCTTATTGGCCGATGTCGGAATAATCCAACAGAAGTCAAAATTCTGGACTACAGTATGCATCTTTATGAACAATTAGAAAAGGAAGGTCATGGGTTAGGTGAGTTGTTTTGATCTAGTTTGCTTGATGAAATTAATCTGGGTCGTTCACTATAATTGGAATAGAAATCCCAGAACAATGATATTGTCAAACAGTGTACAGTGACCTAGTTGTCAAACAGTGTGTAGTGACCTAGTTGTCAAACAGTGTGTAGTGACCTAGTTGTCAAACAGTGTGCAGTGACCTAGTTGTCAAACAGTGTGCAGTGACCTAGTTGTCAAACAGTGTGCAGTGATCTAGTTGTCAAACAGTGTGTAGTGACCTAGTTGTAAAACAGTGTGTAGTGACCTAGTTGTCAAACAGTGTGCAGTGACCTAGTTGTCAAACAGTGTGCAGTGACCTAGTTGTCAAACAGTGTGCAGTGACCTAGTTGTCAAATAGTGTGCAGTGATCTAGTTGTCAAACAGTGTCCAGTGACCTAGTTGTCAAACAGTGTGTAGTGACCTAGTTGTCAAACAGTGTGTAGTGACCTAGTTGTCAAACAGTGTGCAGTGACCTAGTTGTCAAACAGTGTGTAGTGACCTAGTTGTCAAATAGTGTCCAGTGACCTAGTTGTCAAACAGTGTGCAGTGACCTATTGAAGAAGAAAGTCTATATTAAATAAACATAAGACCAGTTCATGGGGTCATCAGTGTCACCATGACAACTGTGTTAGCTCTTTCCACTCGCAGTTATTTCCTCAATTCTTAACAGTTAATTCAAGAAAAAAAAGCAATTAAAAAACAAAAACATAACTATTCATCAATAAATAAACATATATATATATATATAATCTTATTAGATACTAATTTTAAGAAAATTGGAGAACATATTAGAATAACAAGATTAAACAGTTGTATAAGTAACAATTGTAGAAGTAACAATAGTATAAGTAACAATAGTAGAAGTAACAATAGTAGAAGTAACAATAGTAGAAGTAACAATAGTAGAAGTAACAATAGTAGAAGTAACAATAGTAGAAGTAAAGCTAGAAGGACTTCTTATAAGAGAAGCAGCTCTAATGGCGCAGTGTATGATGAATGGCGTTAAAATAGAATTCTGCTGTGGCGCATTGTTATTCAGTGTCACCATGACAACTGTGTGAAGTAATGATAATCTATTCAGTGTCACCATGACAACTGTGTGAAGTAATGATAATCTATTCAGTGTCACCATGACAACTGTGTGAAGTAATGAAGACAGATACAATAACTGCAATAGATGTCATGATTTATTAGAGCACTGTTTAATTTGAGTAATTTAGACTTTGATAAATGTTGCATTATGAAATATATCATGTTCTGTTGTAGGATGGAAGCAGCGTGAATGTTGCATTATGAAATATATCATGTTCTGTTGTAGGATGGAAGCAGTGTGGCAGCGTGAATGTTGCATTATGAAATATATCATGTTCTGTTGTAGGATGGAAGCAGTGTGGCAGCGTGAATGTTGCATTATGAAATATATCATGTTCTGTTGTAGAATGGAAGCAGTGTGAATGTTGCATTATGAAATATATCATGTTCTGTTGTAGGATGGAAGCAGTGTGGCAGCGTGAATGTTGCATTATGAAATATATCATGTTCTGTTGTAGGATGGAAGCAGTGTGGCAGCGTGAATGTTGCTCGAACCAAAGATCGTCTGATTGACTTCAAGAGGAAACATGCAGTAATGAAGTAGGTATTTAAGAGACATAAAATTCAGACAAATAAAGTATTTTGGGCACATAAAAAGGCATGACGCCTTGATAAAATCTTTACTAGAGGGAAAGTTGAAGGGAAGAGCAAGAGGAAGACTGAGAGATAAGTGGGAGGGAAATTTTAAGAAATGGACAGGTCACAGTCTGGCAGTGTGCAACACCAAGGTGAAAGACAGAGGATGCTGGAGATTCATTGCAGCCAACCTTCGATGTGGAGACAGCATGTGATGATGATGATGATGATTTACTGATATGAGATATCTTGTCTCAACATTTTCTGATGGGATTTCTTGTCTCAACATTTTCTGATGGGATATCTTGTCTCAACATTTTCTGATGGGATATCTTGTCTCAACATTTTCTGATGGGATTTCTTGTCTCAACATTGTTCTAAAAGAGATGATACCATGTTGTTCTAAGAGATATGATACCATGTTGTTCTAAGAGATATGATACCATGTTGTTCTAAGAGATATGATACCATGTTGTTCTAAGAGAGATGATACCATGTTGAATGTTGTTCTAAGAGAGATGATGCCATGTTGTTCTAAGAGATATGATACCATGTTGTTCTAAGAGAGATGATACCATGTTGTTCTAAGAGAGATGATACCATGTTGTTCTAAGAGAGATGATACCATGTTGAATGTTGTTCTGAGATGATACCATGTTGTTCTAAGAGAGATGATACCATGTTGTTCTAAGAGACATGATGCCATGTTGAATGTTTTTCTTTAGAACTGCTGGGATAGAGACACATATTATAACACAATCTGAAGTCAAGAACTTATGCCCCTTGATCTACACTGATGATTTAGAGGTTAGTTCAACCATTTTTTCGTAATAAATATATCGCCACTAAAACCAGTTATCTTTATAAATGTATCATAACTAAAGCAGGTTATCTTTATAAATATATCATCACTAAAACCAGTTATCTTTATAAATATATCGTCACTAAAACCGGTTATCTTTATAAATCACTAAATCCGGTTATCTTTATAAATGTATAATTGTTGTGACGACAACTTAACTGTTATACAATCATCATGCTGTAACGATAAATTACCCGTTATACAATCATCATGCTGTGACGACAACTTAACTGTTATACAATCATCATGCTGTGACGATAACTTAACTGTTATACAATCATCATGCTGTGACGATAACTTAACTGTTATACAATCATCATGCTGTGACGACAACTTAACTGTTATACAATCATCATGCTGTGACGACAACTTAACTGTTATACAATCATCATGCTGTGACGATAACTTAACTGTTATACAATCATCATGATGTATTCTATTACCTCTTACTGAATGTGTTCTGTATAGAAGTTGCGCCAGTTCTGGTTTATTCTTCATCTGATTAGTCAAGATGGAGGTTTCTCTCTCTCTAGTCTCTGATGACCCGGCGCTTAGCGTAGCAACAAATACACTCTATTCTTCTCTATTCTTGACCATCCTCTGTATTGTGTTCCAGCTGTGATTCATTTCTTTCACTTCTTGTTCTACTGTTCTCCTTCTGGCTGTTTTGGTTCTTCCACGTTTCCATTTACCCTCTGTTGTCCATGTCAGTGCAGTTTTTGTGAGATAGTCTCCATGCTTATCACACGTCCGATCCATCTCCAACGTTTCTTTTGTATGATGATGTTGACATATATTCTCTTCATATTCTCTTGTTGACACTGTGTAAGCAGTTCTTGTTGACACTGTGTTAGCAGTTCTTGTTGACACTGTGTAAGCAGTTCTTGGTTAGAGATAGTATTTGTATGATGGTGCTCATATTCTCTTGTTGACACTGTATAAGCAGTTCTTGGTTAGAGATAGTATTTGTATGATGATGTTCATATTTTCTTGTTGACACTGTGTAAGCAGTTTTTGGTTAGAGATATTATTTGTATGATGATGTTCATATTCTCTTGTTGACACTATCTAAACAGTTCTTCGTTAGAGATATTATTTGGTCAGAACGTGTGTAAGATCCTTCACAAACAAGGTGTATGGAAGGTGGAAAGTTTGGACATATCCTGTTCTGTCATTCTCTATCATTCTGATCTGTATAGTAAAGTTGATAGTACACAGCTGCGGTATGTATTACCTGTAAGATGAGGGTGTTGGTGGCTAATAGTTCTCACAACAAGAAAATGGCAAAAACACTTCTGACTTTGATCATCCTTCTGTTGATATTCTGGTGGGATTTCCTTATCTTGTGTTAATATGTTTTCCAGTTATGTGTATTTATTTGCTATGTTTCCCAGGTATGTGTGTTTATTTATATTTCCCATGTATGTGTATTTATTTATATTTCCCAGGTATGTGTATTTATTTATATTTCCCACGTATGTGTATTTATTTATATTTCCCAGGTATGTGTATTTATTAGCTGTTTCCCAGGTATGTGTATTGATTTGCTGCTTCTAAATTATCATTCTCTATTTTGACTGATGCAGCACGGCTGCTTAAATATACATCTTTTTAAATGGGTTTTAAATGTGATATCAAGGCCATGTTCCTCTTATGTTCGAAGTTGATTTGCTCTATTGAATCATTTTATATCTTTATATGGTACCTTGCGACCTCATGGACTCAACACACTACATTCCTATGTTTCTTACTACTTTATCTTCTCATGCTCCATGGAGTCAGCTTTGCTGTGCACTTGTGAAAGCTATTCATACACCAGTAGCTGTATCAGAGCGAGTAATATCCCTACGACTCAACGTAAAAGGTGGACTCCTAAACATCATATGTGTCTACGCACCAACCCTAGCAGCGTCTGCAGAAGATAAAGACAAGTTTTATGACTCATTACAGAATGTCGTTAACTTATTTCCAGTGAATGAGCAACTATATATATTGGGTGACTTAAATGCACGCACAGGATCTGATCACCAGTCATGGCCAGTATGCCTGGGTCATCATGGCATTGGAAATATCAATGATAATGGTCAGAGACTGCTTGAATTCTGCTCTCAAAACAACATGTGTGTGACAATACGTTTGTTGCTGTCAAACACAGACACAGAGTGTCATGGTGCCACCCAAGATCAGGTCACTGGCATCAGCTTGATTTTGTAATCACACGCAGACAACACCTCACGCGTAAACATCACATGTTCTTTCCATAGCGCAGACTGTGACACAGATCATGCACTAGTTATCAGCAAAGTCAAAGGACTACCTAGAAAATCTCAGACAACAAGAAGACCACCCAAACCCAAGATCAACATCACTAGAATGGGGATGGCAGAGAATAGGGAGACATTCAAAAAGGAATTTACTGCTCTATCTGACAATGTAATTGGAGAAAGTAGTATAGACGAAAAGTGGAGCATCCTTACAAATAATATGTATAACTGCGCCATCTCTTCCTTTGGCGGCAAGAAATTCTCCAGCAAAGACTGGGTGGAACAAAATGAAACAACACTCAGCCCTCTACTTGAGGAAAAGAAAAGAGCTCTAATAAATTACAAAAAAAACCCCTCACAAAGTTCAAAGGACTGTCTCCAGCACACAAAATCAGTATTGCAACGAGAGTCAAGGAGGTGTGCAAATGAATACTGGTCAAATCTATGTTCTGCGATACAAAATGCTGCAGATATGGGCAACACCAAGGTAATGTATGAAAATATCAGAGCCTCCCTGGGACCAAACATCACAAAAATTGCCCCGCTAAGATCGGAAACAGGTGACCCAATAACAGATAGGACCAAACAGCTCGAAAGGTGTGTGGAACACTACTCTAATCTTTATTTGATGGAGAAACCAACAAACCCTGCCCTAGATCAGATCATACTGAAACATCATAACTAACGGAGCTGGACGCCGAACCCACAGAGTTGGAACTTTCCGAAGCAATCAACAAACTTTCAAATGGAAAGGCGTCAGGACTAGATAACATTCCTGCAGAAATCCTCAAACATAACAAAGATGTTCTCTTGCACCCTCCCGTTATGGTGGCGCACACCTTGAGCAGAGACTACTTGCCCTTTGGTTAGATCAACTGGTAATGTCAATGGTAGATTACGGACTCGGAATTCTTACGATATCAAGATCACAATGTGACGACTCGAGCGTTGAAGCGGGTTCAGAATGAAGGTATGCGTATAGTTCTGGGCTGCACTAGAGATACCCCATTGTGAAGATGAGATATATGCTTGGCCTTCTGTCACTACGCTCCCATCATGCAATCGCCCAAACCAAGGCATATATGCGGGTTACTCGGATAAGAGACATCCACAAGAACACTAATGATGTTAAGGGCACGAGAATCAAGCGTGGCATGTCGTGGATGGCCCAGGCTGAAAGAACAATTGGCCAGGTGACTACGGTGGTGACCCTACCAAAGGGGGAAGAATGGATACCAACAGATGGTAGCATGACCAACTATCTCAACGTTATCATTACTCTTGGAAGAAAATGTAGAGATTGGGGCAACATGAAGGCTGATCTCGCAGTTAAGCAGCTGATAGAAGATAATGCAAGGGATGATGATGTTGTTGTATATACCGATGGGTCGGTTCAATGTGGTGAGAAATCCGGCTGGGGTTTCTTGGCTAATGCGCATGGTACGGTTGTTGCAGAGCGAAGTGGGGCATACAGGACAACTACTTCTAGTATGAGGATGGAGGTTGAGGCAGTTAGTGCTACCCTCCATTGAATCTCTGGGACTTCATTTACTGGGGCAGTTGTTGTGTCTGACTCTCAGTCGATGCTTCACAAGATCCAGAAGGGCAGGTTTCGGTATGAGTGGATGTCGTCTATAGAAGTTTCTAACCTCCAGCGGCTTACATGGATATACTGTCCTGGACATGCGGGTGTTTACGGTAATGAGAGGGCGGACAGACTTGCATCAACAGCATCGATTGTTGAGGAGTTGAAGATGGATAAGGGGATATTCTTCGGTCTCTTCGTGACTGTCTGTTGGATGAGGACACTAAAATCGATGTTGAATCGATCAAGCGATTTAGGCAGTTTGGAGTTACCCGTTGTTCGAGTCGCACTGGATGCCAGAGAGGCAGAGTGAGGAGTGTGTTTAATCAGCGAGCCACAGGAACCATCAGTATGCATACTCTTCGATATCTGTTGGGGAGACTGAGCACCTATGGGTCTGCCCGGCGTGCAATGACATCAGTTTAGTAACCAATAACCAATAAACAATAACCAATGCATTAATTTTATTATTCGTATTTAGTCACAGATTAAATTGTCTGATTCGATATGTTGTGTGCTGTGAAGAAGTGAATTTCTTCTCTTCTGTTGTATCATTTCTTTGATAAAGACCTTTTGGTCAAAACGTTGCTGTGTATTGTCATTGTTTTTGTAAAACTACAGTATTTTGTTTTTACATGTTTCTTCATTGCTACATAGTTTTACTGCAGTCTTCCCTTATATTGATGACATTGCTACATAGTTTTACTGCAGTCTTCCCTTATATTGATGACGTCATTGCTACATAGTTTTACTGCAGTCTTCCTTATATTGATATTGCTACATAGTTTTACTGCAGTCTTCCCTTATATTGATGCCATTGCTACATAGTTTTACTGCAGTCTTCTCCTATATTGATGTCATTGCTACATAGTTTTACTGCAGTCTTCTCTTATATTGATGAGCTCATTGCTACATAGTTTTACTGCAGTCTTCTCTTATATTGATGACATCATTGCTACATAGTTTTACTGCAGTCTTCTCTTATATTGATGACATCATTGCTACATAGTTTTACTGCAGTCTTCCCTTATATCACAAGTATTATAAATGAATGATTGTGTCTATGTGTATCTGTTATGACAGGGTGCAATGTGGGTACCTCATGATGGAGTAGTTACTGCCCCTGATGTGAACCAGACTTTGGCAAGGTTGGCCAAGGCAAAAGGTACAGATAACATCATCTATAATTGTACAGATAACATCTATTATTGTACAGATAACATCTATAATTGTACAGATAACATCTAGAAGAGTGCCAGAGTGGTTACCTGGGCCCAAATTTGGGGTGTAAAGAATATAACCACTGTTACCTGCCACGCATGTTGTAGGAGGCGACTAAGGAGGTTTGGCTGAAATTGGATGCATGTATCCTAAACATGTCGAAGTCTATGCGTTTAGGGGTCTACCAAACCAATGTGCAATGTATACACGTTCTTGACAAAGATCAAACATATCACAAAGAGTGATTAAAATTGGTGGTAAAGAAAACGCAAGAAGAAGAAGATCTAGAAGAGTGGAAAGAATTCTCTGCATGTGTGTTTGTAAACAAAATATATTTATTTTATTTGTTTGTTGACATAAACACATTATCTCTGATGTCAATTTTAGATGTCCAGATATGTGGTCAGAGTTTAGATGTCCAGATATGTGGTCAGAGTTTAGATGTTCAGATATGTGGTCAGAGTTTAGATGTCCAGATATGTGGTCAGAGTTTAGATGTCCAGATATGTGAAGGTCATAGTTTAGATGTCCAGATATGTGAAGGTCAGAGTTTAGATGTCCAGATATGTGAAGGTCAGAGTTTAGATGTCCAGATATGTGAATGTCAGAGTTGATATAAACACATTATCTTTGATGTCAATTTTAGGTGTCCAGATATGTGAAGGTGTAGCAGTACAAAAAGTGATCACTGAAAATGGACGTGTGACTATTGTGGAGACATCCAGTGGAAATATCAAATGTGACTATTTTGTCAACTGTGCTGGACAGGTAAAGAGAAGTGCTTAGAAATCTTTCTTTTGTTGAACTGTTAGACAATACATTTGCAAACTCATATGTTCAATTCTAACAAAACATCCAGAAAAGCTATGGAGATCATGCTCTAATCATCTACATTTCCAGCAGATGAGTGTCGGAACATTAATGAAAGTGGAGAGGTTGTGATGAGAAGAGGAAAATAAGATAAAAGAAGGACTGGAAAAATAACAATTTGGAGGAATGTAGATAGATTTGTGTTGAAATATATACTTGTGTTTAACTTCTGTTGAAATATAATATATATATATATACTAGCAGTTTTACCCGTTCTTCTCACTGGGAATTTAGTTTAAATCTATTTGTAAAGTCCCTGAAAGAAACATGCCAAATTGCTTCATAATCGGCTTCTTCCCCATTAAAAACAAAATGTTTTCTCTCCATGCTAGGTTTGAAAACTTTGTCGGTTTGACCACGTAAGATTAAAATGTTCCTCATTCTGATTTCCAGTAAAACCTGATACAACAGAATTCGCGTTCCCGTGAAAGTTGACAAATAACAATTTAAATGTCCCTGATTCCGATTTCCATTAAAACCTGATACAATAGAATTCCCATTCCCGTGAAAGTTGAATTTGGTTTAAATCTAGTTGTAATATTTCACCACTTTTAAAGTTACATTTGTTATCCTTTTCCGCTGATCTTCCCGGGCCCATAAACTGTCCCTCATTCTGATTGCCAGTAAAACCTGATACAATTGAATTCCTGTGGAAGTTGAAAAATATTTGGCAAATTAAATTTATTTATATTATTAACTTATCAATGTGTTTAAAAAATAAAAATAAATTGGCAGCGTGTGAGATGTGTTTTAACAATAAAATTTGGCCAGAGCGTGAATCGAGAGCATTGTCTACTGCAATGTAAACGGGAACTTTATAAAATAGAGGATCTTATAAGTAAATGTGTTTAAAATACGTTATAATAATAGTGACCTTATCATAGCGTTATGTGACCAGGACGTTAAGCGGAAAGTGACAACATGATCACATGACCGGATCGTTAAAACATGATTAGACATATTTGTCGATTTCTGTACATGACCATTTGCGTTAAGTTGGAATATCTTTATAGTTAGTTAGTTTGTTCCTTTCGTGGCAAAGGCGGCACATAGGGCAGAGGTTTTAGATCTCCATGTGATGCAGTTCGTTGCTAGCAGTTGGAGATCTTGTAGCGTTTTACATTCTAATAGTTTACTTAAAGCAAATCAAATGATAGGGCAAATGGCGCCAATTTTAAGATGCAAACACGTCACCATGAACACAAAAGAGCAATGTTCAACACAATCTTTCTCCCCACATTATGTTACCAGTGCCAAACCTGGATGCTGACAACAAACGATAGAAGAAAACTAGTCACAACAGAGATGAAATGTTTACGCAGAATGCTGGGAGCAACAAGAAGAGACGTTGAGAAATGAAGACATCAGGAAAAAGTCGGTACAACATCAGTACTAGACTTCATCAAGAAACAACAAATTAAATGGTTGTAAGCAGATTACCATCAGACAGTGCACCTCAGAGCAATGCTGCTCCGATACAATGGGTACAAAGCAAAAGGCCGGCCATGCAAAGGATGGACCTCAGAGATAACAGAGACTACGAAAGAGTCTATTTGCAAAGCGCATACTAGGGCCCGTTTTAGAAATCTCTTCCTGACCTGACGCTGTGAGGCATACAGGATTCGAGAAAGAAAGAATAGTTTACTTTCTTGTAGGATTGTTCTTTGAGGAGTGGTCTTAGGTCTTCCACGTTTTCTTTTCCCAACTGGTGACCACATAAGGGCTTATTGATTTAGTCTCTTTTCGTCTGATCTAAGAACATGACCTAAATATTTCCACCTTCGTTTCCTTATAATATTTGGTACGGGTTGTTGGTGTGTTCTATCTCTCACTGTGTTGTTAGAAATGAAATCATTCCATTTTACTTTTAATAATTTTCGGAGACATTTATTCTCAAAGCTGTCCGGTTTCTTATAAATTTTCTTTGTTGATTTCCAACTTTCACAACCGTAGGTCAGTACAGGAATCACACATGACCTAAATAATTTAACTTTTGTACATATACTAAGATCTTGAGATTGCCAGATATATGTAGATAGACTTGTGTTGAAATATACACAAAAGTGCAATGATGATGGTCCTATTTTTTATTTTTTAAAATCCGATCCAGAAACACTTGAGTTTTCAGCTCTTCGGCTCGGTGCCATGGACATCGTAACCTATGGTTTGGTGCCACGAATCTGGGGGACCTGTGGCTTTTCTGCCAGCCGCGGAATTGAACCCGCACTCACAGAGGGCTAGTCACCTGTAGTACAACGTGCTACAAACACGCTGGGCAAGCGGGCATGATGGTCCTATCTAACTGCTCACAAAAGTGTAATGATAATGATCCTAGCAATCATTTAGAATTTGGATGACATATATTTAAGTTATTTACTTATTGAAGATATGACCAATGTTTTTTTTAAACAATATTTTGTCTACCAACAGTGGGCTCGGGCTGTTGGCAAAATGACTTCTCCTAAAGCAGTTAAAGCTCCTTTACATTCTTGTGAACATTACTATCTCATCACTAAAGCACAGCAAGGCATTGATCCTATGATGCCAGGTAATAGGTGCAGGCAGTAGTTATATTCAGTCAATAGGTAGATACAAACAGACAGACAGACATACAGACAGACATACAGGTGAATGGTGGAAGAGACAAATCTGAAATCTGTACATATTTTGTCATTTAAGAACATATCATTATCTCTTTTGAAGGTCAGAATGAAGAAAAGTATTCTTCCATGTGCAGGAACAGTGCCCATTAACAAGGCAATATAGAAATGTACACTTCCATGTTTAGTAACAGTGCCCATTAACAAGGCAATATAGAAATGTACACTTCCATGTTTAGTAACAGTGCCCATTAACAAGGCAATATAGAAATGTACACTTCCATGTTTAGTAACAGTGCCCATTAACAAGGCAATATAGAAATGTACACTTCCATGTTTAGTAACAGTGCCCATTAAGGGGATATATAACGCTAAAACATCACACAGTCTGAAATCTGAAATTCAGCATCTTTCCTCCCTCATTAGTATACGCCCCTGGTCATTAACACTTTACTGACCAAATCCTACGATCGTCGAATTTCCGGCTATAAGTCTTAGAGACCAACTTCGACGATCGTCGATTTTCAAACATGTTCAATTCAAACAGACGGCAGTATCGATAACTTTAGCGCTGACGTGTCATCCGGGCATTTTATTATTCCAAAATGGCTGCGCCACGATATTGAAAGTTAGACCCGTTGAAGCAATGTTTTGTGAAAATTCATTATTTTTGTTACAAGTACATTTCCAGTATTTTTATAATGTCTGATAACATAAACTAGACTTATAACATAGATGATTCTGACCCCTGCCAGCGAATATTGTGACGAAAGTGATACCGCAAGGTTAAGCAGAGATGTATCAGCGAATAATACCGCATGTGACAGTAGTGACAAACATGTTGAATTACACGATAATGTTGATGTTGGTACATCTGAAGTAAGAAGTGGGCGTGGTACAAGAGACCAGAACAGAACTGCACATGTAAATAATCTTTGGAGATGGAGTAATAGTTCTCAAAACAAACTATTTGAGCTTGACATTATTCTTCTATACGAATAACATCGTGTGTGAGTAGTGTGACCAACATGTCACGTCAGACGCAACTGTAACTGGGTATATCATAATCATATGACCATTGATTTCTTTCAAGCTTATTTTTCCTGATACTGCCATAGATTTGATAACTGATGAAGTGAATAGGTACTGTGAAAATTACATATATCAGTACACATGAAGTGTCATGTACCAAAATCGTACTTGTGACCAGACTGGTGCATTTGAAATTTATGGATTCATAGTGTGCCTTCAGATTGATATGGAAATATGTTGTAAACCAGCAGTCTCTGACTACTGGTGTAATAATTAAGATTGTGTTAGGTATCATCTATGGTTGTGTTTCATCCAAGTTTGTGAAAGAACTTCTTTATGGATATAAAAACAAAGGATATATACTCCACTGTAATAGTTTTCCATTCAAGCCAATCTTTATTTCAAGAGCTGAAAGAAATGCAGATAGGTGCATGCGGAACAGTACCTGAAAACAGGAATAATTTTCCTGAAGAAAATGCAACTGAAATTAACACGACAGATCAACCTGTGTTTTGTGCGACAGAAGATAAATTCATGCTGGCAGTTATCTGTCATGACACATATCTACTATTCACTCCAATGGTGTTATGGACAAGACAGTCTGAAAATTCATAATAACCAAGAAGCCAGTATTTGCAGAAAATAAAACAAAAGTATGGGGGGTGTCGACCACTTCGACCAACCCATACAGATCCTCTATAAGTGGTACCTGCTATTATATCATTTCATAGCTGAAACTACTCAGTTCAATTGGCACATAAGCAACAACACTGCAAACTCCACAACAACTATCACAGCAAAGAAGTTTAGGCAGGATGTCAGTATTGCTTTTCTTGAACCTGCTATTCTTCAATGAAATGTGACGCCTTCATGTCCGCAAGATCATGATTTAGTGAGTGTCATTTCATTGCAAATATGTAAACCCAAGATACAAACTAGACTGTAAATTGTGTACGGCTGCAGGGAAAAGAAGCCTGACTTGCATATGCTTTCCCAAATTTCAATGTTTACCTCTATGATTGACACTCTGCATCAAGTTATACCACACAATTGAGGAATATCAACTTTCCCAGCAAAGACTCCTACAGAGGCATACAGCTACAATATAAACCCCAGTTCATGAAGGAAGCAGATAAGACTATAACTAGAGGTGTAGTTTATTCATTTAACATTCACAAACACTCATTGTGAGATGCCGCATAAACACAATACACTCCAAAGAAAATAAAAATGTTTTGCATTTTATTCAAACTTATGTTTGTTTTTATGTTGAAATATGTTGTCAATCGTTAAACCAGTACTCATAATTAGCTTGTTTTATTCATTGACAACCATGTCCCTAACATTTTATTGCCTTGAAATTGAACAAACTCACTAAAAACTAGGAAAAGTGGCTGGTTTTAAAACATATTATATAATTTCTATAAATAGCCACACAAAATCAAGATGGCCCCCCATAATTATGACAAATTTACATAAAATATTTTTTCGGATGTTACAACCATTCATAATGGTGCTCAGAAAATTTTGAAGCGGTATGTCGCTTTTAAAATTTTTTATGAATTTAATTTTAAAAACAGTTATTTTGTAAGAAAACTGCAAACACCCTTGGTAATGGGAGACAGTAATGCTCAGGATGGCTGGTCAGCAAAGTGTTAAGGGCCAGTTAGGTTGCACCCAAACCAAAAATGAGTAATGTGTACTTAATATTTTATAAAATATTTCTTCATAAAATTACTTTTAACTTGACACTAAAATATAAATATTATATCATAATAACATAACAACCACGATAATATATAAAATATCATTAAAAAAAATATTATATACAGTCTCAATATAGGCACGCATATTGCATCGCACTATTTTTCAGTAGTTCATTTTAAAATGTGCCTATCTACAATGTAACATTGCAACCTTTGACCATTGACGTCTACCTGCAATGATAATTGTCATAACAATTATGTCATTTTCATTCATCCGGTAACTAATTCTTGCGCGTTAACTCATTTCTTGATTAAATAGTCCTTTTAATTATCGACTGAATCACGAATTATATATAAAAATAGTATAAAATTATAGAAAATAATAGAAATAAGTTACTAATCATCATAGAATAGTTTAAGTTAATCGCCCATTCCATCAATATACATTTGTCTACGACAATGTACTTTCAGTTTCGTTTACACAGCTGACAAGTTTACAAATAGAGATTATATATTACAAAATCAGCCAACATGTATATAGTCGCACTGGCGAATAGATAAGTATGTATAGTCTGTAAGCGGGTGACGCAATTCAATTCATATATATTGTTTTTAAAAATTGTCTTTGCACACTCATGTCGTTTGATGTGGCGAAATATTTAATTGTCTTTGATTTTATGTTCTTTAATAGCAAACATGTGGATGTGGGGAATGGGCATTTGTTGAGGCAGTGAAAGGCATATGTGTTGCTTTTGAATATGGCTGTTGCAGAGGAGTTATCCGTGTGCATGGACATAGCGGAGAGCAAGTGAATCTGTGCAGAAGGAACTCAGGGTCAGAGAAAGCTGGCTGATGTTACAGAGAGGAAAGCAAGTGAATCTATGCAGAAAGAACTCAGGGTCAGAGAAAGCTGGCTGATGCTACAGATGGGAAAGAGAGAATTTATATATTTTGGACATATGGAGAGACATGGGGTGCTGGAGAGGACCGTACGGAGGGAGGCATGCCGGCAGGGAGAGGAGGACTACGGAGAAGATGGATTCGGGATGTAACTGATGGTTTGAACTTGATGGCTGCAGAGGCAGGACATCTGACCTATGAGAGAGAGAAATTCTGGATTACTGTTGGGATGGCAAAGTTCTGCTCAGGACAAGCTATTTGATAATGATGATTAACAGCCAACTCTCTTTAATATCAAGCTGTTGTAGAACAGAGTCATGATGATGATGAACAGCCAACTCTCTTTAATATCAAGCTGTTGTAGAACAGAATCATGATGATGATGAACAGCTAACTCTCTTTAATATCAAGCTGTTGTAGAACAGAATCATGATGATGATGAACAGCCAACTCTCTTTAATATCAAGCTGTTGTAGAACAGAATCATGATGATGATGAACAGCCAACTCTCTTTAATATCAAGCTGTTGTAGAACAGAATCATGATGATGATGAACAGCTAACTCTCTTTAATATCAAGCTGTTGTAGAACAGAATCATGATGATGATGAACAGCCAACTCTCTTTAATATCAAGCTGTTGTAGAACAGAATCATGATGATGATGAACAGCTAACTCTCTTTAATATGAAGCTGTTGTAGAACAGAATCATGATGATGATGAACAGCCAACTCTCTTTAATATCAAGCTGTTGTAGAACAGAATCATGATGATGAACAGCCAACTCTCTTTAATATCAAGCTGTTGTAGAACAGAATCATGATGATGATGAACAGCTAACTCTCTTTAATATCAAGCTGTTGTAGAACAGAATCATGATGATGATGAACAGCCAACTCTCTTTAATATCAAGCTGTTGTAGAACAGAATCATGATGATGATGAACAGCCAACTCTCTTTAATATCAAGCTGTTGTAGAACAGAATCATGATGATGATGAACAGCCAACTCTCTTTAATATCAAGCTGTTGTAGAACAGAATCATGATGATGATGAACAGCCAACTCTCTTTAATATCAAGCTGTTGTAGAACAGAATCATGATGATGATGAACAGCCAACTCTCTTTAATATCAAGCTGTTGTAGAACAGAATCATGATGATGATGAACAGCCAACTCTCTTTAATATCAAGCTGTTGTAGAACAGAATCATGATGATGATGAACAGCTAACTCTCTTTAATATCAAGCTGTTGTAGAACAGAAGCATTTGTTCTTTTCTTGAAAGGGGGAATAACTTCCCAGAATAGACAAATAATAGTAAATAGTCCAAAAACCATGATTTTTCCGAAGATTTTGTCTGGCCCTACCAAGAAAAATGACCACAAGCCGCACTGGCTCCATCATATTTAGCTCCATCATATTTAGCTCCATCATATTTAGCTCCATCATATTTAGCTCCATCATATTTCAGTGGTGCGTGATTACGATGGTCATGTATATTTAGCTCCATCATATTTAGCTCCATCATATTTAGCTCCATCATATTTAGCTCCATCATATTTAGCTCCATCATATTTAGCTCCATCATATTTAGCTCCCATCATATTTCAGTGGTGCGTGATTACGATGGTCATGTATATTTAGCTCCATCATATTTAGCTCCCATCATATTTCAGTGGTGCGTGATTACGATGGTCATGTATATTTTCGAGAATGGAGTGGAGGAATTCTTGCTGGAGGTTTTGAACCTAACCCAAAACCTTGTTTTCACAAGGGCATTCCTGACAAGTTTGAATTTCAACTCCTGCCTGCTGACTGGGACCATTTTCGTGAGTAGAACCATATTATATAATCCTATTTGATAAGTTGCCTCAACTATTTCTATTACAATATACTCATGGGTATTAGCACAAGAACAATATACTCATGGGGATTAGCACAAGAACAATATATACCTGTGGATTAGCACAAGAACAATATACACATGGGGGTTAGCACAAGAACAATATACACATGGGGATTAGCACAAGAACAATATACTCATGGGGATTAGCACAAGAACAATATACTCATGGAGATTAGCACAAGAACAATATATACCTGTGGATTAGCACAAGAACAATATATACCTGTGGATTAGCACAAGAACAATATACACATGGGGATTAGCACAAGAACAATATATACCTGTGGATTAGCACAAGAACAATATACACATGGGGATTAGCACAAGAACAATATAATCATGGGGATTAGCACAAGAACAATATACTCATGGAGATTAGCACAAGAACAATATATACCTGTGGATTAGCACAAGAACAATATACTCATGGGGATTAGCACAAGAATATATACCTGGGGATTTGCACAAGAACAATATACTCATGGGGATTAGCACAAGAACAATATATACCTGGGGATTAGCACAATAAAAGTTACATATGAAATAATAGTAATAATTGTCAAAGTTGAGTGAAATGAGAAGGAATGTTTTCCATACAGAAATTCTACTCGATGGCATTGTTCATAGGATGCCTCTTCTGTCGTCTGCTGAAGTCCGTCAACTGACAAATGGACCTGAGAGCTTTACCCCAGACTCCCACTGGTTGCTTGGGAAGTCACCGAAGGTAAACTTTGATAGAGAACATTTCGAATGGATAGTTTGGATACAATTTGATTTCTGTCTGGTAAGCTATCTCATGTATGACAGCACATACACCACTTGTGTATGACAGCACAGACACCACTTGTGTATGACAGCACAGACATCACTTATGTATGACAGCACATACATCATTTGTGTATAACAGCAAAGACACCACTTGTGTATGACAGCACAGACATCACTTGTGTATGACAGAACAGACATCACTTGTGTATGACAGCACAGACATCACTTGTGTATGACAGCATAGATATCATTTGTGCCTCCTTCCATGAGGTGACTACCTTGTAGTGGTGGGATTGCTTACATGCATCCATAACCCAGAAAGCTATGCTGACGACAAGTGATATATGTATATACATACGTGTGCAGACACCAAATGATATATGTATATACATACCTGTGCAGACACCAAATGATATATGTATATACATACATGTGCAGACACCAAATGATATATGTATATACATACGTGTGCAGACATGTCATCAAGAAACAATAAATTCAATAGTTCAAGCAAAATTGATGGTTGCCAACAGACAGTGCACTTTGGGGCAAGAAGGGTAGGGAAGGGGGAGTTATTCTGCTGAGATGCAAAAAGTTGTTCATGCGGTGTGCCACAGAGATATTAGGGACAGTGAAAAAGTTGTTCATGCGGTGTGCCACAGAGATATTAGGGACAGTGAAAAAGTTGTTCATGCGTTGTGCCACAGAGATATTAGGGACAGTGAAAAAGTTGTTCATGCGGTGTGCCACAGAGATATTAGGGACAGTGAAAAAGTTGTTCATGCGGTGTGCCACAGAGATATCAGGGACAGTGAAAAAGTTGTTCATGCGGTGTGCCACAGAGATAATAGGGACAGTGAAAAAGTTGTTCATGCGGTGTGCCACAGAGATATCAGGGACAGTGAAAAAGTTGTTCATGCGGTGTGCCACAGAGATATCAGGGACAGTGAAAAACACAAAGTATGAGATGCACACAGGAGCACATTCTAGAAATCTCTAATTAACCTAACACTGTGAGACAAAGCAGGATTAGAACAAGTAAGATTATGTAGACAAATGTCTCAATATGTTTAGTGTTGTGTGTGTGTGTATGGTGTGTGTGTGTATGGTGTGTGTGTATGGTGTGTGTGTGTGTATGGTGTGTGTGTGTATGTGTGTGTGTATGTGTTGTGTGTATGATACACATATCAAATCAAATATATGTTTGACTGATTGTTTGAGAATGTGTACTTTGATTGACAGGTAGAGAACTATTTTATTGCTGCTGGCATGTACTTTGATTGACAGGTAGAGAACTATTTTATTGTGACAGGTAGAGAACTATTTTATTGCTGCTGGCATGTACTTTGATTGACAGGTAGAGAACTATTTTATTGTGACAGGTAGAGAACTATTTTATTGCTGCTGGCATGTACTTTGATTGACAGGTAGAGAACTATTTTATTATGACAGGTAGAGAACTATTTTATTGCTGCTGGCATGAACTCGACTGGGATAGTAGGAGCTGGTGGAGCAGGCAAATATCTGGCTGAATGGATTGTAGAAGGAGATACAAGTTTGAACCTGTGGGCGTATGATGTTCGCAGATTTGTACGTCTGCATAACAACAAGAAGTTTCTCAGAGATCGTATGACTGAGGCAGTTGGTACACCAACTTTTTATCTTCGTATTTTTATTGAGAAAATTATACTCCAGACTTTCTTAACTACATTTACTTTTAGTTTTCTGCTACTGCTGGCTTCTTTCCATTGACTTTCTCACTACATTTACTTTTAGTTTTCTGCTACTGCTGGCTTCTTTTCATTGACTTTCTTACTACATTTACTTTTAGTTTTCTGCTGGCTTCTTTCCATTGACTTTCTCACTACATTTACTTTTAGTTTTCTGCTGCTGCTGGCTTCTTTCCATTGACTTTCTTACTACATTTACTTTTAGTTTTCTGCTGGCTTCTTTCCATTGACTTTCTCACTACATTTACTTTTAGTTTTCTGCTACTGCTGGCTTCTTTCCATTGACTTTCTCACTACATTTACTTTTAGTTTTCTGCTACTGCTGGCTTCTTTTCATTGACTTTCTTACTACATTTACTTTTAGTTTTCTGCTGCTGCTGGCTTCTTTTCATTGACTTTCTCACTACATTTACTTTTAGTTTTCTGCTGGCTTCTTTCCATTGACTTTCTTACTACATTTACTGTTAGTTTTCTGCTGGCTTCTTTTCATTGTCTTGTTGATACATTTTAACATTTCTTTAGTTTTTCTGTATGTCTGATTTTGTTTTGATGTGTCTAGTCATTTTGTTTTGTTCAGACTTTGTGAATTCCATCTTTTGTTTATGGCACATTTGTGTCAACCTTGAACTCTGAACACATTGTCTCTAACGTAAAAGAAGATATATTGACTTGACAGAAGATATATTGACTGGACAGAAGATATATTGACTTGACAGAAGATATATTGACTTGACAGAAGATATATTGACTTGACAGAAGATATATTGACTGGACAGAAGATATATTGACTTGACAGAAGATATATTGACTTGACAGAAGATATATTGACTTGACAGAAGATATATTGACTTGACAGAAGATATATTGACTGGACAGAAGATATATTGACTTGACAGAAGATATATTGACTGGACAGAAGATATATTGACTTGACAGAAGATACATTGGCTTGACAGAAGATATATTGACTGGGCAGAAGATATATTGACTGGACAGAAGATTATTGACTTGACAGAAGATATATTGACTTGACAGAAGATATATTGACTGGACAGAAGATATATTGACTGGACAGAAGATTATTGACTTGACAGAAGATATATTGACTGGACAGAAGATATATTGACTGGACAGAAGATATATTGACTGGACAGAAGATATATTGACTGGACAGAAGATATATTTACTGGATAAACAAGCTAGTTGTGAGAATCTAATCTCTTGTACTTTTTCCATCTTGAATTAGCCAATCTGATCTCTTGTACTTCTTCCATCTTGAATTAGCCAATCTGATCTCTTGTACTTCTTCCATCTTGAATTAACCAATCTAATCTCTTGTATTTCTTCCATCTTGAATTAGCCAATCTGATCTCTTGTACTTCCATTTTGAATTAGCCAATCTGATCTCTTGTACTTCCATCTTGAATTAGCCAATCTGATCTCTTGTATTTCTTTCATCTTGAATTAGCCAATCACTACCTGCTGAAATATCCCAGAGATGAATATAAAACTGGCAGAAAACTACGCTGTTCTCCGTTACACACTCGACTTGAAGTTGCTGGCGCTGTGTTTGGTGAAACAATGGCATATGAAAGGGCCATGTATTTCACAACTGAAGGTCAGATTTATTATTCTACTATTCGTCTTCTTCTTCTATGCTCATGATATGGTTGAATAAAACGGAAACTGACTCTATTCAAACTATTATTGCAATAGGTCAATGCATATATAAATATCTCATTGTATAAATGTTTAGTCGGTACATATATAATTATCTCATTGTATAAATGTTTAGTCAGTACATATATAAATATCTCATTGTATAAATGTTTAGTCGGTACATATATAATTATCTCATTGTATAAATGTTTAGTCGGTAGATATATAAATATCTCACGAAAGACAGAAAACCCTGGATAAGCGATGACACCAAGAAAGAAGAAAGATGAAACTAGCGATATTTAATACTAAGGATGCAACAGATGAAATCCAAGCTAAAGAGGAATATAGACTAAAAGACAAGGAAGTGAAAAGAGCGGCTAGAAGAGATAAAAGAGCATATGTCAATCGACTGGCTGAAGAAGGGAAAAGGCAGCTAAGACTGGAAACAGTAAAATGCTATACAATACACTAAAACAACTTACTGGAACTTTTGTTTCAAAGGGTGGCCCAATCAAGAGTAAAGATGGTAAAGTTCTAACAACAGATACCGAGCAGAAGAAAAGATGGGCAGAACATTTTGAAGAAATATTAAATAGACCTGATCCACAAGTACTACTCAAGTTTGACGAAGAGGCAAGAAACAGCTCCCTACCAATTACCGAAGAAATGATAAGTGTAGCTGAGGTCAAGGAGGCAATCGATTTCTTGATAAACAATAAGGCAGTGGGTGATGACAACATTACTGCAGAAATGCTCAAAGCGGCTGATGATACAACTATTAGCCAATTGCAAAAACTATTTAATAAAGTATAGGAAGAAGAAACTGTCCCAGATCAATGGAAAAGGAAATAATCGTTAAGATCCCCAAAAAGGTGATCTCAAAGATTGCAACAACTGGAGAGGGATCACCCTATTATCAGTAATGACCAAGACTTTCTGCAAAATCATTCTTAATAGAATCAAAGGAGACAGTGAAGTTCATACAAGAGACAACATTGAATATATAGATATATTTCAAGCGAACGAAAGGAAGGAAGGAAGGAGAATCAAAGGAACAGTGGACATAATCCTGAGAGAAGAACAAGCTGGTTTTAGACCTGGGAGAAGCTGCTTAGACCAACATTCTATTCCATAATCCACCCACCCTGTTACATTCTATTCCCTACTGCACCCACCCTGTTACATTATATTTCATAATGCACCCACCCTGTTACATTATATTCCCTACAGCACCCACCCTGTTATATTCTATTCCCTACTGCACCCACCCTGTTACATTCTATTCCCTACTGCACCCACCCTGTTACATTCTATTCCATAATCCACCCATCCTGTTACATTATATTCCATAATCCACCCATCCTGTTACATTCTATTCCATAATCCACCCATCCTGTTACATTCTATTCCATAATCCACCCATCTTGTTACATTCTATTCCCTACTGCACCCACCCTGTTACGTTCTATTACATAATGCACCCATCCTGTTACATTCTATTCCCTACTGCACCCACCCTGTTACATTCTATTCCATAATCCACCCATCCTGTTACATTCTATTCCCTACTGCACCCACCCTGTTACATTCTATTCCATACTGCACCCACCCTGTTACATTCTATTCCCTACTGCACCCACCCTGTTACATTCTATTACATAATGCACCCATCCTGTTACATTATATTCCCTACTGCACCCACCCTGTTACATTCTATTCCATAATCCACCCATCCTGTTACATTCTGTTCTCTACTGCACCCATCCTGTTACATTCTATTCCCTACTGCACCCATCCTGTTACATTCTATTCCCTACTGCACCCATCCTGTTACATTCTATTCCCTACTGCACCCACCCTGTTACATTCTATTCCCTACTGCACCCATCCTGTTACATTCTATTCCCTACTGCACCCACCCTGTTACATTCTATTCCATACTGCACCCATCCTGTTACATTCTATTCCCTACTGCACCCACCCTGTTACATTCTATTCCCTACTGCACCCATCCTGTTACATTCTATTCCATACTGCACCCATCCTGTTACATTCTATTCCCTACTGCACCCATCCTGTTACATTCTATTCCCTACTGCACCCATCCTGTTACATTCTATTCCCTACTGCACCCACCCTGTTACATTCTATTCCCTACTGCACCCACCCTGTTACATTCTATTCCCTACTGCACCCACCCTGTTACATTCTATTCCCTACTGCACCCATCCTGTTACATTCTATTCCATAATCCACCAACCCTGTAACAAATGTCGTGTTATATAATCTGTACTGATATAAATGTCAACATTTATGATTGTTATATCTTCAAAGATAATTCATTTGGAAAAGAGACTGGAGCAATGTGGTCATGGGCAAAGCCACATTGGTTCGATGCTGTACAAGAGGAATACTGGGCATGTAAAGAAAGAGTGTGTCTCATGGACATGTCATCATTTTCTAAAATTGAAATCAGAGTAAGTTGAATACATTGAAATTGAAGTCACAGAGTAAGTTGAATACATTGAAATTGAAGTCACAGAGTAAGTTGAATATATTCAAGTCACAGAGTAAGTTGTTGAATATATTGAAGTCACAGAGTAAGTTGAATATATTCAAGTCACAGAGTAAGTTGAATATATTGAAGTCACAGAGTAAGTTGTTGAATATATTGAAATTAATAAATAGAAATGAACATCTTCAAAAATACAACTGCTTTCATCATCATCAAGTAGCTTATCCGTTCCGAAACTTGGCTCCCATGACAGCAGTCCTGAAAAACTCTCTGTTCTGTGCAAGATGGCCGGCGTCAGCAGCAGTCATTCTCAGATCGGCAATGACATCCTGCACCCATCGTCTTCTACGTCTCCCTCTCGTTCTTCTTCCAGGCACCATTCCTTCCAAAACTAATTTCTCCAGGCACTCATGTCACTTGATGTGTTCGAAATATTTAATTTTTCTTCTCTTGTTTTTTATTTTTTATTTTTTCCCCGATCCAGAAGCACTTGAGCATTTCAGCTCTTCGGCTTGGTGCCATGGACATCGTAACCCTTCGGTTCGGTGCCACGAACACTATAAGTCTGAGAAATCTGAGAAATTGAACCCGCACACACAGAGGGATAGTCACCCGTAGTCAAACGCTTACATGAACACGCTGTGCAGACGGGCATTTCTTCTCTTTAATAGCCAACTCTCTTTAATATCAAGCTGTTGCAGAACAGAAGCATTTATTCTTTTCTCTGTCCATGATATTCTAAGTACTATTCTGTAGCATTTGCATTCAAAGCATTAATAATCTTCTCTACCGATGCTTTACCTAAACTAAATCTGAGTGTTTCTCAATAATGTGCACATACTTTACACTAGTGGTGTATGTGTGTTGTGTATGTGGACTGTGTATGTGTGTTGTGTATGTGTGTTGTGTATGTGTGTTGTGTATGTGGGCTGTGTATATGTTTATATGGTTACTGGAATGTTATAAGGTGCTGCATACAATATCTGTACATATAATGTACTAATCTTATCACAGAGTCAGCCAAAATGCCATTCTAATGAAACAAACAGTTTATTAGGTTTGACTCAATCTCTCTATATCTGCCTCTCTCTCGCTGTCTCTATCTCTCTCTGTCTATCTCTGTCTATCTCTCTCTTTCTCGCTTCTCTCTCTCACTGTCTCTCTCACTGTCTCTCTCTGTGTCTCTCTCTGTCTGTCTCTCTCTCACTGTCTCTCTCACACACTGCCTATCTCTGCAGATCCAAGGTCAACAATCTTTCATATGAATAATTCTGCTGATCGTCCAGAATGACACCCAAGTGTTTCTTCAATGATCAAATTGTGCTTGAGCTCTTGCCAGTGCAGTGCCATGTAGTGCAGTGTCATGTAGTGTAGTGTCATGTAGTGTAGTGTCATGTAGTGCAGTGCCATGTAGTGCAGTGCCATGTAGTGCAGTGCCATGTAGTGCAGTGCCATGTAGTGTAGTGCCATGTAGTGCAGTGCCATGTAGTGCAGTGCCATGTAGTGCAGTGCCATGTAGTGCAGTGCCATGTAGTGCAGTGCCATGTAGTGTAGTGCCATGTAGTGTAGTGCCGTGTAGTGTAGTGTAGTGCCGTGTAGTGCTGTGTAGTGTAGTGCAGTGTCATGTAGTGCAGTGTCATGTAGTGTAGTGCCATGTAGTGCAGTGCCATGTAGTGAAGTGCCATGTAGTGCAGTGCCATGTAGTGCAGTGCCATGTAGTGCAGTGCCATGTAGTGCAGTGCCAGTAGTGAGTGCATGTAGTGCCAGTACATGATGTAGTGCATGTGCCATGAGTGCAGTGCCATGTAGTGCAGTGCCATGTAGTGCAGTGCCATGTAGCAGTGCATGTAGTGAGTGCCATGTAGTGCAGTGCCAGTGTGGTGCAGTGTGCAGTGCAGTGTAGTGCAGTGCATGTAGTGTAGTGCAGTGCCATGTAGTGTAGTGCCATGTAGTGTAGTGCAGTGCATGTAGTGTGCAGTGCCATGAGTGTAGTGCCAGTAGTAGTGTGTAGTGTCATGTATGTAGTGCAGTGCCATGGTAGTGCATGTAGTGTCAGTGCATGTAGTGCAGTGCCATGTAGTGAGTGCATGTAGTGTCAGTGCCATGTAGTGCAGTGCCATGGTAGTGCCATGTAGTGAGTGCCATGTAGTGCAGTGCCATGTAGTGTAGTGCAGGTAGTGCTAGGTGAGTGCCAGTAGTGTAGTGCAGTGCCATGTATGTGTGAGTCAGTGCCATGTAGTGCAGTGCCATGTAGTGAGTGCCATGTAGTGTGAGTGTAGTGCATGTAGTGTAGTGCCAGTGTAGTGTGCATGTAGTGTGATGCATGTAGTGTAGTGCCGTGTAGTGTAGGTGCAGTAGTGAGTGCATGTAGTGTAGTGCATGTAGGTGTGAGTGTCATGTAGTGTAGTGCCGTGTAGTGTAGTGTCAGTGTAGTGGTAGTGTCATGTAGTGTAGTGAGTGTAGTGTGTGAGTGTAGTGTATGTGCGTAGTAGTGCAGTGCTGTAGGTGTAGTGTCAGTGTAGTGTAGTGTAGGTGTGGTCAGTGTAGTGTAGTGTC
Source organism: Arion vulgaris (assembly GCA_020796225.1). Lineage (NCBI taxonomy): Eukaryota > Metazoa > Mollusca > Gastropoda > Stylommatophora > Arionidae > Arion > Arion vulgaris. The sequence continues at coordinate 3,927,475 of CM036755.1, forward strand.
AGGTGAGTGTAGTGCATGTGTGTAGTGCCGTGTAGTGTAGTGGTCATGGTGCGTATGTAGTGCTGTGTAGAGTGTAGTGTCATGTAGTGTAGGTGCTCATGTAGTGTAGTGCCAGTAGTGTAGTGCAGTGAGTGAGCATGTAGTGCAGTGCCATGTAGTGAGTGCCTGTAGTGTAGTGTCATGTAGTGTAGTGTCATGTAGTGTAGTGCATGTAGTGTAGTGCCTAGTGCATGTAGTGATGTGCAGTGTAGTGCAGTGTCATGTAGTGGGCCATGTAGTGCAGTGCCATGTAGGTAGTGCCATGTAGTGAGTAGTGCAGTGTAGAGTGCTGTAGTGTAGTGCAGTGCATGTAGTGAGTGCCATGTAGTGAGTGCATGTAGTGAGTGCCGTGTGTCATGAGTGTAGTGTGCATGAGTGCAGTGCCATGAGTCAGTGCCATGTAGTAGAGTGCCATGTAGTGCAGTGCCAGTGTGAGTGATGCCATGTAGTGCAGTGCCATGTAGTGCAGTGCCATGTAGTGCAGTGCCATGTAGTGCAGTGCCATGTAGTGCAGTGCCATGTAGTGTAGTGCCATGTAGTTTAGTGCAGTGCCATGTAGTGCAGTGCCATGTAGTGCAGTGCCATGTAGTGATATCTTTCTGTGTAGTAAATTTAGCCATAATTTAATTGTAAAATAATGTTCTGCATACTTGTAGCTCATCTTAACAGTTCCAACTGTCTTCATTTTACCTGGACCTGTGTACCTTTTTACTGATTCTCTGGTAAAATTCTGTCTGGGCCTACCTTCACATCCATGTCCACAATAGTGGGGGGAAATCATCTACCGACAGGGGGAAGGGAATAACCTACAGATAGTGGGGAAAATCACCTACCGATAGTGGGGGAGATAACCTACCGATCATCAAGGTGCGTATCCTTTATAGGACGTTGCTCTCTTTGCAGCACATCTGAAATTCACTCTGTCTCTTGCCAGCTCACCCACTTCGCCGATGGTCATGTTCATGGTTTCTTTAATATCTTGTAGCCATATTCTTCTTGGTGTGCCTCTGCGTCCTGGGACCCTGCCCTCTAATATTGTTCGCTCCAGGCCATCGTGACGCTTGATGTGACCAAAGTATGCAATCCTTCTGTATAGTATGTTGTTTATCAGCCAATTCTCTTTAACATTTAGTTCTTTCAGGACATCAGTGTTCTTTCTTTTTCTGTCCATGATATTCGTAGGATCTTACTGTAGCATTTAGTTTCGAAGGACTGGATTTTCGTTCTTAATTTTTGTGTAATAGTCCATGATTCACAACCATAAGTAGCCACTGGGAAAATGCATGCTCTCAATATTTTTAAAAAAAAGTTTGGAAAACCTAATCATGACGACCAAGAAACATAGTGAAGACCAACATCTTTATTTGAATACACAAAAACAAAAATCATGTCAACTGACAAAGCAAAAGGCTCACCTAACATCCAAGTAAACAATGAAGAACTCCAATGTGTAGAGAGCTACGACTATCTGGGCTCAATAATTAACAATAACGGTAACTGCTCCAAAGAGATCTCAAGAAGATTGGCAATAGCAATCAAGAAGTTAAACACAATGAAAAACATGTGGCAAAGCACCTGCAAAATATTAAAATTAAAAACCTACTGATAGTGGGGGAAAATCACCTACCGATGGGAGGGGGGTATCACCTACCGATAGTGGCGGATCACAAAACATCACTATATGTTTCCTTGCACAAAACATCACTATATGTTTCCTTGCACAAAACATCACTATATGTTTCTAAACATCACTATATGTTTCCATACATCACTATATTTGTCCATACACAAAACATCACTATATGTTTCCATGCACAAAACATTACTATATGTTTCTAAACATCACTATATGATATGTTTCCATACATCACTATATGTTTCCATACACAAAACATCACTATATGTTTCTAAAAATCACTATATGTTTCCATGCACAAAATATCATTATATGTTTCCATGCGCAAAACATCACTATATGTTTCCATGCATAAAACATCACTATATGTTTCTAAACATCACTATATGTTTCTAAACATCACTATATGTTTATAAACATCACTATATGTTTCCATGCACAAAACATCACTATATGTTTCTAAACATCACTATATGTTTATAAACATCACTATATGTTTCTGAACATCACTATATGTTTCTGAACATCACTATATGTTTCCATGCACAAAACATCACTATATGTTTCCATGCACAAAACATCACTATATGTTTCTGAACATCACTATATGTTTCTATGCACAAAACATCACTATATGTTTCTAAACATCACTATATGTTTCCATGCGCAAAACATCACTATATGTTTCTGAACATCACTATATGTTTCCATGCGCAAAACATCACTATATGTTTCCATGCGCAAAACATCACTATATGTTTCCATCAAGAAAACATCACTATATGTTTCCATACACAAAACATCACTATATGTTTCTAAACATCACTATATGTTTCCATGCACAAAACATCACTATATGTTTCCATGCACAAAACATCACTATATGTTTCCATGCACAAAACATGACTATAGGTTTCTAAACATCACTATATGTTTCTGAACATCACTATATGTTTCTGAACATCACTATATGTTTCCATGCACTGAACATGACTATATGTTTCCATGCACTGAACATGACTATATGTTTCCATGCACTGAACATGACTATATGTTTCCATGCGCAAAACATCACTATATGTTTCTGAACATCACTATATGTTTCCATGCGCAAAACATCACTATATGTTTCCATGCGCAAAACATCACTATATGTTTCCATGCATAAAACATCACTATATGTTTCCATACACAAAACATCACTATATGTTTCTAAACATCACTATATGTTTCCATGCACAAAACATCACTATATGTTTCCATGCACAAAACATCACTATATGTTTCCATGCACAAAACATGACTATAGGTTTCTAAACATCACTATATGTTTCCATGCACAAAACATCACTATATGTTTCCATGCACAAAACATGTCTATAGGTTTCTAAACGTCACTGTATGTTTCCATGCACAAAACATCACTATATGTTTCTAAACATCACTATATGTTTCCATGCACAAAACATCACTATATGTTTCCATGCACAAAACATCACTATATGTTTCCATGCACAAAACATCACTATATGTTTCTAAACATCACTATATGTTTCCATGCATAAAACATCACTATATGTTTCTAAACATCACTATATGTTTCCATCGAAACATCACTATATGTTTCCATGCAAAAACATCACTATATGTTTCCATGCACAAAACATGACTATAGGTTTCTAAACATCACTATATGTTTCCATGCACAAAACATCACTATATGTTTCTAAACATCACTATATGTTTCTAAACATCACTATATGTTTCTAAACATCACTATATGTTTCTAAACATCACTATATGATATGTTTCCATACATCACTATATGTTTCCATACACAAAACATCACTATATGTTTCTAAAAATCACTATATGTTTCCATGCACAAAACATCACTATATGTTTCCATGCACAAAACATCACTATATGTCTCTAAACATCACTATATGTTTCCATGCGCAAAACATCACTATATGTTTCTAAACATCACTATATGTTTCCATGCACAAAACATCACTATACGTTTCTAAACATCACTATATGTTTCTAAACATCACTATATGTTTCCATGCACAAAACATCACTATATGTTTCCATGCACAAAACATCACTATATGTTTCCATGCACAAAACATGACTATATGTTTCCAAACATGACTATATGTTTCCATGCACAAAACATCACTATATGTTTTTGAACATCACTATATGTTTCCATGCACAAAACATGACTATATGTTTCTAAACATCACTATATGTTTCTTTATGCTGATGAGTTGTTGTTGTAATATATTTCTGGATAGTCTAGAGGTGATGAAGCAACAGCATATCTGCAGTACTTGTGCTCTAACAACATTGACCATGAAATTGGCACCATCGTCCATACAGGTATGCAGAACAAACATGGAGGCTTTGAAAATGACTGTACAGTGGCTCGACTGGATACGAATCAGTAAGATTTTTTATATATTCAAATCATCTGTTTTTGGTGCTATTATTGTTCTTCTTTGTTTGTCTGTCTATCATCAGATCACGACACTGTGTGACCTGAACACATCCAGAAATGTTGGTCACATAAACAATATTGTATCTTAGAACATCTAGAAATGTTGGTCACATAAACAATATTGTATCTTAGAACATCTAGAAATGTTGGTCACATAAACAATATTGTATCTTAGAAAATCTAGAAATGTTGGTCACATAAACAATATTGTATCTTAGAACATCTAGAAATGTTGGTCACATAAACAATATTGTATCTTAGAACATCCAGAAATGTTGGTCACATAAACAATATTGTATCTTAGAACATCTAGAAATGTTGGTCACATAAACAATATTGTATCTTAGAACATCTAGAAATGTTGGTCACATAAACAATATTGTTTCTTAGAACATCTAGAAATGTTGGTCACATAAACAATATTGTTTGTATCTTAGAACATCTAGAAATGTTGGTCACATAAACAATATTGTATCTTAGAACATCTAGAAATGTTGGTCACATAAACAATATTGTATCTTAGAACATCTAGAAATGTTGGTCACATTTAATGTCACTGGTTTAGACAGAGCAATAATGGAGATCATGATTTCTAGAAAATATCTTCTAACCAATGAGAACCAATCAATCAGTCAATCTATCAAATCAATCAATCTATGTAGAGTTTAATTGAAACTAATGATAAGAGAAGATAAGAAACTTGAGTACTGCATTATTCCAGCTTATTATCTATTTGCAGAAAACTAACTTTGAAATTTATTTGATTTAATATGTGGGTACGGCCGCGAATACTCCCGTATATGAAGATTTTCTCCATATTGAAGATATATAGCTTGAATATCAATCGATTAAAACATTTCTTCCTTGTCTAAATGATCGTCTATCTCACTTTCTATATCCTTATCAGAATAATCATATTCTAAGTCTAATTTATCTTCAGATTCATTCAAAATAAGTTCAACAGCTTGCTCTGTTGTTAGACTTTTAGACAAGTTCAACAGCTCTTGCTCTGTTGTTAGACTTTTAGACAAGTTCAACTAGAACATCTTTTTTTTATCATGAAAATATTGAACTAATTATCTAATCAGTACAACTAAGTCACACAACAACATCCGCCATCTTGCTAAACCATGTAGAACATGTGGGTTGTGTTTGACGTCACACTTGTACACAATTTATTTTAAAATACCGAAAAATAATGAAAAAGTGTTCTCAGATCAATATATCGGGAGCTCGGGGTATGGAACGCTTACATTCAATCCTGAACTATCGGGACCCCGAGTTCTAAGGGTTAATGTTTGCATCTCACTATTATCTTTGTTTTCCTCTTTTAATGTTTGCCCCCAACTTTTCCTTCCTTGTATGCTTATGAGCCTCAACTTTTCCTTCCTTGTATGCTTATGAGCCTCAACTTTTCCTTCCTTGTATGCTTATGAGCCTCAACTTTTCCTTCCTTGTATGCTTATGAGCCTCAACTTTTCCTTCCTTGTATGCTTATGAGCCTCAACTTTTCCTTCCTTGTATGCTTATGAGCCTCAACTGTTCATTCCTTGTATGCTTATGAGCCTCAACTTTTCCTTCCTTGTATGCTTATGAGCCTCAACTTTTCCTTCCTTGTATGCTTATGAGCCTCAACTTTTCCTTCCTTGTATGCTTATGAGCCTCAACTTTTCCTTCCTTGTATGCTTATGAGCCTCAACTTTTCCTTCTGGTATGCTTATGAGCCTCAACTTTTCCTTCCTTGTATGCTTATGAGCCTCAACTTTTCCTTCCTTGTATGCTTATGAGCCTCAACTTTTCCTTCTGGTATGCTTATGAGCCTCAACTTTTCCTTCTGGTATGCTTATGAGCCTCAACTTTTCCTTCCTTGTATGCTTATGAGCCTCAACTTTTCCTTCCTTGTATGCTTATGAGCCTCAACTTTTCCTTCCTTGTATGCTTATGAGTCTCAACTTTTCCTTCTGGGAAGGCTTATGAGCCTCAACTTTTCCTTCTGGTATGCTTATGAGCCTCAACTTTTCCTTCCTTGTATGCTTATGAGCCTCAACTTTTCCTTCCTTGTATGCTTATGAGTCTCAACTTTTCCTTCTGGGAAGGCTTATGAGCCTCAACTTTTCCTTCTGGTATGCTTATGAGCCTCAACTTTTCCTTCCTTGTATGCTTATGAGCCTCAACTTTTCCTTCCTTGTATGCTTATGAGCCTCAACTTTTCCTTCCTTGTATGCTTATGAGCCTCAACTTTTCCTTCTGGGAAGGCTTATGAGCCTAAACTTTTTCTTCCTTGTATGCTTATGAGCCTCAACTTTTTCTTCTGGGAATGCTTATGAGCCTCAACTTTTCCTTCTGGAGCAAAGTCTTGTGACTCGTTATGTTTCCCAAATATTTGATTTGTCTATTTGTGATCTCTTGCGTTCGTTCTTGTGTAAGTTCAATCAAAACTATCTTGAAGTGTCTTCTTCTTCTTCTTCTTTGCGTTCTTTCTTCGCAGCAATTTTATCATTCTTATTGTGCTAAATAATTGATCTTTAACAAAAACATATTTTTACGTTGTGCCAAATTATGCGCCTATGGTGACTAGGCCAGCACTTCCGATTTAGTGCCAGCATTTTATTTACTAGGGTAGCTTGCCCTAGGATTGCTCTTTACTATCATCTTTCTCTGTATATTTGGCTTTATGATCTACGCCAATGAACTGCATAAGCTTGTCCTGGGACGGCATCTTACTCGTGCAACACACAGTGAAAAGTGTTGATAGATTGACTGGCTTGGCTACAAAATCAGAGGGAACTGCCGTGGATTGAAATGGCATTCTTCATGCATTGAAAGAGTCTCTCCGAACAGAGGAGTTTCAGGGCTGTGAATCCCACTCACTGACCAGATTGAGAGAGATGGGTATAAATATTGGTGCAGGCCATTGTTCAGAGTTGTTAAATCTTTACAATGCCGGCCTTACTTTTCTGACCACGTTGAGTTTATTCCGGAATAGGAACATTCTCAGCCTTTTGAGGTTCGTGTCGGGCACTTGGCAGTTTCTACTCTGTATTTTCTCTGGCCCCGGGAAACACTGGACTGGGGCTGCGCACAAATAATGTAGAGGGCCGTTTCATTAGCCGCTATCAGCGCAACTTAGTTAGTTGTAAGAACAACAGTACCGTACCTGGTTGTTTCAAGGAAGGCAGTTTCGTTAGGCGCTAAAACGCAACTTTAGGATTTGCGTTCAGCCAACTTTACCTAATAGATATATCTACGCTTGGCCTCTTGTACGGAGTTAACTGCAATCTTCCCTTGTGTTGTCACTTCACATTGCATCTCTTCCGATGATCCTTTACTTCGAGGGGGGCGTGAATATTTTTCTCCTGATGACTTGTACCTTGTCAATTTTTACGATTCGTCTTTTATTTATTTAGCGTCTCCCGTCGGCCAGGAGAGATGTACAGAGACAGTCACTTGGGGATTCTTCACGTCTATCTTGCGAGTAGATCTTGTATAACATAACTGCTTGCATCACTACTTATACCAGAGTAGCTCTCCTTCATTCCCTACCCGCTTAGCCAGACAGGATCCTTTGTCTGTTTTTAGGGTCACCACTTGGTGGGGTAGGATCTTGATTAATGCCAGCTCACTAATCCTGGCTCACTGTTGTCCCTAGAATTGCACCTTTGACCCCACATGTTGAAGTTTTAAATATATCTTTCAATGAGAAATGTACAACATTTATATTTAGTGACTGCGTTCATACACATTAAACCTATCTCTGTGTTCATACATATTAAACCTATCTCTGTGTTCACACATATTAAACCTATCTCTGTGTTCACAAATATTAAACCTATCTCTGTGTTCACACATATTAAACCTATCTCTGTGTTCACACATATTAAACCTATCTCTGTGTTCACATACATTAAACCTATCTCTGTGTACATACACATTAAACCTATCTCTGTGTACATACACATTAAACCTATCTCTGCGTTCACACATATTAAACCTATCTCTGTGTTCATACACATTAAACCTATCTCTGTGTTCAACATTTATATTTCGTGACTGCATCGATACACATTAAACCTATCTCTGTATCAGGACAAAGATAAATATTTGTATGAGCTTAGTTCATAGTTCATAAGTACGGTTCCAACTTCACTGCAATGGGTCACCCCATAATTGTCACTACTGTGCCAATGAAAATCATACGAAATGCTAACAACTGTGAAATGTCTCCTATGTGAACTAATTCCAGAATGAAACAGCCGTGTACCACCACAAAAGCAACCCGCACCGCATAAATGCATATGGCTATCGCTATAAAGTGTCAACACAAAACTGTTCATCACTTGAATTGCAATTCATGTCGAAGGGAACATCAATCACAACAAAATCCAGCCTTCTGCACCCGCAACATACGGCAGATTGAGTCCATTCGTCATAACCGCTGTCTGTCATTTTCTGAATACACACAACAAATGCTCGGTTGACACAGCAAAAAGCATTCCGTGTAACATTCATAGAGCGCAGCGTTGCTCAAACACTAACTCAGTAGCTCGGCAAACGAAACCGGAAAATACCAGACCAAACAGTATGGAAATGCGCTAGCAAAGTCGTGTCCAGAATCAAACAGTCCCGACTCTGAATGACCCTCCCACATTCCGCCATTGCTGGCCAGATGTATGATCTAAGACATTCAACTTTCACTATAAAGTCAGACTAACCTTTTACTACATAAATAAATATATAAATATATATGTGTATATAAATGTATATGTTTCTGTATTCTCTAGTTATTACATCATCTGTCCTGCCACACAGCAAACACGTGCAATAGCATGGATGAATAAACATCTGCCAGCCGATGGTTCTGTGCAGGTCACCGATGTCACATCCATGTTCTCAGGCATAAATCTTATTGGACCTCATGCCCAACAGTTACTAGCAGATGTCTCTGACTTTGCCACTAACAAAACCGACTTTCGTCCGATGACAGTACACATCATTGATGTTGGTCATGCTAGTAGCATCCGAGCCATGAGACTTACGCACACAGGAGAGGATGGCTTCATTTTATACATTCCCTCAGAAGTAAGAGTTTCACATTTTATACATTCTCTCAGAAGTAAGAGTTTCACATTTTATACATTCTCTCAGAAGTAAGAGTTTCACATTTTATACATTCTCTCAGAAGTAAGATCAACATTAAAGGCATTGATGTAACCTATAAAATTAGTATCTGATTTAAACCTACAACCATCAAAATACCAGGCAAATGTCTGCACCACTTCGCCACATTACTGCTGTATATGGAGAAAAACAGGATACATTTAGGAAGCAGCATTTGATGCAGAAAGACATGATACATTTGCTAACTTGTGTTAACAGATATATTTTTTTTAATGACTATTTCTTGTAGTAATGATATTTTTCATCTTTCGTATGCTCTTCATGTTTACGATACACTGATGATATTTTTCCTCTTTAGTATGCTCTTCATGTTTACGATACACTGATGATATCGTTCATCTTCAGTATGCTCTTCATGTTTACGATACACTAATGATATTTTTCATCTTTAGTATGCGCTTCATGTTTACTATCACTGATGACTGCTGGAAAAGACTATGGCATACGCAATGCTGGCTACTATGCCTTGCGGCACTTACGCATAGAAAATTTCTTTGCATTTTGGGGCCTTGATTTGGATGACAAGATCAGTCCACTTGAGTGTGGCAGAGGATTCCGTACAAAACTAGATGTGAGTGTTACTGATATGATGTCACATGATGTTACTTATATGATGTCACATGATATTACTTATATGATGTCACATGATATTACTTATATGATGTCACATGATGTTACTTATATGATGTCACATGATATTACTTATATGATGTCACATGATATTACTTATATGATATCACATGATATGATGTTACTTATATGATGTCACACAATGTTACTTATAGTCTGCAGATTTTTGCGTTGTAGTCTGCAATTTGTGTGTTGTAGTCTGCAATTTGTGTGTTGTAGTCTGCAATTTGTGTGTTGTAGTCTGCAATTTGTGTGTTGTAGTCTGCAATTTGTGTGTTGTAGTCTGCAATTTGTGTGTTGTAGTCTGCAGATTTGTGTGTTGTAGTCTGCAGATTTGTGTGTTGTAGTCTGCAGATGTTGTTGTAGTCTGCAGATGTTGTTGACCAACTTGTAAACTGTCTATATTTTCAGTAGTGAATAATTTTATTATAATTATATTTAATTTTTATTAATAAGTTTATTAAATGACATGTATGACTATGTTAACATGGAGAGTAATACAATGTACCTGGTTGCTAAATGACATGTGTACCTAGTTGCTAAATGACATGTGTACCTGGTTGCTAAATGGCATGTGCACATGGTTACTGAATGACACGTGTACCTGGTTGCTAAATGGCATGTGTACCTGGTTGCTAAATGACATGTGTACCTAGTTGCTAAATGACATGTGTACCTGGTTGCTAAATGGCATGTGCACCTAGTTGCTAAATGACAGGTGTACCTGGGTTGCTAAATGACATGTGCACATGGTTGCTAAATGACATGTGTACCTGGTTGCTAAATGACATGTACCTGGTTGCTAAATGGCATGTGTACGTAGTTGTTAAATGACATGTGTACCTGGTTGCTAAATGACATGTGTACCTAGTTGCTAAATGACATGTGTACCTGGTTGCTAAATGACATGTGTACCTGGTTGCTAAATGACATGTGTACATGGTTGTTAAATGACATGTGCACACGGTTACTGAATGACATGTGTACCTGGTTGATAAATGACATGTGTACATGGTTGCTAAATGACATGTGTACATGGTTGCTAAAATAACATGTGTGTACCTTGTTGCCAAATGACATGCATGCCTGGTTCCTAAATGACACATGTACCTGGTTCCCAAATGACACGTGCACCTGGTTCCCAAATGACATGTGTACCTGGTTGCTAAATGACATGTGTACCTTGTGGTTGCTAAATGACACATGTACCTTGTTGTTGCTAAATGACACATGTACCTTGTTAAATGACATGTACGGCTATGTTTACAGGATAGTAATGATTTCATTGGAAAGACAACATTGTTGCAGCAACGACAGGATGGTGTCAAACGAAGATTTACCCAGTTTTTGCTAGATGACTTCGATGTCCACCGAGATTTGTGGCCCTGGGGAGGGGAACCCATATACAGAGATGGTCAGTTTGCTGGTGTTACTACCACTTGTGGCTATGGGTAAGTGACCGTAGCTTTTATGAATTATGAAAGTTGCTATTTTATTGCACATATTTTATTTGAAAAAAAGGAGAAATGACATACAGAAATGACATACAGAAATGACATGCAGAAATGACTGGAAAGGAATTGCTCTCAGTATTAGCAAATTCCTGAGCAGGATCTTCACACACAGATTTATCTTCACGCACAGATTTATCTTCACACACAGATTTATCTTCACACACAGATTTATCTTCACACACAGATTTACTAAACTCGTGTAGATTTGTGTCATATTTTTTTTTTCCTCGATCCAGAAGCACTTGAGCTTTCAGCTCTTTGGCTCGGTGCCATGGACATCGTAACCCTTCGGTTTGGTGCCACGAACACTGTGAATCTGGGGAACCTGTGGCTTTTCTGCCAGCCAGCAGAATTGAACCCGCACTCACAGAGGGCTAGTCACTCGCAGTCCAACGCGCTACGAACATGCTGGGCAGGTGGGCGTGTATCGTATTAAAGAAGTGTGTAGATGTCAGATGATACAGAAACTTTCTTGATGGTATTTGTGTCCTCAGTAGATACATGACATACAGGAAAAGACATACATGAAATGACACATACATGAGATGACACATACATGAAATGACACATACATGAAATGACACATACATGAAATGTCTGATCAACAACTAGTAACATCTGGTTATAAGAACGAGAGAAGATGGAGATAAATTAGTGAGTCAATCCATTCTTCTTCTTCTTCTTCTTCTTCTTCTTCTTCTTCTTCTTCTTCTTCTTCTTCTTCTTCTTCTTCTTGTTTGTATCCAAGATAAGCTAGACATTTTTATCAATCAAAACGTGTTCTCATCACCCCATAGATTCACATTGGAGAAAATGGTGTGTCTTGGGTTCGTCAGTCAACTGGATGAGAATGGAGAGATGATCACACAAAAGAATATCAACGAGTGGGTCATGAACAAGAATTCCAAGTATGAGATAGATATTGCTGGAGTTCTCTTTCCTGCAAAACCTGGAATTTACACTCAGAAGATGTCTGTTCAGACAGTGGAACCTTTATTTGTGCCAGCCCCAAATTTATCTCCTGCTAAATAATGTTTGAATATTTGCAATTTATCTCCTACTAAATAATGTTTGAATATTTGCAATTTATCTCCTACTAAATAATGTTTGAATATTTGCAATTTATCTCCTACTAAATAATGTTTGAATATTTGCAATTTATCTCCTACTAAATAATGTTTGAATATTTGCAATTTATCTCCTACTAAATAATGTTTGAATATTTGCAATTTATCTCCTACTAAATAATGTTTGAATATTTGCAATTTATCTAATGCCAAATCAATTATTATTGTCTTCTATGTTTATTGAAAGATAATACTACATTTTCATATGTTCTATATAAGGGAAGACTGCAGTACTATATTTTCATATGTTCTATATAAGGGAAGACTGCAGTACTATATTATCATATGTTCTATATAAGGGAAGACTGCAGTACTATATTATCATATGTTCTATATAAGGGAAGACTGCAGTACTATATTGTCATATGTTCTATATAAGGGAAGACTGCAGTACTATATCATCATATGTTCTATATAAGGGGAAAACTAGTACTATATCATCATATGTTCTATATAAGGAAGACTAGTACTATATCATCATATGTTCTATATAAGGAAAGACTGCAGTACTATATCATCATATGTTCTATATAAGGGAAGACTGCAGTACTATATCATCATATGTTCTATATAAGGGAAGACTAGTACTATATCATCATATGTTCTATATAAGGGAAGACTGCAGTACTATATCATCATATGTTCTATATAAGGGAAGACTAGTACTATATCATCATATGTTCTATATAAGGAAAGACTGCAGTACTATATTTTCATATTAGCTAATTAACCCGGCTTTGCTCGGGATATAAGTTGCAGCTTGCCTCGCTTTTGCAAGATTACATCCCGCTTTCCAAAATCATTTCCTGCTATGGTAATGGCTACTTCGTTTACTACATGTACGTTATAACTCTGCTAGTGTTGATCGGCCGGAGCTATGTCAGTGCAGATTTCAATTTTCATGTCATCCGTGGGCAACTGATCTAATACCGTCTTGAAACTTCTGATATAGCTATTGCACGTATGTAGCATACATTGAATAGTCAATACTGTATTTCGATTAGTCCCAGGATTACAGTTGATGCACTGATTTGCCTGAACTTCTTTATTATATATGAAGTAAATTTGAAGAAATTTTGTGTCTTTGTTTGGTAGTGTTAAAATTGAACCAAACTGGTGATATCTTCTTCTTCTTCGATCGTTCTAGGCCTGTTTTAATCATTCTCATTGTGATATATAAACAGCCACATATCAGAACGTGATGTACGTGCACCAGCCTTCAGCACCTATTGGAGCCCAGTTGCTTATCCTTCGGTGGGGTGTTCGTTTCAGCCAGCTTTTGATTTACTAGGGTGAGCTTTCCCTAGGATTCGATCAGCTTTGCCATATTTTTGGGCTTTGTGATCTATGCCGGGACAGTGAGTTACGCTGTTTATGCCCGTTCTGACTGAGAAATATTTCTCGGGCTTGTAAGCTTATCCTCGGACGGCGTCTTACTCGTATAAGACACCGTGTAAAGTATCGGCCTTCGCCAATGTTCAGACCGAACTTCCTGTTTGATCCGTACATTGTCGGCCTTGCTTTACCGTACATTTTTAGTTTGATCCGGAGAAGGAACATTCTCAGCCTCTTCTAGATGCATATTGGTACGTGGCAATTTGCAATTAACCTCGAAAGCACTGGCATGGGGCGAGTACAAACAATGTAGAGGGTCGTTTCAGTCGGCACTATCAGCGTAACTGAGGATTTTGCGCCGCCGCCATCACCCGCCCCAGTTATTCCGGGGATGTTAGTTACGACTGCAATCGAACCTTGCCCGTTTGCCCCAAGGCTGGCAGTTCCGTTAGGCATCACCAACCTCAGTTCTTCCGGGATGTTAATTTTAATCGCACAGTACCTTGCACGGTTTTCCCAGGACGGGTAGTTTCATTATGCACAAAACGCAACTTGTTTTTTTGCGCTCGGCAAACCTTGCCCAGTACATGTATCTGCACCTGGCTACCAATGCGGGGTCAGCTGCAATCTTCTCTCGCACCAACACGAGGGTAGACTTTTATTCTACGGTCCTGTCTTATTTATTCTTGCCGACGGGCTGGCAATGTTTGCCCCTCCTCAGGGCTTCGAGCTTCTCCTCACGTGGGCATACGCTTGGTCACTGGATGCACCTCTCATCCATGTCTGAGACGTTTCGTTGCTGTTTCTTTGCGTTCAGGGACTTGGGCAATATCTTGTTGGACATCGGTCAGAAGATTTGTGCATTTTCTTTGTATGTATCTTTATCGTGTTTCCGTACTTGCACTGCTACCCCTACCAGTAGTTTTCTCTCCCGATCCCTGCCCCTCTTAGCCAGACCGGAACCATAGTCTGTTTCCAGGGTCACCGCGTGGAGGTTGGGGCAGGGTCTTGGTAGCGCCCTCGCTAACCCTGGCTCATGTTACCACCATGACCTCATGAGCCTTTGACCCCAAACTGGTGATATATTTCACCTTCAATTTATTGTGAAAGTTGGCATAAATCATTGATGAGAAATTGTGAAAGTTGGCATAAATCTTTGATGAGGAATTGTGAAAGTTGGCATAAATCTATAATGAGGAATTGTGTTAGTCATTCCAAAATATGTCATCTGAATTCATCTAAATTCTATTTTCTTATATTTTTTCAGAAGTTGTTTGAATCGACTATGTCATATATAAATGAATTGAATGGTCCAGGTACTTCTTGTAAATGCTTCATGTCTAATCAAAGTAACGTCTTTGTTTTCTTTGGCTCTGGTAATTGCCATTCATGATCTATTAAAAACAAAATCTGGCAAAAACAAAAATAATGACAACAGATAAAATGAACATAATGAAAGATATTTTTATCAACAGAGAGAAAGTAGAAAATGTGAACAGTTTTGAATATCTCGGTTCATTGCTAACAACAGATGCAAATAGGATGAAGGAAATTAAAAGAAGAACAAACAAGGCTTTACTCTCTTCTCTTTTTCTCTCGTACGCCCGCTGTTAATTCAAGCGGAAAGTCATGACACCTGGTATTGCGCTTCTGACTGATTTTTGCGTGGATCTATATTACCGTTTTACAGGCATCTCTCAACCATATGGACAGCCTCGCGACTTCAGAGGTACTTGAAGTGTAGATCCTTCAAGTGTGATCGTTGCAGGAGACCTGTTGTCCTTGTAACTCTTTCTTGGACAGAGTTAGTTAGTGAAGGCAGAATTGATGACGTCTCTATTGGCTTTCCTGCCTTTGGTGAGGTCGTTCCGTACGTATTGTAAGATAAACACTCTTTAATGATCTTTGGTGAGGTCGTTCCGTACGTATTGTAAGATAAACACTCTTTAATGATCTTTGGTGAGGTCGTTCCGTACGTATTGTAAGATAAACACTCTTTAATGATCTTTGGTGAGGTCGTTCGCATCGTATTGTAAGATAAACACTCTTTAATGATCTTTGGTGAGGTCGTTCGCATCGTATTGTAAGATAAACACTCTTTAATGATCTTTGGTGAGGTCGTTCCATACGTATTGTAAGATAAACACTCTTTAATGATCTTTGGTGAGGTCGTTCCGTACGTATTGTAAGATAAACACTCTTTAATGATCTTTGGTGAGGTCGTTCCATACGTATTGTAAGATAAACACTCTTTAATGATCTTTTAGCGGCGTAAATTTGGGCTTAGATTTACGCCAAAGAGCATTAGCTTACTTTGCGCTGACTGGGTGAGGTCGCTCCGGTTAAGATCTGAGCGATTTCGACCCTTCTAGGGCTAGTCACATGAACTGTCACCTTTCTTGTATTCATTGCTCTTTTACGATAATTTTTTGCTGTATATATGGGCTTTTTTTATCTTGGCCAAAGAGTATGTTTACAATATGCGCTCTTTCTGACTTTATGAGATCCTTCCGGATTAAGAACATTCTCAGTTATTGGAGACGCATGTGCATTGTCAAACAAATGTTCATATGTTGGCGGTATGCTTAGCCTTTATGTGATCTGAGCCATGGTGTTTGGTTGTCATCTGTGTAGGATGATCAGCATCCAAAAATTATTGCCCTTAGCCAATGTTTGGGTTTGTACCAGTCAAGCCTTTACATTATCTGCCTTACTTTTCTATCCACTGTGAGTTTGTTCCTGAGTAGGAGTACTTTCAGCCGTTTCGGAGCGCGTGTCGTTACTTGGCAATTTGCAAGGGTTTTACTCTGCACTTTCCCTGTCTCCGGGAAACACTGGACTGGGGCTGCACACAGATATTCTAGAGGGTCGTTTAAATCTGCGCTAGCAACACAACTTAAATTTTGCATTCGTCAACATCACCCACCTCAGTTCTTCCTGGGATGGTAGTTGTTATTGCAACATTGCCCTGCTCGGTTGTCCCAGGGAGGGCAGTTTCGTTAGGCACTAAAACACAACTTTAGGATTTGCGCTTGTCCAACCTTACCCACCTTACCCAGGTTTTCTTTCTGTCTCATCTCAAGGGTTTTCTTTCTGTCTCATCTCAAGGGTTTTCTTTCTGTCTCATCTCAGTGGTTTTCTTTCTGTCTCATCTCAAGGGTTTTCTTTCTCTCTCATCTCAGTGGTTTTCTTTCTCTCTCATCTCAGTGGTTTTCTTTCTGTCTCATCTCAAGGGTTTTCTTTCTCTCTCATCTCAGTGGTTTTCTTTCTGTCTCATCTCAATGGTTTTCTTTCTCTCTCATCTCAGTGGTTTTCTTTCTCTCTCATCTCAGTGGTTTTCTTTCTGTCTCATCTCAGTGGTTTTCTTTCTGTCTCATCTCAGTGTTTTGTGTATTATCTAATTTTGCTTGATAATATTGCTTGATGTCTTCCACAAATGCTTTTCTCATATAAATAATATTGTTCTGATAGAAATTTTAATCAGTTTTTGTGAATATATATTCAAACACTATATTTATTATATGCATATTGTAATATGCCAACAATTGTCAACAATCACATGAACCATTTTAGCATGCCAACAATTGTCAACAATCACATGAACCATTTTAGCATGCCAACAATTGTCAACAATCACATGGGCCATTTGTTGTGTCAGTGAGAAAAATTCATAAATAAAGTGATTTTCTAACATCAATTTTCCAGTCTGAATTTTTATCATCCTTTAACAAGTTAAAGTTGATATATCAATCATCCTTTCACAAGTTAAAGTTGGAATATCGATCATCTTTTCACACGTTAAAGTTGGAATATCGATCATCCGTTAACAAGTTAAAGTTGGAATATTGATCATCCTTTAACAAGTTGGAATATCGATCATCCTTTCACAAGTTAAAGTTGGAATATCGATCATCCTTTAACAAGTTGAAATATCGATCATCCTTTAACAAGTTAAAATTGAAATATCGATCATCCTTTAACAAGTTAAAGTTGAAATGTCGATCATCCTTTAACAAGTTGGAATATCGATCATCCTTTCACAAGTTAAAGTTGAAATATCGATCATCCTTTAACAAGTTAAAGTTGAAATATCAATCATCCTTTAACAAGTTGGAATATCGATCATCCTTTAACAAGTTAAAGTTGGAATATCAATCATCCTTTAACAAGTTGAAATATCGATCATCCTTTAACAAGTTAAAGTTAGAATATCAATCATCCTTTAACAAGTTGAAATATCGATCATTCTTTAACAAGTTAAAGTTAGAATATCAATCATCCTTTAACAAGTTAAAGTTGGAATATCGATCATCCTTTAACAAGTTGGAATATCAATCATCCTTTAACAAGTTAAAGTTGAAATTGATGTTTATTTTCTCAAACACTTCTTATTTTGTTTGGGCTAGATAACCTGAATGTAGATGTTGTTAATACTTTTACTGCCGCCGGCAACAAAAGTCGTCAAAATATAAACTCCCTTTGGCTGCCATCGATGACTTTTGTCGTCTGGGAGATACGTCTTTTTTAAATGGGGAGGTTCGCTAGCGAAAAGGGTGTCCGTACACATTACATCCGTATTGTTCAGAAGAGCTCTCCAAAATGGCGGATCTGGCATACATGTGGTAAAAATATCAAAAGTTCAATTTTTAATGATTTTTTTAGCGATTTTCGTAAGTAAACAAAGATTTTTAAATGGTCAATGTAACTGATGAATAATGATGTCCAAAATGACTTTTTTAAAGACTTTTTAGCCAGTGATAGTCATAAAAGGGACTCTGAATGTGATATAAATTTGAACTTTGATTCACATGACAATGTTTATAGATCGATAGCAGATATTCTCACGGGTACAGGAGTAGGTAATGGACAATCATCTCGAAAACGGGTGCATATCATACTGTGGCTAGGTATGTGGAGCGAAGCCAACAGCAGTTACAGCAATGGCTTGTGGATTATAAAGAATATACTCTACATATAGACAGGTCAGTCATCATCAAATAGCTTGTCCTGAGCAGAACTTTGTCACCGCAACAGTCCCCGGAATTTCTCTCTCTCATAGGCCAGATGTCCTGCCTCTGCAGCCGTCATGTTCAAACCATCAGTTACATCCTGAATCCATCTTCTCCGTGGTCTTCCTCTTCTTCTCTTTGCCGGTATGCCTCCTTCCATGATAGTCTTCTCAGCCCTTCGTGTCTCTTTATATGTCCAAATTACTTAAATTTTCTCTTTCTTATTTGTAGCATCAGCCAGTTTTCTTTGATTTTGAGTTCTTTCTGGATAGATCTATTTGTTCTCTTCTCTGTCCATGATATATGGAGGACTCTTCTGATTTGTAGATGTATAGCCACTCCATTCCTTCCTTTTTTCTTCTCCTCCAGAGTATATAAACATTCTATTTTGTGTATTAAAATGATCTTGTCCGCTCCATCTTTGCTCAGAAATTCCTAATATATCAATATTTAATCTTTCTATTTCATTCTCAACTATCTAATGTTCCCCTCTTTCATCGTTCTCAGATTCCACGGTCCTATTTTAATGTTCTGTTTAAGTCATTTAAGTCGCACGCTGGGGACCTACCTTGACAACACATTCATGCTTTTGGCCCTCATAAGATTTGTTAGTACTATATGGACACGCGGGCCTTACACTCTTCCCTAGTGTGTTTGTAAGATCCTCCTAGTCTGGGGGCCTCACCTACAGATCTTGTTTCTATTATGTTGTATTCCATATTATTGTTGGGGTTTTCTAGGCATTGTCTTGGAAGGTAGTCTGCCATTGCTTTCCTTCCTGGCAGTGACCATACTGGTCCATGACCGTAACCATTGTCTCTATTACAGAGATCATCTGTCTACCTTCCTGGCAGTGATCATACTGGTCCATGACCGTAACCATTGTCTCTATTACAGAGATCCTCTGTCTACCTTCCTGGCAGTGACCATACTGGTCCATGACCGTAACCATTGTCTCTGTTACAGAGATCCTCTGTCTACCTTCCTGGCAGTGACCATACTGGTCCATGACCGTAACCATTGTCTCTGTTACAGAGATCCTCTGTCTACCTTCCTGGCAGTGACCATACTGGTCCATGACCGTAACCATTGTCTCTGTTACAGAGATCCTCTGTCTACCTTCCTGGCAGTGACCATACTGGTCCATGACCGTAACCATTGTCTCTGTTACAGAGATCCTCTGTCTACCGTCACGAGTTTTGATACCATAACCATTGACACTCTGTTGGCTGCTCCCTCACTCATCCATCACCTGCTCCCATGGCTTCCACATGACCCTGCCGGGGGTTAAACAGGTACTTCACCTTGCCCAAGGGTGTCCCATAGACTAGCAGAGGGAAGGAGGGGCCTTACATCTCCTTTGATAGAGGTTTACCTCTACCCCGCTACCCGCAGGTCAATAGCTCATTAATATAGGAACACTATTCCATAGTTTAAAAGTCCTAAGTTTATTAGTTTATTTTTATGATTTTTTAATTTGTCACCCTGAAAACTGATCATGCCCACAAAATAGCGGGGCAGTGAGCCAGATTTGGTTGAACAGGACTGGCGAGAGTGGTGATCCCTGGGGAAGGCTCATTAGGACTTGTTGTGGTTGTGATGCCCATGAACCACAACGCATTGATAACGTGCGCTCAAAAAGTGCAGCAGCAATCCACCTGACCAAACCTGACTCCACCTGCTTATCCATCAATAACTGCATAAGTAAGGTGTAAGAGACATTTGGTGTATGTGTAACCAGCATGGGATGGGAACAGTCAGCATACATACCCTTCACTATTTGCTGGGGAAGACTGAGCAGCTGTACATTTGCTGGGGAAGACTGAGCAGCTGTACATTTGCTGGGGAAGATTGAGCAGCTGTACATTTGCTGGGGAAGATTGAGCAGCTGTACATTTGCTGGGGAAAATTGAGCAGCTGTACATTTGCTGGGGAAAATTGAGCAGCTGTACATTTGCTGTGGAAGATTGAGCAGCTGTACATTTGCTGTGGAAGATTGAGCAGCTGTACATTTGCTGTGGAAGATTGAGCAGCTGTACATTTGCTGTGGAAGATTGAGCAGCTGTACATTTGCTGTGGAAGATTGAGCAGCTGTACAGTTGCTGGGGAAGATTGAGCAGCTGTACATTTGCTGTGGAAGATTGAGCAGCTGTACATTTGCTGTGGAAGATTGAGCAGCTGTACATTTGCTGTGGAAGATTGAGCAGCTGTACATTTGCTGTGGAAGATTGAGCAGCTGTACATTTGCTGTGGAAGATTGAGCAGCTGTACATTTGCTAGGGAAAACTGAGCAGCTGTACATTTGCTGTGGAAGATTGAGCAGCTGTACATTTGCTGTGGAAGATTGAGCAGCTGTACATTTGCTGTGGAAGATTGAGCAGCTGTACATTTGCTGTGGAAGATTGAGCAGCTGTACATTTGCTGTGGAAGATTGAGCAGCTGTACATTTGCTGTGGAAGATTGAGCAGCTGTACATTTGCACGAAGGACAATGATGTTAGTTCTTGAAAAGAGTGACACCTTTCTGGTATGTTACAGATTGTTTATGAACAGATTGAGTTTATTTCTCCATCCTTGGAAGTTATAAATCAACAGCATATTAGTTTGGTATCATTATTATTGACATTATTTGATGATATCAAAGTATTTTCCAACAGTTCTTCGAACACATCGTATGTATATGACATATTCATTCTTCTAACACATCGTATGTATATGACATATTCATTCTTCTGATATGGTACACATAACATGTTGAATATAGATGTACACATAACATGTTGAATATAGATGTACATCATCCTTGAATCATTGTTCATTATTTATTTGTTTGTCAGCTATAATCTTCCATGACAATAATATGATAAACCATGACAATAAAATGATAAACCATGATAATAATATGAAAACATGGCACGGATGTTAGACAATTCTTGTCAACTTCAGGGTACAAGTGTGGCAGTGTGAGGCAAGATGCAGCTATATATAAAGGATAGATAGGCAGGTTGTTAAACTATACTTTGTACTCAAACTAATGGTAAAATGGTTAACCATACTTTGTACTCAAACTAATGGTAAAATGATCAACCATACTTTGTACTCAAACTAATGGTAAAATTGTCAACCATACTTTGTACTAAAGAGAAGTAGTGGTCAGCCAATCCATGTTTGCCTTCAAGATAAGCAAAACTGGACTTGTTATGTTTTGTACTCGATACACTTGGATGCGGGCAGAATGGAAGATTGAATCTAGAAGAAGTAACAAGGACCTGCACATCAAAAGCGAAACAGTGAGGTCATGTGTGTAGAGAACAACCAGAACACTTCAATGTCAACCACTAGTTACACCTGTTATAAGTAGGAGAAGATGGAGATATGTTGGACAAATGTCAACCACTAGTTACACCTGGTTATAAGATAGAGGAAGATGGAGATATGTTGGACAAATGTCAACCACTAGTTACACCTGTTATAAGTAGGAGAAGATGGAGATATGTTGGACAAATGTCAACCACTAGTGACACCTGTTATAAGTAGGAGAAGATGGAGATATGTTGGACAAATGTCAACCACTAGTTACACCTGTTATAAGTAGGAGAAGATGGAGATATGTTGGACAAATGTCAACCACTAGTTACACCTGTTATAAGTATGAGAAGATGGAGATATGTTGGACAAATGTCAACCACTAGTTACACCTGTTATAAGTAGGAGAAGATGGAGATATGTTGGACAAATGTCAACCACTAGTTACACCTGTTATAAGTAGAAGATGGAGATATGTTGGACAAATGTCAACCACTAGTTACACCTGTTATAAGTATGAGAAGATGGAGATATGTTGGACAAATGTCAACCACTAGTTACACCTGTTATAAGTAGGAGAAGATGGAGATATGTTGGACAAATGTCAACCACTAGTTACACCTGTTATAAGTAGGAGAAGATGGAGATATGTTGGACAAATGTCAACCACTAGTTACACCTGTTATAAGTAGGAGAAGATGGAGATATGTTGGACAAATGTCAACCACTAGTTACACCTGTTATAAGTAGAAGATGGAGATATGTTGGACAAATGTCAACCACTAGTTACACCTGTTATAGAGTGAGAAGATGGAGATATGTTGGACAAATGTCAACCACTAGTTACACCTGTTATAAGTAGGAGAAGATGGAGATATGTTGGACAAATGTCAACCACTAGTTACACCTGTTATAAGTAGGAGAAGATGGAGATATGTTGGACAAATGTCAACCACTAGTTACACCTGTTATAAGTAGGAGAAGATGGAGATATGTTGGACAAATGTCAACCACTAGTGACACCTGTTATAAGTATGAGAAGATGGAGATATGTTGGACAAATGTCAACCACTAGTGACACCTGTTATAAGTAGGAGAAGATGGAGATATTTTGGACAAATGTCAACCACTAGTGACACCTGTTATAAGTAGGAGAAGATGGAGATATGTTGGACAAATGTCAACCACTAGTTACACCTGTTATAAGTAGGAGAAGATGGAGATATGTTGGACAAATGTTAACCACTAGTTACACCTGTTATAAGTAGGAGAAGATGGAGATATGTTGGACAAATGTCAACCACTAGTTACACCTGTTATAAGTATGAGAAGATGGAGATATGTTGGACAAATGTCAACCACTAGTTACACCTGTTATAAGTATGAGAAGATGGAGATATGTTGGACAAATGTCAACCACTAGTTACACCTGTTATAAGTAGGAGAAGATGGAGATATGTTGGACAAATGTCAACCACTAGTTACACCTGTTATAAGTAGGAGAAGATGGAGATATGTTGGACAAATGTCAACCACTAGTTACACCTGTTATAAGTAGGAGAAGATGGAGATATGTTGGACAAATGTCAACCACTAGTTACACCTGTTATAAGTAGGAGAAGATGGAGATATGTTGGACAAATGTCAACCACTAGTTACACCTGTTATAAGTAGGAGAAGATGGAGATATGTTGGACAAATGTCAACCACTAGTTACACCTGTTATAAGTAGGAGAAGATGGAGATATGTTGGACAAATGTCAACCACTAGTTACACCTGTTATAAGTATGAGAAGATGGAGATATGTTGGACAAATGTCAACCACTAGTTACACCTGTTATAAGTAGAAGATGGAGATATGTTGGACAAATGTCAACCACTAGTTACACCTGTTATAAGTAGGAGAAGATGGAGATATGTTGGACAAATGTCAACCACTAGTGACACCTGTTATAAGTAGGAGAAGATGGAGATATGTTGGACAAATGTCAACCACTAGTTACACCTGTTATAAGTAGGAGAAGATGGAGATATGTTGGACAAATGTCAACCACTAGTTGCACCTGTTATAAGTAGGAGAAGATGGAGATATGTTGGACAAATGTCAACCACTAGTACACCTGTTATAAGTAGGAGAAGATGGAGATATGTTGGACAAATGTCAACCACTAGTGACACCTGTTATAAGTAGGAGAAGATGGAGATATGTTGGACAAATGTCAACCACTAGTGACACCTGTTATAAGTAGGAGAAGATGGAGATATGTTGGACAAATGTCAACCACTAGTTACACCTGTTATAAGTAGGAGAAGATGGAGATATGTTGGACAAATGTCAACCACTAGTTACACCTGTTATAAGTATGAGAAGATGGAGATATGTTGGACAAATGTCAACCACTAGTTACACCTGTTATAAGTAGGAGAAGATGGAGATATGTTGGACAAATGTCAACCACTAGTTACACCTGTTATAAGTAGGAGAAGATGGAGATATGTTGGACAAATGTCAACCACTAGTTGCACCTGTTATAAGTAGGAGAAGATGGAGATATGTTGGACAAATGTCAACCACTAGTTACACCTGTTATAAGTAGGAGAAGATGGAGATATGTTGGACAAATGTCAACCACTAGTTACACCTGTTATAAGTAGGAGAAGATGGAGATATGTTGGACAAATGTCAACCACTAGTTACACCTGTTATAAGTAGGAGAAGATGGAGATATGTTGGACAAATGTCAACCACTAGTTACACCTGTTATAAGTAGGAGAAGATGGAGATATGTTGGACAAATGTCAACCACTAGTACACCTGTTATAAGTATGAGAAGATGGAGATATGTTGGACAAATGTCAACCACTAGTTACACCTGTTATAAGTATGAGAAGATGGAGATATGTTGGACAAATGTCAACCACTAGTTCACCTGTTATAGTAGGAGAAGATGGAGATATGTTGGACAAATGTCAACCACTAGTTACACCTGTTATAAGTAGGAGAAGATGGAGATATGTTGGACAAATATGGAGAGCGCAGTAAGTTGACAGGACAACACTTTGACATTGACAACAATGCAGAGAGATCATTCTGACAGACCCAAACACTTTGACATTGACAACATTGCAGAGAGGTCATCCTGACAGACCCAAACACTTTGACATTGACAACATTTCAGAGAGGTCATCCTGACAGGCCCAAACACTTTGATACCCTAAACTGAAGATTGATTACCAACACATTGCCAGCACAGAAGAAAGGTCGTATTGGGCGACCTGTAGATGTATATGAATATTCCAGTATACCTGGCATGAAGCCTACCTATTAGAGA
The DNA here is from genome assembly GCA_020796225.1 of Arion vulgaris. NCBI lineage: Eukaryota > Metazoa > Mollusca > Gastropoda > Stylommatophora > Arionidae > Arion > Arion vulgaris. Next base: position 3,953,087 of record CM036755.1, read on the forward strand.
GAAGAAATCTGGTTCCCGAAGCCTTCCTATTAGAGAAGAAATCTGGTTCCCGAAGCCGGCCTATTAGAGAAGAAATCTGGTTCCCGAAGAGCCTGCCTATTAGAGAAGAAATCTGGTTCCCGAAGCCTGCCTATTAGAGAAGAAATCTGGTCTCCGAAGAGCCTGCCTATTAGAGAAGAAATCTGGTTCCGAAGCCTGCCTATTAGAGAAGAAATCTGGTTCCGAAGCCTGCCTATTAGAGAAGAAATCTGGTTGCTGAAGCCTGCCTATTAGAAAGAAAGAAGAAACCTGGAGCCTGATGTCCAGTCTATAGAGAGATAGCAGAAACCTGGAGCCTGATGTCCAACTTATTAGAGAGAGAAGAAACTTGGAGCCTGATGTCCAGCCTATTAGAGAGATAGAAGAAACTTGGAGCCTGATGTCCAGTCTATAGAGAGATAGAATAAACCATGTTGTCAGTCGATCTACTGGAGGATGAGAGTGTGGTTCCTTTTATTTGGAAGAGCTAACAGAAACTAAAGTCACTGAAATAGAATTCAAGTAATACTTTTTGATTTGTACATATTAGAATTGACTTTCACCATTTTTTAGATTCTAGTGCTATGTCAGTCTTTTGGGTGTGGAAGTAAATAATGTATACCACTGTTGTTTGATGAAGTGTTTGTCCATATTCATTAAATTAATGTTTGATGAAGTGTTTGTCCATATTCATTAAATTAATGTTTGATGAAGTGTTTGTCCATATTCATTAAATTAATGTTTGATGAAGTGTTTGTCCATATTCATTAAATTAATGTTTGATGAAGTGTTTGTCCATATTCATTAAATTAATGTTTGATGAAGTGTTTGTCCATATTCATTAATTGAATGTTTGATGAAGTGTTTGTTCATATTCATTAATTGAATATTTGATAAAGTGTTTGTCCATATTCATTAATTGAATGTTTGATGAAGTGTTTGTCCATATTCATTAATTGAATATTTGATGAAGTGTTTGTCCATATTCATTAATTGAATATTTGATGAAGTGTTTGTCCATATTCATTAATTGAATATTTGATGAAGTGTTTGTCCATATTCATTAAATAACAAATGTTATTTCCACTTTTCACAAGCATTGTTGTGTTAGTTGTATAAACATGACTTTACTGAAGAAGAGAGTGTGAGGTGGGCTGTTTATGAAATGGAATAAGTAGCTGCATCGCCCATAAGATATCCCATAAGATAGCGCATAAGATAGCCCATAAGATAGTCCATAAGATAGCACATAAGATAGCATATAAGATAAAACATGAGATAAAGCATAAATAGTGCATACAATAGAGCATAGTATAGCGTATAGGGTAGTGCATAAGGTATCATATAAGGTTGCGCATAGGGTAGCACACAGGAATGCACACAGAATGGTGCATAGTATAGCGAATAGGGTAGCGCATAAGGTAACGCACAGAATGGCAAACAGGATCGCGCATAGGATAGCGCATAGAGTAGCCACGGAGTCAGCAGGAGTTGTAGGTTTATACAGTTATATTAAATACTTTCTCTCTCTCTCTCTCTCGTTCACAGACACAAAGAACGGATAGATCAGACTTAGAACAGTTATATATATATATATATATATATATATAGTTAGTTAGTTTGTTCCTTTCGTGCCAAAGGCGGCACATAGGGCAGAGGTTTTAGATCTCCATGTGATGCGGTTCGTTGCTAGCAGTTGGAGATTCTCTTATGGTTTTACATCCCAATAGTTTACTTTCTTGTTGGATGGTTCTTCGAAGAGTGGTCTTAGGTCTTCCACGTTTTCTTTTCCCAACTGGTGACCACATAAGGACTTGTCGATTTAGTCTCTTTTCGTCTGATCTAAGAACATGACCTAAATATTTCCACCTTCGTTTCCTTATGATATTTGATACAAGTTGTTGGTGTGTTCTATCTCTCACTGTGTTGTTAGAAACGAAATCACTCCATTTGACTTTTAATAATTTTCGGAGACATTTATTCTCAAAGCTGTCCAGTTTCTTATCAATTTTCTTTGTTGATTTCAACTTTCACAACCATAGGTCAGTACAGGAATCACACATGACCTAAATAATTTAACATTTGTGCATATACTAAGGTCTTGAGATTGCCAGATATTCGTTAATTTAGTGAAGGCACTAGCTGCTATAGCAATACGAGATTTATTTCTTGCATCGTGTCTCCGTTGTTTGACACTTTACTACCCAAATATGTAAAATGTTCAACTTTCTCCAGTGTTTGGCCATTTATTACGATGTTGTGTGTCGAGTTTGTGAGGTCCATAATTTTGGTCTTGGCAGAATTAATCTGGAGACCAACCTGTTCTGCAAATGTGCAAACAAGTGTTCTGCAAGTGTGCTAGCACATAAGATAATGCATAAAGTATCGTATCGGATAGCACATAGGATAACGCATAGGATAGAGCATAGGATAGCGCAAAGGATAGCGCATTGGATATCATATTGGATAGCGCACAGGGTAGAGCACAGGGTAGCGTATAGGTTAGTGCATATGATAACGCATAGGATAGCTCTTCGGGTTGCGCACTGGGTAGCGCATATGGTAGCGCATTGAATATCACATAGGATGACGCATAGGTGAGCGCACAGGGTAGCGCATAGGATAGGGTATAGGATAGAGCATAGGCTAGCGCTTTGGTAGCGCATCGGTAGCGAATAGGATATCACATATGATAGCTCACAGGATTGCGCAGAGCGTAGCGTATACGTAGCACGTAGGAAGCGGTAGGTAGCGCTTCGGTAGCGCATAGGATAACGCATAATATACCGCTTTGGGATGGGGCATAGGGTAGCGCGTAGGATAGCGCAAAAGATAGCGCATAGGATAACGCACATGGTAGCGCACAGGGTAAAGCACAGAGTAGCGTATAGGTTAGTGCATAGAATAGCACATTGGGTAGCTCACTGGGTAGCGCGTAGGATAGAGCATAGGATAGCGCAAAGGATAGGGCATAGGATAGCGCATAGGCTAGCGCATATGATAGGGCATAGAATAGAGCCTAATATAGCGCTTAGAGTAGCGTCTAGGGTAGCGCATTGGAAGCGCATAGGATAGCGCACAGGGTAGCGCACAGGTTATTGTATAGGATAGCGCATACAGTAGCTCACATGATAGCATATAGGATAGATCACAGGGTAGCGAATTGGGTAGCGTATAGGGTAGCGCTTCGGGTAGCGCATTGGATAGCGCATAAGGTAGAGCTTCTGGTAGTGCAATGGGTAGCCCATAATATAACCCATAAGATAGCGAATAGGATAGCGCGTTGGGTAGCGGTAGGGTAGCGCTTCGGGTATCGTTTCGGGTAGCGCTTTAGGTGTCGCATCGGGTAGCGGATATGGTAGCGCATAGGGTAGCATATACGGTAGCGAATATTATAGCGCATTTGATGGGACGTAGAGTAGCGATTTGGATATCGCATAGGATAGCACATAATATAGCTCACATGGTAGCGCACAGGGTAGCACACATGGTAGCGCACATGGTAGCGCACAGGGTAGCGCATAGGTTAATGCATAGCATAGCGCAAAGGATAGCGCAGGGTATGGCGCATAGGGTAGCGCATTGGATAGCGCATAGAAAAGTGCACAGGGTAGCTCACATGGTAGCACACATTGTAGCGCAAGGTAGCGCTTCGGTTATTGCATAGGTTAGCGTATAGGATAGTGCATAGGACAGCAACCTCATAGCGCATAGAGTAGCACATAGGGTAGCGCATAGGTAGCACATCGGGCAGCGCATGGGTAGTTCATAGGATGGTGCATAGGGTAGCACATAGGACAGCGCATAGGTTTTCGCTTCCGGTAGCGCATAGGATAGGGCAAAGGACAGCACATAAGAGAGTGCATAGAATAGAGCATAGGATAGCGCATAGGGTAGCACATAGGGCAGCTCTTCGGGTAGCGCATTGGATAGCGCATAGGATAGCACATAGGATAGCGCAAAGGATAGTGAATAGGGTATCGCATAGTGTAGCGAAAAGGGTAGCGCTTTTGGTATAGTCTGTCCATTAATTCGTGAGCACGTTTGAAATTGATTTTCTCGAAAACTACCTGTTGGATCTCAGTGATTTTTGCAAGCAGCCTTAGAATATCCATGATGCTAAAATAAAGCTAACCAGTAGTCCATAGATGCTACGGATTTTGCACATCGGCGAATTCCTTTGATCTTTTATGACAATTGCAAATACGGGGGCTCAAATTTTAGATTTTACAGTAATCCCTAGAATTTGTCCATGTCAATTCTATTCATAGGTGTATCTCCATATTAACTTGATAGGTCAAGTAATTAAGTGTGTTGCCCTTTATGTGCAATCGTGAACTTGGATACAATATGCAACAGTTAGTCCTCCCTTCGGTCACCATTAGACCCCAGGGTGTCTTAACTTCACCACAAATTGTATGATGGTAGACGCATTTGGATATGGAAATGTATACGTTGCTATTTCTCAGTCTGTAATCAAAATATGATTTATATCATCCCGAATCTGACGATTCCATGAGGTTGATAATTGTTACTGGCTGGACAAATTGTAATCCATCTCGGTGCCAGTACTCGTCTTCCTCTCGGAGCACATGTTCAACACACTTCTTCCAGAACTGCATGTCTATCATTGAGAGGGACTCACGTGTCAGAACTTCAACATCACACATTTTAAACGTCCTGTTCTGTTCGGCAACTTGCCCTTTTACTTTAGCCCAGACAAGCTCTATCGGATTGAGGTGAGCATGATATGGAGGTAGTCGCAAAGACGTGTGGCCGTATTCCGCAATGATTTTGTCAATATGAAACACCTTTGTCTTATTTGTCATCCTCACCAGGTGCAACAACTCGGGTTTCAAATATGTATCATCGAAGCTGACATTTTCCTTAGCAAGCCACGTCCTAATTTGATCTTTTGTATTTGATGCAGTTGGTACTTTGTCTTCCGCTGATACTGCGTTGTGATAGGATGCATTATCCATTACCAAGCATGATGGTCTGTTTAGAATTGGAAGTAGATCTTTCTCCATCCAGTGCCTGAAAATATGTCCATTCATTTCTGTGTGGTAGTCCTTACCGTCGGTACTTTTGATTGAAAATAAGTCCAGCGTCATGGACAAGACCTTCTTCACTGCTTCTTGCATGTGTTAGTATAATACGCTGGCCTTTGCTGCTTGGTATTTTTCTTTCTGTTCACCGTCTACTGATTGCCATTCTTTAGCATTGGTGTGGTGAGCATTGACCCAGGATTCGTCCAAATATACAATATCATAGCCTTGCCTCCGCCGCTCACGGATCTGCCTCAGGTATTTACTTCGGGCAGCAATTAAATGTGGCTTTTCACAAATAATATTCCTGCCGCCTATAGTTTTTCTGAAGGTGAAGCCGGCGGCTCTTACAATTTTCCATAGAGTACTTTTAGAAATGTCTATGCTGCAATCTGATTGCAGTTTTAATTTCAGTTTCCTGAGAGTAACAAGTTGATTTGTCGCAAACATTTTCAAGAGCTCCCGTCTTATGACATCTATGTCAAAGTCGTCAATTGTTCTTTTCCTTCCTTGCTTGACATTAGTGCACTTTGTGTCCTGTTTAATCCATCGGGAAAAGGATTCTCTATTCAGACCAAGCGCCAGTTGCGTTCGTTTCTCAGGGTTATGAATATCGCAATATAGATGACCTCTCTTAGATTCACTACGGAAGTGTTGGTATAGTAAAACTGTAACCTTCTGCATTGTTATAAATGTGCACTTCAGACTCATTATGAATGTGATATCAATGTCAGTTTTGATAAGCCAACAAATATGATACAATAGCTTCATACAAATAGCGAGATACACCTATAACTATACAACGGTATCCAAATTATAACGTCATATGCTTTCCGCTTTCAAAGTCGACTGGGTTAGGTGCACGGAATTCGTGAAATTGTTGTTTACTCACGATATTTCAATGTTACCATAATGTATTTTAGAACAACGCGTCTGTGTACCGTAGATCTGTTACTATTGTGTACAATCCGGTGAGGTTGATTTTAATATAACCTGAAGAAGAAATATTTCAAACTACATCAAATTTTCTCGGAAAAAAAAATATTTCTCTAGCGTCATGGATATTCTAAGGCTGCTTGCAAAAATCACTGAGATCCAACAGGTAGTTTTCGAGAAAATCAATTTCAAACGTGCTCACGAATTAATGGACAGACTATAGCACATAGCTTAGCGCATAGTATAGCGCAGAGGATAGTGCATATGATATCTCATAGGATAGCACATAGGCTAGCGCTTTGGGTAGCGCATCTAGAAGCGAATAAGATATCACATAGGATAGCTCGTAGGATTGTGCACAGCGTAGCGCATAGGATAGCGCGTAGGGAAGCTGGTTGGGAGCGCTTCGGGTAGCGCATAGGATAGCGAATAGGATAGCGAAATAGGGAAGCGCATATGGTAGCGCATAGGGTAGAGCGTAGTATAGCGCATTTTATGGGGACTAGAGTAGCGCATAAGATAGAGCATAGGATAGCGCATAAGATAGCGCAATGGATAGCACATATGATATCGCATAGTATAGCGCATAGGATAGCACATAGTGTAACGCATGGGATAGCGCATATGATATCACATAGGATAGCACATATGATAGCACATAGGGTAGCACATAGGATAGCGCATAGTGTAGCGCATAGGGTAGCTATTCAGTTATTGTTTTGGGTAGCGCTTAGGATAGCGCACAGCGTAGAGCATAGGGTAGCGCATAGAATAGCACATCGGGTAGCGCATATGGTAGCGCATAGGGTAGCACATAGGATCTCGCATAGGATAGCGCATTGGATATCATATAGGATAGCACATATGATAGCGCATAGGATAATGCATAGGGCAACGCGTAGTGTAGCGCATAGGGTAGCGCATATGGTAGCACATAGGGTAGCGCATAGACTATCACAGCGGATAGCACATAGGATAGGGCATATGATAGGGCATAGGATAGTGCATAGGATAGCGCATATGATAGCGCATTGGATGGGGCATAGTGTAGCGCACAGGGTAGCACACATGGTAGCGCACAGGGTAGCGCATGGGTTAGTGCATAGGATAGCTCATAGGATAGCGCATTGGATGGGGCATATGGTAGCACATTGGAAATCGCGTAGGATAGTGCATAGGATAGTGCATAGGCTAGCACACATGGTAGCGCACAGGGTAAAGCACAGGGCAGCGTATAGGTTAGTGCATAGGATAGCGTATAGGATAACACATAGGGATGCGCATATAGTAGCGCATAGAATAGCACATTGGGTAGCGCATAGGATAGTGCAAAAGATAGCGCATAAGATAACGCATAGGGTAGCCCATAGGGAAGCGCATATGGTAGCGCATAGCGTAGCGAATAGAATAGCGCAGAGGATAGCGCATGTGATACGACATAGGATATTGCATAGTGTAGCACATTGGTAGCGCATATGGTAGCTTTTCGGGTAGCACACCGGGTAGCACATAGGATACCGCATAGGGTAGCGCATAGGGTAACGCATAGAATAGCGCATAGGATAGCGCACATGGTAGCTCTTTGGGTATTGCATAGGGTTACACATAGGATAGCGCATAGGATAGGGCATAGGATAGTACATAGAATAGCGCATAGGATAGTGCATAGGATAGTACATAGAATAGCGTATAGGATAGGGCATAGGATAGCGCTGCAGGTAGCGCTTCAGGTAGCGCATAGGGTAGCGCTTCTGGTAGCGCGTCAGTTAGGGCTTCGGGTAGCGCATAGAATATCGCAAATAATAGCATATGTTAGTTTTTAGGGTAGCGCCCAGGGTAGCGCATAGGATAGTGCAAAGGGTAGCGCATAGGATAGCGCCCAGGGTAGAGCATAGGATAGTGCACAGGGTAGAAAACAGGCAAGCGCACAGGGTAGCACACAGGATAGTGCAGAGGGTAGCTCTGCGGGTAGCGAATCAGGTAGCGCATAAGATAGCGCTTCGAGTAGCGCATGGGGTAACGCAAATGATTGCGCATAGGATAGCGCATAGGATAGTGCATATAATAGCGCATAGGATAGGGAATAGAAAAGCTCAAAGGATAGCGGATACAATATCGCGTAGGGTAGTGCATAAGGTAGCGCATAGGGTAGCGCTTAGGGTAGCGCTTCGGGTAGCGCTTCAGGTAGTGCATAGGAAAACGCTTCGGGTATCGCATAGGGTAGCGCATAGCATAGTGCATAGAATAGCGCATAGCATAGCGCACAGGATAGCGCATAGGATAGTGCATAGGGTAGCACTAAGGGTAGCACATAGTGTAGCTCATTAAGTAGCGCATAGTGTAGCTCTTCGGGTAGAGCACCGGGTAGCGCATAGGATAACGTTCGGTAGTGCACAGGGTAGCGCACAGGATTGGGCATAGGATAGAGCATAGGGTCTCGCATATGATTACACGATGGATAGCACATTAGATAGCACAAAGAATAGCTCATAGGATAGCGCATATGATAGGGCATAGGATAGCACATAGACCAGCGCACAGGGTAACACACAGAGTAGCGCATAGGTTAGTGCATAGGATAGTGCAGAGGATAGTGCATAGGATAGTGCAGAGGATAGTGCAGAGGATAGCGCGTAGAATAGAGGTTCGGGTAGCGCTTCGTGTAGTGCCTAGGATAGCGCTTCTGGTAACGCTTCGGGTAGCGCTTCGGGTAGCGGATAGGATAACGCTTGAGATAGCGCATAGGATAGTGCATAGGATATCGCAAGGATAGCGTAAAGGAAAGCGCATAGGATAGCGCATATGGTAGCTCTTCGGGTGGCGCTCGGGTAACGCATATGATAGCGCCTCATGTAGTGCACAGGGTAGCGGACAGGGTAGCGCATAGAATAGCGCATATGATAGCGTATAGGATAGCACGTAGGGTAGCAAATAGGGTAGCACATAGGGTAGCGCATAGGGTAGTGCATAGGGTAACGCATAAGATGACACTATGGATAGCACAGTGTATAGCGTATAGGATAGCACATAGACTAGCGCATAGGGTAGCGCATTGTATAGCTCATAAGATATCGTATAGGATAGCGCAAAGGGTAGCGCAAAGGGTAGCGCACAGAGTACGCATAGTTTAGTGCATAGGATAGCACAGAGGATAGTGCATAGAATATCGCTTCGGGTAGCGCATAGGGTAGCGCATAGGGTATCGCTTCTGGTAGCGCTTCGAGTAGCGATTTGGGTAGCGCATAGGATAGCGCATAGGATAACGCTTCGGGTAGCGCAAAGCATAACGTATAGAATAACCCATTCAATAGGGTATAGGATAGGCCAGATGATTGCCCTTAGGATAGCAAATAGGATAGCGCATAGGATTTAGCATAGGATAGCGCATAGAATTGAATAATGTATATGATGTGACCTAAGATATCGCCTAGGAAAGCGCATAGGGTAGCGCACAGGGTAGAAAACAAAGAAGCGCACAAAGGTAGCGCATCTGGTAGCGCTTTGTGTAGCGGACAGGATAACACATAGAATAGCACATTGGATTGCGCACACGATAGCATAACGGAAAGCGCATAGGATAGCGCATAGAATAGCACATAGGATAGCGCATAGTGTAGCACATTGGGTAATGCATATGGTAGCTCTTCGGGTAGCGCACCGGATAGCGCATAAGATAGCGCTTTGGGTGGCGCACATGGTGGCGCACATGGTAGCGGACAGGATAGCGCATAGAATAGTGCATATGATAGCGCATAGGATAGCACATAGGATAGCACATAGGGTATAACATAGGGTAGCGCATAGGGTAGCGCATAGGATAACGCATAGGATAGCGCATAAGATGACACTATGGATAGCACATTGTACAGCGTGTAGGATAGCGCATAGGATGGGTCATAGGACAGAGAATACGATAGCACATAGACTAGCGCAAAGGGTAGCACACATGGTTGCGCATAGGGTGGCGCATAGAGTAGCGCATAGTTTAGTGCATAGCATAGCTCAGAGGATAGTGAATAGAATAGCGCTTCGGGTAGCACCTAGGGTAGCGCATAGGATAGCGCTTTGAGTAGCGATTCGGGTAGCGCATAGGATAGAGCATAGGATAACGCTTCGGGTAGCGCAAAGCATAACGCATAGAATAACCCATACTATAGGGCATAGGATAGACTAGATGATTGCCCTTAGGATAGCAAATAGGGTAGCGCATAGAATAGAAAATTTTATAGTGTATATGATGTGGCCTAGGATAGCACTTCGGGAAGCGCACAGGGTTGCGCATAGGATAGCACATAGGATAGCGCAGAGGGTAGCGAATCGGGTAGCGCATTAAGTAGCTCAGTGTAGCTCTTCGGGTAGAGTACCGAGAGCACATAGGATAGCGCGTATAATAGCGGTTCGGGTAGCGCTTCGGGTAGCGGATAGTTTAACGCTTGGGATAGCGCATTGGATAGCGCATAGGATATAGCACAGGGTAGTTCTTCGGGTATCGCATCGGGTTGCGCTTAGGATAACACTTCGGGTAGCGCATAGGATATCGCCTAGCAGAGCGCATATGATAGCGCATATGTTATTGCATAAGATGACACTATGGATAGCAGATTGGATAGCGCATATAATAGGGTATAGGATAACGCATATGGTAGCGCAAAGGAAAGCACATAGGATAGCGCATAGGAGAGCACATATCATAGCACATAGGATAGCACATATAATAGCGCAAAGGACAGCGCATAGGATAGTGCATAGAATAGTGCATAAGATAGCCCATAGAATAGCGCTTCGGTAAGCGCTTTGTGTATCGCATCGGGTAGCACATAGGATAGTGCACAGGATAGTGCACAGAATAGCGCATAGGGTAGCGCATAGGGTAGCACATACGGTAGCATATAGGGTAGCGCATAGGGTAACGCAAAGGATAGCGCATCGGATAGCGCATAAGATGACACTATGGATAGCACATTGGATAGCGAATAGGATAGCACATATGATAGGGCATATGTTAGGGCATAGGATAGCGCATATGGTAGCACAAGGGATAGAAAATAGGATATCGCATATTTTTGCTCATAAAATAGCGAATAGGAAAGCACATAGACTAGCGCATAGGGTAGCGCATAGGGTAGCGCATAGGATAGCACAGAAGATAGCGCATAGAATAATGCACAGGGTAGCGCACAAGGTAACACACATGGTAGCGCATAGGGTAGCGCACATAGTAGCGCATAGGTTAGTGCACAATGTAGCTCTTCGGGAATCGCATCGGGTAGCGCATAGGATAGCGCTTCGGGTAGAGGATTGAATAACGCTTCGGGTAGCGCATAGGATAGCGCATATGATAGCGCATAGGATAGCACATAGGATAGCACGTAGGGTAGCGCCTAGGGTAGCGAATCAGGCAGCTCTTCGGGTAGCTCTTCGGGTAGCGCAAAGGATAAAGCTTCAGGTATAGCATAGGATAGCGCAAATAATAGCGCATTGGGTAGCGTAAAGGAAAGCACATAGGATAGCGCATATGGTAGCCCTAAGTGCAGCGCATAGGATAGCAAAAAGGATAGCGCATAGGGTAGCATTTCGGGTAGCGAATCGGGTAACGCCTAAAATAGCGCTTCAGGTAGCACATGCGATAGCGCAAATGATTGTGCATAGTATAGGTCATATAATAGCGCAAAGGATAGCGCATAGGATATCGCATAGGGTAGCGCATAGGGTAGCGCATAGGGTATCGCATAGGATAACGCTTCAGGTAGCGCATAGGATATTGCATAGGTGTATTGCATAGGATAGCGGATAGTATAGCGCATATGATAGCGCATAACGTAAGTGCACAGGATAGCACATAGAATAGCGCATAGGATAGCATTTTAGGTAGCACTAAGGATAGCACATAGTGTAGCGCATTAAGTAGCGCATAGTGTAGCTCTTCGGGTAGAGCACCAGGTAGCGCTTAGGATAGCGCATAGGATATCGCATAGGGTAGCGTACAGGATAGCACATATGATAGTACATACGTTATCGCATAAGCTGACACTATGGATAGCACATTGGATAGCGCATAGGATAGCTCATATCATAGCGCTTATGATAGGGCATAGGATAGCGCATACTGTAACGCACAGGATATTACATAGTATAGCGCATTGGATAGCACATAGGATAGCGCATAGACTAGCGCACAGGGTAACACTCAGAGTAGCGCATAGGTTAGTGCATAGGATAGTACAGAGGATAACGCTTAGAATAGCGGTTCGGGTAGCGCTTCGAGTAGCGCCTAGGGTAGCGCATAGGGTAGAGCATCTGGAAGCGCTTCGGGTAGCGGATAGGATAACGCTTGGGATAGCGCATAGGATAGCGCACACGATAGCGTAAAGGAACGTACATAGGATATCACATTAGGTAGCGCATAGGGTAGCGCACACGATAGCGTAAAGGAAAACACTTAAGATAGCACATTGGATAATACTAAGAATAGCGCATAGTGTAGCACATTGGGTAACGCATATAGTAGCTCTTCAGGTAGCGCAACAGGTAGCGCATAAGATATCGCATCGGGTAGTGCACAGGGTAGCGGACAGGGTAGCGCATCTAATAGCGCATATGATAGCGCATATGATAGCACATAAGGTAGCACATAGGATAGCACATAGGATAGCACATAGGATAGGACATAGGACAGCGAATAGGATAGTACATAGACTAGCGCATTGGGTAGCGCATAGGGTAGCGCTTAGGGTAGCGCTTCGGGTAACGCTTCAGGTAGCGCATAGGATAGCGCATAGTATAGCGCATAGGATAGCGCATAGTGTAGCGCACAGGATAGCACATAGGATAGCGCATAGGATAGCGCATAGGTAACACTAAGGTAGCACATAGTGTAGCGCATTAAGTAGCGTATAGTGTAGCTCTTCGGGTAGAGTACCGGGTAGCACATAGAATAGCGGTTCGGGTAGCGCACAGGGTAGCGCACAGGGTAGCGTGCAGGATAGCACATATGATAGCGCATATGTTATCGCATAAGATGACACTATGGATATCACATTGAATAGCGCATAAGATAGCTCATAGGATATTGAATATGATAGGGCATATGCTAGCGCATAGGGTAGTGCACAGGATAACACATAGGATAGTGCATAGGATAGCGCATAGGATAGCGAATAGGATAGCACATAGACTAGCGCACATACAACGCACAGGGTAGCGCATAGGTTAGTGCATAGGATAGCGCAGAGGATAGCGCGTGGAATAGCGGTTCGAGTAGCACTTCGTGTAGCGCTTATAGTATTGCATAGGGTAGCGCTTCTGGTAACGGTTCGGGTAGCGTTTCGAGTAGCGGATAGGATAGCGCTTGGGATAGCACATAGGATAGCTCATTGGATAGAGCATAGGATAGAGCACAGGATAGGTCTTCAGGTATCGCATCGGGTTGCGCTTAAGATAACGCTTCGGGTAGCGCATAGGATATCGCCTAGCAGAGCGAATATGATAGCGCATATGTGTTCGCATAAGATGACACTATGGATAGCAGATTGGATAGCGAATATAATAGGGCATAGGATAGCGCATAGGGTAGCGCAAAGGATATCACATAGGATATCACATAGGATATCACATAGGAGAGCGCATGGAATAGCGCATAGAATAGCATATATGATAGCGCATATGATAGTACATTGGATAGCGCATTGGATAGCACACAGGATAGCAAATAGGATAGCGCATATAATAGCGCAAAGGATAGCGCATAGGATAGCGTGTAGAGTAGCGCATAGGGTAGCGACTAGGGTAGCGCTTCAGGTAGCGCTTCGGGTAGCGCTTCGGGTAGCGCTTAGCGTAGCGGATAGCATAACGCTCGGAATAGCGCATAGAATAGCACATAGAATATCGCATAGAAGCGCATATAATAGCGCAAAGGATATCGTGTAGAGTAGCGCATAGGTTAGCACGTAGAGTAGCGCATAGGGTAGCGACTAGGGTAGAGCTTCTGGTAGCGCTTTTGGGTAGGTCTTCGGGTAGTGCATAGCATAACACTTCGGATAGCGCATATCATAGCTCAAAGGACAGCGCATAGGATAGTGCATAGAATAGTGCATAAGATAGCCCATAGAATAGCGCTTCGGTAAGCGCTTTGTGTATCGCATCGGGTAGCACATAGGATAACGCACAGGATAGCGCATAGAATAGCGCATAGGGTAGCAAATATGTAGCATATAGGTTAGCGCATAGGGTAACGCAAAGAATAACGCATAGGAAAGCGCATAAGATGACACGATGGATAGCACATTGGATAGCACATAGGATAGCGCATATGATAGGGCATAGGATAGCACATATGGTAGCATACAAGATAGCACATAGGATATCGCATATTTTTGCGCATAAAATAGCGAATAGTATAGCACATAGACTAGCGCATAGGTAGGCATAGGATAACACAGAAGATAGCGCATAGTATAGCACATAAGATAGCGCATAGGATAATGCACAGGGTAGCACACAAGGTAACACGCATGGTAGCGCACAGGGTAGCGCACAGCGTAGCTCATAGGTTAGTGCACAATGTAGCTCTTCGGGAATCGCATCGGGTAGCGCATAGGATAGCGCTTCGCGTAGAGCATTGAGAACGCTTCGGGTAATGCATAGGATAGCGCACATGCTAGCGCATAGGATAGCGCATAGAATAGGGTATAGGATAGAGCAGAGGATAGCGACATGGATAGCACATAGGAAAGTGCGTAGGGTAGCGCATAGGGTAGCGGCTAGGGTACCGCTTCAGGCAGCTCTTCGGGTAGCGCTTCGGGTAGCACAAAGGATAAAGCTTCGGGTATCGCATAGGATAGCGCAAATAATAGCGCATTGGGTAGCGCACACCATAGCGTATAGGAAAGCACATAGGATAGCGCATAGGGTAGCCCTAAGTGCAGCGCATAGGATAGCAAATAGGATAGCACATAGGATAGCGAATCGGGTAACGCCTAAAATAGCGCTTCAGTTAGCACATGCGATAGCGCAAATGATTGTGCATAGTATAGGTCATAGAATAGCGCAATTGAAAGCACATAGGATATCGCATAGGGTAGCGCATAGGGTAGCGCTTCGTGTAGCGCTTCAGGTAGCGCATAGGATAACGCTCCGGGTATTGCACAGGATAGCGTATAGTATAGCGCATAGGATAGTGCATAGCGTAGCGCACAGGATAGCACATAGGATTGCGCATAGGATAGCACATTGGGTAGCACTAAGGGTAGAACATAGTGTAGTGCATTAAGTAGCGCATAGTGTAGCTCTTCGGGTAGAGCACCAGGTAGCG
Source organism: Arion vulgaris (assembly GCA_020796225.1). Taxonomy (NCBI): domain Eukaryota; kingdom Metazoa; phylum Mollusca; class Gastropoda; order Stylommatophora; family Arionidae; genus Arion; species Arion vulgaris. Next base: position 3,968,399 of record CM036755.1, read on the forward strand.
CTTAGGATAGCGCATAGGATACCGCATAGGGTAGCGTACAGGATAGCACATATGATAGCGCATATGTTATCGCATAAGCTGACACTATGGATAGCACATTGGATAGCGCATAGGATAGCTCATATCATAGCGCTTATGATAGGGCATGGGATAGCGCATACTGTAGCGCACAAAATAGTACATAGGATAGTGCATTGGATAGCGCATTGATAGCGCATTGGTATCGCATATAGTAGCGTATTTGGTATGCATAGTTCTTTCGGGTGGCGCATCGGGAAGTGCATAGGATAAAGCATATGATAGCACAAAGCATAGCGCATAGGGTAGCGCATAGGGTATCGCATAGGATAACGCTTCAGGTAGCGCATAGGATATTGCATAGGTGTATTGCATGGATAGGGATAGTATAGCGCATAGGATAGTATTTTAGGTAGCACTAAGGGTAGCACATAGTGTAGCGCATTAAGTAGCGCATAGTGTAGCTCTTCGGGTAGAGCACCAGGTAGCGCTTAGGATAGCGCATAGGATATCGTATAGGGTAGCGTACAGGATAGAACATATGATAGCGCATATGTTATCGCATAAGCTGACACTATGGATAGCACATTGGATAGCGCATAGGATAGCTCATATCATAGCGCTTATGATAGGGCATGGGATAGCGCATACTGTAACGCACAGGATATTACATAGTATAGCGCATTGGATAGCACATAGGATAGCGCATGGACTAGCGCACAGGGTAACACACAGAGTAGCGCATTGGTTAGTGCATAGGATAGTACAGAGGATAACGCTTAGAATAGCGGTTCGGGTAGCGCTTCGAGTAGCGCCTAGGGTAGCGCATAGGGTAGAGCATCTGGAAGAGCTTCGGGTAGCGGATAGGATAACGCTTGGGATAGCGCATAGGATAGCGCACACGATAGCGTAAAGGAAAACACTTAAGATAGCACATTGGATAATACTAAGAATAGCGCATAGTGTAGCACATTGGGTAACGCATATGGTAGCTCTTCAGGTAGCGCAACAGGTAGCGCATAAGATAGCACATCAGGTAGTGCACAGGGTAGCGACAGGGTAGCGCATCTAAAGCGCATATGATAGCGCATATGATAGCATAAGGTAGCACATAGGATAGCACATAGGATAGCACATAGGATAGCGCATAGGATAGGACATAGGACAGCGAATAGGATAGCACATAGACTAGCGCATAGGGTAGCTATAGGGTAGCGCTTAGGGTAATGCTTCAGGTAGCGCATAGGATAGCGCATAGTGTAGCGCACAGGATAGCACATAGGATAGCGCATAGGATAGAGCATAGGTAACACTAAGTAGCACATAGTGTAGCGCATTAGTAGCGCATAGTGTAGCTCTTCGGGCAGAGTACCGGGTAGCCATGAATAGCGGTTCGGGTAGCGCACAGGGTTGCGTATAGGATAGCACATAGGATTTCGCATAGGGTAGCGTACAGGATAGCACATATGATAGCGCATATGTTATCGCATAAGATGACACTATGGATATCACATTGAATAGCGCATAGGATAGCTCATAGGATATTGAATATGATAGGGCATATGCTAGCGCATGAGGTAGCATAGGATAGCGCATAGGATAGGGGAATAGGATAGCACATAGACTAGCGCACATACAACGCACAGGGTAGCGCATAGGTTAGTGCATAGGATAGCGCAGAGGATAGCGCGTGGAATAGCGGTTCGGTAGAACTTCGGTAGCGCTTATGGTATTGCATAGGTAGCGCTTCTGGTAACGGTTCGGGTACGTTTCGAGTAGCGGATAGGATAGCGCTTGGGATAGCACATAAGATAGCGAATTGGATAGCACATAGGATAGAGCACAGGGTAGGTCTTCAGGTATCGCATCGGGTTGCGCTTAAGATAACGCTTCTGGTAGCGCATAGGATATCGCCTAGCAGAGCGAATATGATAGCGCATATGTGTTCGCATAAGATGACACTATGGATAGCAGATTGGATAGCGAATATAATAGGGCATAGGATAGCGCATAGGTAGGCAAAGGATATCACATAGGATATCACATAGGATATCACATAGGAGAGCGCATGGAATAGCGCATAGAATAGCATATATGATAGCGCATATGATAGTACATTGGATAGCGCATTGGATAGCACACAGGATAGCAAATAGGATAGCGCATATAATAGCGCAAAGGATAGCGCATAGGATAGCGTGTAGAGTAGCGCATAGGGTAGCGACTAGGGTAGCGCTTCGGGTAGCGCTTAGCGTAGCGGATAGCATAACGCTCGGAATAGCGCATAGAAAGCGCATAGAATAGCATAGAATATCGCATAGGGGAGCGCATATAATAGCGCAAAGGATATCGTGTAGAGTAGCGCATAGGTTAGCGACTAGGGTAGAGCTTCTGGTAGCGCTTTTGGGTAGGTCTTCGGGTAGTGCATAGCATAACACTTCGGATAGCGCATATCATAGCTCAAAGGACAGCGCATAGGATAGTGCATAGAATAGTGCATAAGATAGCCCATAGAATAGCGCTTCGATAAGCGCTTTGTGTATCGCATCGGGTAGCACATAGGATAACGCACAGGATAGCGCATAGAATAGCGCATAGGGTAGCAAATATGTAGCATATAGGTTAGCGCATAGGGTAACGCAAAGAATAACGCATAGGAAAGCGCATAAGATGACACGATGGATAGCACATTGGATAGCACATAGGATAGCGCATATGATAGGGCATAGGATAGCACATATGGTAGCATACAAGATAGCACATAGGATATCGCATATTTTTGCGCATAAAATAGCGAATAGTATAGCACCAAGACTAGCGCATAGGGTAGCGCATAGGATAACACAGAAGATAGCGTATAGTATAGCGCATAAGATAGCGCATAGGTTAATGCACAGGGTAGCGCACAAGGTAACACACATGGTAGCGCACAGGGTAGCGCACAGCGTAGCTCATAGGTTAGTGCACAATGTAGCTCTTCGGGAATCGCATCGGGTAGTGCATAGGATAGCGCACATGCTAGCGCATAGGATAGCGCATAGAATAGCGCATAGAATAGCGCATAGGATAGGGTATAGCATAGAGCAGAGGATAGCGCATAGGATAGCACATAGGAAAGTGCGTAGGGTAGCGCATAGGGTAGCGCCTAGGCACCGCTTCAGGCAGCTCTTCGGGTAGCGCTTCGGGAGCACAAAGGATAAAGCTTCGGTATCGCATAGGATAGCGCAAATAATAGCGCATTGGTAGCGCACACCATAGCGTAAAGGAAAGCATAGGATAGCGCATAGGGTAGCCCTAAGTGCAGCGCATAGGATAGCAAATAGGATAGCGCATAGGATAGCGAATCGGTAGGAATCGGGTAACGCCTAAAATAGCGCTTCAGGTAGCATGCGATAGCGCAAATGATTGTGCATAGTATAGGTCATAGAATAGCGCAATGGAATGCACATAGGATATCGCATAGGGTAGCGCATAGGGTAGCGCTTCGTGTAGCGCTTCAGGTAGCGCATAGGATAACGCTCTGGGTATTGCACAGGATAGCGTATAGTATAGCGCATAGGATAGTGCATAGCGTAGGCACAGGATAACACATGGAGTGCGCATAGGATACACATTGGGTACCACTAAGGGTAGCACATAGTGTAGTGCATTGAGTAGCGCATAGTGTAGCTCTTCGGGTAGAGCACCAGGTAGCGCTTAGGATAGCGCATAGGATACCGCATAGGGTAGCGTACAGGATAGCACATATGATAGCGCATATGTTATCGCATAAGCTGACACTATGGATAGCACATTGGATAGCGCATAGGATAGCTCATATCATAGCGCTTATGATAGGGCATAGGATAGCGCATACTGTAGCGCACAAAATAGTACATAGGATAGTGCATTGGATAGCGCATTGGATAGCGAATTGGATAGCGCATTGGATAGCGCATTGGGTATCGCATATAGTAGCGTCTTTGGTATTGCATAGAGTAGTTCTTTCGGTGGCGCATCGAAGTGCATAGGATAAAGCATATGATTTGACAAAGCATAGCGCATAGGTAGCCATAGAGGTAGCGCATAGGGTATCGCATAGGGTAACACTTCAGGAGCGCATAGGATATTGCATAGGTGTATGCATAGGATAAGTGAATAGTATAGCGCATAGGATAGCGCATAACGTAGTCACAGCATACACATAGAATAGCGCATAGGATAGCATTTTATGTAGTACTAAGGGTAGCACATAGTGTAGCGCATTAAGTAAGCATAGTGTAGCTCTTCGGTAGAGCACCAGGTAGCGCTTAGGATAGCGCATAGGATATCGCATAGGGTAGCGTACAGGATAGCACATATGATAGCGCATATGTTATCGCATAAGCTGACACTATGGATAGCACATTGGATAGCGCATAGGATAGCTCATATTATAGCGCTTATGATAGGGCATAGGATAGCGCATACTGTAACGCACAGGATATTACATAGTATAGCGCATTGGATAGCACATAGGATAGCGCATGGACTAGCGCACAGGGTAACACTCAGAGTAGCGCATAGGTTAGTGCATAGGATAGTACAGAGGATAACGCTTAGAATAGCGGTTCGGGTAGCGCTTCGAGTAGCGCCTAGAGGTGGCATAGGGTAGCGCATCTGGAAGCGCTTCGGGTGGAGATAGGATAACCTTAGGATAGCGCATAGGATAGCGCCTACGATAGCGTAAAGGAACGTACATATGATAGCATTAGGTAGCGCATAGGGTAGCGCACACGATAGCGTAAAGGAAAACACTTAAGATAGCACATTGGATAATACTAAGAATAGCGCATAGTGTAGCACATTGGGTAACGCATATGGTAGCTCTTCAGGTAGCGCAACAGGTAGCGCATAAGATAGCGCATCGGGTAGTACACAGGGTAGCGGACAGGGTAGCGCATCTAATAGCGCATATGATAGCGCATATGATAGCACATAAGGTAGCACATAGGATAGCACATAGGATAGCACATAGGATAGGACATAGGACAGCGAATAGGATAGTACATAGACTAGCGCATTGGGTAGCGCATAGGGTAGCGCTTAGGGTAGCGCTTCGGGTAACGCTTCAGGTAGCGCATAGGATAGCGCATAGTATAGCGCATAGGATAGCGCATAGTGTAGCGCACAGGATAGCACATAGGATAGCGCACAGGGTAGCGCACAGGGTAGCGCCCCAGGGTTGCGTATAGGATAGCCATAGGATTTCGCATAGGGTAGCGTACATGATAGCACATATGATAGCGCATATGTTATCGCATAAGATGACACTATGGATATCACATTGAATAACGCATTGGATAGCTCATAGGATATTGAATATGATAGGGCATATGCTAGGGATAGGGTAGTGCACGGATAGCACATAGGATAGTGCATAGGATAGCGCATAGGAAGGCATTGGATAGCGATTGGATAGCGCATTGGATAGCACATTGGTATCGCATATAGTAGCGTATTTGGTATCGCATAGAGTAGTTCTTTCGGGTGGCTCATCGGGAAGCGCATAGGATAAAGCATATGATAGCACAAAGCATAGAGCATAGGGTAGGGCATTAGATAGTGAGTAGGATAGCTCACAATATAGCCCATACACAGCCAAATGATAGCGCATTGACTAGCTCATATGATTGCGCACAGGGTAGAGCACAGGGTAGCATACAGGTTAACGCATAGGTTAGTGCTTAGGATAGCGCAGAGGAGGACACATAGGATATGGCATAGGATAGCACATTCGATAGGTCAGATGATAGCGCATAAGATAAGCTACACAGTAACGCACAGGGTAGCTACATATGTAGCGCACAGGGTAGCGCACAGGGTAGCGCATAGGTTATTGCATAGGATAGCGAATAGGATGGCGCACAAGGTAGAACACAGAATAGCGCATAGGATAGCACATAGAATAGTGCATAGTGTAGCACATAGGGTAGCCCATATATTAGCGTCTTTGGTAGGGCATAGAGTAGCTCTTCGGGTAGCGCATCGGGAAGCGCATAGGATAGCGCAGAGAATAGAGCATAGGATAGCACAATGCATAAAGCATAGGATAGTGCATAGAGTAGCATTGGATAGCGAATAGGATAGTTCATAATATAGCCCATACGACAGCCTAAAAGATAGCACATAGGTAGCACACAGGATTGCGCATACTATAATGCTTCGTGTAGCGCATCAGGTAGCACATAGAGTAACGCATTGGGTAACACATGGTAGGCACGGGTAGCACACAGAGTAGTGCATAGGTTAGTACATAGGATAGCCCCATCAGAAAGCACATAAGGTAGCACATATGATAGCGCATAGGATAAGCAAGGGTAGCCATAAGGTAGGGCACAGGACACGCATAAGATAACACATAGGATAGTGCATAAAATAGCACATAGGAAAACGCATAGGATAGCACATTTTATAGCACATAGAGTGCGCATGGAGTGAGAGCACAAGGTAGCGCACATGATAACCTTAGAATAGTGCTTTGGATAGCATTGGATAGCGCATTGGATAGCGCATGGGGGAGCGCTTCGGGTAGTGCAACGGGGAGCACATCAGATAACGCATAGGATAGTGCATATGATAGCGCATAGGATAGCGCATTGGTGCGCATAGGGGAGCACTTCATGTAGCGCATCGGATAGCGCATAGGATAGAGCAGTTACTAGCGCATAGGATAACTCACAGGGTAGCTCACAGGGTAGCGAACATTGTAGCGCACAGGGTAGCCCTCAGGGTAGCGCATAGGATGGCGTATAGGATAGAGCAGAGGATAGCGCATAGAATAGTGCATAGGATAGCGCATAGAATATCGCATAGGATAGGGCATAGTGTAGCGCACAACGTTGCACGCATGGTAGTGCGCAGGGAGCGCACGGTTAGTGCATATGTTACTGCAAAGGATAGCACAAAGGATAGCACGCAGGATAGCGCGTTTGGTAGCAGGTACGATTGTGCTTCGGATATCTTTTTTGCAGCGCTGGGTAGCGCATCCGTAGCCATGGGTAGCGCATAGGATAGCGCATTGTGTAGCCATAGGTAGCACTTCCTGTAGCGCATAGGATAGCGCATAGGATAGAGCATTTACTAGCGCATAGGATAGCTCACAGGGTAGCAAACAGTGTAGCGCACATTGTAGCGCACAAGGTAGCCCTCAGGGTGGCGTACATTGCAGCGCATAGGATAGCGCATAGGATAGTGCATAGAATAGCGCATAGGATAGCGCATAGGGTAGCATATAGGATAGCGCATAGAATAGCGCACAGAGTTGCACACATGGTACCACACTGGAAAGCGCATAGGTTATTGCATAGGATAGTGCATAGGATAGGCATACGATGCTCATATGATTGTGCATAGGGTAGCACATATGGTAACGCATATGGTAACGCATAGGGTAGAGCATATGGTAGCGAATAGGTTAGTGCATAGGATAGCGAATACAAAAGCACATAGGTTAGCACAGAGGATAGCGCATGTGTAGCCCTTGGTTAGCGGTAGGGTTGTGCTTCGGGTATCGTTTTGGGTGCTCTTAGGGTAGCGCATCGGGTATCACTAGGATAGCGCATGGTAGCGCATATGGTAGCGCATATGGTAGCGAATAGGATAACGGATAGGATAACGCATAGGATAGCGTTTGGGTTAGGCATTAGGTAGCGCATAGGATAGCACACAGGGTAGCCCCACAGGGTAGCGAACATTGTAGCGCTGGGTAGCCCTCAGGGTAGCTCATAGGATGGCGTATAGGATAGAGCAGAGGATAGCGCATAGAATAGTGCATATGATAGCGCATAGAATATCGCATAGGATAGGGCATAGTGTAGCGCACAACGTTGCACACATGGTAGTGCGCAGGGTAGCGCACATGTTAGTGCATATGTTACTGCAAAGGATAGCACAAAGGATAGCACGCAGGATAGCGCGTTTGGTAGCAGGTACGGTTGTGCTTCGGATATCTTTTTGTACAGTGCTTAGTGTAGCGCATCGGATAACGCATAGGATAGTGCATATGGTAGCGAATAGGATAACGGATAGGATAACGCATTGGGTAGCGTTTGGGTGAGGCATTAGGTAGCGCATAGGATAGACACATGGTAGGCACAGGATAGCGCACAGGTAGCGCATATGTTAGTGCATAGGATAGCCATACAATAGCGCATAGGTTAGCATAGAGTATAGCGCATAGGGCAGCACATAGGATAGCGCATAGGGTAGCGCGTTAGGTAGTGGGTAGGGTTGTGCTTCGGGTATCATTTTGGTGGCCTTATGGTAGCGCATCGGTATCGCATAGGATAGCTCATATGGTAGAACAGAGGATAGCGCATAGAGTAGGGGCATTCAGTCGCGGTAGGGTAGCGCTTCGGGTATTGTTTCGAGTAGCACTTAGAATAACGCATAGGGTAGCGCATATTATAGAACATAGTTTATCGCACAGGGTAGTGTATAGGTTACTGCATAGGATAGCGCATAGGATGGCGCATTGGGTGGGGCATAGGGTAGCGTTTGGAATATCGCATATGATAGCACAGAGTACAGCGCACATGGTAGCGCATGGGATAGTGCACAGGGTAGCCCAGAGTAGCACATATGGTAGCGCAAGTGGCAGCGTACAGGTTAGCGTATAGATTAGTGCATAGGGTAGCGTATAGGATAGCGCATATGATAGTGTATAGAGCAGCATACGGTAGCGCATATGGTTGCGCATATGTTAGCCAAAGGTAGTACATAGGATGCGCACAGGATAGCTCGTAGGATTGGGCATGGGATAACATATATGATAGGTCATAGGATAGTGCATAGGTAACACACTAGAATAGCGCAGAGGATAGAGCATAGGATAGGGCATAGTGTAGTGCACAGCGTTGCGCACATGGTAGTGCACAGGGTAGTGCATAGGTTACTGCATAAGATAGCGCATAGGATAGCGATAGGGTGCTAGAGGATAGCGCATAGGGTAGCGCTGGGTAGCGGTAGGGTTGTGCTTCGAATATCTTTGTGCACGCTTAGTGTAGAACATCGGATAGTGCATAGATAGCACATAGATAGCACATAAGATGGCACATGGGATAGCGCATTGGGTAGCGCATCGAGTAGCAGTTCATGTAGCGCATCGGATATCACATAGGATAGAGCAGTTACTAGCGCATAGGATAGCTCACAGGGTAGCTCACAGGGTAGCGCATAAGATGGCGTATAGGATACAGCAGAGGATATCACATAGAATAGCGCATAGTATAGCGCATAGGGTAGCGTATAGGATAGCGCATAGAATAGCCTGAAGTAGCCACATGGCACCACACCGAGGCGCATAGGTTATTGCATGGATAGGCATGGGATAGGGCATACGATAGGTCATATGATTGTGCATAGGGTAGCGCATAGCGTAGTGCATAAGATAGCGCATTTAGTAGCGGGTAGGGTAGCGTTTGGTGTATTGTTTCGGGTAGCGCTTAGAATAGCGCATAGGGTAGCGCATACGTTACTGCATAGGATAGTGTATAGGATAGCGCATAGGGTAGCACGAGATAGCGCATAGGATAGAGCATTTACTAGCGCACAGGATAGATCACTGGAGTGAACAGGGTAGCGAAAAGGTAGCCACAAGGTAGCCCTTAGGGTGGCGTACATGGTGGCGCATAGGATAACGCAGAAGATAGCGCATAGGATAGGACATAGTGTAGTGCACAGCGTTACGCACATGGTAGTGCACAGGGTAGCGCACAGGGTAGTGCATAGGTTACTGCATAGGATAGTGTATAGGATAGCGCATAGGGTAGCACATAGGATAGCGCATAGAGTAGTGGATTCATTAGCGGTAGGGTAGCGCTTCGGGTATTGTTTCGGGTAGCACTTAGAATAACACATAGGGTAGCGCATAGTATAAACGCATATGGTAGCGCATAGTGTAGCACACAGGGTAGTGCATAGGTTACTGCAAAAGGGTAGCGCATACGATGGCGCATTGGTGGGGCATAGGTAGCGTTTCGAATATCGTATAGGATAGCACAGAGTACAGCGCCCTGGTAGCGCATAGGATAGTGCACAGGGTAGCGCCTGAGTGCACACATGGTAGCGCAAGTGGCAGCGCACATGGTAGCGCAAGTGGCAGCGCACAGGTTAGCGCATAGATTAGTGCATAGGATAGCTTATAGGATAGCGCATATGATAGCGCACAGGATAGCGAATAGGACAGCGCTTATGATAGTGTATAGGGCAGCACATACAGGGGGCGCATAGGGTTGCACATATGTTAGCACAAAAGGTACGCATAGGATTGGGCATGGGATAACATATATGATAGGTCATAGGATTGTGCATAGGGTAACACATAGGATAGTGCAGAGGATAGCGCATGGGATAGGACATAGTGTAGTGACAGCGTTGCCACATGGTAGTGCACAGGTTACTGCATAGGATAGCGCATAGGATAGCGCATAGGGTAGCACTAGAGGATAGCGCATAGAGTAGGGCGTTGGGTAGCGGGAGGGTTGTGCTTCGGATATCTTTTGTGCAGCACTTAGTGTAACGCTTAGGATAACATAGGATAGCGCACAGGATAGCGTATAGGATAGCGTTGGGTAGCGCATAAGGGTAGCACTTCATGTAGCGCATCGGATAGCACATAGAATAGAGCAGTTACTAGCGCATAGGATAGCTCACAGGGTAGCTCACAGGGTAGCGCACATTGTAGCTCACAGGGTAGCCCTCAGGATAGCACATAGGATGGCGTATAGGATAGAGCAGAGGATAGCGCATAGAATAGCGCATAGTATAGCGCATAGGGTAGCATATAGGATAGCGCATGGAATAGCGCCAAGTACACACATGGTACCGCACTGGAAAGTGATAGGTTTTTACATACGTTAGCTCCTATGATTGTGCATAGTGTAGAGCATAGCGTAGTGCATAGAAATAGCGCAATCAGTACCGGGTAGGGTGAGCTTTGTGTATTGTTTCGGTAGCGCTTAGAGATAGAGCATAGGGTAGTGCATAGGTTATTGCAATAGGATAGCGCATAGGATAGCGCATAGGGTAGATCAGAGGATAGCGCAAAAAGTAGGGGTTGGGTAGCGTTAGGGTTGTGCTTCGGATATCTTTTGTGCAGCGCTTAGGGTAGCGCATCGGATAGCGTATAGGATAGCGCATAGGATAGCGCATTGGGTAGCGCATAGGGTAGCACTTCATATAGCGCATCGGATAGCGCATAGGATAGAGCATTTGCTAGCGCATAGGATATCTCACAGGGTAGTGAACAGGGTAGAACAAATTGTAGCACAGAGTGTAGCACTCAGGGTGGCGTACATGGTAGCGCATAGGATAGCGCATAGGGTAGCGTATAGTATAGTGCATAGAATAGCGCGCAGAGTAGCACACATGGTACACGCATGGAAAGCACATGGTTATTGCATACGATAGTGCATAGGATAGAGATACGATAGCTCATATGATTGTGCATAAGGTAGCGCATAGCGTAGTGCATAGAGTATCGCATTCAGTAGGGGTTAGGTAGCGCTTCTGGTATTGTTTCTGATAGCGCATAGGGTAGCACAGAGGATATCGCATAGGGTAACGCGTTGGGTAGCGGGTAGGGTTGTGCTTCGGGTATCTTTTGTAGTAGCATCAGGTAGCACTTAGGATAAAGCATAGGATAGCGCATATGGTAGCGCATAGGATAGCGTATAGGTTAGCACAAAGAATAGCGCATAGGGTATCACAGAGGATAGCGCATAGGGTAACGCGATGGTTAGCTGGTAGGGTTGTGCTTCGAGTATTTTTATGGGTAGCGCTTAGGATAGTCCACATGGTAGCGCATAGGATAGTGCACAGGGTAGAGCACAGAGTAGCACACATGGTAGCGCACATGGCAGCGCACAGGTAAGCGCATAGATTAGTGCATAGGATAGCAAAAAGGATAGCGCAAATGATAGCGCTCAGGATAGTGAATAGGATAGTGTATAGGGTAGCACATAGGTTAGCGCATAGGGTTGCGCATATGTTAGCACAAAGGGTAGCGCATAGGATAGCGCAGAGGATAGCTCATAGGATAGGACATAGGATAGTGCATGAGATAGTGCGTAATGATGCGCATTGGAAGCGCATAGGAAAACACATAGGATAGTGCATATGATAGCGCATCGGATAGCTCACAAGGTAGCGTAAAGTATAGCGCATAGAATAGCGCGCAGAGATTACACATGGTACCACACTGGAAAGCACATAGGTTATTGCATACGATAGTGCATAGGATAGAGCATACGATAGCTCATATGATTTGCATAGGGTAGAACAGAGGATAGCAAATAGAGTAGCGCATTCCCGTAGCAGGTGGGGTAGCGCTTCGGGTATTGTTTCGGGTAGCACTTAGAATAGCGCATATGGTAGCGCATAGTATAGCGCATAGGGTGCCATATGGTAGCGCATAGTGTAGCGCACATGGTAGTGCATAGGTTTCTGCATAGGATAGCACATAGGATGGCACATTGGGTGGGGCATAGGGTAGCGTTCCGAATATTGCATAGGATAGTGCAGAGTACAGCACACATGGTACCGCATAGGATAGTGCACAGGGTAGCGCACAGAGTAGCACACATGGTAGCACACGTGGCAGCGCCTGGTTAGCGACATATTAGTGCATAGGATAGCGAATGGGATAGCGCATATGATAGTGTATAGGGTAGCACATAAGGTAGCTCATAGGGTTGCGCATATGTTAGCACAAAAGGTAGCGCATAGGATAGCACACAGGATAGCTCATAGAATTGGGCATGGGATAGCATATATGATAAGTCATAGGATAGTGCATAGGGTAACACATAGGATAACGCACAGGATAGCGCATAGGATAGGGCATGGTGTAGTGCACAGCGTTGCGCACATGGTAGTGCACAGGGTAGCACACAGGGTAGTAGCATAGGTTCCTGCATAGGATAGCGCGTTAGGTGCAGGTAGGGTTGTAGCTCAGATATCTATTTGTGCAGCGCTTAGTGTAGAGCATCGTATAGTGCATAGGATAGCGCATAGGATAGCACATATGATAGCACATAGGATGGCACATAGGATAGCCCATTGGGTAGCGTATTGAGTAGCACTTCATGTAGCGCATCGGATAGCACATAGGATAGAGCATTTACTAGCGCATAGGATAGATCACAGGGTAACCCTCAGGGTGGCGTTCATGGTAGAGCATAGGATAGCGCATAGGATAGCGCATAGGACAGCCATAGAATAGCCATGAGGATAGCGCATAGGGTAACGTATAGGATAGCGCATAGAATAGCGCACAGAGTAGCACACATGGTACCGCACTGGAAAGCACATAGGTTATTGCATAGGATAGTGCATAGAATAGAGCATACGATAGCTCATATGATTGTGCATAGGGTAGCGCATAGAGTAGTGCATAGAGTAGCGCATTCACTAGCGGGTAGGTTAGCGCTTCGGGTATTGTTTCGGGTAGCACTTAGAATAGCGCACAGGTTAGCGCATATATTAGTGCATATTATAGCGTATAGGATAGCGCATATGATAGCGCACAGGATAGCGAATAGGATAGCGCATATGATAGTGTATAGGGTAGCACATAGGGAGCCATAGGGTTGCCATGGGGTAGCATATATGATAAGTTATAGGATAGTGCATCTGGTAACACATATTATAACGCAGAGGATAGCACATAGGATAGGGCATAGTGTAGTGCACAGGGTACTGCATAGGTTACTGCATCGTATAGTGCATAGGATAGTGCATAGGATAGCACATATGATAGGACATATGATAGCACATAGGATGGCACATAGGATACCGCATAGGGTAGCGTATAGGATAGCGCATAGAATAGCGCACAGAGTAGCACACATGGTACCGCACTGGAAGCACATAGGTTCTTGCATAGGATAGTGCATAGGATCGAGCATACGATAGCTCATATGATTGTGCATAGGGTAGCGCATAGAGTAGTGCATAGAGTAGCCATTCAGTAGCGGGTAGGGTAGCGCTTCGGGTATTGTTCGGTAGCACATAGAATAGCGTAGGGTAGCGCATAGTATAGAGCATGGGTAGCGCATATGGTAGAGCATAGTGAGTGTAACGCACATTATAGTGCATAAGTTACTGCATAGGATAGCGCATAGGATATCGCATAGGATAGAGCGTTGGGTAGCGGGTAGGGTTGTGATTCGGGTTTCTTTTTGTGTAGAGCTTAGGGTAGCGCATCGGGTTGCGCATATGGTAGAGCACATTGTAGTGCAGAGATTATTTCATAGAATAGCGCATAGGATAGCACATATGGTAGCGCCCAGGATAGCAAATAGGATAACGCATAGGATAGTGTATAGGGTAGCACATGGGGTAGCTGAATATAGTGGCGAGTTTAATATCGCATAGAGTAGCGCATCGGATAGCGCATTGGATAGAGCATAGGATAGCGCAAAAGGATACGCATAGGGTAGCGCATAAGGTAGAGCAATGATAATGCATTCTATAGCGCTTTGTGCAGCGCACATTAATCCTCTCCGCTCCTCGTGGAGCATAGGGCCTCAACAGTTGTTCGCCACTCTTCTCGGTCTCTGGCTGTTCTTTTTATGTTCTCCCAGGTCAATTGAGCACTCTTCAGCTCCTCAGTAAGACCTCGTCTCCAAGTCTGCTTAGGGCGTCCTCTTTTTCGTTTTCCCTGCGGGTTCCACTCGAGCACCTGTCTAGTGACACTCGACTGTGTCTTCCGCAAGGTATGGCCTATCCATCGCCATCTTCTCCTCTTGACCTGTGTCATCATAGGTTCCTGCCCTGTTCCTATCCACAGATCCGTGTTTGTAACTCTATCATACCATCTCAATCGAGAATCCCCGCAAACATCCGTTGACAAAGGTCTGGTTTTTTGTATTTGCCTAGTGACTCCCCAAAGTTTCCGAGCCATAAAACAACACCGACTTCACATTTGAGCTGAAAATCCGAGGCTTTGTTTTCGTGGAGATGGCAGGGACTTCCACAATGTGCAGGACCCAAAGGCCTGTCGGGCCTTCTAATCCAAACATTAATGCCCTCATCTGACCTCCTGATCTGCTGATTTTCTTCAAGGTAGACAAATTCCTCCACATCTTCTATGTCCCTTCCCTCAATCCGTATTGGATCTTGCTGTATGTTGTTGCTACGCATTACTTTAGTCTTCTCTTGACTGATTTTAAGGCCGACTCGTTTTGCCGTTTGTGCCAACATCCATTTTTTCCTGCATGTCTTGTAGTCTATGCAAGAAAGGCAAAGGATCTCTTCCAATTTATTGTGGATTATTCCCATGACGATTTTAAGCAAGATCTTTCTAGCATGGCTGATTTGTGCACTCCTTTTGATTGCCTTTTTCGGTATTGGGATCTTCTTCTTCTTCGCTCTTTACAACCAATTTTAATCACTCTTTGTGATATGTTTGATCTTTGCCAGAACGTGTACACGTTGCACATTGGTTTGGTAGACCCCTAAACGCATAGAATTCTACACGTTTAGGACATGTGCATCAAATTTCAGCCAAACCTTCTTAGTCGCCTTTTACGACATGCGTGGCAGGTAACAGTGATTCTATTCTTTCCACCCAAATTTGGAGCCTGAATCCTCGAGGCGGTATTGAGATAAATATAGTTCTTTCCATTCTTTGGCGACATTCCTCTGTTATACATCTTTTTGCAAAGTGCATGATAGACTTTTGCAATCTGCTCTCCTCCTTCATTCACACACTACTCAGATTAGGGCAGTCTTGCAGGATGTGCTCTGGAGACTGCTTAGGTGCTCTAAAGTTGGTGCATGTTTCTCCTGCTGCCAGAGAGTGTGTTTCTGTTTTTCCTTGGAGTGAGTGATGTAGATTCTGCTGCATCTGTGAACACGCGTGTCCATGTGCTGGTGGGATATTGCTCTCGTTGCATTTAGAGTGACCTGGCTCTTTGCATTATTTTGGAGAATATTCCTGGGACTTCTAGGTGTATTTGGGCTGTTTTTGTAGCATGTCCATAGCTCTGGTATTATGGATTCCCACATTTTTGGGTCAGTTTCTAAGATGTCTGAATGTTGCATGTGAAATTATCTGGCCGGGACTTTTATCTTGCGAGTCTGTTATTTGTTTTCTCTTGCAATTTTGTGTGTAGAGGGTGTTCTTTTAGTTTTTCAAACTGGGTGAGCGTTTTATATTTTCTGTGGAGTTCTTGAAGCTCAATGTCTGCGGACTTTTTTCATTGCTATGATAGGACTGCTTTTCATTGCTCCCAGAGTTATTCTTAGGCCCATGTTTTACACTTTGTCTAGTTTCTGTGTATGTTTTGGCTGTTGTTGTCCAAAAGCTGGAGCCATATTCCATGATGGACCTGACTGCTCCAGTTTAGACTTGTTTTAATATTTTTGAGCTTGCGGCCCAGGACGTTCCAGCTAGTTTCTTCATTACAGAAAGTCTTTATATGGCTTTTCTTTGAATCTTATCTATGTTTGGCCTCCAGGTAAGTCTGCTGTCAAGGGTAATTCCAAGGAAGGTGGGTGTATCTGTTAGGGGTATTGTTTGGTTTAACATACATCCATAGAATCAACTCATTATGTAGATATTGAACATCAGCGAACGAGAAGGCGATATCTTATGTTTCTTCTTCTGTGGTATTAGTTTGCTGGCTGCTGACATGAAGATGTTTTTGGTATTGGTAGCGTCATAGAACATCGGTGTCACCAGACATGTTGTAGATTTCAATTGAGATATTTCTTAAAAATATCAGATTAGCATGAATAAGTTATACAAATGTATTCAATCAAACTCTTAAATACAAGCAACCGCATTTACAATGACATAACACAATATATAGCTCAGGAATACATTTTTAATGGAGAATTGCAGTCAATGTTTAGTCAAGAAAAAAGTGAGAAAACAAAATCTCAGGATACGCTATTTGATGTTTAGTCCTCTGAATCTTCATCATGGCCCTTCTTGGCATTCTTCCTCTTGTACGATCTGATGATAAAAAAAAATATTGCAATTCTGTCTAATCAATGTTATTGACTATCAATTTCTGACCATAAATTGTAATAACCAGTGATGCCTATAAAAGTCGAAGGAAGTCTCTCTTCTACAGTACACAAGGCTGCCGACAGAAAAGGTGGAAGATTGACAATGTCAACAAGCGGCTTGAAGGCGGGAGCTGGAACAGCCTGGTATCGGGCTCAGGGCCCACCAGAGATCATCATGGTTAAGTGGCCAGAACTAATCAGAAAGCAATGGCAAACTACTCATTGTATGTTACCAAGAACTTGATGCAGAACAAGAAATTAACCAGAAACTCAAAGATCTGATAGGCGTGTCCCCAGGCCAGTCGACGAATTCTGCAAACTGGGGAAGAGAAAGATGGCATATCAAGTACAAGTAAATGTGATGACGGCCAAAAGCCTGACTGTCTTACTGCGGAAAGACCTGCCATTGGACCTACGGAAAATTGAGAATAAGGAACCCCCTTTCATACCTCGTGGTATATAGGTCAACACAGTGTTAGGCCTGTATTTTTCATTGACCGTCGGCACCACGATGGGTGATGTGGTCAGCATCACATCGGCCGCTTTACAATGGAATGTAAGGAGTCTTTACCATGGCAAACTCCACATGATTTGCAATGAGATGGAAAGAACGAAAACACCTATACTTGGAATAACCGAACACAGATGGGCTGGCCAGGGACACTTTAAAAGACATCAGGTGACACAGTAATATACTCAAGGAAGGCAAAAAGTGGATAGAGTGGAGTCGGTTTCATGTTGGCAAAGAAAATATCCACAACACTACTCGGTTACAATCCTATCAACGACCGACTCATCATGATGAGATTACAGACAAAATATAGAAAGATTATAATAATACGCTCCAACAATCACAGCTCCCGATGACGAGATCGCTGAATTCTATACAAATTTACAAGGAGCATCATGATGAATGTAAAAGACGATGCCAGCTATGTGAATTACGACCCTCTCACTATAGGCGGCAAATGCATACAAG
Source organism: Arion vulgaris (assembly GCA_020796225.1). Taxonomy (NCBI): domain Eukaryota; kingdom Metazoa; phylum Mollusca; class Gastropoda; order Stylommatophora; family Arionidae; genus Arion; species Arion vulgaris. The sequence goes on from CM036755.1 coordinate 3,986,436, forward strand.
AGCTTAGATACGCAGACCATATAGTATTATTATCCAACAGCAAAGAAGGTTTGGAAAACCTAATCATGACGACCCTCTCACTATAGGCGGCAAATGCATACCAGAGCTTAGATCGCAGACCATATAGTATTATTATCCAACAGCAAAGAAGGTTTGGAAAACCTAATCATGACGACCAAGAAACATAGTGAAGACCAACATCTATATTTGAACACATAAAAAAACAAAAATCATGTCAACTGACAAAGCAAAAGGCTCACCTAACATCCAAGTAAACAATGAAGAACTCCAATGTGAGAGCTACGAATATCTGGGCTCAATAATTAACAATACTGGTGACCCCTCCAAAGAGATCTCAAGAAGATTGGCAATAGCAATCAAGTTAAACACAATGAAGAACATGTGGCAAAGCACCTGCAAAATACTAAAATTAAAAATATTGAGAGCATTCATTTTCCCAGTGGCTACTTATGGTTGTGAATCATGGACTATTACACAAAAATTAAGAACGAAAATCCAGTCCTTCAAAACTAAATGCTACATAAAGATCCTACAAATACCATGGACAGAAAAAGAAAGAACACTGATGTCCTGAAAGAACTAAATGTTAAAGAAATTGGCTGATAAACAACATACTATACAGAAAAATTACATACTTTGGTCACATCAAGCGTCACGATGGCCTGGAAAGAACAATACTAGAAGGCAGGGTCCCAGGGACGCAGAGACCGACCAAGAAGAAGATAGCTACAAAGATATTAAAAAACCATGAACATGACCATCGGCGAAGTGGGTGAACTGGCAAGAGACAGAGTGAATTTCAGATGTGCTGCAAAGAGAGCAACGTCCTATAAAGAATACGCACCTTGATGATGCCTATAAAAGTATACATCAAATTAAGTAGACTGACGGAACTAGTATTTGTTACTCAAAATTCAAAGAACAAACAATCCCCAAGTATGGTGAGCTCAGGGAACAACCTGTGGTATTCCTGGAATATGAGACATGGCCTGTCAGTATCAAGTATATTAATTTGACAGTACCACACAAACTGCTAGAAGAACAACACCACATATCTTGGTAACACTTGACCGCAACTCAACCTGAGAAGCATGTTGTGAATGTAAAGAACAAAGCATTAAGAAGATTACAGCAATGAGTCAGCACACCAACCGCATGTGAAATACACACAAATGTGGAACCTCTTGGTTGCGTAGAGGACAAAGCTGCTGTTGAAGCTTATGAAAGGAGCAAAAGAATGAATCAAGATCACCCCAATAAACTACTTGTTGAGAAGTGGAAACAGAATTAAACAAAAGTCAATCCTCCACCACATCAGGGAAATCAAAGACAGATACCACCTTCCAGAAACAAGACGCAGCTGCAGGTAATAGCAAACTTAGCACCACATACACTCTTGAATACACCTGAAATTAGAAAAAAAGTTGATAGATGAAGCAACAAAACGCTCCGACCCATTCAGCCTTATGATAGCATCTCAAAGAACCATTGATACCTATCCCCAAGAATGGGTACATGTCTATATTGATGGATCTGTATTTAAAGCCACAATCAAAGCAGGTTACGGAGTATATATACAATACCCAGGCCGATCATCTGAAGAGCTGTTTGGTGCATGTGGGGAGATATGCTCCAATTATGAGGCTGAAAAATTCTTGTGATAGAAGCTGCTTTCTACCACATGAAGACTGTTTTCAATGCCTTTCCATCCAAGGCACAAAACAATTATTTTCACAGATTCAATGTCTGCCTTTCAAGCTCTAGAAGAAGGTGGACATTGTAAATCTGAACTATATCCCAGATAGCCCTAGATATTGACAGACATTACATCAAAATAACTATGCAGTGGATCCCTGGACATTCAAACGCACCTGGAAATGATAAAGCAGATAGGCTAGCCAAGAAAGGATCAACACAGGAACAACCAATCACAGCAACAACTCTCCATACAGCAAAGCAAATTCTAATGGCAACAAATAAAGAAATTTGGCTGAAAAGATGGGCCATGGGAGACACGGGAAGAGAGGTGTACAGCCATATGGCCAGCCCTAACCTTAATGATAACATCAACCACCTTACAAGAATAGATCGGAGCACCATTTTTAGACTCCGAACCTCCTCCAGATTAGCCTACCTTACCGTGGTTGGAGGGTTTGCGTGCCTTGGTGATCCTTCAGGCTATGTCGGCGAGAGTCTAACTCCTGGCAGGTCTAACCAAGCCGAAGAGACTAAAGGTCAAAGGCCAGACCAAAAGGTGGGGAGCAGGATGGGGCCTCATAAGGTGACATCGCAGAACCCACCGGCGAGTGGTAAATGCTCTGGCTGCACCAACCCAACCCCAACTATGAGTTAAATGGCAGCCTTTTTTCTTGTCTTATCTCCTACTTCTTTTACAACTTTTCTATTCCTCGAGTTAGACTACAGTCTTCTCTAGCAATAAGAGTGCTGAATTCGGAGGCAACCAGCCAAGAGGCGCACTATAGCAATCAGGTTGCCACGCACTCGCATAATGAATATGTATTTGAAAAGATATGGTGCTCGCCCTGTGCACCTTACTGGAACAGTGAATTGGAACTACTGCACAATAATGTAGAAATTTCACGAAAGCAGGCAGAGACCACACCGTGCCAAGAACACCACAACAAATAGCATGCCAAGGCTTATTTCAAAGGACAAGCTGCAGGCCAGGCAGAGGAGCTGGAAGGAAAAAACTTTAAAGAGTCCTTAAACTTTGAAAGAGATTTCCTTGACCAGGAAACTGTGGAAGCTGGTAAAACAACTTAATGATGAAGGTACAGGGAGAAATCCAAAGATTGCATTGAACAAAGATGGAAACATCCTCACAGGAAAACAGGCAGCTGATCATTTTGCAGACTCCTTTGCTAAAGACAGTAATATTGAAATTAGCTCAATGAAACAGTGAGATTCGTGAGGGAAGTTATGAAGACCCCAATCACATTTAAAGAACTGGAACTGGCGATATCCAAATAAAAATGGAGAAAATCACCAGGAGTTGATGGTGTATCAAATGAGATGATCAAGAACTTGGGAACTGCAGCAAAAATAAAGCTTCTGCAGATTTACAATAATTATTGGATCTTGGGTAGCTGGATCATTGAAGAAGTACATGTGACCCTGGAAACAGACAGAGGATCCTGACTGGTTAAGTAGTAGTGCAAGAGTAGTTATATTATACAAGATCTAACCGCAAAACAGACTAGCAGAATCCCAGAATAAATACCTTCGCAAGCCTCTCCCGGATGCTGGGAAAAGCTACATAAATACAAACAAATCGTAAGAAATTTGCACGGGTAGTGGACTTATAATGCACCTATAGTTAACGGAATTGCCACTATCAGAGCAGGAAATGATTTTGGAAAGCAGACGCTGGTGCTCAATGCTGTTCGTCTGGAGTGCATACCTTTCTCATTCCAGGGATATGGATCTTGCAGAAACGAGGCAACAAGCTGCAACTTATATCACGAGCAAAACAGGGTTAGCTAGTACTTTCACAAATCACAACATCCTAGAGAGACTCAAGAAAGCTACAAATGAAGTACTAAGAGATGAACAGGCAGAATTTATGCACAGTTGAAGAAAACTTGGCATGAGTTGGTTGTCCCATGCCCCAATCCGGGTTAAAAGACAAGAGAGAGAAAAGAATCCAAACCTGGATTCTCAAAATTTCTCTTTAGAGGTGCGGGCTGTAATAAAAACATGCAAACCTGATGGGTCTATGTTTGATCAGAACACTAGCCTGATGAATGCTCTTAGCAAGGCCCAGGTTGAACACTTCTGTTTGCAAATGACGCTCTAGGAAATCTTCACGTCACAAGTTTGCCATCATCAAGTAAGCAAATGTGCACCAATCTCTGAGGAGACTCGAACCTGCAGGAAAGTGTAGTTAATGAAATTGGAGTAAACAGAATGGTTAGTAAATTAATAAGTGCAACTAACTAACTCTTGTGCACGTAGGATGTTAATTGAGATATTTGACGATGGCCCTGAAAGGACCTGGGTGGTGTGAGGATGGCCTGAAAAGGACCTGGGTGGTGTGAGTCGAGAAGGCGTGTGTTCATTATGGATATGAGTTAACTGCAGCTTGCATATGTGGCATGTGTTCATTCTGGAGGCCAAAAAGCAACAATGTCGTCAAGAATGGCGTTGAAGGCGTCAATACCTGCGGATAAATACGCCGTCGCCACATAAATTCACACAAGTAGGACTCTAGCAGATGCCTGCGAGTCCCATTGCGCCTCTTGTTTTCCTCCTTTGCTGATCTCCACAGACGTTCAATGTGCTGTGTATGTGCACTGATTGGATCAGCAAAGTTCCTGGAGTGGTTAACTGTCAGATGATCATATCCAACAATATTTGCCACTCCGTTATAGGCACGCCATTGGTCGGATACAATAGTAGTACCGGGACTAATGTGTGCCTGAATGATTAGTGCAGAGTTGCTGCTGTTCTATCAGCAACACAGAACATGAAGCATTCTCTGGTCTCAGACATATACACCAAATACCCACTGTGGGGAAAAAGTTCTCCCTACGTGATTTTTTTCGCCTAGTGAATAGGCTCTCATCAATCTCAACAATGGTATTTGGCCCTCCTATTACAGCAGGGTTTAGAAGGAGTTTATTGGCGCATACCTCCCGGAGGTAATTAGACCAATCAATAGTAGAACTTTTCAACATGTCTAACTCCTCCTGACAATATTTTATATTTGCCAATTTGTTACACCAACAGTATGAGTATATAAACAGAATTATCTGCCTATATGTTAGACGGAACTTTGTAGCAAGTTCCCGTCCTGGAAACATATCTTGCCGACAAGTGGTTCTCCGGCACCGCCAGCGATCAACACAGCCATTCTTCTTGCCTAAAGATAACGTCATATCATGGTTATTTGAACACACCCTACCAGTATGCAACACCCCATGTGTCTGAAGAAAAGCAACGCACCTTGCCTTGTCTTCAGTCAGGGCTGATAGTGCAATGAAATTCATGATATACAATAATATGTTAAATTGTTAATAAATTGTTAAATTCTAATAGTGCAAATAATTGACAGTGCTTGCAATATATGGATTGACAGTTCTTGCCTTGAACAATTGAAACTGGCGCAAATACTAGAATGGATAATGCCTGACCGGAAGACGCTTATAACGGCGAATAGTAATGTCGAATACAATACTAACGAATACTAGCTACTAACGAATACAAGCTAAATTGATCGACATATCTAAAAATAGCCGCAATTGCTACCGAATTTGTAACTGGTTTACCTGCCCTAAAATGGACCATCCAACGACCTCCACCGACGCGTCACGACAGATCTAAAAATAGACACATCCGCTTGTTTGGGGTTGTATAAAAGACTAGAACCCTTGCTTGTATTGCAGTGACTGAAAATATTTGTATCAAAACTTAGATTAAATTACGACTGTGTGATGTCAGGGCTAGCAAGGGGAGCAAGGATTAGTAACACTAAGACCTACAAGGCATGTCGTAAGAGGTGACTGGGGTGGGGGCCTGGGAAGCAACCTAGTAAATTTAAAAAAATCCAGAAATCGGATATGCTGGCCTACTTGTAGGCGCATAACTGACACAATGTACAATCGCTCTTAGGCTTGGATCATATACAAATCACAAAGAGTGGTTACTAGGTTACTAAGTGATCGATTGGAGCGTTAGAAGAAGATTAAATTATTACAACACTCAAGATTTGTAAGAGCATATATTTTCTCATATAGCAGCGCATTGCTGTGAGGCATAGATTATTGATTAAAACAGTTTTAAAAGATTAGTAAATGTCTTTGAATGCAAGAGTTACACAAGAAGGGCTGTCTTTCTTCTTCTTTATTCTAATCATGTTTTGTCTCACAGCGTCAGGATAAGAAGAGATTTCTAGAACAGACTTTGTGTGCGCTTCATAAACAGTGTCTTTCGTCGCCTCTGTTATCTCTGAGGTCCACCTTTTGCGGTCTTTCGCCTTGTATCTAATGTATCGGACTAACATTGCTCTTTGAGGTGCACTGTCTGTTGGTAATCTGCTTATGTTGTCAGACCATTTAATTTGTTGTTTCTTGATGAAGTCTAGTACTGATGATGTACCCACTTTTTTCCTGATATCTTCATTTCTCAACCAGTCTCTTCTTGCTACCCCAAGCATTCTGTGTAGACATCTCTGCCGTGACTAGTTTTCTTCTATCTCTTGATGTCAGTGTCCAGGTTTGACACTGTTAACATAATGTTGGGAGAACAGATGTGTTGTACATTGCTCTTTTAGTGCTCATGGTGACATATTTGCATTTTAAAATTGTTGCAATTTGTCCTCTGATTTGATTTGCTTTGTTGCATTTATGTTGCATTTATGTTGCATTTATGTTGCATTTATGTTGCATTTATGTTGCATTTATGTTGCATTTATGTTGCATTTATGTTGCATTTATGTTGGATTTCGTTTATTATTCTTTCGTTTACTTCTTCTTCTTCTTCTTTGCGTTCGTTCTTTACAACCAATTTTAATAACTCTTTGTGATATGTTTGATCTTTGCCAGAACGTTATACGTTGTACATTGGTTTGGTAGGCCCCTAAACACATAGACTTCTACATGTTTAGGACACGTGCATCCGATTTCAGCCAAATCTCTTGGTCGCCTCTTACGACATGCGTAGCAGGTAACAGTGATTCTATTCTTTACACCTAAATTTAGGCCCCGTAACCACTCTGCCGTTTTTGGTTTACTTAAAAAAATGACAGTCTGTAAAGATGAAAAATGCCAATATATATATTTATATAAATTGTTATTGTTTTGACTGATTTTGTATTTGAATCGTCCCTGGATGATCAGCCATGTACTTGAATCTTCCCTGGATGATGAGCCATGTACTTGAATCTTCCCTGGATGATGAGCCATGTACTTGAATCTTTCCTGGATGATCAGCCATGTGCTGAAACTTCCCTGGAATGGCATCCATGTACTTGAATCTTCCCTGGATGGTCAGCCATGTACGTGAATCTTCCCTGGATGGTCAGCCGCCCGAGTGGTTACCGGGGCCCAAATTTGGAGTGTAAAGAATAGAGCCACTGTTACCTGCCACGCATATCGTAAGAGGCAACTAAGGAGGTTTGGCTGAAATCGGATGCATGTCCGCTAGGGAATGCTAACCCGAAATAAATGCCTGCAGAAAACGGATGCACCAGACCGTAAGGCGCATAACATTGTGCAACGACCCCTCACAATGAGGAATGGGATAACGGATTCTACGATCACCAATCTGCCTCGGAGATTTAGCCACACAGTAAGAATGTCAGATCTACCATCACAATGGTGACCAAAACTTACTGCGGAAGAGGTCAGCCCAAACGGGAAGCAGAAATCATAAGAATTATATACTACAGAACTGCCCCCAGTATGCAGACTTGAGAAGAAAGAGGTGGTCCACTTACACCAGCGTCCAAGATAAACTGTATGGCGTGGCTGATAATCTGAGGCAGACGGCTGCCTTTATTAGAGAATCCGAAATCCCAATCTAGTGAGAACGCAGAAGAAGAAGAAGAAGAAGGATGGCCAGCCATGTACTTGAATCTTCCCTGGATGATCAGACATGTGCCAGATCTTCCCTGGATGGTCAGCCATGTACTTGAATCTTCCCTGGATGATCAGTCATGTACGTGAATCTTCCCTGGATGGTCAGCCATGTACTTGAATCTTCCCTGGATGGTTAGCCATGTACTTGAATATTCCCTGGATGATCAGCCATGTACTTGAATCTTCCTTGGATGATCAGCCATGTATTTGAATCTTCGCTAACTTTAGATTGACTGATTTATCAGACAAGTGATTTATTATTTATTGAATTGTCCACCCGTATGTAGCTGGGTCTCTCTTGGTGAGCAAGGAATAGATGAGAACAAGGAGTTTTTCTGTAAGAACCACAGAGGAAGCAACGGAAGCAAAGAATATGATCAACAAATAAACAAAATACAGGCATTACCGATCTTCCGAAAAAAGCATAACCGATTTCTGCAACGCTTTTTATTTACTAGGGTAGCTTCCTTAGGCACCCTACCTCAGTCGCCTCTTACGACATGCCTTGTAGGTCTTAGTTTTACTAATCTTTGCTCCAGTCGTAATTTTTACACAACACAGTCGTAATTTAATCTAAGTTTTGATGTAAATGTTTTCAGTCAATGCAATAACAGCAAGTATTTCATTAGACACCGGAACGATACTATCAATAGTGTGGCTATTTATATCTTGTCCGGTGCTGAGATAACATTGTACCCTACAAGAATAATTCAACCTGCTCAACAAATTGCATCAGACTGTTCGTCAAATCTCTTATATAAGTACCAGTCTCTCTAAAACTAGTTAGATTATAAAACATTGAACACAACAACAAACAAACAGATAGACAAACTAAAGAAATTGTGTTATAAACTAATGCTCAAAGTTTTTGTTATTTGAATCTTCGGGAGAGTCAACTTTTGATACCAATTTTTCAGTCAGTGACTTACTCGACAGGTTAGTTTCTAATGTTATATATATATATATATATATATATTATATTACAGTAATGTTATGATATATTAGAGTAATGTTATACTAGACTAATGTTATATTTGAGTAATGTTGTATTTGAGTAATGTTATATTTGAGTAATGTTGTATTTGAGTAATGTTATATTTGAGTAATGTTGTATTTGAGTAATGTTATATTTGAGTAATGTTGTATTTGAGTAATGTTGTATTTGAGTAATGTTATATTTGAGTAATGTTATATTTGAGTAATGTTGTATTTGAGTAATGTTGTATTTGAGTAATGTTGTATTTGAGTAATGTTGTATTTGAGTAATGTTGTATTTGAGTAATGTTGTATTTGAGTAATGTTATATTTGAGTAATGTTATATTTGTGTAATGTTGTATTTGAGTAATGTTGTATTTGAGTAATGTTGTATTTGAGTAATGTTGTATTTGAGTAATGTTATATTTGAGTAATGTTATATTTGAGTAATGTTGTATTTGAGTAATGTTGTATTTGAGTAATGTTATATTTGAGTAATGCTGTATTTGAGTAATGTTGTATTTGAGTAATGTTATATTTGAATAATGTTATATTTGAGTAATGTTGTATTTGAGTAATGTTGTATTTGAGTAATGTTATATTTGAGTAATGTTGTATTTGAGTAATGTTGTATTTGAGTAATGTTGTATTTGAGTAATGCTGTATTTGAGTAATATTAGTGTGAACGTGGGACAACTTTGGAACAATGTCGTGAGAGGTGAGTAAGGAGGTTTGGCTGAAATCGGATGCATGTATCCTAAACGTGTAGAAGTCTATGCGTTTAAGGCCTACCAAACCAATGTGCAAGTTGCACAGTGCAACGTATACACGTTCTTGGCAAAGATCAAACATATCACAAAGAATGATTAAAATTGGTCGTAAAGAACAGCACAGAAGACAAAGAAGAAGGAGTTCTTTACTATAAGGCTCAGAAACATGGACAACCTACTCAAGACACGAGAGGAGACTTAACATCTTTCACCTTCGATGTCTCTGCAAGATTATGAACATCAGGTGGTACGACAAGATAACCAACTCTGAAGTACTGCAACGTGCACACTTGCCTTCCATCATGGGCATACTCAGCAGTAGAAGACTTAGATGTATACGGCAGTATTCTGTCAGCAATTAGATCACAGTACTAGTAGCCTTTATCAAATTTATGTTTTGAGTCACGTCACTGCACTTGTAGCAATAAGATCACAGTACTAGTAGCCTCAGTAAGCGGTATGTTTTGTCTCCGAATCTGTATTGATTGTTGTTATATAATTCGCGTGTGTATCTCTTTAGACATATAAAACTCATTTTGATATATATTTTCTCTTCCCTACATCTGTTCAGGTGTGGACACACAGACAGACACATAGAGAAACAGATATTAGTATCACGCCCACTTTCTGAACGCCGCCATTTCTTGTTCAAGGACAACAAAATGTTTGGTCGACTATTCTTCTTTGTGATTGGTATATACACCGGCGTGTTAGCCAATCAGAAATACAAGATCCGGAGCTCCAACTCCAAGTGAGGCCTGGGAAAGAGCAATGTCCAGATTTGAAGAACGTAGACGTCAGAAATATGAAGAGTGCGCTCGCAATCATCCTCACTCTAGGTCACCTTCTTCTGATTTTTATGAGGATCCCCAGGTGAAAGAAATTATTGAAAGAATGAAGTCTTTAGAGACAAGTTACAGGAAGCAAGATTCTGTGCCAGAAGATAAATGAGACAACCAACATGACAGATCTAGGTCATGAATATATCAACTAGCCAGCAGCATTATCATTACTTGGTCAACTTACATCAACATCTTCAGTGACTAATCATTTGTGGTCAACTTTCATTAAAAACTTAACTGACCCATCATCTGGTCAACTTTCACCAAAGACTTCACTGACCAACCATTCCATCATCTGTTAGCAAAGACTTCACTGACCCATCACTTGGTCAAATGTCATCAAAGACTTTACTGATCCATGTACATGGTCAACTCACATCAAAGACTTCACTGACCAATCATTGAACAAACTATCATATAAGAATATACAGACCATTAAATGTAATCTTGATTAATAATTGACCAACAAATGTTGACATCCAGGACCTACAGATTATAACCTGACACAAATCATGTCCTGGAGCAGTCAACAATTGTTGGAACAATATACAACATCTCAAGAACTTGTACCTGCGAGTACATACCTTCTGTTTAAAGAATAATGTTACAACTTTCTGCTACAGCAACAGGCAGCGGCATTAGCATTATTATATACAACGACATTAGCAACATGCAACGACATTAGCAACATGCAACGACATTAGCAACAAGCAACGACATTGGCAACAAGCAACGACATTAGCAACAAGCAACGACATTGGCAACAAGCAACGACATTGGCAGCAAGCAACGACATTAGCAACAAGCAACGACATTGGCAACAAGCAACGACATTAGCAACAAGCAACGACGTGGCAACAAGCAACGACTTAGCAACAAGCAACGACATTAGCAACAAGCAACGACATTAGCAACAAACAACGACATTGGCAGACAAGCAACGACGTAGCAACAAGCAACGACATTAGCAACAAGGAACAGCATTCGCTGCAGATGACGACGCATGGTTACTCACCGAAGTCTGATCTATCAATCAATCGGTGGTGTTGTTTTATCTGTGTCATTGGAATAGTCAGCAGTAGCCTGAACTTGTCTATTATGTGTGTGTGTGTGTGTGTGGATGTAGGTGTGCATGTGTGTGTGAATGTGTGTGTGGATGTGTGGATGTGGGTACGTGTGTGTGGGTGTATGTGTATGTGGATGTGGGTGCGTGTGTGCGTGTGTATGTGTGTGTGCATGTGTGTGCAGAATTACTATCCTCACATTGACTAATCATGGACGATAACCCCAAAGTCACACAAAGTTCAGATTTGTGCTTGCAAGTTACAACTGTTAAATTAGTTTTGTATTACTATAGTACATGTGTGGGGTTATTTCCCTTACATCCACATTTCACAAGTGAGGAAAGGAATCGACCATTCTACCTCATGTATACCTGGGTATAGAAATGAGAAGTGATTGAAATGAAATTAATAGTGTGTGTCTGTGTGCGCGTGTTTTTGTGTTAGAGATAAAGAGAGAGAAATATTGTGTAGTATGTGTGATAGAATGACATGTTACTTTTGTGTGTGTGCTATTTGCTAGTATGTGTGTGTGTGTGTTGTAGTGTGTGCTATGTGCTAGTATGTGTGTGTGTGTGTTGTAGTGTGTGCTATGTGCTAGTATGTGTGTGTGTGTGTGTGTTGTAGTGTGTGCTATTTGCTAGTATGTGTGTGTGTTGTAGTGTGTGCTATTTGCTAGTATGTGTGTGTGTGTGTTGTAGTGTGTGCTATTTGCTAGTATGTGTGTGTGTGTTGTAGTGTGTGTGCTATTTGCTAGTATGTGTGTGTGGTGTAGTGTGTGCTGTTGCTAATATGTGTGTGTGTGTTGTAGTGTGTGCTATTTGCTAGTATGTGTGTGTGTTGTAGTGTGTGCTGTTAGTTTCTTTGTCTATCAGTCTCTGTCTGTGTGTGTGTGTGTAAAGTGTGTATATCACTTTAGAATGTGTGTATATGATATAAGAATGTGTGTGTAAAGATTGAAATAATGTGTTGACACATTGCAATATATATATAACAGACACTGTTCTTTTAGATTGTAGCTGGAGCTACGGAATTCGTGCTTTGTGCAATACTCTCGGCAGGTGGCGAGCCATATGGGATAAAACCCGCTGCAATTAAGTCAATCCTTCGGCTTAAAAACTCTTTTAAAAACTGTTCTTTTATATTGTTTCGCAAATGTTATTTTCATTACTGACAATTATGAATAAATACTATAACTTTTGTTTATTTCTTGTCTGTTGTATTTCTATATTGACGTGACAGATAGACATGTGTACATGTTTACAATGCTACGCCGGCGGCAACTGTTATGAACCCTGTCAAACAAGTTGGACTTGCAAGATAGCAATGATCATGTGATATATAATGTTAAGTTATTTTACTTTCTTCTTTTATCGTAACACTGCTACCGGGTTGTTGCCCAGTGTCGTCACACTGCTACCAGGTTGTTGCACAGTGTCGTCACACTGCTACCGGGTTGTTGCCCAGTGTCATCACACTGCTACCGGGTTGTTGCACAGTGTCGTCACACTGCTACCGGGTTGTTGCCCAGTGTCGTCACACTGCTACCGGGTTGTTGCCCAGTGTCGTCACACTGCTACCGGGTTGTTGCCCAGTGTCAGTCACACTGCTACCAAAGGGTTGTTGCCCAGTGTCGTCACACTGCTACCGGGTTGTTGCCCAGTGTCGTCACACTGCTACCGGGTTGTTGCCCAGTGTCGTCACACTGCTGCCAGGTTGTTGCACAGTGTCGTCACTGCTACCTGGTTGTTGCCCAGTGTCGTCACACTGCTACCGGGTTGTTGCGAAGTGTCGTCACACTGCTACCTGGTTGTTGCCCAGTGTCGTCACACTGCTACCGGGTTGTTGCACGTGTCGTAACACTGCTACCGGGTTGTTGCACAGTGTCGTAACACTGCTACCGGGTTGTTGCCAGTGTCGTCACACTACTACCGGGTTGTTGCCCAGTGTCGTCACACTGCTATCGGGTTGTTACCCAGTGTCGTGGTTTTCTGTTTTTGTCTTGCGCTGTTCTGGTGGCTTGTGTGATTGTTATTTTTGCTCTTTCACAGGATTCTGCTACGCCATCTAACCATCTTTTCCGTGGTCTCCTCTTGCCTTCTTTCCCGATGTTCTGTTGTAGAAGACTCTGTATATTGTGAAGTTTGGATGCATTCTTATTAAGTGGCCAAACCACTTCATTCTTTGTTTCTCTATGTAATTCAAGCAGGTTTTGTGCCAACTTTCTTTCTCATGCTGATGTTAGTGATTCTGTCTTTTCTTGTGTTGTTGGTAACTTTTTGCAGACAACGCATTTCACATGTAGTTATTTTTGTGACTGCGCTTTGCTCAATGTCCATGTTTGGCTCTGGTAACACAAAGTAGGTATAAAAATGCTGTTGATCATCTGTTGCTTAGCTGCCTGTGAAATTTTTGGGTGCCTTAACAATGGGGCTAGCTGGTAGGTTACAGCATTTGCTTTTTGCCCTCTAGCCTCTATCTCTCTATCCAGTTTTCTGTCTTCTGTGAATATGCTTCCTAAGTATTTGAATTCTTTCACTTGGTTATTTTAGTGCCATTGACACGGATGTCTAGATTATTATGTTTTCTTCCCATATTCATTATTTCTGTTTTAGTGTTGTTGATTTTCATGTCATGTTTTACACAATTTTTGTTCAAAGTGTCAATATGATGTTGTAGATCTTGTTCATTTTGATGTATCAGGCACTGATCATCTGCAAACTACAGTTCATTTATTTCGTCCTTATCTGAATTTGACTCTTGAGTTATTTTATCCATATATGCGATAAAGAGTAGTGGTGAGAGGACACAACCTTGTCTAACACCTGATGTAATGGAGAACCAGTCGGTCATTCCTTCTGTAGTTCTTACTGTACTCTGGCTATCTTGATATAAGGCCATGATATTACCTAATAGTTGTCCTTGGACGCCATATTCTTCAAGGATCTTCCATAGTTTGCACCTGTTTACTCTATCAAATACCTTTTCTTAGTCTATAAATATAAACTGTTTACTTTGATTGTATTCAATTGTTTGTTCGCAGATCTGTCTTAGTGTAAATATTGCGTCTATGCAGCTCTTACCCTCCTAAACCCAAACTGGCTATTGCTTAACTGGGGCTCTAATATATGTCTTGCTCTTCGCTCAAATATTTTTGCAAACATTTTTCCTATATGGCTCAAAGAAACCCCTGTATGTTTTACACTCTCTTTTGTCTCCTTTGTTCTTCCATATTGAGACTATAATAGCTCTCTGCCAGTCATCTGGAGCCTCTTGTGCCTCCCAGGCTATGTTAAAAATTCTGGTCAGCCATGTTATTGCTGTTGTCTTACATACAAGTAACATTTCTGTTGTTATACCATCTATCCCTGCTGCCTTTTTTCTTTTGCTTTGATTTAGTGCCATTTCAATTTCGGATTCTAAAATGTTCAATTGTTGGTATTTTCCATGTTTCATTTCAAATGTTTCTGTACCTTGTGTTTCGCAGTTTAACAGTTCCGTAAAATATTCTTTCCATCTGTTTTTAATATCTTTGCTGTTGGTAAGTAGTTTCTTAGACTTGTTATTTATAATGGTGACTGGATTGAATTGTTCTTCTCTTAACCTCATTGCCTTGATGCTTCTGTAAAATTTTCTTGGTGTCTTAGTGCATAGTTCCGCAAAATGTTCTCCATATTTTGCCCAAGATTCTGATTTAGATGACATTACTTTATTTTTACTATTCATTCTTGCTGTTCTGTATTTGGTGTAGTCTTCATCTAATTTTGACATTTTTTAAACCTGTGAAAACACTTTTTCTTTTCTTGTATAGACCTTTTAACGCTCTTCTTCCACCATGCTGTGTGCTTTCTGTGCTTATTTAACTTTTAAGTCCACAATTTTCTGTCACTATATCCATGATATTTGTTTTGAAGATTTGCCAGTCTTTATTTATGTTGCTTACTCCCTCTAGGGTGTTAAAAACTGATGTAACTTCTCCTTCAATTTGATTCCTAATTTCATTATTATTTAGCTTTTCAATATCTATTATTTCAATTTGTTGAGTTGTACTCCTGTCTTGTTTTCTATTTGGTTTTTGTAGAAATAGTACCACTGGTCTATGATCAGAGTCTAATATTGCATTTGGGATGGCTCTAGCGTTTTGTATTCTCCATCTTTCACTCTTTTTTGCTAGTATAAAGTCGATCTGTGATGCTTGATTAATATTATTCCATTTATACCAGGTTAATATCTGGCTTCTCCTATGTTGGTAAAATGTATTGGTGATAAATAGATCATGTTCTGCACATATAATTAGAAGGTGTTCCCGTTGCTGTTGCATTTCGTTGTTGTGTCGCTAAATGGTCCTAGATGTGTCTCCCATGGTGTTCTTCGCTCGCCAACTCTTCCGTTAAAATCTCCCATAATATATATGCTGTCAGTATTGTTGACTTTACTAATGTTTTCACTTAATTCGTCGAAAAATGTTGTTCTTTCCTCTTCACTATATAAGACATTGCATGATGCATAAATCTGTATGTAAGTTACTTTCCTCTTCACTATATAAGACATTGCATGATGCATAAATCTGTATGTAAGTTACTTTCCTCTTCACTATATAAGACATTGCATGATGCATAAATCTGTATGTAAGTTACTTTCCTCTTCACTATGAGTCATTGATGATGCATAAATCTGTATGTAAGTTACTTTCTTCTTCACTATAAGAGTCATTGCATGATGCATAAATCTGTATGTAAGTTACTTTCCTCTTCACTATATGAGTCATTGCATGATGCATAAATCTGTATGTAAGTTACTTTCCTCTTCACTATATGAGTCATTGCATGGTGCGTAAATCTGTATGTAAGTTACGTCCCTCTTACCTTGTGCTGTTCTGATACGGATGATTCGTTCTGATGTATACTCTATTTCTAATATAAATTTTGCTGCAGTAGGGGCAATAATGAACCCGACTTCATGTTTGTTGTTTTCGCCTGGTTGTGTTCCTCGCCATGTAAATATGAAATCTTTATGTATTTTCTTAATACCCTGTCCTTTCTTTTCTTCTAGTGTCGCTACTCCATGATAGTGATTTTATGTTGGATCATATATTTTACTATCTCTGTTGTTTTATCTCTAATCCACAATATTCCATGTTGCTATCCTAAACTCTGGTGTTTTACGTATTGCTGTGTTCTGTGTTGGTGCTACTTCCGCCCATTATCATCCTGTAGGAGAACGAACAGCGTTCCAGAAAATGAAGAATTCTACACTCGTGTGGTGCCGGGGCCCGTAAGGGAAACAAAGAATAGTACCACTGTGATCTGAAATGCATGTCGTAAGAGACGATTCCTGTAGGCTATAGGAAGTTACCTAGTAAATAAAAAGCAGCGCAGAAATCGGATGGATGTGCTGGCATGCCTGTAGGCGCATAACTGGTACAACGTACAATTGCTCTTGGGCTCAGATCACATATAAATCACACAGAGTGGTTGACATGTGGTCGATATAGAGCGTTTGAAGCAGAAGAAGAAGAATACTATATACAACAAGTCGTCAATGTCTATTGAAGTCAAACAGAGAGTTTGTCAATGTCAGATACAATGTCTGTGAAGTCAAACAGAGAAGTTTGTCAATGCCAGATACAATGTCTATTGAAGTCAAACAGAGAGTTTGTCAATGTCAGATAAAACGTCTATTTAAGTGAAACGGAGAGTTTGTCAATACCAGATACAATGTCTATTGAAGTCAAACGGAGAGTTTGTCAATGCCAGATGGTGCCATTACTGACATATGGAACTGAGTCAGTCCTCTCCTGGGTGATCCGAGAAGCAACATGTGGCCACACTCAGTCGACCTGAAAACTAAGCTTTGGTGAAACCTGACAGACTTGGAGTTGACTGCCCAGTTTGTGGTCCACAATAAATTAAGCTCATGACCAGAGATCACCGAAGAAGAAGAAGATGATGAACTGAGTTATAAACAAATAATAAACAAAAAGAAAATTCTCTGGTGGATTTATTGTTCATTATTTTAGACCTGACACCAAAGGAGCATAGGCGACTAGATACTTCGTTTAATTCAACCCCCAAAAGGAGACCGCAGTTTCCTGGAAGTTTTCAGGAGGTGTCCTGTGTTTCCCAAATGTAAAAATTTACTTGTGGTTTACTCCATTAACTTTGTTAGGGGTTTCTGTTTGAAAAAAAAACAAGGGTTTAAAGGCACATCATTTTCGTTTTCTTTCGTTTTAATTGTTTCTTTTGATTTAGTTTCCTGATTTATATCTTCAGTTGATCGATCAGTAATTAATTGATTGATTAGCCAAACAGTTTCAGACTGTTTCCACCATCAACAAATAATTGTTGATCTACATTTGAGAAATTACTATCCCTTTCCTTGAAATCGACTCTCCTACAGAATTATAATTACAGTCTAAGAATAGCTACAACATATCTAAAAATAACTTCCATCTTTCTAAAAATAGCTAAACTTTTGTTTAGGGTGAATTAAAACGAAAGTACCTTAATTATTCCAGGATTATACTTTTTTGTATGGGTTATTAACCTTAACATTATTTTTTTTATATATCACATGATCGTTGCTATCTTACATGTTGGACTTGTTGGACAGGGTTCATAACTAGGCTTCCGCCGGCGTAGCATTGCAAACAAGTAAACACACAAGCCTACATATCACGGTAGTACAGAAACATAACAGATAATACATAAACAATATTAATAATAATAATAATTCCTCTCGTACCGTTAAACGTTACATAGGGCCTGCAAGTAATTTCTCCATACCGCTCTATCCTGGGCAACTCGCTCAATCTCCTCCATGGAACTGAGACCGATATTTCCTGCCTCTCTCAGCAAAGTTCGTTTCAGGGTCTCCTTAGGTCGACCTCTCTTTCTTGAACCCTTTGCATCCCACTTCAATGCCTGCTTTGATATTTGTTGATCATTTCTCCTCAAGGTGTGTCCAACATATCTCCATCTTCTCTTTCTTATAACAGTTGTCACTAGTGGTTGACCAGACATGTCTCTGATTTCATCACTTCTCCTGAATTCGTTCCATTTTATATTCATTATTTTCGCAGACATCTATTTTCAAATGCATTCAACTTGCTTTCTATATCTTTAGTCATTTTCCAACTCTCGCTGGCATATGATATACAATATTATAAACAATATTACTAAACAATATTAAACAACAAGAGATATAATTTAGTCATAATTTTTTGTAATGAAAATAACATTTGATGACAACAATATAGAATAACAGTGTCTTTTATATAAATAGAACAACAGTGTCTTTTATATAAATATAGAAAATGTGTCAAAACATAATGGCATATTTCAGTCTTTACACAAACATACATACATCATATACACACAGTCAAAGTAACACACACAAACACACACACGCTGATAGACAAAGAAACTAACATCCCACACTACAACACACACACACACATACTAGCAAATAGCACACACACACACAAAAGTAACATTTCATTCTATCACACATACTACACAATATTTCTCTCTCTTTATCTCTAACACAAAAACACGCGCACACAGACACACACACACTATTAATTTCATTTCAATCACTTATCATTTCTATACCCAAGTATACGTGAGGTAGAATGGTCGATTCCTTTCCTCACTTGTGAAATGTGGATGTGAGGGACATAACTCCACACATGTACTATAGTGATGCAAAAACTAATTTAACAGTTGTAACTTGCAAGCACAAATCTGAACTTTGTGTGACTTTGGGGTTATCGTCCATGATTAGTCAATGTGAGGATAGTAATTCTGCACACACACACACACACACCTATACACATATAATAGACAAGTTCAGGTGATTGCTGACTATTCCAATGACACAGATACAACAACACCACCGATTGATTGATTGATTGACTGATTAATTGATCGGATCATCATCAGTGCACTTCGGTGAGTAACCATGCATCGTTATCTGCCGCCAATGTTGTTTCTAGTTGCTAGTATCGTTGCTTGTTGCAAGTTTATTTGCATGTTTCTAATGTGGTTGCATGTTGCTAATGTGGTTGCTATGTTCATGTGGTTTCATGTTGCTAATGTCCTTGTTTTTTGCTCGTTTTGTTGCATGTTGCTAATGTCGTTGTTAGTTGCTCGTTTTGTTGCATGTTGCTAATGTCGTTGCATGCTGCAAGATTCGTTGCATGTTGCTAATGACGTTGCATGATGTTAATGTCGTTGTTTGTTGCAAGATTCATTGCATGTTGCTGCATGTTGCTAATGTCGTTGCTTGATGTTGCTAATATCGTTGCTTGATGTTGCTAATATCGTTGCTTGATGTTGCTAATGTCGTTGCATGTTGCTAATGTCGTTGCATGTTGCTAATATCGTTGCTTGATGTTGCTAATATCGTTGCTTGATGTTGCTAATGTCGTTGCATGTTGCTAATGTCGTTGCATGTTGCTAATGTCGTTGCTTGATGTTGCTAATATCGTTGCATGTTGCTAATATCGTTGCATGTTGCTAATATCGTTGCATGTTGCTAATATCGTTGCTTGTTGCTAATGTCGTTGCATGTTGCTAATGTCGTTGCTTGTTGCTAATGTCGTTGCATGTTGCTAATGTCGTTGCATGTTGCTAATATCGTTGCTTGTTGCTAATATCGTTGCTTGTTGCTAATATCGTTGCTTGTTGCTAATGTCGTTGCTTGTTGCTAATATCGTTGCATGTTGCTAATGTCGTTGCTTGATGTTGCTAATGTCGTTGCTTGATGTTGCTAATATCGTTGCTTGTTGCTAATATCGTTGCATGTTGCTAATATCGTTGCATGTTGCTAATGTCGTTGCTTGTTGCTAATGTCGTTGTTTGTTGCTAATGTCGTTGCTTGTTGCCAATGTCGTTGCTTGTTGCTAATGTCGTTGCATGTTGCTAATGTCGTTGTATATAATAATGCTGATGCCGCTGCCTGTTGCTGTAGCAGAAAGTTGTAACATTATTCTTTAAACAGAAGGTATGTCTCGCAGGTACAAGTTCTTATGGCACTAAATCAAAGAAAAAGAAAAAGGCAGCAGGGATAGATGGTATAACAACAGAAATGTTACTTGCGTGTAAGACAACAGCAATAACATGGCTGACCAGAATTTTAACATAGCCTGGGAGGCACAAGAGGCTCCAGATGACTGGCAGAGAGCTATTATAGTCTCAATATGGAAGAACAAAGGAGACAAAAGAGAGTGTAAAACATACAGGGTTTCTCTTTTTGAGCCATATAGGAAAAATGTTTGCAAAATATTGGAGCGAAGAGCAAGACATATATTAGAGCCCCAGTTAAGCAATAGCCAGTTTGGGTTTAGGAGGGTAAGAGCTGCATAGACGCAATATTTACACTAAGACAGATCTGCGAACAAACAATTGAATACAATCAAAGTAAACAGTTTATATTTATAGACCAAGAAAAGGTATTTGATAGAGTAAACAGGTGCAAACTATGGAAGATCCTTGAAGAATATGGCGTCCAGGGACAACTATTAGGTAATATCATGGCCTTATATCAAGATAGCCAGAGTACAGTAAGAACTACAGAAGGAATGACCGACTGGTTCTCCATTACATCAGGTGTTAGACAAGGTTGTGTCCTCTCCCCACTACTCTTTATTGCATATATGGATAAAATAACTCAAGAGTCAAATTCAGATAAGGATGAAATAAATGAACTGCAGTTTGCAGATGATCAGTGCCTGATACATCAAAATGAACAAGATCTACAACATCATATTGACACTTTGAACAAAAATTGTGTAAAACATGACATGAAAATCAACAACACTAAAACAGAAATAATGAATATGGGAAGAAAACATAATAATCTAGACATCCTTGTCAATGGCACTAAAATAACCAAGTGAAAGAATTCAAATACTTAGGAAGCATATTCACAGAAGACAGAAAACTGGATAGAGAGATAGAGGCTAGAGTGCAAAAAGCAAATGCTGTAACCTACCAGCTAGCCCCATTGTTAAGGCACCCAAAATTTCACAGGCAGCTAAGCAACAGATGATCAACAGCATTTTTATACCTACTTTGTGTTACCAGAGCCAAACATGGACATTGAGCAAAGCGCAGTCACAAAAATAACTACATGTGAAATGCGTTGTCTGCGAAAAGTTACCAACAACACAAGAAAAGACAGAATCACTAACATCAGCATGAGAAAGAAAGTTGGCACAAAACCTTGCTTGAATTACATAGAGAAACAAAGAATGAAGTGGTTTGGCCACTTAATAAGAATGCATCAAACTTCACAGTATACAGAGTCTTCTACAACAGAACATCGGGAAAGAAGGCAAGAGGGAGACCACGGAAAAGATGGTTAGATGGCGTAGCAGAATCCTGTGAAAGAGCAAAAATAACAATCACACAAGCCACCAGAACAGCGCAAGACAAAACAGAAAACCACGACACTGGGTAACAACCCGGTAGCAGTGTGACGACACTGGGCAACAACCCGGTAGTAGTGTGACGACACTGGGCAACAACCCGGTAGCAGTGTTACGACACTGTGCAACAACCCGGTAGCAGTGTTACGACACTGTGCAACAACCCGGTAGCAGTGTGACGACACTGGCAACAACCAGGTAGCAGTGTGACGACACTGTGCAACAACCCGGTAGCAGTGTGACGACACTGGCACAACTGCAGTGACGACACGGCAACAACCGGTAGTGTGACGACCTGGCAACAACCCGGTAGCAGTGTCGACTGGCAACAACCGTAGCAGTGTGACGACACTGGGCAACAACCGGTAGCAGTGTGACGACAACACTGGGCAACAACCCGGTAGCAGTGTGACGACACTGGGCAACAACCCGGTAGCAGTGTGACGACACTGGGCAACAACCCGGTAGCAGTGTGACGACACTGGGCAACAACCCTGGAGCAGTGTGACGACACTGGCAACAACCTCATGGTAGCAGTGTGACGACACTGTGCAACAACCTGGTAGCAGTGTGACGACACTGGGCAACAACCCGGTAGCAGTGTTACGATAAAAGAAGAAAGTAAAATAACTTAACATTATATATCACATGATCATTGCTATCTTGCAAGTCCAACTTGTTTGACAGGGTTCATAACTAGGCTGCCGCCGGCGTAGCATTGTAAACATGTACACAGGTCTATCTGTCACGTCAATATAGAAATACAACAGACAAGAAATAAACAAAAGTTATAGTATTTATTCATAATTGTCAGTAATGAAAATAACATTTGCTGAAAACAATATAAAAGAACAGTTTTTAAAAGAGTTTTTAAGCCGAAGGATTGACTTAATTGCAGCGGGTTTTATCCCATATGGCTCGCCACCTGCCGAGAGTATTGCACAAAGCACGAATTCCGTAGCTCCAGCTACAATCTAAAAGAACAGTGTCTGTTAATATATGAATGTGTCAACCATTATTTCAATCTTTACCACACATTCTTATATCATATACACAACTAAAGTGATATAACACTTACACACACACAACAGACAGAGACTGATAGACAAAGAATAAGCACACACTACAACACACACACATACTACAAATAGCACACACACTACAACACACACACACATATTAGCAAATAGCACACACTACACCACACACACATACTAGCAAATAGCACACACACTACAACACACACACACATACTAGCAATAGCACACACTACAACACACACACACATACTAGCAAATAGCACACACTACAACACACACACACATACTAGCAAATAGCACACACTACAACACACACACACACACATACTAGCACATAGCACACACTACAACACACACACACACATACTAGCACATAGCACACACTACAACACACACACACACATACTAGCAAATAGCACACACACAAAAGTAACATGTCATTCTATCACACATACTACACAATATTTCTCTCTCTTTATCTCTAACACACAAAACACCGCACACAGACACACACTATTAATTTCATTTCAATCACTTCTCATTTCTATACCCAGGTATACATGAGGTAGAATGGTCGATTCCTTTCCTCACTTGTGAAATGTGGATGTAAGGGAAATAACCCCACACATGTACTATAGTAATACAAAACTAATTTAACAGTTGTAACTTGCAAGCACAAATCTGAACTTTGTGTGACTTTGGGGTTATCGTCCATGATTAGTCAATGTGAGGATAGTAATTCTGCACACACATGCACACACACATACACACGCACACACGCACCCACATCCACATACACCCACACACACGTACCCACATCCACACATCCACACACACATTCACACACACATGCACACCTACATCCACACACACACACACACATAATAGACAAGTTCAGGCTACTGCTGACTATTCCAATGACACAGATAAAACAACACCACCGATTGATTGATAGATCAGACTTCGGTGAGTAACCATGCGTCGTCATCTGCAGCGAATGTTGTTCCTTGTTGCTAATGTCGTTGCTTGTTGCTAATGTCGTTGCTTGCTGCTGCTGAATGTTGTTCTTGTTGCTAATGTCGTTGCTTGTTGCTAATGTCGTTGCCGTGTTGTTGTCTAATCGTGCTTGTTGCTAATGTCGTGCTTGTTGCAATGTCGTTGCTTGTTGCTATGTCGTTGCTTTTGCAATGTCGTTGCTTGTTGCCAATGTCGTTGCTTGTTGCTAATGTCGTTGCTTGTTGCAAATGTCGTTGCTTGTTGCTAATGTCGTTGCTTGTTGCTAATGTCGTTGCTTGTTGCTATCGTTCTTGTTGCTAATGTCGTTGCTTGTTGCCAATGTCGTTGCTTGTTGCCAATGTCGTTGCTTGTTGCCAATGTCGTTGCTTGTTGCTAATGTCGTTGCTTTGTTGCAATGTCGTTGCTTGTTGCAATGTCGTTGCTTGTTGCTAATGTCGTTGCTTGTTGCTAATGTCGTTGCTTGTTGCTAATGTCGTTGCTTGTTGCCAATGTCGTTGCTTGTTGCAATCGCTTGATGCGTTGCATGTTGCTAATGTCGTTGTATATAATAATGCTGATGCCGCTGCCTGTTGCTGTAGCAGAAAGTTGTAACATTATTCTTTAAACAGAAGGTATGTACTCGCAGGTACAAGTTCTTGAGATGTTGTATATTGTTCCAACAATTGTTGACTGCTCCAGGACATGATTTGTGTCAGGTTATAATCTGTAGGTCCTGGATGTCAACATTTGTTGGTCAATTATTAATCAAGATTACATTTAATGGTCTGTATATTCTTATATGATAGTTTGTTCAATGATTGGTCAGTGAAGTCTTTGATGTGAGTTGACCATGTACATGGATCAGTAAAGTCTTTGATGACATTTGACCAAGTGATGGGTCAGTGAAGTCTTTGCTAACAGATGATGGAATGGTTGGTCAGTGAAGTCTTTGGTGAAAGTTGACCAGATGATGGGTCAGTTAAGTTTTTAATGAAAGTTGACCACAAATGATTAGTCACTGAAGATGTTGATGTAAGTTGACCAAGTAATGATAATGCTGCTGGCTAGTTGATATATTCATGACCTAGATCTGTCATGTTGGTTGTCTCATTTATCTTCTGGCACAGAATCTTGCTTCCTGTAACTTGTCTCTAAAGACTTCATTCTTTCAATAATTTCTTTCACCTGGGGATCCTCATAAAAATCAGAAGAAGGTGACCTCCTAGAGTGAGGATGATTGCGAGCGCACTCTTCATATTTCTGACGTCTACGTTCTTCAAATCTGGACATTGCTCTTTCCCAGGCCTCACTTGGAGTTGGAGCTTCCGGCATCTTGTATTTCTGATTGGCTAACACGCCGGTGTATATACCAATCACAAAGAAGAATAGTCGACCAAACATTTTGTTGTCCTTGAACAAGAAATGGCGGCGTTCAGAAAGTGGGCGTGATACTAATATCTGTTTCTCTATGTGTCTGTGTCACACTGAACAGATGTAGGAAAGAAAATATATATCAAAATGAGTTTATATGTCTAAAAGATACACAGCAATTATATACAACAATCAATACAGATTCGAGACAAAACATACCGCTTACTGAGGCTACTAGTACTGTGATCTTATTGCTACAAGTGCAGTGACGTGACTCAAAACATAAATTTGATAAAGGCTACTAGTACTGTGATCTAATTGCTGACAGAATACTGCATACATCTAGTCTTCTACTGCTAGTATGCCCATGATGAAGGCAAGGTGCACGTTGCAGTACTTCAGAGTTGGTTATCTTGTCTACCACCTGATGTTCATAATCTTGCAGAGACATCGAGGTGAAAGATGTTAAGTCTCCTCTCGTGTCTTGAGTAGGTTGTCCATGTTTCTGGCCTTATAGAAACTCCTTCTTCTTGTCTTCTGTGCGTTGTTCTTTACGACCAATTTTAATCATTCTTGTGATATGTTTGATCTTTGCCAGAAGTTATAGTCACGAACTGCACATGTTTAGCCCTAAAGCATACACGTTTGGACACATGTCGATTTCAGTAAATCCTTCTCACTCTACACATTGTTCAAGTTCCCACGTTACTAAATTCAAATAAAATTATCATCCATTCAAAATTTCAAATACATACTATATAAACATTACTCAATACAATTACTCAAATACAACATTACAAATACATTGTTCAAATAAAATTACGTCAATCAACATATCAATCAGTTCTCAAATTACATACTCAAATACACATTACTCAAATACAACATTACTCAAATACATTACTCAAAATAACAACCATAAACATTCCAAATACAACTTACTCATCAAATTACTCAATCACTTACTCAAATCACTTACACAATTAATTCTCAATAAACATTACTCAAATACACATTATCAAATACAACATTACTCAAATACAACATTACTCAAATACAACATTACTCAAATACAACATTACTCAAATACAACATTACTCAAATATAATTCTTATACATTTCAATCTTCCAAAAATTACTCAACTTTCATCATTAATATCTTACTCTACCATTTATATACATACAAATCAACATTCTTACTGTTACATATCTAATAATCATCAACTGTATTAATATATATATATATATACATTAGAAACTAACCTGTCGGTAAGTCACTGACTGAAAATTGGTATCAAAGTTGATCTCTCCGAAGATTCAAATAACAAAAACTTTGAGCATTAGTTTATAACACAATTTCTTTAGTTTGTCTATCTGTTTGTTTGTTGTTGTGTTCAATGTTTTATAATCTAACTAGTTTTAGAGAGACTGGTACTTATATAAGAGATTTGACGAACAGTCTGATGCAATTTGTTGAGCAGGTTGAATTATTCTTGTAGGGTACAATGTTATCTCAGCACCGGACAAGATATAAATAGCCACACTATTGATAGTATCGTTCCGGTGTCTAATGAAATACTTGCTGGTATTGCATTGACTGAAAACATTTACATCAAAACTTAGATTAAATTACGACTGTGTGTGTAAAATTACGACTGGAGCAAAGATTAGTAAAACTAAGACCTACAAGGCATGTCGTAAGAGGCGACTGAGGTAGGGTGCCTAAGGAAGCTACCTAGTAAATAAAAGCGTTGCAGAATCGGTTATGCTTTTTCGGAAGATCGTAATGCCTGTATTTTGTTTATTGTTGATCATATTCTTGCTTCCTTGCTTCCTCTGGGTTCTTACAGAAAACTCCTTGTTCTCATCTATCCTTGACTCACCAAGAGAGACCCAGCTACATACGGGTGGACAATTCAATAATAATAATCACTTGTCTGATAAATCAGTCAATCTAAAGTTAGCGAAGATTCAAATACATGGCTGATCATCCAAGGAAGATTCAAGTACATGGCTGTCATCCAGGAATATTCAGCACTGTAACCATCCAGGAAGATTCAAGACATGCTATCATCCAGGAAGATTCACGTACATGCTGATCATCCAGGAAGATTCAAGACATGCTGACCATCCAGGAAGATTCAATACATGTCTGATCATCCAGGAAGATTCAAGTACATGGCTGCATCCTTCTTCTTCTTCTTCTTCTGCGTTCTCACTAGATTGGGATTTCGGATTCTCAATAAAGGCAGCGTCTGCCTCAGATTATCAGCCACGCCATACAGTTTATCTTGGACGCTGGTGTAAGTGGACCACCTCTTTCTTCTCAAGTCTGCATACTGGGGCAGTTCTGTAGGATATAATTCTTATGATTTCTGCTTCCCGTTTGGCTGACTCTTCCGCGTAAGTTTTGGTCACCATTGTGATGGTAGATCGACATTCTTACTGTGTGGCTAAATCTCCGAGGCAGATTGGTGATCGTAGAATCCGTTATCCCATTCCTCATTGTGAGGGGTCGTTGCACAATGTTATGTGCCTTACGGTCTGGTGCATCCGTTTTCTGCAGGCATTTATTTGGGTTAGCATTCTAGCGGAACATGCATCCGATTTCAGCCAAACCTCCTTAGTTGCCTCTTACGATATGCGTGGCAGGTAACAGTGGCTCTATTCTTTACACCCCAAATTTGGCCCTGGTAACCACTCGGGCGGCTGACCATCAGGAAGATTCACGTACATGGCTGACCATCCAGGGAAGATTCAAGTACATGGATGCCATTCCAGGGAAGTTTCAAGTACATGGCTGATCATCCGGAAAGATTCAATATGGCTCATCATCCAGGAAGATTCAAGTACATGGCTCATCATCCAGGAAGATTCAATACATGGCTGATCATCCAGGACGATTCAAATACAAAATCAGTCAAAACAATAACAATTTATATAAATATATATATTGGCATTTTTCATCTTTACAGACTGTCATTTTTTTAAGTAAACCAAAAACGGCAGAGTGGTTACGGGCCTAAATTTAGGTGTAAAGAATATAATCACTGTACCTGCTACGCATGTCGTAAGAGGCGACCAAGAGATTTGGCTGAAATCGGATGCAGTGTCCTAAACATGTAGAAGTCTATGCGTTTAGGGGCCACCAAACCAATGTGCAACATACACGTTCTTGGCAAAGATCAAACATATCACAAAGAGTGTTTAAAATTGGTCGTAAAGAACGAACACAAAGAAGAAGAAGAAGAAGAAGTAAACGAAAGAATAATAAACGAAATCCAACATAAATGCAACATAAATGCAACATAAATGCAACATAAATGCAATAAAGCAAATCAAATCAGAGGAGAAATTGCAACAATTTAAAAATGCAAATATGTCACCATGAGCACTAAAAGAGCAATGTACAACACATTCGTTCTCCAACATTATGTAAAGTGTCAAACCTGGACACTGACATCAAGATAGAAGAAAACTAGTCACGGCAGAGATGTCTACACAGAATGCTTGGGGTAGCAAGAAGAGACTGGTTGAGAAATGAAGATATCAGGAAAAAAGTGGGTACAACATCAGTACTAGACTTCATCAAGAAACAACAAATTAAATGGTTCGACAACATAAGCAAATTACCAACAGACAGTGCACCTCAAAGAGCAATGTTAGTCCGATACATTAGATACAAGCGAAAGACGCAAAAGGTGGACCTCAGAGATAACAGAGGCGACGAAAGATACTGTTCATGAAGCACACACAAAAGCCTGTTCTAGAGATCTCTTCTTATCCTGACGCTGTGAGACAAAACATGATTAGAATAAAGAAGAAGAAAGACAGCCCTTCTTGTGTAACTCTTGCATTCAAAGACATTTACTAATCTTTTAAAACTGTTTTAATCAATAATCTATGCCTCACAGCAATGCGCTGCTATATGAGAAAATATATGCTCTTACAAATCTTGAGTGTTGTAATAATTTAATCTTCTTCTAACGCTCCAATCGATCACTTAGTAACCTAGTAACCACTCTTTGTGATTTGTATATGATCCAAGCCTAAGAGCGATTGTACATTGTGTCTGTTATGCGCCTACAAGTAGGCCAGCATATCCGATTTTTACGATTTTTTAAAATTTACTAGGTTGCTTCCTAGGCCCCCACCCCAGTCACTCTTACGACATGCCTTGTATGTCTTAGTGTTACTAATCATTGCTCCCCTTGCTAGCCCTGACATCACACAGTCGTAATTTAATCTAAGTTTTGATACAAATATTTTCAGTCAATGCAATACCAGCAAGTATTTCATTAGACACCGGAACGATACTATCAATAGTGTGGCTATTTATATCTTGTCCGGTGCACAGATAACATTGTACCCTACAAGAATAATTCAACCTGCTCAACAAATTGCATCAGACTGTTCGTCAAATCTCTTATATAAATACCAGTCTCTCTAAAACTAGTTAGATTATAACACATTGAACACAACAACAAAGAAACAGACAGACAAACTAAAGAAATTGTGTTATAAACTAATGCTCAAAGTTTTTGTTATTTGAATCTTAGGGAGAGTCAACTTTTGATACCAATTCTTCAGTCAGTGACTTACTCGACAGGTCAGTTTCTAATATCACATATATTAATTAGATTGTGTTGGCTTGTTTAAGGGAGAACATTGCAGGACATTTTACATTTGTTGTTATCAGGTTACAGAAAGGATGTTAGTGCGCTTATGCGCTCAATGACACATATGCGCTCAATTTATACGGCATTTAGTTTTTGCTGTCTAGCTTGAGCAGCTGATATGGAGAATGTGCCTCGTCCATTTTGCACAAAACACATTTCTATCCTACTTGTTTCATCCAAATGAAAGACAAAGTCTATACGTTTGGAATCAAGCAGGGTGTGCATGCGATATCAGAAGATGGAATGGAATGCGTTCAATGTATTGCAGCAGATGATGTGTCATCTTCAAGCAGTTAGTGCTGATTCCGAATACATTGATCTGGAAAGGAGGGCGATGACAATTGAGCTTGAAGGGGATGGGGCAGGGTGGGCGGTTCGGTTTCTGTGAGACTTCCTGTTCAATGAAGATACTAAATTTAAAATAGAATCAATCCAATAATGTATGGATATTCTACACGTTATACATACACTAATCTTGTGTAGATTGACGGTTTAATAGGGTCCTACACGCTGATTCTAGGATTGTGGAGCGGTTTAATAAGCGAGTCACTACATACAGAACTGAATTCTTGAGTGGTAGATTGTGTAGCAGGTTTAATAAGCGAGTCACTACATACAGAACTGAATTCTTGAGTGGTAGATTGTGTAGCAGGTTTAATAAGCGAGACACTACAACCATTAGTATGCATACCTTTCCACATTTGCCTGGGGAGACTGAGCTTCAATGGATCTGTTGGATCTGTTGGAAGGGGGAGGGGAGTACTAGGACGTCATTTCAAAAACCAATAATTAATTTTTAGAACTTACCATTTACCTGTAACATATTCTAGATGGATCCATTTACCTGTAACATATTCTAGATGGATCCATTTATGTACATTCTAGATGGATCCATTTACTGTAACATATTCTAGATGGATCCATTTACCTGTAACATATTCTAGATGGATCCATTTACCCGAACATATTCTAGATGGATCCATTTACTGTAACAATCTGTAACTATTACAATTTAATATTAACATTTGTCCTCTAGTATGATTCTCAATGTTATCTTTAACTCTTTAGTCACCCAAAGTAACATTATTTTCTGGTTACAATTAAACTGTTTGTGTAATTTCTTGTTTCTCTCTCTCTCTCTCTCTCTCTCTCTCTCTCGATCACCGCCCATACCGATGTACCAGATCTCCCATAAATTCTATTCATGTGGAAATCTGATTCATGCAGCCTTAGCGTTGGCGTGTTTTACATCACATCTTCAGCACTATTTGGAGCTCTGGTGCTTATCCTTCGCCGATGTGTCCGGTTTCAGCCAGCGTTTACTCAGTTCGCTCTCCGTTCTGTAGCCATCTAGTGTTTTTTACAGTGTGAGGTTGCTAGCCCTACATCCAACCTCCTTAATCGCCTTTTACGACATGCATGGAAGGAAACAATGGTTCTGTTCTTTACATCCCAATTTGGACCCCGGTAACTACTCGGGCGAATTTCTTGTTTATCATTCTTCTATTAGCTATTAGATCGACTAGTATCAGTAGCATCAATGAAATGTATGTTTAACTGTTGTCATTATTCTGTCAGTCATTAGATCACAGTATCAGTAGCCTCAATGAAATGTATGTTTAACTGTTGTCATTATTCTGTCAGTCATTAGATCACAGTATCAGTAGCCTCAATGAAATGTATGTTTAACTGTTGTCATTATTCTGTCAGTCATTAGATCACAGTATCAGTAGCCTCAATGAAATGTATGTTTAACTGTTGTCATTATTCTGTCAGTCATTAGATCACAGTATCAGTAGCCTCAATGTATGTTTAACCTTTGAATATGTAATGATGTAAATAGTCTTGATGTATCTCTTTAGATATATAAAACTCATTTTGATATTTTTTCTTCCCTACATCTGTTCAGGTGTGGACACACAGAGAAACAGATATTAGTATCACGCCCACTTTCTGAACTCCGCCATTTCTTGTTCAAGGACAACAAAATGTTTGGTCGACTATTCTTCTTTGTGATTGGTATATACACCGGCGTGTTAGCCAATCAGAGATACAAGATGCCGGAAGCTCCAACTCCAAGTGAGGCCTGGGAAAGAGCAATGTCCAGATTTGAAGAACGTAGACGGAAGAAATATGAAGAGTGCGCTCGCAATCATCCTCACTCTAGGAGGTCACCTTCTTCTGATTTTTATGAGGATCCCCAGGTGAAAGAAATTATTGAAAGAATGAAGTCCTTAGAGAAAAGTTACAGGAAGCAAGATTCTGTGCCAGAAGATAAATGAGACAACCAACATGACAGATCTAGGTCATGAATATATCAACTAGCCAGCAGCATTATCATTACTTGGTCAACTTACATCAACATCTTCAGTGACTGATCATTTGTGGTCAACTTTCATTAAAAACTTAACTGACCCATCATCTGGTCAACTTTCACCAAAGACTTCACTGACCAACCATTCAATTATCTGTTAGCAAAGACTTCACTGACCCATCACTTGGTCAAATGTCTTCAAAGACTTTACTGATCCATGTACATGGTCAACTCACATCAAAGACTTCACTGACCAATCATTGAACAAACTATCATATAAGAATATACAGACCATTAAATGTAATCTTGATTAATAATTGACCAACAAATGTTGACATCCAGGACCTACAGATTATAACCTGACACAAATCATGTCCTGGAGCAGTCAACAATTGTTGGAACAATATACAACATCTCAAGAACTTGTACCTGCGAGTACATACCTTCTGTTTAAAGAATAATGTTACAACTTTCTGCTACAGCAACAGGCAGCGGCATCAGCATTATTATATACAACGACATTAGCAACATAGCATGACAGACATTAGCAACATGCAACGATATACACAGCAACGATATGTAGCAACTATTGCAAACAACGACATTAGCAACAAGCAACGACATTAGCAACATGCAACGACATTAGCAACAGCAACGAATTGACGACGATTAGCAACAAGCAACGATATTAGCAACATGCAACGAATTAGCAACATGCAACGAATTAGCAACTAAGCAACGACATTGCAACATGCAACGACATGCAACAGCAACGATTTAGCAACATGCAACGATATTAGCAACATGCAACGATATTAGCAACATCAAGCAACGATATTAGCAACATCAAGCAACGACATTAGCAACAAGCAACGACATTAGCAACATGCAACAACTTAGCAACATAAGCAACGACATTAGCAACATGCACGCAGACATGCAACGATATTGCAACATAGCAACGATATTAGCAACATCAGCAACGACATTAGCAACTGAGCAACTATAATGACAACGACATTACACATGCAAGCATAAACAGCAACAACTTAGATGCAGACATTAGCAACATGCAAACCACTAAACATGAAATGACAAGGCAACAGACATTAGCAACATGAAACCACATGAATATGCAACATGCAACTGCAATCACTACATAGAAACATGCAAATAAACTTGCAACAAGCAACGATACTAGCAACTAGGAACAACATTGGCGGCAGATAACGATGCATGGTTACTCACCGAAGTGCACTGATGATGATCCGATCAATCAATCAATCAATCGGTGGTGTTGTTGTATCTGTGTCATTGGAATAGTCAGCAATCACCTGAACTTGTCTATTATATGTGTATAGGTGTGTGTGTGTGTGTGTGCAGAATTACTATCCTCACATTGACTAATCATGGACGATAACCCCAAAGTCACACAAAGTTCAGATTTGTGCTTGCAAGTTACAACTGTTAAATTAGTTTTTGCATCACTATAGTACATGTGTGGAGTTATGTCCCTCACACCCACATTTCACAAGTGAGGAAAGGAATCGACCATTCTACCTCACGTATATTTAGGTATAGAAATGATAAGTGATTGAAATGAAATTAATAGTGTGTGTGTGTCTGTGTGCGCGTGTTTTTGTGTTAGAGATAAAGAGAGAGAAATATTGTGTAGTATGTGTGATAGAATGAAATGTTACTTTTGTGTGTGTGTGCTATTTGCTAGTATGTGTATGTGTGTGTTGTAGTGTGGCGAGTATGTGTGTTGTGGATTTATCTTTGTCTATCAGCGTGTGTGTGTTTGTGTGTGTTACTTTGACTGTGTGTATATGATGTATGTATGTGTGTGTAAAGACTGAAATATGCCATTATGTTTTGACACATTTTCTATATTTATATAAAAGACACTGTTATTCTATTTATATAAAAGACACTGTTATTCTATTTATATACGAGGGCGCATTGAAAAGTAATGCCTCCAAGTCCATAACTTTGTTAATATACATAATTTACAAATGAAACATACATTTTCAGAAAGCTTGAGATGTCCACTACACAATAGAGTCATTATTTTCGACATAGTCACCTCCACGTTCCACACACACACGTCAACGTCGAACTAGATGTTGCATCCCGTCGAAGAAAAAATCTGATGATTTTTCACGAAGCCAGGTACGCACATCTGCTGCCACATCCTCGTCAGAAGCATATCTGTTTCCCTGAGATGTTCCTTGAGCTTTGGGAACAGGAAAAAGTCACAAGGTGCCAAATTGGGGCTATATTGGTGGGTACGCTAAAATGTCGTCAAAATTGAGACGCTCTAATGCTGCCGCTGTTTGTCTACTGGTGTGTGGACGAGCATTGTCATGTTGAAGGACTGCGTGTTTTCCAGAACGAACACGTAGCAGTCTTGCCCGTAGTTTCTTCATCGTTTCCACATACCGATCAGAATTGACAATATTGCCGCGTTCCAAAAATTCTGTGTGGATTACGCCCTGGCAGTCCCAAAATGGTCATCAAACTTTTTCGCTGACGCGATAGTTTTGAATTTTTGGGGTGGGTGAGTTTTGTGCCTGTATTCCATAGACTGGCGCTTGTTTTCAGGGTCGTAATGATGCACCCATGACTCATCGCCAGTGACAATTCGGCAGATAAAGTCATCGCCTTCTCGTTCATATCGCATCAGGTGTTCCTGACACGTCTGATGTCGGCGATGTTTCATTTCCGGTGTCAGCATGCGAGGCACCCATCTTGCACAAACTTTCCTATACCCTAGCAATACATGAATAATGTGATGTACTCGTTCAGTCGAAATTTCAAGTATTGTAGCGACATCTTTTGCTTGATGCGGCGATTGACATGAATCAGTTCGTCCACGCGAGCTTGGTGTTGTTCATCCACTGCTGTAATTGGTCGTCCGCTGCGAGCCTGATCATCCAAGGTCATCGTTGCTGGATTGTCGCCTTTAACAGTCCTTGCCCACCTCCTAACAGTACTCACATCCACACAGGCGTCACCATATACCGCTCTCATTCTCCGATGCATGTCGATGGGAACACAACCTTCGGCCGTCAAGAATTCAATCACAGCTATTTGCTTCAACCGAATTTCCTTGTATGACGCCATCTTGGATAATGTTGTGCGCATGCGCAACATTCCAGACACTTGACACTTACTGTCCTGAAAACACACTTACATATACTTTATTCTGATATCGGTGTCAATTGCCTCCGAACACTATTAACAAAGTTATGGACTTGGAGGCATTACTTTTCAATGCACCCTCGTAAAAGACACTGTTATTCTATTTATATAAAAGACACTGTTATTCTATATTGTTGTCATCAAATGTTATTTTCATTACAGAAAATTATGACTAAATTATATCTCTTATTGTTTAATATTGTTTAGTAATATTGTTTATAATATTGTTTAGTAATATTGTTTATCTGGTGTCTGCGCAGAATAGAGGGAATAAGATGGTATGATAGGGTCACAAATGAGGAACTTATGGAGAGAACAAGACAGATTCCAGTGAACGAACAGGTTAAAAAGACGCTGGCGCTGGATAGGACACACTTTGCGAAAACCGGAGGGAATATAACAAGAAGGGTCCTTGCCTGGAACCCGCAGGACAGCGAAAGAAGGGAGGCCGAGAAATACATGGAGACGAGATTTGGAGGCGGAGATCAACAATATAAAGAAGAGCTGGAGGGAGCTGCAGGAGATAGCTAGAGATAGGAAGACTTGGCATGAGTTGGTTGAGGGCCTATGCCCCAACCCGGGTAAAAAGGCAAAGAGAGAGAGAGAGAATATTGTTTATGTATTGTCTGTTATGTTTCTGTACTACCGTGATATGTAGGTTTGTTAGTTTACATGTTTGCAATGCTACGCCGGCGGAAGCCTAGTTATGAACCTTGTCCAACAAGTCCAACATGTAAGATAGCAACGATCATGTGATATATAAAAAAAATAATGTTAAGGTTAATAACACATACAAAAAAGGAAAAAAGGATAATCCTGGAATAATTAAGGTACTTTCGTTTTAATTCACCCTAAACAAAAGTTTAGCTATTTTTAGAAAGATGGACGTTATTTTTAGATATGTTGTAGCTATTCTTAGACTGTAATTATAATTCTGTAGGAGAGTCGATTTTAAATACAGGGGTAGTAATTTCTCAAATGTAGATCAACAATTATTTGTTGATGGTGGAAACAGTCTGAAACTGTTTGGCTAATCTTTGACTAATTGATTACTGATAATCAACTGAAGAAATAAATCAGGAAACTAAATCAAAAGAAAACGATTAAAACGAAAGAAAACGAAAATGATGTGCCTTTCAACCCTTGCTTTCTTTCAAACAGAAACCCCTAACAAAGTTAATGGAGTAAACCACATGTAAATTTTTGCATTTGGGAATCACAGGACACCTCCTTGGAAACTCCCAGGAAACCGTGATCTCCTTTTTTGGGGGTTGAATTAAAACGAAAATATCTAGTCGCCTATGCTCCTTTGGTATCAGGTCTAAAATAATGAACAATAAATCCACCAGAGAATTTTTTTTTTTCTTTTTTTTTTTTTTTTATAACTCAGTTCTTCATCTTCTTCTTCTTCAGCGATCTCTGGTCATGCGCTTAATTTATTGTGGACCACAAACTGGGCAGTCAACTCCAAGTCTGTCAGGTTTCACCA
Source organism: Arion vulgaris (assembly GCA_020796225.1). Lineage (NCBI taxonomy): Eukaryota > Metazoa > Mollusca > Gastropoda > Stylommatophora > Arionidae > Arion > Arion vulgaris. The sequence goes on from CM036755.1 coordinate 4,023,229, forward strand.
AAGCTTAGTTTTCAGGTCGACTGAGTGTGGCCACATGTTGCTTCTCGGATCACCCAGGAGAGGACTGACTCAGTTCCATATGTCAGTAATGGCTCCATCTGGCATTGACAAACTCTCTGTTTAACTTCAATAGACATTGTATCTGACATTGACAAACTCTCTGTGTGACTTCAATAGATATTGTATCTGACATTGACAAACTCTCTGTTTGACTTCAATAGATATTGTATCTGACATTGACAAACTCTCTGTTTGACTTCAATAGATATTGTATCTGACATTGACAAACTCTCTGTTTGACTTCAATAGATATTGTATCTGACATTGACAAACTCTCTGTTTGACTTCAATAGATATTGACGATTTGTTGTATATAGTATTCTTCTTCTGCTTCAAACGCTCTATATCGACCACATATCAATCACTCTGTGTGATTTGTATATTATCTGAGCCCAAGAGCAATTGCACGTTGTACCAGTTATGCGCCTACAGGCATGCCAGCACATCCATCCGATTTCTGCGCTGCTTTTTATTTACTAGGGTAACTTCCCTATAGCCTACAGGAATCGTCTCTTACGACATGCATTTCAGATCACAGTGGTACTATTCTTTGTTTCCCTTACGGGCCCCGGCACCACACGAGTGTAGAATTCTTCATTTTCTGGAACGCTGTACGTTCTCCTACAGGATGATCATGGGCGAAGTAGCACTCAACACAGAACACAGCAATACGTAAAACACCAGAGTTTAGGATAGCAACATGGAATATTTGTGATTAGAGATAAAACAACAGAGATAGTAGAATATATGATCCAACATAAAATCACAATCATGGGAGAGTATTAAGAAAATACATAAAGATTTCGTATTTACATGGCGAGAAACACAACCAGGCGAAAACAACAAACATGGAGTCGGGTTCATTATTGCCCCTACTGCAGCAAAAATTTATATTAGAAATAGAGTATACATCAGAACGAATCATCCGTATCAGAACAGCACAAGGTAAGAGGAAAGTAACTTACATACAGATTTACGCACCATGCAATGACTCATATAGTGAAGAGGAAAGAATCATACATTTTTCTGACGAATTAGTGAAAAAAATTAGTGAAAGTTCTAACAACACTGACAGCATATATATTATGAGGAAAATTTAACGGAAGAGTCGGTGAAGCGAAGAACACCATGGGAGACACATCTAGACCATTCAGCGACAAAAACTGAAATGAACAGCAAGGGAACACTCTGCTTTAATATTGTTGATTGAACATGATCTTTTGGCTACATCAATACATTTACCAACATGAGGAGCCAGATATTGAACTCTGGTATAAATGGAATAATATTAACAAGCATCACAGATCGACTTTATACTAGCAAAAAAGAGTGAAAGATGGAGAATACAAAACCTCTTGACTCATCTCCAATGTTAATTATAGACTCTGATCATATGTCCAGTGGTTCATTTCTACAAAACCAAGAGAAACAAGATACTAGTTCATACTTCAACAATTGAAATAATAGATATTGAAAAGCTACAAATAATGATAATAAGGATCAGATTTTAAAGAGTTACATCAGTTTTTAACACCCAGAGGGAGTAAGCAACATAAATAAAGAAATGGCGTACTTCAAAACAATTATCATGGATATAGGTTTTTGAAGAAAATTGTTGACTTAAAAATGTTGAATAACAATCTGACAACACACAGTATGTGCAAACGTATCATAGAAGAGTCTATACCCCAAGAAAACACAAAATGTTTTCACAGGTGGCAAAAGTCAATTAGATGAAGACTACATCCAAATACGATCTGCAAAAAATAGTAAGAAGTAAAGTCATCTAAATCAGAATTTGGGCAAAATATGGAGAACATTTTGAAGCTGGAACTATGCAAATAAGGCACCAAGAAAATGTACACCAGAAGCAAAGGAATTGAGGCTAGAGAAAGAACAACAATCAGTACACATTGTAAATAAAAAGTCTAGAAAACTTTACAAAGAAATATGAAAGACAGATAAAGAACATTTTGGATACGTTAAACAAGCGAAACACAATAAGAACATTTCTAAATGAAACATGAATACACAAGAACATTTCAGAACACAAGGGAAATGGACTACTAATCAGAAGCAAAGAAGGACTAGATGGCAGACACAACAGAATGTTACTATAGTGAAAAGAAAGCAATACAACATGGCTGATCAGATTTAAACATACTAGGAGGCAAAAGGCTCTCAGATGATGGCAGTTAGAGATAAGTCCCAATATGGAAGAACAAAGGAGACAAAAGAGAGTTGAACATACAGGTTTCTCTGAAGCTATAAAGGAAACAATGTTTGCATTCATGCAAGCATATATTAGAGCCCAGTTACATACAGTTTCAAGGTTTAGAGGTAAGAGTGAAAGACGCATATTTACATTAAGACAGAATCCCATCGAACAAACAATTGAATACAAGTCAAAGCTAAACACTTGACCATTTATGAACACAAGAAAAGGCAGAAGAGTAAACAGGTGCAAACATGAAGATCCTTCAAGATATGGAGTCCAGGGATAACTTATTAGGTAATATCAATGAGCTTTATATCAAGATGGAGAGTACAGCTAAGACCAAACAAATGGATGACCGACTGTCTCCATTACATCAAAGTGATTAGACAAGGTTGTGTCACTCACCACTTACTATTATTGAAAGTAAATAAAAGAAAAGGAAATGAACCTCATACCTGTGAGTGATATAGGTCAATACAGTGTTAGCCTGTATTTCTTAGTTATGACCGTCGGCGCACGATGGGTGATGTGGTCAGCATCAACGCCGGCCGCCTTTCTTCCAGAGATTCTGTACCCAGTTGAGGCTGTCAACCTGAAAGCCGTCGTGTCGAAAAATTTCCACGCGCATTGCGGAGCTGAACCCAGACCACCAGCCTTGCGAAGCGAGTTCACTAACAACTGAGCTAAGCGGCTCTCTCTTTATTGCATATAGGGTAAAATAACTCCCAAAAGCAAATTCAGATAATGATGAAAGAATATTACGAACTGTTTGCGATGATCAAGGTCTGATACATTTGAAATGAACGAAGATCTCAACAATATTGAACATTTGAACCAAAATTGTAAAATGACATGAAAATCAACAACACTAAAACAGAAATAATGAATATGGAAGAAAACTATTAATTAGACATCCATGCAATATGGCTAAAATAAAACCTAGTGAAAGAATCAAATACTAGGAAGCATATTCAACAGAAGACGGAAAACTGGATAAGAGATAGAGGCTAGAGATATAAAAGCAAAATGCTGCAACCTACCAGCTAGCCCCATTGTTAAGGTAAGCTGCAAAAATTTCACAGCTAGCTAACAAAAAGATGATCAATCAGCATTTTTTATACCTACTTTGTGTTACAGAGCCAAACATGGACATTGAGAAAGGCAGTCACAAAAATAACTATATGTGAAATAGGGTTGTCATCGAAAAGTTACAACAACTACAGAAAAGACAGAATCACCAACATCAGTTATAAGAAAGAAGTTGGCACAAACCTTGCTTGAATTACAAGAGAAAATAAAGAATGAAGTGGTTTGAGCCACTGATACAAGAATGAATCAAACTCCATCAGTATACAGAGTCTCTACAACAGAACATCGGGAAAGAAGGCAAGAGGGAGAAACAAAAAAGATGGTTAGATGGCAATACTGGAATCCTGTGAAAGAGCAAAAATAACAATCAACAAGCCACCAGAACAGCCCAAAGACAAAAACAGAAAACCACGACACAGGCAACAACCGGTAGCTGTGTGACCGCCACTGGCAACCGTGTAGCGTGTGACGACACCAGGAGCAACAACCCGGAAGCAGTCAGTTACGACACTGTGCAACAACCTGATAGCAGTGTAGACGACACTGGGCAACAACCAGGTAGCAGTGTGACGACACTGGGCAACAACCCGGTAGCAGTGTGACGACACTGTGCAACAACCTGGTAGCAGTGTGACGACACTGGGCAACAACCCGGAGCAGTGTGACGACACTGGGCAACAACCAGTAGCAGTGTGACGACACTGGGCAACAACCCGGTAGCAGTGTGACGACACTGGCAACAACCAGGTAGCAGTGTGACGATAAAAGAGAAAGTGTAAAATAACTAACATTACATATCACATGATCATTGCTACTTGCGAAGTCCAACGTTTAGACAGGGTTCATAACTCAGGCTGCGCCGGCATAGCATGTAAACATGTACACAGGTTATCGACACGTCAATATAGAAATACAACGACAAGAAATAAACAAAGTGATAGTATTTATTCATAATGGTGCAGTAATGAAAATTACATTTGCTGAAAAACAATATAAAAGACCAGTTTTTTAAAAAGATTTGTACTTGAAGGTCGACTTAATTGCAGGGTTTATCATAGACTCGGCCCTCTCCGCAGAAATGTCACGTCATCTGCCGAGAGTATTGCACAAAGCACGAACTCCGTAGCTCCAGCTGACAATCTTGGAAAACTGCACTTCGTAACAGAACGGGGCGATCAGGATTCGAACTCTACGACCTTCGACTCACAGGAGCAAAGTTTAACCACTTAGCCACAGAGACCTGTATAAAAGAACAGTGTCTGTTATATATATATTGCAATGTGTCAACACATTATTTCAATCTTTACACACACATTCTTATATCATATACACACATTCTAAAGTGATATACACACTTTCACACACACACACACACAGACAGAGACTGATAGACAAAGAAACTAACAGCACACACTACAACACACACACATACTAGCAAATAGCACACACACTACAACACACACACACACATACTAGCAAATAGCACACACTACACCACACACACATACTAGCAATAGCACACACTAACTACAAAAACAACTACACACACACACACATACTAGCAATAGCACACACTACAACACACACACACACACATACTAGCAAATAGCACACACACAACACACACACACATACTATCACATACACACACTACAACACACACACACACATACTAGCAAATAGCACACAACAAAGTAACATTCATTCTATCACACATACTACACAATATTTCTCTCTTTATCTCTAACACACACACACACAACACACACTATTAATTTCATTCAATCACTTCTCATTTCTATACCCAGGTATACATGAGGTAGAATGGTCGATTCCTTTCCTCACTTGTGAAATGTGGATGAGGACATAACCCACACATGTACTATAGTAATACAAAACTAATTTAACAGTTGTAACTTGCAAGCACAAATCTGAACTTTGTGTGACTTTGGGTTATCGTCCTGATTAGTCAATGTGAGGATAGTAATTCTGCACACACATGCACACACACATACACACGCACACACGCACCCACATCCACATACACTACGACCCACACACACGTACCCACATCCACACATCCACACACACATTCACACACACATGCACACCTACATCCACACACACACACACACACACACATAATAGACAAGTTCAGGCTACTGCTGACTATTCCAATGACACAGATAAAACAACACCACCGATTGATTGATAGATCAGACTTAGGTGAGTAACCATGCGTCGTCATCTGCCGCGAATGTTGTTCCTTGTTGCTAATGTCGTTGCTTGTTGCTAATGTCGTTGCTTGTTGCAATGTCGTTGTTGTTGCTAATGTCGTTGCTTGTTGCTAATGTCGTTGCTTGTTGCTAATGTCGTTGCTTGTTGCCAATGTCGTTGCTTGTTGCTAATGTCGTCTTGTTGCAATGTCGTTGCTTGTTGCTAAGTCGTCTGTTGCTAATGTCGTTGCTTGTTTAATGTCGTTGCTTATTGCCAATGTCGTTGCTTGTTGCTAATGTCGTTACTTGTTGCTAATGTCGTTGCTTGTTGCCAATGTCGTTGCTTGTTGCATGTCGTTCTTGTGCCAATGTCGTTGCTTGTTGCTAATGTCGTGCTTGTGCCAATGTCGTTGCTTGTTGCTATGTCGTTGCTTGTTGCTAATGTCGTTGCTTGTTCAATGTCGTTACTTGTTCTAATGTCGTGCTTTGCCAATGTCGTTGCTTGTTGCTAGTCGTGCATGTTGCTAATGTCGTTGCATGTTGCTAATGTCGTTGTATATAATAATGCTGATGCCGCTGCCTGTTGCTGTAGCAGAAAGTTGTAACATTATTCTTTAAACAGAAGGTATGTACTCGCAGGTACAAGTTCTTGAGATGTTGTATATTGTTCCAACAATTGTTGACTGCTCCAGGACATGATTTGTGTCAGGTTATAATCTGTAGGTCCTGGATGTCAACATTTGTTGGTCAATTATTAATCAAGATTACATTTAATGGTCTGTATATTCTTATATAATAGTTTGTTCAATGATTGGTCAGTGAAGTCTTTGATGTGAGTTGACCATGTACATGATCAGTAAAGTCTTTGATGACATTTGACCAAGTGATGGGTCAGTGAAGTCTTTGCTAACAGATATGGAATGGTTGGTCAGTGAAGTCTTTGGTGAAAGTTGACCAGATGATGGGTCAGTTAAGTTTTTAATGAAGGTTGACCACAAATGATTAGTCACTGAAGATGTTGATGTAAGTTGACCAAGTAATGATAATGCTGCATCAGTTGATATATTCATGACCTAGATCTGCATGTTGGTTGTCTCATTTATCTTCTGGCACAGAATCTTGCTTCCTGTAACTTTTCTCTAAAGACTTCATTCTTTCAATAATTTCTTTCACCTGGGATCCTCATAAAATCAGAGAAGGTGACCTCCTAGAGTGAGGATGATTGCGAGGCACTCTTCATATTTCTACGTCTACGTTCTTCAAATCTGACATTGCTCTTTCCAGGCCTCACTTGGAGTTGGAGCTTCCGGCATCTTGTATTTCTGATTGGCTAACACGCCGGTGTATATACCAATCACAAAGAAGAATAGTCGACCAAACATTTTGTTGTCCTTGAACAAGAAATGGCGGAGTTCAGAAAGTGGGCGTGATACTAATATCTGTTTCTCTATGTGTCTGTCTGTGTGTCCACACCTGAACAGATGTAGGGAAGAGAAAATATATATCAAAATGAGTTTTATATGTCTAAACAGATCACACACGAATTATATACAACAATCAATACAGATTCGAGACAAAACATACCGCTTACTGAGGCTACTAGTACTGTGATCTTATTGCTACAAGTGCAGTGACGTGACTCAAACATAATTGATAAAGGCTACTAGTACTGTGATCTAATTGCTGACAGAATACTGCCGTATACATCTAAGTCTTCTACTGCTGAGTATGCCCATGATGGAAGGCAAGTGTGCACGTTGCAGTACTTCAGAGTTGGTTATCTGTCGTACCACCTGATGTTCATAATCTTGCAGAGACATCGAAGGTGAAAGATGTTAAGTCTCCTCTCGTGTCTTGAGTAGGTTGTCCATGTTTCTGAGCCTTATAGTAAAGAACTCCTTCTTCTTTGTCTTCTGTGCGTTCGTTCTTTACGACCAATTTTAATCATTCTTTGTGATATGTTTGATCTTTGCCAAGAACGTGTATACTGCACATTGTTTGAGCCTAAACGCTAGACTTCACGTTTAGGAACATGCATCGATTTCAGAAACCTCTTACTCACCTACGACATTGTTCAAAGTTGTCCGTTCACAACATTTAAATACAGCATTACTCAAATACAGCATCTCATCTCAAATACAACATTACTCATAAACCTCCATTACTCAAATTACTTACAAAACATACTCAAATAAAATTCTCAAATAAACATTACTCAAACTACACATTACTAGATAACATTACTCAATATATCAAACATTACTCAATATAATTATAATATAAACATTAGAAACAACCGTCGAGAATACTGACTGAAAATGCAATCAAAAGTTACTTCCAAGATCAAATAACAAAACTTGAGCATTAGTTATAACACAATTCTTTAGTTTGTCATCGTTTGTTTGTTGTGTGTTCAAGTTATAACTAACATTTAGAGACTGTACATATAAAGATTATGAGAACAGTCTGATGCAATTTGTTACAGTTGAATTATTCTTGTAGGATACAATGTTATCTCAGCACCGGACAAGATATAAATAGCCACACTATTGATAGTATCGTTCCGGTGTCTAATGAAATACTTGCTGGTATTGCATTGACTGAAAACATTTACATCAAAACTTAGATTAAATTACGACTGTGTTGTGTAAAAATTACGACTGGAGCAAAGATTAGTAAAACTAAGACCTACAAGGCATGTCGTAAGAGGCGACTGAGGTAGGGTGCCTAAGGAAGCTACCCTAGTAAATAAAAAGCGTTGCAGAAATCGGTTATGCTTTTTTCGGAAGATCGGTAATGCCTGTATTTTGTTTATTTGTTGATCATATTCTTTGCTTCCGTTGCTTCCTCTGGGTTCTTACAGAAAAACTCCTTGTTCTCATCTATCCTTGCTCACCAAGAGACCCAGCTACATACGGGTGGACAATTCAATATAATAAATCACTTGTCTGATAAATCAGTCAATCTAAAGTTAGCGAAGATTCAAATACATGGCTGATCATCCAAGGAAGATTCAAGTACATGGCTGATCATCCAGGAATATTCAATACATGGCTAACATCAGGAAGATTCAAGTACATGGCTGACATCCAGGAAGATTCACGTACATGACTGATCATCCAGGAAGATTCAAGTACATGGCTGACCATCCAGGGAAGATTCAAGTACATGACTGATCATCCAGGGAAGATTCAAAGTCACATGGCTGGCCATCCTTCTTCTTCTTCTTCTGCGTTCTCACTAGATTGGGATTTCGGATTCTCTAATAAAGGCAGCCGTCTGCCTCAGATTATCAACCACGCCATACAGTTTATCTTGGACGCTGGTGTAAGTGGACCACCTCTTTCTTCTCAAGTCTGCATACTGGGGGCAGTTCTGTAGTATATAATTCTTATGATTTCTGCTTCCCCGTTTGGGCCGACCTCTTCCCGCAGTAAGTTTTGGCCACCATTGTGATGGTAGATCTGACATTCTTACTGTGTGGCTAAATCTCCGAGGCAGATTGGTGATCGTAGAATCCGTTATCCCATTCCTCATTGTGAGGGGTCGTTGCACAATGTTATGCGCCTTACGGTCTGGTGCATCCGTTTTCTGCAGGCATTTATTTCGGGTTAGCATTCCCTAGCGGACACATGCATCCGATTTCAGCCAAACCTCCTTAGTTGCCTCTTACGATATGCGTGGCAGGTAACAGTGGCTCTATTCTTTACACCCCAAATTTGGGCCCCGGTAACCACTGGGCGGCTGACCATCCAGGAAGATTCACGTACATGGCTGACCATCCAGGGAAGATTCAAGTACATGGATGCCATTCCAGGGAAGTTTCAAGTACATGGCTGATCATCCAGGAAAGATTCAAGTACATGGCTCATCATCCAGGGAAGATTCAAGTACATGGCTCATCATCCAGGGAAGATTCAAGTACATGGCTGATCATCCAGGGACGATTCAAATACAAAATCAGTCAAAACAATAACAATTTATATAAATATATATATTGGCATTTTTCATCTTTACAGACTGTCATTTTTTTAAGTAAACCAAAAACGGCAGAGTGGTTACGGGGCCTAAATTTAGGGTGTAAAGAATAGAATCACTGTTACCTGCTACGCATGTCGTAAGAGGCGACCAAGGAGATTTGGCTGAAATCGGATGCACGTGTCCTAAACATGTAGAAGTCTATGTGTTTAGGGGCCTACCAAACCAATGTACAACGTATACACGTTCTTGGCAAAGATCAAACATATCACAAAGAGTGTTTAAAATTGGTCGTAAAGAACGAACCCAAAGAAGAAGAAGAAGAAGTAAACGAAAGAATAATAAACGAAATCCAACATAAATGCAACATAAATGCAACATAAATGCAACATAAATGCAATAAAGCAAATCAAATCAGAGGAGAAATTGCAACAATTTAAAAATGCAAATATGTCACCATGAGCACTAAAAGAGCAATGTACAACACATTCGTTCTCCCAACATTATGTTAACAGTGTCAAACCTGGACACTGACATCAAGAGATAGAAGAAAACTAGTCACGGCAGAGATGTCTACACAGAATGCTTGGGGTAGCAAGAAGAGACTGGTTGAGAAATGAAGATATCAGGAAAAAGTGGGTACAACATCAGTACTAGACTTCATCAAGAAACAACAAATTAAATGGTTCGACAACATAAGCAAATTACCAACAGACAGTGCACCTCAAAGAGCAATGTTAGTCCGATACATTAGATACAAGGCGAAAGACCGCAAAAGGTGGACCTCAGAGATAACAGAGGCGACGAAAGATACTGTTCATGAAGCACACACAAAAGCCTGTTCTAGAGATCTCTTCTTATCCTGACGCTGTGAGACAAAACATGATTAGAATAAAGAAGAAGAAAGACAGCCCTTCTTGTGTAACTCTTGCATTCAAAGACATTTACTAATCTTTTAAAACTGTTTTAATCAATAATCTATGCCTCACAGCAATGCGCTGCTATATGAGAAAATATATGCTCTTACAAATCTTGAGTGTTGTAATAATTTAATCTTCTTCTAACGCTCCAATCGATCACTTAGTAACCTAGTAACCACTCTTTGTGATTTGTATATGATCCAAGCCTAAGAGCGATTGTACATTGTGTCAGTTATGCGCCTACAAGTAGGCCAGCATATCCGATTTTTACGATTTTTTAAAATTTACTAGGGTTGCTTCCCTAGGCCCCCACCCCAGTCACCTCTTACGACATGCCTTGTATGTCTTAGTGTTACTAATCATTGCTCCCCTTGCTAGCCCTGACATCACACAGTCGTAATTTAATCTAAGTTTTGATACAAATATTTTCAGTCAATGCAATACAAGCAAGTATTTCATTAGACACCGGAACGATACTATCAATAGTGTGGCTATTTATATCTTGTCCGGTGCACAGATAACATTGTACCCTACAAGAATAATTCAACCTGCTCAACAAATTGCATCAGACTGTTCGTCAAATCTCTTTTCTTTCTTCCTTGCCTTCTTTTCTTCCTTTCTTGCTTCTTTTCTTCCTTCCTTGCTTCTTTTCTTCCTTCCTTGCTTCTTTTCTTCCTTCCTTGCTTCTTTACTTCCTTCCTTTCTTGCTTCTTTTCTTCCTTCCTTTCTTGCTTCTTTTCTTCCTTCCTTGCTTCTTTTCTTCCTTCCTTGCTTCTTTTCTTCCTTCCTTTCTTGCTTCTTTTTTTCCTTCCTTTCTTGCTTCTGTTCTTCCTTTCTTGCTTCTTTTCTTCCTTCCTTTCTTGCTTCTTTTCTTCCTTCCTTCCTTGCTTCTTTTCTTTCTTTCTTCCTTGCTTCTTTTCTTTCTTTCTTCCTTGCTTCTTTTCTTTCTTTCTTCCTTGCTTCTTTTCTTCCTTGCTTCTTTTCTTCCTTGCTTATTTTCTTCCTTCCTTCTTTTCTTCCTTCTTTTCTTCCTTCTTTTCTTCCTTCCTTCCTTGCTTCTTTTCTTCCTTTCTTCCTTGCTTCTTTTCTTCCTTCCTTCCTTGCTTCTTTTCTTCCTTGCTCCTTTTCTTCCTTTCTTCCTTGCTTCTTTTCTTCCTTGCTCCTTTTCTTCTTTTCTTCCCTTGCTTCTTTTCTTCCTTGCTCCTTTTCTTCCTTTCTTCCTTGCTTTTTTTCTTCCTTTCTTCCTTGCTTCTTTTCTTCCTTTCTTCCCTTGCTTCTTATCTTCCTTATGTTATGTGGTGCTCATCTCTTATGTTATGTGATGCTCATCTCTTATGTTATGTGATGCTCATCTCTTATGTTATGTGATGCTCATCTCTTATGTTATGTGATGCTCATCTCTTATGTTATGTGGTGCTCATCTCTTGTACCAAATGTACCAGATTCGCTCCCTCGTGGAACCATCTAGATGTTTTTCAAGAGATCCCTGATCAAGTTCCTAGTCCTATCGGAGACGGACGATAGAACGTAAGTCCCGTGTTCAATTTGAGCAAGTACAAGAAACCTTGGCAGTTCAAAATTGAGAAGAGCAGGCTGGAAAGCCGCTGCCTGGGCAAAATTCATTAGAAAAGGTTAAAAATAAAATTCCTACAAAAATATCTTGACCATCTACAAAATTACATCGGGGGCCCTCGCCAATGTCACGGGATGCGTGCACTGCGGATAAGATCTTCCTGTGTAAGAAAGAGATTGGAGTACACATGGTTATTTAACGAAGTGTAATGATGATTGTCCTATCAATCTATCAATCAACCAAATAAGCTCTTCTACATAACACAACAAAGCGTCCGAGTGGTTACCGGGGTCCAAATTTCGGGTGTAAAGAATAGAATCACTGTTACCTGCCACGCATGTCGTAGGAGACGACTAAGGAGGTTTGGCTGAAATTGGATGCACGTGTCCTAAATGTGTAGAAGTCAACCTGCTGCCTTGCAGGACGGCTGGGGACAGCCAAAGGCTAACGGAGAGCGAACCCAGTAAACGCTGGCTGAATCCGGACACATCGCTGAAGGATAAGCACCAGAGCTCCAAATGGCGCCGAAGATGGGACGAAACCCACTCATGCTAAGACTGCATGAATCAGATTTTCACATGAAGGAATTTATGGAGAGATCTGGTACATCGGTGTTTTAAGTGATCGCGAGAGAGAGAGAGAGAGAGAGAGAGATAGAGAGAAAGAGAGAGAGAGAGAGAGAAACAACCAAACGGAAATCCCAAACTTCTTGTAATCAACAAAGCAAATATTACAGATGTATTTGTTAAAGATAATATTAGCAAATTGCTTACAGACAATAACTTTGATGTCACAAAATGTCATGTGTCCAATAAAACAAAATACAAGGTCCCATAGGAAACATTCCAATTAGTGATAAACAATTTTCTTGGAAATAGACGATCTGAAAAATACGTAGAAAAGATTAAGAAGACAAAAAAAAAATTCCGATATGTAAAGAATTAGAGTGCAGGATGATCTTAATGAAGATATATTGAGTTGATATGGGGTATTTTTTAGAAATGTGTGGGGGTAATGTGGGGGTGAGCTGGGACGATGATTAAGAACTGTAACAGTGTGTGATGAGATGTAACAGTGATGAGATGTAACAGTGAGTGATGAGATGTAACAGTGAGTGGTGAGATGTAACAGTGATGAGATGTAACAGTGATGAGATGTAACAGTGAGTGATGAGATGTAACAGTGTGTGAAGAGCTAGGAGAGCGTGTGTGTGGAGAGATGGGACAGTGATTAAGACCACCCCCTCCTTACTTTTGCCCACTAGTCAGTCCCTTTCTGTGTCTTAGTCGTTTTCTGTCCATTAGCCACTTACGTTCGCCCCTACTCCCATGCTCCGACTTACGTTCCACAATTGAGAATATAAATTAGGCCTCCTATCACCTGCATACTTGGTTTTAGAAATGTGACGGAAAGTGACGAGCGCTTCATATTAAACAGTCACCCGGGTGGTTACCGGGGCCCAAATTTGGGGTGTAAAGAATAGAACCACTGTTACCTACCACGCATGTCGTAAGAGGCGACAAATGAGGTTTGACTGAAATCGGATGCACGTGTCCTAAATGTGTAGAAGTCTATGCGTTTAGGGGCCTACTCAACCAATGTGCAACGTATACACGTTCTTGGCAAAGATCAAACATATCACAAAGAGTGATTAAAATTGTGACGTAAAGAACGAACGCAAAGAAGAAGAAGATACTAAATAGTCTACAAATGCTACGGGCTCCCATTAAAAAAAAATTCATTTTTCATAACATCTTTCTGAATGGATTAGAACGCGGGAACCCATTCGGGAGACTAGGGTGCAATCCCAGATAAGACTAATTGAGTTTTTTGTTCTGTCAGAGGTATAAATAAAACGTTATAATCTGAACAGCTTCGCGGCGACTACACTAGCTATACGGCTAGTAGTTTCCTCAGACGCATTTTCACCTCTCCTACATCGCCTTTAAATAGCTGCATTACAGGCAGAAAAGACAGGTTTTTTTTAAATTTTAATTTTACATATATATATATATATATATATATCAGTGGGGCTCGTCATTAAGGGCCAGAGGGACCGGCCCCACCAAAATAATATGTAACGTGTATTTATTATTTAATAAATTAAAATATAACATAACCTAAAGACATGATTTACCGAAAATTTGTGTCTGGCCCCACCAACAAAAACAGTCACGAGCCGCCACTGATATATATATATATATGTATATGCACGCATACACACACAAACACACACACACACACACACGAGCGCGGCCTACACACATAAACACATATTACACATTTTGCACATATATGATGATGCTTGTCCTTCACGGGTAATGATGACCACACAATTGTCATCCAAGGGAATGTAGTTGTGTTATGTTTGTCTGTGTGTGCGTAGATGACTAGTGAGCCCGATTCGGGCTTGAAATGTTCGTGTACAGTGTGGGCAAGGTATACTTGCACTTGTGGGAAGTTTTACTGACTTTTTATTTTGACGTTTTTGTTTCATCCGTGCAGCTCTACCTGCCTCGCAGGTAGAAGAGCCGAGTCGAAGAAGTGTGCCTGTCTGATCTGTCTTGAGCAACATTCTCCCAGTTGTCGACATCTATGCCAAAGGATTTCATCGAGTTGTTGAGTGTATCTTTGAATTGCTTTTTTTGACCACTCTGTGAGCGTTTACCGTTATGCAGCTCACCATAAAAGAGTCGTTTGGTATTCTGCAGTCCGGCATTCGAGCCATATGTCCTGCCCATCTTGTCTGAGACTGCATCAAGATTGTATAGATGCTGGGTAGAGCAGCTCTTTTTAGGACCTCTGTATCTGGGATCATATCCTGCCATTTGATGTTCATTATTTTTCTAAGGCAGACTGTGTGAAAGTAGTTTAGCTTCCTTGCGTGTCTCTGATATACTGTCCAAGTTTCGCATGCGTGAAGAAGGACTGGGAGCACGATAGCTCGATATTCCTTCAGTTTTGTGGCTTGGCTAATACCACATCTGTGCCAGACATTTCTATGTAGTCTGCCAAAAGTGCTGATGGCTTTTTATATATACACTCATACATACACACACAAGCGCGCGGCCGACACACACAAACACATATCACACATTTTGCATATATATATATACAGTATATGGCCTTTTTCGTCTTTACAGACGGTCAATTGGCAAGTGTTTTACTGTGACAACTTCTGAGTTTTCGCTTTTCTCTCTTGTCTTTACAGACGGTCAATTGGCAAGTGTTTTACTGTGACAACTTCTGAGTTTTCGCTTTTCTCTCTTGTTGTTCAGCTCATACATAAGTCTCTTCTCAAAAGACTCTGCGCCCTTTCGCAATTTGGCTTTCCACACAACTCTGTCATCAGCTAGTTTTCCCATGTGCTGGGACCTATAGAATCGTTTTTCATTGAGGCTTATATATATGTACACGCATACATACACACTCACACACGCCACACACACACACACACACGGCGTACAAATGAACCAGAAAACTTGAACTAATTTTGTACATTTTATGATGATCAACTTTGGTATTGAGTTGTCTCTGATCAATATGAACCAACATATTTTATTTTTGGTACAAAAGGAAAAGTGTATACTTGTTTGTCACATGCGAGATTAGCTTGCAAATCCAACAGTGGGTTTTATGTGGTATGTGCGCACGAACACTTTGATACCAGTACTAAATGTGGACCCCCTATCTAAGCGATGAGATAGAACGATCACATTGTGTCAGATGAAGCCATCAATGTTACTATATATAGCATCGTCATTAAATAGATTGTACTGAGCAGAGGTTTTGTCACTTCAAGTCTTTCGGAATTTCTTTTCTCTTTCTCTTTCTCTCTCTCCTCTCTCTTTATCTACTCTCTATCTCCTATCTTATAGGCTAGATGTCACCTAACTCATCATCAAATAGCTTGTCCTGAGCAGAACTTTGCCACCCCAACAATCCTCCGGAACTCTCTCTCATAGACCAGATGTCGTGCCTCTGCAGCCGCCATGTTCAGTTATATCCTGAATCCATCTTCTCTTTGCCAGTATGCCTCCTTCTATGGTGGTATTCTCCAGCCCTTCATGTATTTTTATATGTCCAAAATATCTCAATTTTCTTTCTTATTTGTAGCATCAGCCAGTTACCTTTGATTTTCTTCTTCTTCTTTGCGTTCTTCTTTACGACCAATTTTAATCACTCTTTGTGATATGTTTGATCTTGCCAAGAACGTGTATACGTTGCACATTGGTTTGGTAGGTCCTAAACGCATAGACTTCTACACGTTTAGGACACATGCATCCGATTTCAGCCAATCTTTGATTGTGAGTTCTTTCTGGATAGATCTATTTGTTCTCTTCTCTGTTCAAGATATACAGAGGAATCTTCTGTAACACTTATATTCAAAAACACATACATGTTTTTCCACTGCTTTATTAAATGTCCATGCTTCACACCCATACGTTGCCACTGGGAATATGCATACTCTTAGTATTCTGATCTTTGTTTTCTTATCAGTTCCGTTCCATACTGTTTTTAGTTGTTTAATTTTTGTAAAGCCATGTTTGTTCTTCTTTTAATTTCATTCATTTCATTTCTTTCTGTCGTTAGCAATCTTCTTCTTCTTCTTCGAGGGCTCGATATTGACCACTTGTTAACCACTCTCTGTGATTTGTATGTGATCTGAGCCTAAGAACGATTGTACGATGTGCCAGTTATGCCCCTACAATTAGGCAAGAACTTCCGATTTCTGCTACGCTTTTTTATTTACTAGGGTAGCTTCCTATTCCCTAAATTCAGTTGCCTCTACGACATGCCTTGTAGGTCACAGTGTTACTATTCTTTACTCCCTGGCGAGCGACAACACAAAGGTGCATGTAAGCAGTGAACAGAGATATTCAAACTTGTTCATATTTATCTATAGCCTCTTCGTCTGTCCTGTTTGACACATAATGCTCCCACAAGAGATTTCCATTGCTGCCGTTCTGCTACCTCTAATGTGCTCTACTGTCGCTCCAAAGGTACTACCTTCGCTCCCTCGTGGAACTATTATGATATTTTTCCACAAATCCATGATCTGTTCGTTCTTTTAATTTCCTTCATCCCATTTCTTTCATCCCATTTCCATCATCCATGTCATCATCCTGTCATCATCCCATGTCCTTCATCCCATTTCTCATCCATTTCCTTCATCCCATTTCCATCCCATTCCATCATCATCCCATTTCCATCATCCCATGTCCATCATCCCATGTCCATCATCCCATTTCCATCATCCCATGTCCATCATCCCATGTCCATCATCCCATGTCCATCATCCATGTCCATCATCCATTCATCATCCCATGTCCATCATCCCATTCCATCATCCCATGTCCATCATCCCATGTCCATCATCCCATGTCCATCATCCATGTCCATCATCCATGTCCATCATCCCATGTCCATCATCCCATGTCCATCATCCCATGTCCATCATCCCATGTCCATCATCCCATGTCCATCATCCCATTTCTTTCATCCCATTTCTTTCATCCCATTTCTTTCATCCCATTTCTTTCATCCCATTTCCTTCATCCCATGTCCATCATCCCATGTCCATCATCCCATGTCCATCATCCCATGTCCATCATCCCATGTCCATCATCCCATGTCCATCATCCCATTCCATCATCCATGTCCATCATCCATGTCCATCATCCCATGTCATCATCCCATGTCCATCATCCCATGTCCATCATCCCATGTCCATCATCCCATGTCCATCATCCATGTCCATCATCCCATGTCCATCATCCATGTCCATCATCCATGTCCATCATCCCATGTCCATCATCCCATTCTTTCATCCCATTTCTTTCATCCCATTCTTTCATCCCATTTCCTTCATCCCATGTCCAGTTCTCTTTAGCAGTTGATTCTTCTGGAACGCTCCATATCGACCACTTGTTAAACTGCATTTATCATTTGTATGTGATCTCATCAGAACCTAAGAGCGATTGTACGTTATGCCATGTAGATGAGATCGAGTTCCTAGTCTTATCGGAGACGGAAGATAAAACATATGCCCCGTGTTCAAGTTTAGGACATAAAGGAACCATTGGCAGTTAAACATCGATAAGAGTAAACTGCAAAACCGCAGCCCGAGCAAAAATTCATTAAAAGATTAATATAAAATTTAAACACAGATTTTTATTATTTTCAAAATAACACGGAAATCCTCGCGATGCTATGTAGTTCGTGCACGTCGCTGATATCTTCATATGTAAGATTGATTGATTGTTTGATAGGGCTATCATCATTACACTTGGATGAGTAACCCTGTGTGCTTCTATCTCTTAGAGATCATCACTTAACCTCTACGTCACAGAGTGTGTAAGAAAGAGATTGAAGCACATACAACTACACACTGCTTCTTAGTACTTTCTCTTCTCATGTTCTATATTTTATATGTGTATATGTTAAATGTATATGAGTCATAGATTTACTTGATTTTCTATTGTTTCTCTTCTTTTTTCACTTACAGTTTTTCTGTATTTATTTCGTTATTCGTTTTAGTCACATATTTTCATTCGTTTTAACCGTTGTATATCTTAGTTAAAGTCTATATGTAATGTTCTGAGTTATTCGTCAGGTTTGTTCTATCGTTTTGTTTGATAAAGGTTTTTTTGGTCGAAATTTTGCTGTGTATTATCATTGTTTTTGTATTTTGTAAAACTACAGTACTTTGTTTTACTTGCGTCGCCTTTAGAATTACCATCTGAAGTGCAACGATGTGAGCCCGATCTAAAAATAATCACAAATAATATTCTCTGAAAGCACAACATAATGCAGACATCAACAACAAAAAAGCTTTCTAATACATTTAATTGTCCTTCCATTCTAATTTTGTTTCATGTTTTTATCTATTTTTAATTCAGACGCTTTCTATCAATTAGTTTTAAAATACCACGCATGTCATCCAACGTGCTAACTGCGCTGAATCACGACCTGCTCTATAATGGCCGCAGCGCAGACGGCAATATTACCATGTGACGTCACATGCTGAGGCGGTGTATTCTCACAGACTTACTATTGTCTGTTACTATTGGAAACGCCGATCTAGACAATACATCTTGCAGATGTTAGAAACTTGTTGTTGGATGTATGTGTGAATTACAGAAGATGTTTTGTGATGAGTAGCTATAGTTGTTGCTCTCACATAGTATTTTAGTTTAATTTTATACAGAATACTTCAGAATGAGGAGTAATTTATATATGATTACTAGTGTACTTACATCAGCTTATGGTAGTCTCTCATCATTTATCCATGAATAAGTAAGCCACATTGTACAACACCACAGCTTCTGGTTTGTCGTAGCCAAGAACTTTTTGTACATTATGTCGAAGGAGATCGATAGTCTACATACCAACTTTTATTACATTATGTCGAAGGAGATCAATAGTCTACATACCAACTTTTTTACATTATGTCGAAGGAGATCAAGTCTATGTGACAACTTTTGATACATTATGTTCGAAGAGATCAAGTCTATGTGACAACTTTTGATACATTATGTCGAAGGAGATCAAGTCTATGTGACAACTTTTGATACATTATGTCGAAGGAGATCAATAGTCTACATACCAACTTTATTACATTATGTCAAGAGATCAAGTCTATGTACAACTTTTGATACATTATGTCAGAAGATCAAGTCTATGTGAAACTTTGATACATTATGTCGAAGAAGATCAAGTCTATTGACAACTTTGATACATTATGTCGAAGAAGATCAAGTCTATGTGACAACTTTTGATACATTATGTCGAAGATCAAGTCTATGTGACAACTTTTGATACATTATGTCGAAGAGATCAATAGTCTACATACCAACTTTTACTACATTATGTCGAAGAATCAGTCTATGTGACAACTTTGATACATTATGTCGAAGAAGATCAAGTCTATGTGACAACTTTTGATACATTATGTCGAAGAAGATCAAGTCTATGTGACAACTTTTGATACATTATGTCGAATGAGATCAATAGTCTACATACCAACTTTGATTACATTATGTCGAAGGAGATCAAGTCTATGTGACAACTTTTGATACATTATGTCGAAGAAGATCAAGTCTATGTGACAACTTTTGATACATTATGTCGAAGGAGATCAATAGTCTACATACCAACTTTTATTACATTATGTCGAAGGAGATCAAGTCTATGTGACAACTTTTGATACATTATGTCGAAGAAGATCAAGTCTATGTGACAACTTTTGATACATTATGTCGAAGATCAAGTCTATGTGACAACTTTTGATACATTATGTCGAAGGAGATCAAGTCTATGTGACAACTTTTGATACATTATGTCCAAAGAGATCACTAGTGATACATGATAACAAGGGAAAACAAAATGCTGTGCCAATCAATTTTCACCACACTACAACTTGATTAGCACATAAACTAAACAGTATTACACAAATATATTTATCTACTACTGAATTTTGCTCCTTTCCTTTTTGTGAAGAAGCAGCTTGCTGAACATTGCATTGAACATTCCTGATTTTTATATCATTGATGAGGAACATGTTGGAACCGCAGACAATAAAATATTTCTTTTCTGAGCTCCGCAGACATATACAGTACTGTCTAATGAGAATTTCATGTAACTGGTAGTTACAATTTGTATGACAATCTCCTTATGGTTTGTCGTGGCTAAGAACTTATCTTCATATCCAGATGATATGAGGACAGATCAAGTTCAATTTAATATGTCATAAATGCAAAACACTAAGTGTTATTGCTATACAATTTCTTTTATCTGGAGTTTTGACCAGATGCAACTGTTCAGGAGGAATTGGAGTGTTTTCTCTGGCACAAAACTAGTGCTTATTGTGGTGGATGATAAACTAATTGCTTCAACCAGATTATCATGTGCCATTGTCATGTAATAGTCAACAGTTGCTTCTCTTCTATCTCCCTCACCCTCCATCTTGAAAAATATTGCGCTGCGTAATATTTACGATGGCCGTCGGCTGAATCATGAAGCAACGTACTAATCGGTGCACTGTATTAAACATCATGTGCAGGGTATACCCCGAGAAACTATGAGAGGAATATAACAAAAAATGCCATTTTCTGGAAGCCACAGGGAAAGCAAAAAACTAGGGGATCCTAGATAGACATAGAAGCAGAGATTAAGGTTATACAGAAGAACTGGAGGTCTGCTGAAGAACTGGAGAAGATAGATTAAGATAGGAAAAATTTGCATGAATTTTTTAATGTTATGTTATGCGATCGATGTCATGGCACATTGAACATTCAAATGCGCGCTCTGTCCTCATCTGCAACAGCCGTCCTAAAGTTCGTTTGCTCACCGTACCCATGAGAAATTGATTACTATATCTTCTCTCTCTACCACGAAGATGACACTGTCTGACATGTCCAAACTTAACTCCTAATTCTCGCATTCGTTCCAGTGTCTAAGACATGCTCATATCACATAAATGAGAGCTTACAGCACTGATGATATCGGCTCTGTCCATACTTCTGCTCGCTTGAGTCATGGCATTGTTTGTAAGAAAGTCAGCACGCTCGTTACCCTGCACTCCAGCATGTCCAGGTGTGTACAGCCAGAGCCAACTATAAACGTATGGACCTTCTGACTCAGGTAAGAATTATGGGAAATCAGACCCCAACTACACCACGTGACCTCGCATTCCAGTATTGGTGTATATAGACAAATTCATTTTAAAATCAACACAAAATGCTAGCTCGAAGTTATATTATGCAACAAGTTAAGTTTAACAATAAGAAATATCAATATTATGAATATTTGTCACCAATAAATAACCATAGACTCACAGAATTGAGTAAAATTGCAAAAATCTTGCAGTGTTCTATCAAACATTTATATTTTCCGGCCCCCTTTTCTGATCTGGGTCAGGGAACCCCTTGTCAGTTGTCTGGCCTAGTTATCTAGAGTTGGCTGTGGTACAGCCAAGTCATTTTCTTGAGATGTGATCTCCGGATGCTGTCCACCCATTCCACGCGGAGACTATCAGATGTTATCATTTTAAGCATATTCATCGAGTCTGATAATTGTATGGTTTTGCCATGAGTTGGTTGAGGGCATTTGTTCCAGTCGGGATTTAAAAGACATAAATATAAAACACGGCAAAATATATATTTTTAGTAATGCAAACTACAGCTTCCTCGTCTTCTTCTACCGCTCCATATCTCTCACTTGTTAAGCAACCCTGTGTGATGTGTAAGTAATCCGAGCATAAGAGCGAGTGTACGTTGTGTCAGTTATGCGTCTATAAATAGGCCAGCACATCCGGTTTCTGCAACGCTTTTTATTTACTAGAGTAGCTTCCCTAGGCTCCTTCCTCAGTCGCATCTTACAACATGCCCTTTTTTTTTTTTTCCGATCAGAAGCACTTGAGCTTTTCAGCTCTTCGGCTCGGTGCCATGGACATCGTAACCCTTCGGTTCGGTGCCACGAAAACAGTAAATCTGGGGAATCTGTGACTTTTTCTGCCATCCCGCGGAATTGAACCCGCACACACAGAGGGATAGTCACCCGTAGTCCAACGCGCTACGAACACGCTGGACAGACGGGCACAACATGCCTTGTAGGTCACAGTGTTTTTATTCTGTGCTACCCTTACGAGCCCCGACAACATACGGGCAGGAAACTACAGCTGAGCTGGTGGTGCTCTTTGTTTGATTCCCGAAACAGAAGCACTTGAACTGTCAGCTTTGTGCCATGGAGATCGTAACCCTTCGGTTCGCTGCCACGAACACCGTAAATCTGGAGAAAATGTAGCTTTTCTGCCAGCCCGCGGAATTGAACCGCACTCACAGAGGCTTGTCACCCGTTGTCCAACGCGCCACATACCTGCTGGGCAGGCGGGCGTTCTTTAAAACTATCATCTAGGCAATGTGGGACCGTAAGGAATAAAAGTTTGCTATTTCTTCTCTTTTCTGTAATTTTCTTTTCTCATTTTTTTCCCAAGCCATTTTCCCCAATATCTAAATTGACTTATTCCCAACAAAACCAAATATATCTCTTTCTTCACGTTATTAGTTCTGTATTATTCTTTATTAGTTCTTGTTTCCTCTCTTGTTTCCTTCTTTTCCCTTCAATTTCACACTTCCCTGCGTTTATTAAATTTGTGTTTATCAACCGCAAGGGACCTAGTGATGGCTGTAGTTGCTACTATTTACAACACACAGTGAACCGTTTCTGTGGGACCATTCACGTCGAATATTCCTTGCCAAAAGCAGTGTGGCATTTACAGGAATTGTAAATCGATTTGATGCGTCGCCACGGAGCACTCCCCACACAAATGGAGACATTTCGTCTGCAGGGAAAGATATATGTTATAAAGAAGAAAAAAGAACATAAATATAGATAGTAGCTGCCCCTTCACGTCAGCATCAACAACGTTTTAGCGTTATCTCCAAACTTTTTTGGATCATTTTTGTGTGTTAAAATATATTTTTTTTGGTCTCTGTAAGTAGTTGGGTTTTTATTTTCTTCAATTTGTTCGCATTTATTTTGGGCGTATCTTCATGATCTTTGACATCACTATTTTCGTGATTTACATCATCAACTTATTCTTGATCTGCGTCATCAAATTCGTGATCTACATCATCAACTTCGTAATCTGTGTCATCAGCTTCGTGATCTACTTCATCCACTTCTTGATTTGCGTCATCAACTTCGTGATCTGCATCATCAACTTCGTCACCTGCGTCATCAGCTTGGTGATTTGCGTCATCAACTTCGTGATCTACATCATGAACTTCGTGATCTACGTCATCAACTTCGTGATGTACATCATGAACTTCGTGATCTACATCATCAACTTCCTCATAATCACATCAGGTTTCCAACATGGGCGAAGCGTTCTAGGGACGATAGTGGGTTCAGAAGAATTTAGGATATTCAGGCATTAAAATAAATTATTTTCGTGATTTTGCGATTGAATAATCATTAAAAATTTGAATTCTGCTTTTAAATTTATCTTATGTCTGTCTTACACGATCCATTTTTTTCATCAATTTTCTATTTCATGCATATAATCATTTGAAAATTGACCATGTATTCATAATATATATATCAATTTTCTATATCAAGGAGAAATAGAGCATGTATTTATGTGGAGGAGAAACTTCAAACTGCTATAATGTGGAGGGCTTACAAAGTTTATGTTGTGCAAAGTGGGCGTTGGTCGAAAGTTTGGGAATCTAGATCTACATCATCAACTCTTCATGATCTTCATAAAAATCATCATCCGTTTCCTAATCATCACCATCATCATCATAATTATCATCAGAATAATATCCTTTAACAAAAAACAAACAACTAATTAATTACTTAAAAGTGAAATGATATTTCTATAAATCTTGCAAAAAGCTGCCTCCATTTTCCAAATCCGGTTTCAATAGAAATATACATTTATATTTACTAAATGACGTCATTACCTTTTGTGTACACGTATATCAACCTAATTACTCATGTATTCAGCCGCAGAGTCATACAAATTGAACTTGCGCTATAGAAATATAATTCCAGAATAGAATGAAATTAAATATATATAATGGACAGATAGGAAATGAAATGTGGAAAGTGGGAGATAGGAACTGTCCTTTACGAATACACATCCTCTGTTACCTCATATCATCCATTAAATGCGTGCGGTGCTGTCAACTATTGTCATAAATAATTAAGTGCAGGCGGTGCTATCTGCTAGCTTAAACACTTCTTCGCCGGTTGATTAATTGCTGTCGGTGCATTTATGCTGGACTAAGATACATATGACAAGTAATGATTAATTGATAAGAACATCATCATTGCACTTCGGTGAGTAACCATGTGTGCTCCGATCTCTTTCTTACACAGGAAGATCTCAGCGAGTTCACGACTCTGTAACCCCGGCGTTGGTCCCCGATGTAATTTTAAAGATAGTGAATATATATTTTTGTAGGAATTTTGTTATTTTCAAAATCTTTTCTAATAAATTTGCCTGGTAGCGACTTTCAGCCTGCTCTTCTCGAATGTTAACTACAAAGGGTTCTTTTACGTGCTTAAACTAAACATAGGATCCACGTTTTATCTTCCGACTCCTATAGGACTAGTAACTCGATTTGACCTACACTGAGATCAGGGTTCTCTGGAAAAATATCCGGATGGCTCACGAGGTGAACCTAGTACCTTTGACACGAGAGTTAGTACCTAACCTCAATGCCACAGAGATCCACGTGAAGATAACACACTGGAATCTAAAATGATAAAAATAACAGCAGTTCACCTATTTATGTGAAGTTTGATAGCACGGAACATAGTTTAAAAAAAAAAAAAATTATGATACGAATTGGCAAAGCAACATCAGCTTTTAAAAGTCTAAATAAAATATGGAACTGCAAGTTATATAGTATTAAAACTAAATTACGAATTTTCAATTCAATGTTGTATCAATCCTAACATATGCCAGCGAGAGTTGGAAATGACTAAAGATATAGAAAGCAAGTTGAATGTATTTGAAAATAGATGTCTGCAAACAATAATGAATATAAAATGGAACGAGTTCAGAAGAAGTGATGAAATCAGAGACATTCTGGTCAAACTAGTGACAACTGTTTAAGAAAGAAGATGGAATATTTGGCACTGAAAGAAATGTCTGGTCAATCACTAGTAACAACTGTTATAAGAAAGAAGATGGAATATGTTGGACATACCTTGAGAAGAAATGTCTAGTCAGCCACTAGTAACAACTGTTATAAGAAAGAGAAGATGGAGATATGTTGGGCATACCTTGAGAAGAAATGTCTGGTCAATCACTAGTAACAACTGAGTATAAGAAGAGAAGATGGAGATATGTTGGAATACCTTGAAAGAAATGTCTGGTCAACACTAGTAACAACTGTTATAAGAAAGAGAAGATGAAGATATGTTGGATACCAAGAGAAGAAATGTCTAGTCAGCCACTAGTAACAACTGTTATAAGAAAGAGAAGATGGAGATATGTTGGACATACTCTGAGAGAAATGTCTAGTCAGCCACTAGTAACAACTGTTATAAGAAAGAGAAGATGGAGATATGTTGGACATACTTGAGAAGAAATGTCTGGTCAATCATAGTAACAACTGTTATAAGAAGAAAGATGGAGATATTTGACATACTGAGAAGAAATGTCTAGTCAGCCACTAGTGACAACTGTTATAAGAAAGAGAAGATGGAGATATGTTGGGCATACCTAGAGTAGAAATGTCTGATCAACCACTAGTAACAACTGTTATAAGAAAGAGAAGATGGAGCTATGTTGGGCATACCTAGAGTAGAAATGTCTGATCAACCACTAGTAACAACTGGTATAAGAAAGAGAAGATGGAGATATATTGGACATACCTTGAGAAGAAATGTCTAGTCAGCCACTAGTAACAACTGGTATAAGAAAGAGAAGATGGAGATATGTTGGACATACCTTGAGAAGAAATGTCTAGTCAACCACTAGTAACAACTGGTATAAGAAAGAGAAGATGGAGATATGTTGGACATACTCTGAGAAGAAATGTCTAGTCAGCCACTAGTAACAACTGTTATAAGAAGAGAAGATGGAGATATGTTGGACATACTCTGAGAAGAAATGTCTAGTCAGCCACTAGTAACAACTGGTATAAGAAAGAGAAGATGGAGATATGTTGGACATACTCTGAGAAGAAATGTCTAGTCAGCCACTAGTAACAACTGTTATAAGAAAGAGAAGATGGAGATATGTTGGACATACTCTGAGAAGAAATGTCTAGTCAGCCACTAGTAACAACTGTTATAAGAAAGAGAAGATGGAGATATATTGGACATACTCTGAGAAGAAATAATCAAAGAATAAAAAAGTAGGCATCGGAATGGAAGACAAATTGTACAACACAAAAATATTAATGAAATAACGAGCTAGGGAATCCAGAAACGAACTTTACTAAGAGAATCAAGAAATATAGAACTCAATTCCATGGAAGAGATTGACCGAGTTGCCACTGATAGAGCGGTATGGAAAAACTGCTTGCAGTCTCTATGTAATGTAAAAGTGCATCATTAAAAAGCGTGTCCTTTGCAGAACTTTACCACCCTAACAGTCCCTCGGAATTTCTCTCTTCTCATTTGCTAGATGTCCCGATTCTACAGCCGTAATGTTCAAATCAACAGTTACATTGTGAAGCTATCTTCCTTGTTGTCTTTCTCTTCTCCGCTTTGCCTGGATGTCTCCTTCCATGACAGTCTTCTCCAAACCAGAGTGTCTCTTTTTTATGTCGAAAATACTTTTAATTTTCTCATTCTTATTTCTAGCATCAACCAATTTTCTTTGATTTTAAGTTCTTTCTGAATAAATCTATCTTCTTTCTCTGTCCAAGATATACGAAGGACTCTTTTGTAAAACTTATATTCAAAATTATATATATGTTTTTCTACAGCCTTCTTAAATGTCCATGCTGCACATCCATACGTTCTCCATATTCTTTCTTTACTTTTCTCTAATCTTGTTATCTCTCACAGCGTCAAGATAAGAAGAGATTTATAGAACGAGCCATTTTGTGCGCTTCATAACTAGTGTCTTTCGTCGCATCTGTTATCTCTGAGGTCCACCTTTTGAATGGCCGGCTTTTTATTTTGCATCCTTCCTTCCTTTGCGTTCCCGACCTAGACTGATGAACCAATTTTTATCATGAATTTTACTGTGATTTTAAGGGACTCCGTTCCTCCGTACAGTTTTTCGCGAAGCTCTGTATGTTGTGGCCATGACTCTTTCCTTATACCTGCTAATCGTTGACAGTCTTGCAGGACATGTTCTGCCGTCATGTCTGCCATTTTGCAGGGGTACAGGCTAGTTGTGCCAATTTTAAATTTATGGAACATGTGGGCTCGGAGCTTGTTGTGTCCGGTACGGAGGCGAAGTATGGCAACTTGTTCACTGCGAGAGAGACCATAGTATCCGTCACTGTCGGTATACTGAGGGTGATCTTTTGTCCATTTGCTTCTATAGAGAGAACCGATGGTTGTTTTGACTTCCTCATAACTGATCTCGAGATCAGTCTGAGGTAGTCGCCCGCCTTCTTTGGCTAGTTTGTCGGCTGCTTCGTTTCCTGACGTTGCAGTGTGACGGTATCTACTGGATGACGGTGCGTTTGAGTGAACTCGTTGGTTCATCGAGGGGCGTTTTGAGCTCATTCATCTCAGTTTTGCCAACGCATTTGAGTGCCGTGATGACCGATAGAGCATCGGTGAATATCACGACCTTGTTGCGTATAGTGCTTCTTCTCTCCAAGATCATTTCGGCCTCAGCTTTTATTGCCTCTGCCTCTGCTCGATAATTATTCGAGTATTTGCCTGTATCGGAGCAGCATTGCTCTTTGATGTGGACTGTCTGTTGGTAATCTGCTTATGTGGCCGAAGCATTTAATTTGTTGTTTCTTGATGAAGTTTAATACTGATGTTGTACTCATTGTTTTCCTTTGCCTTCATTTCTAAATGGGTCTCCTCTTGTTATTAGCATGTCCAAATTGCTTTTAGAAGAGACCACTCCAACTTCAACTCCCACTGTCTACATAAAACGGAACATGAGGACGCAGAAATAAAATCGAATATAAATGCCACGGTCATCTTCTCTTGGCACAAACAGGACGCCATCATCAATCAACCACTAATCTTAAATCTTACAGAGGTAATCTCTTTGATTACATAATATATATATATTACATCCCTGTAGGTGACCAGGAAAGACAGACTACGAAATGAGGACATCAGAAGCAGAGTGGGCATAACTTCATGCACCGAATATATTGAAAGACATCAGAAGCAGAGTGGGTATAACTTCATGCACCGAATACATTGAAATACATCAGAAGCAGAGTGGGTATAACTTCATGCACCGAATACATTGAAAGACAACAAATGCAGTGGTGTGGATATTTAATGAGAATGGAATACAACAAACCACCAATGACATCATACAATAAAAAGAGATCAGCTACTAGAGCCAAGGAGAGACAAGAAAAGATGAAGACAATATCAAAACCACACTACATAAACACGGATACAATACAACAAGAGCAACTCATCTGTCCCTGGAGCATAAATTAAATCTCTCACTTCTACAATAACGGCAAGAGTAGACAACCAATTCCATCATTTACCTAGGCAAAGACAATAGATACATTACATTACACAACTTACCTCCCTTATACAACATCCAACTTACTCCTTATGCAACATCCAACTTACTCCTTATGCAACATCAACTTACCTCTTATGCAAATCCAACTTCCCTTATGCAACATCAACTTACCCCTTATGCAACATCCAACTTACCTCCGTTATGCAACATCCAACTACCTCCTTATGCAACATCCAACTTACCTCCTATGCAACATCAACTTACCTTCCTTATGCAACATTCAACTTACCTCCTTATACAACATCCAACTTACCTCCCTTATGCAACATCCAACTTACCTCCCTTATGCAACATCCAACTTACCTCCCTTATGCAACATCCAACTTACCCCTTATGCAATTCCAACTTACCCTTATGCAACATTCAACTTACCTTCCTTATGCAACATTCAACTTACCTCCCTTATGCAACATCCAACTTACCTCCGTTATGCAACATCCAACTTACCTCCGTTATGCAACATCCAACTTACCTCCCTTATGCAACATCCAACTTACCTCCCTTATGCAACATCCAACTTACCTCCCTTATGCAATATCAAATCGAACTAACATAACAGATCGATACAAATCTCTGGAGGGCCACAGAGAGATGTGGTTTCTACAGAAGAATAATGAGAATCCCATGTGCTGCTAAATGAAGAATGTGGAGGTTTGCATGAAGCCAGGAACCAGACAAACTTATTATCAATATAAGAACGATACAGTCATCATTTTACTGACATGTAATGAGAAGGGGAGGTTTAGAACACATTGTAACAACCCTGTAAAATCCCGTGGAGACGAGACAGGGGAAGATAGAGAGACAATTTTTAAAAAGTCTGACTTCATGGCACGGAAGAGGGTCAACTTCTGAAATGATAGCAAATACAAGGGATATCAATTTTAGACATGACATCAAATGCTAGAAGAAAACTAGTCACGACAGAGATGAAGTTTCTCGCAGAATCCTGGGAGTAACAAGAAGAGACCGGCTTAGAAATGAAGACATCAGGAAAAAAGTGGATACAACATTAGTACTAGACTTCATCAAGAAACAACAAAGTAAATGATTTGGTTACATAAGCAGATTATCATCATACAGTGCGCCTCAAAGTGCAATTCTAAAAATGATACTAAGCAAAAACCGGCAACGTAAAAGGTGGACCTCAGAGATAACAGAGGCGACGAAAGACACTGAACCGCACCCGAAAACCCGTTCTATAAATCTTTTTTTATCCTGACGCTGTGAGGCAAAACAGGATTGGAAAAAATAAATAAATAAATCGATTTTGTGGAGATTCATGATGGTTCCCGCCAGCGTGTACGACACCTGATGATGATGATAACTGCTGTTTATTCAAGATAAAAATCAACTATTTAACTGCACTCTACGTAGACCTATAGGTACGCAGCTTTCACAAGCACTTTATCATGATAATCAATTGAGATTAACCAGACAGCGTTATCAAATATATATATATATATAAGGATTAGAAAGATTTGATAATAGTACGTTCACATTTGATTGTTTCCCTTGTTGCTTATGCTGTCCCTTGTCTCCTTATGTTTACATATATCGACCGGGATTCACAACCCTGAAACTCCTCCGTTCGGAAATACTCTCTCAATGCGTTAGGAATATCTTTTGTGTCCATTGCAAATCTCTCTGATATTGTAGCCATGCCAGCCAACCTATCAGCTCGTTCATTACCCCTGACTCCTGGGAGCCCAGGGACAAAAATGAAGGTGATTTCTTTGATCCCTTCTGTGCCCAGTTTCGTCCCACCATTCATGTTTCGACTTTACAAATCATACTTATGGAGTCACTGAGTATAAAGACACGAAAGTAGTCATGAGATTCCGGTCACGTCCCCGCCTCTGTAACCGCCCGTACCTCCATTGTCAAGCTACTTGTGTTGACGTGTAGGCCCCACTGGCTTCTCTTATTATTTTTCCTTCAGCTGCTGAGAAAGTCCACGCACAGCGTTGTTGGCGAATAACTGAACCATCGGTGTAAATAACAACATATGTTTCATTGATGTTGTCATTCAAGAGAGCCTCATCCTCCGCGTTCATTAGCCTATTTATCTATTCTCTAATCATGTTTTGCCTCTCAGCGTCAGGTCGAGAACACGGAGACACATGCAAGCGAACCTCTTTATGCAACTTGTCTTTCTTTCTCTTCACCAATCTGATTTGCCCACAGCTTCAGGGCAAGAAGAAATGTCTAGAACGGGCTTTTGTGTGCGCATCATAAACAGTGTATTTCCTCGACTCTGATGTCTTTGAGATCCACCTTTTGCGTGCCGGCCTTTGATTTGTATCCACTGTATCCACTGTATCCATTGTATCCACTGTATCGGAGTAACATTGTTGTATCCTGATCGTAACATTGCTTTGTGTTAAATAGTGATGAATTATTTTGTTTAGGCCGTGCGGTGCTATTATACAGAGAGGCGGCCGCATCAGGCGGTATCATAAAGGGTCGCATTATCAGAGAAATAGCACAAGCTATTTTAAAGGTAAAAACATTTCAGGGACGACATTTCAAAGACTTGCATCATACTGAGAAGACATACCGCACGGCACTGATTTGTTCACAGTTTGTGTTTATGGATGTAATATCTGTAAAATCAGTCTAAAATTGAGGTGACAATCCATTAAGCTTGTCACTCTTCGAAGTTGGTACTAGTATACGGAGTAATCCATTCCTATCTATTCCTATTCTGGTTCAATTTCAGGAAGGTTTCCATGTTGTAGATAAACCAATTTGTATATACAATGATGTACAATGATTAACAATGATGTACAATGATTAACAATGATAAATGATTAACAATGATGTACAATGATTAACAATGATGTACAATGATTGAAATGATGTACAATGATTAACAATGATTACAATGATTAACAATGATTACAATGATTAACAATGATGTACAATGATTAACAATGATTTTATGACAGCTGCAAAAATTGCACGTATTACCCTGGTAGAGAATGATAAATCATTGCAAAAATTGCACGTATTACCCTGGTAGAGAATGATAAATCATTGCAAAAATTGCACGTATTACCCTGGTAGAGAATGATAAATCATTGCAAAAATTGCACGTATTACCCTGGTAGAGAATGATAAATCATTGCAAAAATTGCACGTATTACCCTGGTAGAGAATGATAAATCATTGCAAAAATTGCACACATTCTGAGAAAATCATATCGGCACGAACACATGTACAGAATTTCTATCGTGCACAGAATGCTATTTATCTGTTGATATCACTAAGTAGGCGTGTTTCCTGTACTCTGAAAGACGCACAGACATCCTGAATTTCATTCCCCCTCGGGTCACTAGAACATAACTGATTGCGGTCAGCGGTTCTCACATTTTATCCTACAAATCGGGTGTGTCTGTGGTATAGAAGTTAGGTGATCGTCTCTATTGTCATAGGTACCACGTTCGCTCCTTCATAGAGCTATCTGGATATTTTCCCAGAGATCCCTGATCTTAGTGTAGGGGAGATCGAGTTTCTAGTCATATCTGAGACGGACGATAACACGTAGATCCCATGTTCAAGTTAAGCCCTGTAAATGAACCACTGGCAGTTCAAAATCGAGAAGAGCAGGCTGAAAATCTGCTGCCCGGGCAAAATTTATTAGTAAAAAAATTAAAAGAATAAAAAATAAAAATATCTTTACCGTCTTCTAAATTACATCAGGGACTCTCTCCAGTGTTATAGAGTTAGTGCTCTGCGCTGAGATCTTCCTGTGTAAGAAAGAGATCGGAGCACACATGGTTACTCACCGAAGTGCAATGATGATATTTCTATCAATTAATCAACCAGTCCTGCAAGTTACCTAATTAGCTTCGAGATTTATCCAAGAACAGGAAAGAATGTGCCCCATGTACAGGTTTGCATCAACAGCATCGATTGTTGGGGAGTTGAAGATGGATAAGAGGGATGTTTTTCGTCGATCTCTTCGCGACTGTCTGTTAGATGAAGACACTAACATAGATGTTGAATCGATCCCAGCGCTTTCAGAACTTGGAGTTACCCTTTGTACAAGTAGAATTGCATGTCTAAGGGGTTGCAGAGTGAGAGGTGTGTTTAACCAGCGAGCCACAGGAACCATCAGTATGCATACTCTTATATATCTGTTCTGGGAGACTGAGCAGCTATGGGTCTGTTCGGAGTACAATGACGTCAATTTAGTAACCATGACCCCGGTGACAGTGTGACAACAAAAGAAAGAAGAGGAGAAATAAAAAAAGAAGATTCAAACCCCTAGACTAACCAGGTTGAGAATCCCTGTAACAAGAAACAATATACGAAATATCATATTGGCAATACTGTTGTTAATATCAAGTCAGAGTCTATATACCCAAGTGTAGACAAGAAACCGATAATTAAATTAGTATCATTATCGTTATAAAGGAAGATTGCAGGTAAAACTATGTCACAGAGGCGAAACACATCAAAAATAAAGTTAGATAGTTCTGTAAAAGTACAAAAACAAGATACAGTGACTCTCTCTCTCAGAAATTTGAAGGACAGACCTAAGGTCTGAGAAAGATACAGGTCATTCATGTTTTAATTGTTTTTTCAAGACAATATGAATATATACAGTGGTTTCAGTTCCTGTTATCAGTGCCAAACCTGGATGCTGACATCAAATGATAGAAGAAAACTAGTCACGACAGAGATGAAGTGTCTACGCAGAATGCTGGGAGTAACAAGAAGAGACCGGTTGAGAAATGAAGACATCAGGGAAAAAAATAGATACAACATCAGTACAAATTTCATCAATAAACAACAAATTAATTGGTTCGGCCTCAAAAGCAGATTAAAAACAGACAGTGTACCACAAAGAGGAATGATACTCCAATACAGCAGATACAAAGAAAAAAGCTGTTCACACAAAAGATGGACCTCAGAGATAACAGAGGTGACGAAAAACACTATTTATGAAGCCCACACAAAATCCGTTCTAGAAATCTCTTCTTATCCTGACGCTACGAGGCAAAACAGGATTTGAGAAAAGCATAAGAAGATCCAGTACCTCAAAATATTGAGAACCGCCGGTCAGTCATAATTGCGATATCAAAAAAAGACACTTATTATATCGTCCATAAAACACTTTTCTTTCATGTTTCTTTCTATCAATATATTTACATATTTTCTATGGAACACCAAGATGGGCAAAAAAGAACAAAAGGATGAGGAAATCAAATGCAAATTCTTCTCACTCATTTCGGCAAGCAATCGTTCCAGATTGGGTTTTAATGGCTTCTGGCATTATTCAGATGCTAATGTTCTGTTCTGAGAGCTTTCATCTTTCTTGTGGCAACATATGACTGCGAAACATGGACATTAACATGGGCATTAACATGGACATTAACATGGACATTAACATGGGCATTAACATGGGTATTAACATGGGCATTAACATGGGCATTAACATGGACATTAACATGGGCATTAACATGGACATTAACATGGGCACTAACATGGGCATTAACATGGGCATTAACATGGACATTAACATGGGCATTAACATGGGCATTAACATGGGCATTAACATGGACATTAACATGGACATTAAGGAATAAAATCGAAGTGTTCGAAATAAGGAGACACCGGAAAATTCTTTGAACGTCCTGGACAGAGAAGAGAAAAAAACATGGACAAACTACAAGACTTACATATCGAGAAGTAGATTAGTTAGTTAGTTAGTTTGTTCCTTTCGTGCCAAAGGCGGCACATATGGCAGAGGTTTTAGATCTCCATGTGATGCGGTTCGTTGCTAGCAGTTGGAGATCTTGTATGGTTTTACATCCCAATAGTTTACTTTCTTGTTGGATTGTTCTTCGAAGAGTGGTCTTAGGTCTTCCACGTTTTCTTTTCCCAACTGTATAGCAGATATGAGAAGCAGATAGGCTCATAAAAAACATCATGTCACGGAAAAGGAAATATTTCGGTCACGTTAAACAACACAGTGGTTTGAGAGCGGTAATGGAAGGTATGGTTTCTGGAGTACGAGGTATGGGACTACCAAGACGAAGGTGGCAGCAGAGCATCAAAGAAACCTTGAACATGACGTTAGAAGAGACGGGAGAAGTTGCTAGAGTCACTGTTTTTCAGGCAGGCTGTGATGAAAGTGACGTTCTGTAAGGGACATGTTACTTGATAATGGTGATGCTGAATGTTTTGTTTCTGCAGTCACGGAGTAATGGTAGAGACTGTGTGCTTCTGCAATCCCAAAGTGGTAGAGACTGGGTGTTTCTGCAATCACGTAGTGGTAGAGACTGGGTGTTTCTGTATTCTTGAGAAGTGTATGTTCGAGTTTTCATTCCGATGTTGATCAATTTTCAGCAGGGGAACTGACTAATTAAGAAGTTTGATTGATTGATTATTTGATTGATAGGACCATCATTATTGCACTTTGGTGAGTAACCATGTGTGCTACGATCTCTTTCTTATACAGGAAGATCTCAGCGGTAGTTCACGAACTCAGTAGCAAAGTGGAGAGTCCCCTGTGTAACTTAGAAGATGGTGAAAATATTCTGTAGGATAAAGATTAAAACTTGAAATTCCTACATAATATTTTCACTATCATCATTGGCCTCTTTGTCTCGGGAGACAATATGTATTGCGTCACGTATTATGTTCTGCGCTGAATCACAACGTTTCTTGTGGCTAAAATGCCCTATTCTACAGTGACAATCCTTGCCACAGTTATTGCAGGTAAAACTGGAGATTGGAGCTGGTACATAGGATGTTCTCTCTGCCCTCTGTGCTCTCTTTTGCCTTCACATGTGATGTTGTTTTTCTTCTTTTCTTTTTGAGCCACCCTCACTGCCGCTCGCCATGCTTGCCTGTCTTTGGCCAGCCGCTCCCACTGTTTTTTGTCTATGCCGCATGAAGTTAGATCACGCTTGCAGGTGTCAATGAAGCGTAATAATGGGCGCCCATGCTGTCTTGCACCAGATGTGAGTTGACCATATAGAATGTTCTTTGGGATTCTATCATCGCGCATACGGCACACGTGTCCCAGCCATCTGAGACGTCGCTCACTCAGTAAAGTGTGCATGCTTGGAATGCCAGCACTGTTCAGGACTTCTATATTGGAAATGTGATCTTGCCATCGGATGTTGTATATTCGCCTGAGACAGCACATGTGGAAGGTGTTGAGGTGATGTTCTTGTCTAGCATATGTGGTCCATGTCTCACTACCATACAGCAGAGTGCTGAGAACACAAGCCTTATATACTTGTGTCTTGGTGTTTCTTGTGAGTGCCCTGTTTTCCCATACACGCTTTGCTAATTTAAACATAGCAGTGGAGGCCTTCCCAATGCGACCACTAATTTCATCATCGAGGATAGGTTGCTGTTGATGACAGAGCCAAGGTATGTAAAGGTGTTGACTACTTCAAGCGTATGACTACCAATGTTGATAGATGGGGCTCTGCTAATATCCTGGAACATTTTCACTATCTGCTATAATAAAACGGGGAACATCGCCGGTGCTGCGAAGTTCGTATTGAGATCTTCCTGTGTAAGAAAGATGTCAGAGCACACATGGCTACTCATCAAAGTGCAATAATGATGATCCTATCCAGTGGCGGCTCGTTATTAAGGGCCAGTGGGGCGGGCCCCACCAAAAATAATGTGTAACGTGTATTTATTATTTTATAAATTGAAATATAACCTAACCCAGTGGCGGCTCGTGATCATTTTTGTTGGTGGGGCCAGTTAAACATTTTCGGAAAAATCATGGTTTAGGATTAGGTTAAATTTTAATTTATAAAATAATAAATACACATTATTTTTGGTAGGGTCCGGCCCCATAGGCCCTTAATGACGAGCCGCCACTGTCCTAACCCAAAACCATGATTTTCCGAACATTTGTGTCTGGCCCCACCAACAAAAATGAACACGAGCCGCCACTGCACACGAGCCGCCCCTGCACACGAGCCGCCACTGCACACGAGCCGCCACTGCACACGAGCCACCACTGGTCCTATCAATCAATCAACCTTCTCCCGCTCTCCCCCTAACTAACACTATATTTCGTCTGTACTCTATGACTTAACGCACAAAACACAAGATATCGTTAACGCTCTCCTAGGTACCGGCTTCTCTCTCTTTCTATAATCTGAGGTTTACCTCACAGCGTTAGGATAAGAAGAGATTTCTAGAACTGGCACTGGTGTGAGCTTCCTACATATTATATTTCCCTGTGTTATTTCTGTAATCCATATTTTGCGTGTGCAACCTTTAACCTTGTACCTAATTAGCCACCAACTGGTTTTAAAATATTGCCCGACTTATTTTTATTTTTATTGTGGGTTTTCCAAATGCCAAACTTGTACTTGTGTCTAAAAATAAAGAAACAACTTACGAAAATACAATAGATAATTCTAGATCAGCCAGATATACCTGGCAGTAATGATGCGTGAGAGATTATCTCTTGTGTGTGAAGCACTCACAGAGGTCAATACGTGTTTTTTGTGAAATCTGTTATGTTATCCTTTGTGAAGGGGAAGATAGGAAATGGACGAGTCGATATGGGATTTACAAAAATAGAGGATTGGTAAATATGATAAATATAGCTTGATAGAATTCTAAATATAGAACAGAGTATAGCCAGTTTTCTATCTATCTATCTATCTGTTGTAATCAGAGAAATGTCTGGTCAACCACTAGTAATAACTGTTATAAGAAGGAGAAGATGGAGATATGTTGGGCATACTCCGAGAAGAAATGTCTGGTTAACCACTAGTGACAACTGTTATAAGAAGAAGATAGAGATATGTTGGACATACTCCGAGAAGAAATGTCTGGTCAACCACTAGTAACAACTGTTATAAGAAGGAGAAGATGGAGATATGTTGGACATACTCTGAGAAGAAATGTCTGGTCAACCACTAGTAACAACTGTTATAAGAAGGAGAAGATGGAGATATGTTGGGCATACTCTGAGAAGAAATGTCTGGTCAATCACTAGTAACAACTGTTATAAGAAGGAGAAGATGGAGATATGTTGGACATACTCTGAGAAGAAATGTCTGATCAATCACTAGTAACAACTGTTATAAGAAGGAGAAGATGGAGATATGTTGGACATACTCTGAGAAGAAATGTCTGATCAATCACTAGTAACAACTGTTATAAGAAGGAGAAGATGGAGATATGTTGGACATACTCTGAGAAGAAATGTCTAGTCAACCACTAGTAACAACTGTTATAAGAAGGAGAAGATGGAGATATGTTGGACATACTCTGAGAAGAAATGTCTGATCAATCACTAGTAACAACTGCTATAAGAAAGAGAAGATAGAGATATGTTGGACACATTATCCCTGGATGTTTTCCTAGTAAAAAGAAGTAATTGAATGGAAGTTTCGTTCTTGTATTGTTGTTGTTTATAAGTGGTTATTCTTGTATATTCCTAAAAAGTAGAGCTTACTCTGCCCTGATTTGTAGCCAAATAAATTATTAATTGAGTTGTACTTTAGTGTATATGTTTTGTTGTGGATGGTCCATGCTGAGAAAACAATTGGTCAGCTTAAATATGTCTAGATCAGTCTGTATTTGTTATTTGTGCATCTTTTTATTTCTTCAAGTCAGCTTCAGTATTTCTACAGAAACAATTCAAGAGTTGAACAATTAACATTAATGGAGATAGGAAAAACAAATCGTACAATTTCTATTTAGCACAACATCAACAAAACAAAATAGTCAACATAACAATTCTTGATAACATTCTACTCTGTACACTTTTAACAAAATGTCCAACTGAACATTTCTAGTTTTCAATTCAAGCTTCTAACTTTCTTCTTCTGTACACTTTTATAATCGGATTGAACATTTCTAAATAAAGACAATTTCAGTTTAAGTTTATTAGCCTAACCTTTCTTTACACTTTTTCTTTGCACTTTTTCTTTACACTTTTTCTGTACACTTTTTCTGAACACTTTTTCTGTACACTTTTTCTGTACACTTTTTATATTGGATTGAAGAACATTTCTAAATAAGTTTTTAGTTCAACCTTCTAAGGTGCTTCTTCTGTACACTTTTTTTTATATATCAGATTGAACATTTCTAAATAAAGACAACTTTCAGTTTTTTATAAGTAGCCTAACCTTTTCTTTATACTTTTTTTTTCACACGAGTGATTTTTGTTAGGCTTCGACAATGGTAGTAGATATTGCTTCGGAGTCACTCCCCCTGACCTCATAGTCCTGGAGGCTGGAAAGCCACTCTCTGGGCAAAATTTATTAGAAAGATTTTAAAATGAGATCCCTGCAAAAATATATTTTCCCCATCTTCTGAATTACATAAGGACTCTAACCGGTGCTACGAAGTTCGTGCACTGCCGCTGATATCTTTCTGTGTAAGAAAGAGATCTTAGCATACATGGTTACTCACTGAAGTGCAATGTTGATGATTCTATCAATCAATGGATCAATTCTAAATCCAATATCTAACTCGTTTTCCTTACGTTTCCAAACATCAATATCTAACTCGTTTTCCTTACGTTTCGCAAACATCCAATCTTTACTCGTTTTCCCTTACGTTTCACAAACAAACTACCAAACACACAAAGAGTCTTACTCTCATGTTTAGTGTACACTTTTTTTTTGTCTAGATCAGCGGTTCCCAAACTTTGCATTACCGGGGACATCAGCTTGGAAAATGTTGCTCTAGATTCTAGATTTTAATCTCGCTCTGAAACTATGTTTCTAATCTCATTTTTAACGATCTCTACATCGTTAATTATATCATTAAAAAATAAACAAAATAAATGAAAACATCGAACAAGCAATAATAAAGATGATAAGTAAAACATCGTGTAAGATAATGAAAACATAATACTTGTTGTACAATCCAATTTTTATGTTATTCACAAGAACAAGAGACGAGGGAAAAAAATAAAAACTTGCAAAGTTTCGAATTGCGAAATAGTTTGTTTTTAAAAGTTGAGTAGATAAAAGAAAAGCTGAGCAAAATAGATTAATAACAGATTGAGGAAGAGAAGGGTAGTTTTTAAAAACAGAATGATAAAATAAAGAAAGAATGTAGTAATAACATATTGAGGAAGATAACAGAGTTAAACAATATGATAAGAAAGAAGAAGAAAGTAGTGATAATATATTGAGGAAGATGCCCGTCTGCCCAGCGTGTTCGTAGCTCGTTGGACTACGGGGGACTATCCCCCTGTGTGTGCGGGTTCAATTCCGCGGGATGGCAGAAAAAGCCACAGATTCCCCAGATTTACGGTGTTCGTGGCACAGAACCGAAGGGTTACGATGTCCATGGCACCGAGCCGAAGAGCTGGAAAGCTCAAGTGCTTCTGGATCGGAAAAAAATATTGAGGAAGATAACAGAGTTAAAAAGAATGATAAGAAGAAAGTAGTAATAACACATTAAAAAACTTCTTTTTCTTTCTCTAATCCTGTTTTGACTGATAGCGTTAGGATAAGAAGAGATTTCTAGAACGGACTTTTGTGTGCGCTTCATAAATAGTGATTTTTGGTCAGCTTTGTTATCTCTGAGGTTCATCTTTTGCATGGGCGACCGTTTGCTTTGTATCCGCTGTATCAGAGTAACATTGCTCTTTGAGGAACACTGTCTGTTGGTAATCTGCTTATGTGGTCGAACAATTTAATGTGTTGTTTCTTGATGAAGTTCAGACCTCATGTTGGACCTACTTTTTTTAAAAACTGATGTCTTAATTTCTAAACTGGTTTCTTCTTGATATTACCAGTATTCTGTGTACATATTTCCTATCTGTTGTGACTGGTCTCTTCTTGATATTCCCAGTATTCTGTGACATATTTCTCTCTGTTGTGACTGGTCTCTTCTGATATTACCAGTATTCTGTGTACATATTCCCTCTCTGTTGTGACTGGTCTCTTCTGATATTACCAGTATTCTGTGCATATTTCCTCTCTGTTGACTGGTCTCTTCTTGATATTACAGTATTCTGTGTACATATTTCCTCCTGTTGTGACTGGTCCTTCTTGATATTCCAGTATTCTGGTACACATTTCCTCTGTTGTGGCTGGTCTCTTCTAACAATAACAGCATACTGCATAACACTTCATCTCTGTCGACTAGTTTTTCTGACATCCTCATCCTACTGCTAGACACTTCATCTCTGTCTGACTAGTTCTTATCATTTGATGTCAGCGTACAGATTGCGGAAAACAAGAAGATTTAAACAAAATCATACAGTACAAGAAGAAAGTAGATTTAAACAGAATAATACAGTACAAGAAGAAAGTAGATTTAAACAGAATAATACAGTACAAGAAGAAAGTAGATTTAAACAGAATAATACAGTACAAGAAGAAAGTAGATTTAAACAGATAATACAGTAAAAGAGAAAGTAGATTTAAACAGAATAATACAGTACAAGAAGAAAGTAGATTTAAACAGAATAAT
The DNA here is from genome assembly GCA_020796225.1 of Arion vulgaris. NCBI lineage: Eukaryota > Metazoa > Mollusca > Gastropoda > Stylommatophora > Arionidae > Arion > Arion vulgaris. The sequence goes on from CM036755.1 coordinate 4,064,936, forward strand.
ACAGTACAAGAAGAAAGTAGATTTAAACAAAATAATACAGTACAAGAAGAAAGTAGATTTAAACAAAATAATACAGTACAAGAAGAAAGTAGATTTAAACAAAATAATACAGTACAAGAAGAAAGTAGATTTAAACAAAATAATACAGTACAAGAAGAAAGTAGATTTAAACAAGTAATAACAAGTTCATTAGAAAGATGTTTTTTAAAAGTGCATATCCTTTACAGGACTTTGCGAATCAACCCCAGCTTTGTAACGCTGTTTGTGATTTTCTAGACATTATTACGTTCAGTAGTTTGCCATTGCTTTCTGAACGGGTGGTGCCACGTCCTTTTGTAAAAATCCAGGCGAAAGAATTTGCAACCAAAATGTCCGCAACGTGATTCGAACTCAGAACGTCGAGGTTAATAGACCGAGTCACCAACCCCTAGGCCACAGACGCCACCCTAGAAAGATTTACAAAATAAAATTCCTACAATATATTGTAACCATCTTCTAAATTACATCGGGGATCCTCGCCGGTGCTAAAAACTTAAGGAACTTAAATATTAATGAAGAAATGATAAAAACAATGATTATACTAAAAGCATGCATATTCCCAATGGTAACATATAGCTGTGAAACATGGACATTTGCGAAATTAACTGAAAAACATATTAAGTGCTTTTGAATGGTTATTAGTTATTGAACTTACACCACAACACTCCGGGCTCACCCATAGGTGCTCAATCTTCCCCAACAGATGTTGAAGGGTATGCATACTGATTGTTCATGTGGTTGCTGGTTAAACATACTTCTCTCTGCCCTCAAAACATCCAGCTCTTCTTGTACAACGTGTAATTCCAAACTGAAATCACTGGATTGATTCAACGTTAATTTTAGTCTCCTCATCCAACAGTAGGTTGCCAAGAGGCAGAAGAACATGCTCCTTCATCATCAAGGTGCGTATCTTTGATAGGACGTTGCTCTCTTTGCAGCGCATCTGAAATTCACTCTGTCTCTAGCCATTTCACCCACTTCATCGATGGTCATATTCATGGTTTCTTTAATATCTTGTAGCCATCTTTTCTTGGTCTGCCTCTGCGTCCTGGGACCCTGCCCTCTAATATTGTTCTTTCAGGCCATCGTGATGCTTGATGTAACCAAAGTATATAATTTTTCTGTATAGTATGTTGTTTATCAGCCAATTCTCTTTAACATTTAGTTCTTTCAGGACATTAGTGTTCTTTATTTTTTCTGTCCATGGTATTCGTAGGATCTTTCTGTAGCATTTAGTTTCGAAGCTGAACAAAATGGTTAATAACAGATTTTAATGATAAATTAAAATGGATAATAATTCCTTATCCATCCGAAACTCCCCTTATCTTGAATGATGATCCTCTTCTTTAACCTCCCCAATATTCTCTTACCTGTTGTGGCTTCTGTCAAAGCACTGCCTTTCTTATCAAACTTTTAAATTATTTGAATGTTTCTCAACATTATATTTTCAAATTGAACTTCAGGGTTTACATCGACCACTTTGAGAACCTCTGGTACAGAAGATGGACATTGCGTGACCGACATGAACGCTGAGATAATAATTATGAATACATGACAGAGCGGTTAATAAACAGATAACCGATTAATGAGTTAAAGCACAAGAAGGAATTGACAAGCAATATACAAGGACTTAAATGCGAGGATTTGACTTTATTGCACCGGGATGTTACTCTATATGGCTCAGTCCTTTCCACAAATGGCGCAATGCCAGGTATTCCCATAGGGCTCGAGTCCAGTTACACTCTAAAACTAAATCGTCCATGACTATCCAAATGGCTCAGTCCAATGCAAGACACACTATAACTCCAGTCCATTTACACAAACCATCTCCATTTCCATTACCATATGGCCAGTCCACTTTATCCATATAGCCAAGATCCAATTACTATATATACTACATGGACGTACATGTAAGCACTTCTATCAGTTCTAGTAGGGTTAAACCCTATATGAGCTACTGTCAGTTACACTATATGGCTCAGTCTATGTTACCCTATATGGCTCAGTCCATGTTACCCTATATGGCTCAGTCCATGTTATCCTATATGGCTTAGTCCTTCTCCACAGAAATGGCACACCACCTGCCGAGAGTATTCCACAAAGCAAGAGCTCCGTAGTTCCGGCAGCAATCCTAGAGGTCTCTGGAAAACAATCAATCGTGAACCCAGTGACGTGATCCAAATTCGAACACTCGATCTTCGGAATGCAAGACAACAGCTTAACCACTTAACCACTTAACAACTTAACCACTTAACCACTTAACCACTTAACCCACTTAACCACTTAACCACTTAACCACTTAACCACTTAACCCACTTAACCACTTAACCACTTAACCACTTAACCACTTAACCCACTTAACCACTTAACCACAAAGATCCACAAATTACTAATATATTTAATACTAATTAGAGAACGTGTGAACAAGTAAAGAAAGAGCACGGTTCTATCAGTTCTGAAGATATGGGTTAGAATCCCAGATAAGATATGAGATTGTTTTACTGTCGAGTGCACACAAAAATCACCTCTTGTACACCGCTTTGGCATAGCTAAAAGTTAATTGCATATCCTTTACAGGACTTTTCGAATCAACCCCAGCTTTTAACGCTGTTTGTGATTTTTCTAAGCATTATTACGTTCAGTAGTTTGCCATTGCTTTCTGAACGGGTGGCGACATCGTCCTTTTGTAAAAATCCACGCGAAACAATTTCCAACCAAACTGTCCGCAGCGTGATTCGAACTCAGAACGTTGGGGTTAATAGACCGAGTCACTATCCCCTAGGCCACAGACGCCATTTGGCATAGACGGCTTAAAAATCTCCAGTCTACAGTAAATCCTATATCCCCTCCCGACAAGACTCATCCCCGTGTATCAAATATCCGCGCAACGAAATAGCCATCTCCCCTAGGCCATCTACAACATGGTTCTGGCGCTGAGAATCTTGGTTCTCATGAAGACTTCTGTATCTGGAGTTTTGTAACGTCATCTTATTTGGAAATGTCTGTGGATACAACTTGTGTAGAAGTGGTTTAGTTTTCTTGCGTATCTGCTATACACTGTCCATAAGTCATTCAAAATTATATTGTTTGATTGGTTGACAAGACCATCAACATTGCACTTTGATGAGTAACCATGTGGGCTCCAATCTCTTTCTTACACAAGAAGATCTCAGCGGCAGTGCACGAACTCCGTAGCACCGGCGAGGGTTCGATGTAATTTAGAATATGGTGACATTTTTTGTAGAAATTTTTTTTTAATCTTTCTAATGAATAGTAAACGAGTCGACGATTGTCTAGGCACCACTTATACGTTCAGTAGTTTGCCATTGCTTTCTGAAGGGGGTGTCTATTTTTACCGTTCATAAAAATCCAGGAAACGAATTGTTTTCAAACTGCCCACGGCTGAATTTGAATCAGGTACACTTGGCTTATGATCAAGCTCTGATTTGATTGATTGATTGATTGATTGATAGGACCATCATCATTGCACTTCGGTGAGTAATCATGTGTCCTCCGATCTCTTTCTTACACAAGAAAATCTCAGCTACAGTGCACGAACTCCGTAGCACCGGCGAGTGTTTTCGGCGTAATTTAAGAAATGGTAAAGATATTTTGAAGGAATTTTTACGAGCTCCCTACCACTTAAGCTACACACGCCCACTAGATATATCAATAAGAAAATCTTAAATTATCGATATTCTTGGCCAAAACAAAATAGTCATCATTACGTTTTGGCCTCTCTCTTGATTTTCAGTCCAAATTCTGAATAATATTTGACCACTTAATAATATTAGACGATCGTGTCTGGAAATCCAGGGTTAAGTAAGATTTGCGTATCTCTTAATGGAAGTCAAGACATCTTGGAGGATGACTTAATGAGCTTGTTCAACGGAATATGAAATGAGGTCAATGACGCAGACAAGGTCAATGCATGGACGTATGTAAGAAACGGATTTTAAAAAAATAACAGGTGGTTTGTAAAGGATTTGGAAGCCCGCCTGCCCAGCCTGTTCGTAGCGCGTTGGACTACGGGTGACTAGCGCTCTGTGAGTGCGGGTTCAATTCCGCGGGCTGGCAGAAAAGCCACAGGCTCCCTGATTTAGGGTGTTCGTGGCACCGAACCGAAGGGTTACGATGTCCATGGCACCGAGCCGAAGAACTGAAAGCTCAAGTGCTTATGGATCGAAAAAAAGGATTTAGAACGGTGGTGGAGGGGTATGTAATAGTTGTATATTTAAACTTATTATTTTTTACCAAAGTATTTGCTGATATCGTTGATTGCTGATTTGCTGATATCGTTGATTGCTGATTTGCTGATATCGTTGATTGCTGATTTGCTGATGTGTGTCACCGGGGTCAGCAAGGGTAGCAAAGAATAATAATACTGCGACCTAAAAGGCATGTCGTAAGAGAAGACTAAAGTAGGGGCCCGCTTGTGTGTTGTCTGGGCTTGGAAGAGGAGAAAAGAAAATGCAGCAATGTTTACCTACTAAGCATGTCATAAAAGGCGCATAATGAGGAGTAGGTGTAGGGCTGGCTACCTCACCCGTAGAAAGATGAGCTAACAACAGTTCAACAAATATGAAAAGAATTAAGCAGATATCAGTGGGAAAAGAGCTAAGGAAGAGATGCGGACGATGGATATGACATCATGAACTCAGAGAAAGAGCTAAGGAAGAGATGCGGACGATGGATATGACATCATTAACTCAAAGAACTAAGAAAGAGATGCGGACGATGGATATGACATCATGAACTCAGAGAAAGAACTAAGCAGATGAGATACAGGTGGAGAAAGAGCTAAGCAGATGAGATACAGGTAGAGAAAGAACTAAGCAGATGAGATACAGGTAGAGAAAGAACTAAGCAGATGAGATACAGGTGGAGAAAGAACTAAACAGATGAGATACAGGTAGAGAAAGAACTAAGCAGATGAGATACAGGTAGAGAAAGAACTAAGCAGATGAGATACAGGTAGAGAAAGAACTAAGCAGATGAGATACAGGTGGAGAAAGAACTAAACAGATGAGATACAGGTGGAGAAAGAACTAAGCAGATGAGATACAGGTAGAGAAAGAACTAAGCAGATGAGATACAGGTGGAGAAAGAACTAAGCAGATGAGATACAGGTGGAGAAAGAACTAAGCAGATGAGATACAGGTAGAGAAAGAACTAAGCAGATGAGATACAGGTGGAGAAAGAACTAAGCAGATGAGATACAGGTAGAGAAAGAACTAAGCAGATGAGATACAGGTGGAGAAAGAACTAAACAGATGAGATACAGGTGGAGAAAGAGCTAAGGAAGAGACGCTGGAAATAGATAGAACACACATTGAGAAAATCGAAGGGCACCATTGCAAGACAGGCATTCTTTTAGAACCTACATGTAAAGAGGAGAAGAGGAAAGCCTAGACATGCCTGGAAAGAGCTGGAGACTGATAATAAAAGGAAATGTAAAACATGGAAAGAATTGGAAGGAATGGCAAAGAGAGGAAGTGCTGGAAGAAGATTGTTGAAAACCTGTGCTCCATTGGGAGCTGAAAGGGGAAGAATTGCTAATATGTTATATAAACTTTCTTGCACTGAAAAAATTCTAATCTTTTTGGTTTTAAATTATTTCCTTTTTGAAAAACATTTGAAAACATCCTTAAGAAAACATTTTTTTAAATTTCCATCGTATGAAAGTGGGATCCTTCCTCGGAGAATCTATTTTATTCTTCCTTAGAGAATATTTTTCTTTCTTACTTTATACACACACACACACATATATATAGATATACAATTCTACAGAACAGATTTGATCTCTTTCCCTCCCAGCTCTATTCCCCAAAGATTGCATTTCATCCTTGTTCATGTAACATTAATTTCCTACATTCAACAATATTTATATATTTATGTTATGAATCTTACAGAGTTTCATTCAAGACATTTGAGATGGGATAAAAACAGGGGATCGAGAGAGAGAGAGAGAGAGAGAGAAATGGGAATAAAATGAGAAACCAAATACAGCTGCTCATGCTTTCATCAAGTCTTGCAGTAAAATATGGCTTAAAGAAACATAACAAATGCTGTACAAACTTTGAATTACTAATGATGTCAAAGCTAAAATTGTAACAATGGACTCGTATAACCACAAAAACCTCAAGAAGATGTGTAGTCTAATTGCTCAAAGACTCCTGAAGATGTGCAATCTGATTGCTCAAATACCCCAGAAGATGTGCAGTCTGATTGCTCAAAGACTCCTGAAGATGTGCAATCTGATTGCTCAAATACCCCAGAAGATGTGCAGTCTGATTGCTCAAAGACCCCAGAAGATGTGCAGTCTGATTGCTCAAAGACCCCAGAAGATGTGCAGTCTGATTGCTCAAAGACCCCAGAAGATGTGCAGTCTGATTGCTCAAAGACCCTGAAGATGTGCAATCTGACTTCTCAAATACGATGAAATATGTCAGTCTGTTGCTTCAAAAAACCCAGTAATGTGTGCAAATCTGGATTACTTCATCACCCAGAAGATGTGCAGTCTGATTGCTCAAAGACCCCAGAAGATGTGCAGTCTGATTGCTCAAATACCCCAGAAGATGTGCAGTCTGATTGCTCAAAGACCCCAGAAGATGTGAAGTCTGACTTCTCAAATTACGATGAAATACTATTCGAGCTGCTGTATTTAATAAAACGTAATTGGTAAGTAAAATACTTTTGGGCGTTATACTTCTTCTTCTTTACTCTTCGCTCCTAGGGAGGCATATATGCGCAACCAAAGCCTTCCTAGCCCGCCAATCCAATGCCATCTTTTCCAGATTGCTCCACTCTCTCCCCATTTTCTTTCATTCCGTCTCCAACTCCCGTCTCCAGCTATTCCTGGGTCTTCCCCTACCTCTATTGTCCTGGGGGTTCCATCGGAGATCCTATCTCGTGATGCTGTCAAGGGTTTCCTCAGTGTGAGTCAGTGCATTTCACTTAAGAAATTATTTTTTTAATCATATACAGCATCAGGATCGTGCAGTATATTTTCTCAGTATGATGCAAGTCTTCGAAATAAACCCCCTTAAATCTTTTTTTCTTTAAAATAACCTTCAATTGTAATTTCGATTTTACTGCTTATCCGCCCCATTATGGGCCGGCTGGTACGGCGGCCTCTCTGCATAATAGCACCGCACGACCCTGTACAACATATTTACTATCATTCTTCTTCTAAAATCTAGCATCTAAAGCAGATTTGGCAACCCTTGTCTGGACCCTTTAGTGACGTGGTCTAATCTTAAGGTGCGCCAGATCCAGAATAAGATGACATTTCTCACGAGTACATATAGAAATCCAGAAAGAAATGAGAATTACCGAGGAATGAGCGAGGTATTAGTTAAATAATCTCTTGATATACACATAATAAAACCAATGTGATTAAGTGGGTCTTAATTCTTGTGAATGTTGTAAACACTTAGTAGCATAAAACGTCATTCTATCTGATTTTATTGGTTTGTTTTGTTTCATGTTTCGAATTCAAGTATAATTTTAGTATACAACAACGTAATGGGGGTCTTGCTAGGGTTACGCCCTGCTTCACGTTCCAACAGTCTTCATGTTCGAACCGAAATGCGACTGTGTTCTCGAGTGATTTTTCAGAAAGCCTAGATTGTTGCCGAAACTACTGAGTTCGTGATTTGTTCAATACCTCGGAAGACGCTGTCACTTGCGAGAGAGACGAGCCATACTGAACTGCCAGTGCAATGAAGTTAACATTCGGCTTTAGGCCTTTATATAGCACAGGCGCCGAGTGGTTACGGCCCAAATTGGGGTGTAAAGAATAGAACCACTGTTACCGCATGTCGTAAGAGGCGTCTAAGGAGTTTGCTGAAATCGGATGCACATGTCCTAAACGTGTAGAAGCTATGCGTTTAGGGGCCTACCAAACCAATGTCAATCGTATATAGCGTTCTTGACAAAGATCAAACATATCACAAAGAGTGATTAAAATTGATCGTAAAGAACGAACGCAAAGAAGAAGAAGAGAGATAAGCACGGAAACCATGTGAGTCACAGTAGCGTAGTTGTTAGTTAACTGCACTTCAAGACTAATGGTCTGGTTTCAATTCCAAAGTGAGTGAGGAATTTTCCTGAGCGAATCGGTCTCATGTTGACCAGCCCAATTGGGTACCAGCACGTGAAGTAAGTGACAGCCACATAACCCATCGTGGGTCAACGGTCAATGACAAATACGGATCTAACACAGGATTACACAATATATTTCGTGGTATGAAAGAAATTATGATACAAATTGGCAAAGCAACATCAGCTTTTAAAAGTCTAAATAAAATATGGAACTGCAAGTTATATAGTATTAAAACTAAATTACGAATTTTCAATTCAAATGTTGTATCAATCCTAACATATGCTAGCGAGAGTTGGAAAATGACTAAAGATATAGAAAGCAAGTTATATCAATCCTAACATATGCTAGCGAGAGTTGGAAAATGACTAAAGATATAGAAAGCAAGTTGTATTAATCCTAACATATGCTAGCGAGAGTTGGAAAATAACTAAAGATATAGAAAGCAAGTTGTATCAATCCTAACATATGCTAGCGAGAGTTGGGAAATAACTAAAGATATAGAAAACAAGTTGAATGCATTTAAAAATAGATGTTTGCGAAAAATAATGAATATAAAATGGAACGAATTCAGAAGACGTGATGAAATCAGAGAAATGTTTGGTCAACCACTAGTGACAACTGTTATAAGAAAGAGAAGATGGAGATATGTTGGGTACACCTTGAGGAGAAATGTCTGGTCAACCACTAGTGACAACTGTTATAAGAAAGAGAAGATGGAGATATGTTGGGTACACCGTGAGGAGAAATGATCAAAGAATATCAAAGCCGGCACTGAAGTGGGATGCAAATGGTTCAAGAAAGAGAGGACAACCTAAGGAGACCCTAAACCGAACTTTGCTGAGAGAGGCAGGAAATATCGGTCTCAGTTCCATGGAAAAGATTGAGCGAGTTTCCCAGGATAGAGCGGTTTGAAGAAATTGCTTGCAGCCCCTATGTAACGTATAACGGTATGAGAGGAATTATTATTATTATTATGAAAGAGATTCCTTTACTTTTACATTTACAAGGAAACCATGTTTTTCTTCTATACGTTGTACAATATAGGACCTTTTTTTCTTTATAATAATAATAATAAAATAAAACCCATAACATGTTAGGGTCGTAGGGTGTCACTGTGCATACATCAGCACAAAAGTACGCCATGAGTCTCTGTCTTCACCTCCCGAGCAAGTGTGGAAAAATTCTGTTCTGACCGCTCTTGATGTTGTCAAACCAGGATTTTCCTCTCTTTTCCTTCTGCCACCCTCAACTGTTCCCTGTAGGATAGTCTTAGAGAGTGAGCTATGTTTCATCCCATGCACGAACCACGCAAGTTTACGCCGTTTCACGATTGTCAAGAATGGCACCTGCAAGGTTGTTTATTTGGTCTCTTACATAAATATTCATCTTATGTTCTATGTAACTAATACGTAGTACCCGTCTGTAACACTTATATTCGAAGGAGTGGATTCTTCGTTCCAATTCTACATTGAGCGTCCAGCTCTCACAACCGTATACAAGAATGGATAGCACCAATGTTTTCGTCTTTACAGACAGTCAATTGTCAAGTGTTTTACTGTGACAACTTTTGAGTTTACGCTTGTCTCTCTTGTCTTTACAGACAGTCAATTGGCAAGTGTTTTACTGTGACAACTTCTGAATGTGCGCTTGTCTCTCTCTTGTCGTTCAGTTCATCCCTAGGTCTCTTTTCTTATTTTTCTTCTTCTTCAAACTCTGCATACTGACCACTTGTTAACCACTCTTTGTGATTTGTATGTGATCTTAGTCTAAGAGCGATTGTACGTTGTTCCAGTTATGCGCCTACAAGTAGGCCAGCACATATTTCTGCGACGCTTTTTATTTACTAGGCTAGCTTCCCTAGGCCCCTACCTCAGTCGCCTCTTACGACATGCCGCGTAGGTCGTAGTGTTACTATTCTTTGCTCCTCTTGACAGCCCAGACAACATACGGGCGAAACTTAAACGATATTAGTTGCATGCTCGACTCTTGTTCCGAAGTTTCACAGTTCGTTCCTTCGTGGAGACATCGGGGAATTTTTTCATGGATCCCTGATGTCGGTGTAGGTGAGATCGGGTTCCTAGTCCTATCGGAGACGAACGATAAAACGCATGTCTCGTGTTCAAATTAAGCAGGTAAAAGAACCATTGGCGGTTCCAAACCGAAAAGAGCAGGCTGGAAAGCAGCTGCCCTTGCAAAATCCATTAGAAAGATTAAAAAATTTTAATTCCTTTAAATTATTTTCACCATCTTCTAAATTACATCGGTGACCCTTGCCGCTATTACAGAGTTCGTGCACTGTCGCTGAGATCTTCTAGTGTAACGGAGCACACATGGTTACTCATCGAAGTGCAACGATGCCGGTCCTATCAATCAATCAATCAATCAATCAATCACTTCAAGAAATTAGAATAATAAAAAAACTTACGGTGTTTATTTGTGTTCGCTATTTCACCCTTGAGGTTCATTTATATTACCATGTAACGAATGATTTCTTGGCCTGAAGATGCGGAAAATAACTTCATTATAAGGCTAATGTTGACTTTGGTTAATGGCCGGTTTGGATTAATCAAATCACACAGGGTCACGATTTATCAGATTTTGGCAGCAAATAACAACTGGTCAGAAACACCGCAGAATCTTCATTATCAAATATCTTGTCTTGAGTACATCTTTGCTACACTAGCAGTTCTTAAGAATTTCTCTCTCTCATAAGCAGGAGAAAGACAAGGTTGCAGGCAAGAGAAAGACACAGCTTTGGACAAGAGGAAGACAATGTTACAAGTGTAGGAGAATAATGTCAAAATATGGAACGACTGCAGCCTGTCATAATTATACCAATTTGAAGAGAGGGATAAATAGTATTGCAGCCTGTCATAATTATACCAATTTGAAGAGAGGGATAAATAGTATTGCAGCCTGTCATAATTATACCAATTTGAAGAGAGGGATAAATGGTATTGCAGCCTGACATAATTATACCAATTTGAAGAGAGGGATAAATGGTATTGCAGCCTGTCATAATTATACCAATTTGAAGAGAGGGATAAATGGTATTGCAGCCTGTCATAATTATACCAATTTGAAGAGAGGGATAAATGGTATTGCAGCCTGACATAATTATACCAATTTGAAGAGAGGGATAAATGGTATTGCAGCCTGTCATAATTATACCAATTTGAAGAGAGGGATAAATGGTATTGCAGCCTGTCATAATTATACCAATTTGAAGAGAGGGATAAATGGTATTGCAGCCTGTCATAATTATACCAATTTGAAGAGAGGGATAAATGGTATTGCAGCCTGACATAATTATACCAATTTGAAGAGAGGGATAAATGGTATTGCAGCCTGACATAATTATACCAATTTGAAGAGAGGGATAAATGGTATTGCAGCCTGACATAATTATACCAATTTGAAGAGAGGGATAAATGGTATTGCAGCCTGACATAATTATACCAATTTGAAGAGAGGGATAAATGGTATTGCAGCCTGTCATAATTATACCAATTTGAAGAGAGGGATAAATGGTATTGCAGCCTGTCATAATTATACCAATTTGAAGAGAGGGATAAATGGTATTGCAGCCTGTCATAATTATACCAATTTGAAGAGAGGGATAAATGGTATTGCAGCCTGTCATAATTATACCAATTTGAAGAGAGGGATAAATGGTATTGCAGCCTGTCATAATTATACCAATTTGAAGAGAGGGATAAATGGTATTGCAGCCTGACATAATTATACCAATTTGAAGAGAGGGATAAATGGTATTGATGATGGCATTGTAGCAATCTTTCGTTGTGAAGAAGAAACTATCCATCTTCTCTTGTTCTTTTTGTACCCTCTTGTTCCCTCTTCTACCCTCTTGTTCCCTCTTCTACCCTCTTGTTCCCTCTTCTACCCTCTTGTTCCCTCTTGCACCCTCTTGTTCCCTCTTGTATCCTCTTGTTCCCTCTTGTATCCTCTTGTTCCCTCTTGCACCCTCTTGTTCCCTCTTGCACCCTCTTGTTCCCTCTTCTACCCTCTTGTTCCCTCTTGTATCCTCTTGTTCCCTCTTCTACCCTCTTGTTCCCTCTTGCACCCTCTTGTTCCCTCTTGCACCCTCCTGTTCCCTCTTGCACCCTCTTGTTCCCTCTTCTACCCTCTTGTTCCCTCTTGTATCCTCTTGTTCCCTCTTCTACCCTCTTGTTCCCTCTTGCACCCTCTTGTTCCCTCTTGCACCCTCCTGTTCCCTCTTGCACCCTCTTGTTCCCTCTTGTACCCTCTTGTTCCCTCTTCTACCCTCTTTTTCCCTCTTGCACCCTCTTGTTCCCTCTTCTACCCTCTTTTACCCTCTTGTACCCTCTTGTTCCCTCTTGTTCCTCTTGTACCCTCTTGTTCCCTCTTGCACCCTCTTGTTCCCTCTTGTTCCTCTTGTACCCTCTTGTTCCCTCTTGTTCCCTCTTGCACCCTCTTGCACCCTCTTGTTCCCTCTTGTACCCTCTTGTTCCCTCTTGCACCCTCTTGTTCCCTCTTGCACCCTCCTGTTCCCTCTTGCACCCTCTTTGTTCCTCTTGCACCCTCTTGTTCCCTCTTGCCCTCTGTTCTCTGTCCTCTTGTTCCCTCTTGCATCCTTCTTGTCCCTCTTGTTCCCTCTTTTCCCTCTTTACCCTCTTGTTCCCTCTTGCACCCTCTTTTCCCTCTTGACACTCCTGTTCCCTCTTGTACCCTCTTGTTCCCTCTTGTATCCTCTTTCTCCCTCTTGTACCACTTGTACCTCTTGTACCTTGTTGTACGCTATTGTACATTTTGTACCTCTTGTACTCTCGTACCTCTTGCCCTTTTATTCCTCTTACAGTGTCAAAGTGAAATATAGTTTGCGAGAGAGAGAGAGAGAGAGAGAGCCATCTTATGACATCGTAATATATATTCAGAAAATCTACGATTTCATCAGTCCACCGCTAGCATGGCTGCTATCGCCTCCTGTTTCCGCTTACTCAGTATATCAATGCCCACAGCGCACGCTGAAAACTGCAATACAATTCCTTCTGTTCTCTGGACTGCGCCCTGCTATAACCAGTGAGGAGTATGAGCTTATCCAGACGCTGTGAAGCAAAAACATGATTAGAGAAAGAAAAAAACACTTTTTATGAAACGCACACAAAAGCCCATTCTAGAAGTCTTTTCTTACCCTGACGCTGTGAGGCAAAAACATGATTAGAGAAAAGATTTTAAAAAACCAGAAAAGAAGCGCAAGAGAGAACGAACAAGGAAGATGAAGAGGAAATGTATTCATTATTTAGTCCTCTCTTAAAAAAAAACAAATTTTAAGAGTAAGTAAATTCTGACGAAAATGTCAACATTCAGATATATGTCAGGCAATGCTCCTGCCTTCCAGAATATACAGCCTTAAGCTGAATGACTGCCGACGTATAATTTCCAGATACGTCAGTCAACAGACACTTCTGTACCGTTGAGTCTAGACGACCACTGTTTCCCAGAGATATGTTTAAAAGTATTATAGGAAGTAGACAACACTGTTGAATAATTGAAAAGTTGAAAACAAATTGAAGTGGAATATATATTCCATAATTTGTATGCGAGATAGAGTATGGGTGGATTTGAATTATTGTCCTTTTTGTATTCTGAATTATTGCCCTTGTTGTATTCTTGAAATTATTGCCCTTGTTGTTATCTGAATTATTGCCCTTGTTGTATCTGAATTATTGCCCTTGTTGTAGTCTGAATTATTGCCGTATTGAAGTTATCTTCTCATGTTTGTTATTGGTTACTGAACTGAAGTCACAGTACACTGGGCTCAATTTCACGGATGTCGATGTGTATGCATACTGATGGTTCCTCTGGCTCGCTGGTTAAACAACTCCTCTCTCTCTGCTTCTCAAGCATCCAGTTCTACTTGTTCTATCGTTACTGCCTCTAATATCACGTTTTAGAGCGGTGAATAACACTGGTGACATCAGTTTGTGGTATTTAATGGCCACAGTGCTAGTGCAGTCGTCGCTAAACGGTTCAGCTTAGAATTATGTATCCCCGACAGTAAAAACTCGGTCTTACCGAGGATTGAACCAAGTCTCAACATGGAAGCTCACGTTCTAATCCAGTCGACCAATACTTGTACAATGTGTAATATCAAACTCCTTAAATCACTGAATTGGTTCAAAATCAATTTGAGTGTCCCCATCCAACAATAGAAATCCAAGAGACCGAACAACACCCCCCTTATCCATACTAAACTCCCGAACAATCGATGCGTTTGATGCTAGCCTGATCACTCTCTCTCGTTTCTGTGAACACACGCATGCACGGTACAGTAGATCCACATGAGTCTCTGGAGGTTGGGAACTTCTTTAGACGACATCCACTGATACCACAACCTGCCGTTCTGGAACCTCTATAGAAGACATTCACTGATACCACAACCTGCAGTTCTGGATCTTCCAAAGCATCGACTGAGAGTCAGAAACAACAACGGCCCCTGTAAACGGAGTCCTAGATTATCCAATTCAAACTCTCCACCTTCCATACAACTTGTCTGCAAAAGATCTTAAGCATGTTCTGGCCACATACTATCTCTAACCAAGAACTTCTTACACAGTGTCAACAAGAGAATATGAGCACCATCATCCAAAAGAGATGCTGAAGCTGAAACGGATATTGTGTTACACGTGGAACCTAAGTATGTCACGAAAACTGCACAGAAAAGGACACCAGAGGGTAAACGAAAATAGCTTCTTCTTGACCCTTCCCCCCTAGGGAGGCATAGGTCTGCAACCAAGATCTTCCGATCCCGCCTATCCACGACCATCTTTTCCAGATCTCTCAACCTCTCTCCCCATTTCCTTTGCATTCCGTCTCCAACTCCCTTCTCCATGTGTTCCTGGGTCTTCCCCTACCTCTATTGTCCTGGGTGTTCCATCGGAGAGCCTGTCTCGTGATGTTTCCTCAGTGTGTGTCCTATCCATCACCACCTTCTGCCCCTTATCTATTGTTCCACCTGCCGTTGCCCCGTTCTATCCCAGAGTTCCCTGTTTGTAGTCCTGTTATACCACCGCAAATGAAGTATCCTGTGCAGGCATCTATTAAAGAAAATCGTGGTAGACACCATCTGGAAGACACAATACCATCTGGTAGGAAAACAAACCATCTAGAGAAAACTAGAACATAACTGAAAGAAATGAATCATAGCTGGAACACAATACAGAGGAAGGTCTAGAATATAGAGAATGGTATGCAGTTTTGCTGCCCTAAGCTCCACAGGCATCACAGCTAGAGAGAGAAAAGAGAAAGAGAGAGAGAGAGAGAGATTAACTAAAACATATGCAGCTTTTAAAACAATGAACAGGTGATTCAATGTTGACTTTCAAACCTCCAGTACTTGGAAAAAATGATAAATTTACCGAAAATCAATTTCATGACAGCTTCATCTGAAATTGATTGTTCTCGAACGTCAATCATTATGTGCGTGTTACAAGAACCGTCAGCAGAGCGTGGATTAGTGTTCAATTAATAAGCATGCAAGGAGGGGAGGGAGACACTATTGAGAGGTCACAATTAATTTGAGTTTAATTGGGTTCCAGCTAAATCGTAAGACAGGCAGAATGCATGTGAAAGTCTTCAGTTTTAGTTGGTAGGTAATCGTCGCGAGCTGAGGTCGTTGCAAGCTACAGTCAACGCAAGCTACAGTCCTCCGAGCTGCAGTCATGCAAGCTACAGTCATCCCAAGCTACGTCATCCCAAGCTACAGTCATCCTAGCTACACTCATCCCAAGCTACAGTCATCGCAAGCTGCAGTCATCGCAAGCTACTGTCAACGTGACCTACAGCCATCCCAAGCTGAAGTCATCTCGTTGCAGTCAACGCATCTGCAGTCATCTTGAACTACCGTCATCCGCTACAGTCATCGCAAGCTACTGTCATCCTAGTTGCAGTCATCGTAGCTACAGTCATTCTAATACAGTCACAATTGTCTTCATCTGACACAATTTCTGTATTATTCTGAACAACCAGGGAACACCTCAATGACAAAATCTGAATGATTTAGTTAAATCTGTTTTATCTATATCTTGAATCCCAAACCTTATCGTCTCACCGTCCACTTTGCACAACATAAACTTGTAACGCCCCTCCACATTATAACAGTTTGCAAACCACCTTCCACATATATATACATGTTCTATTTATCTGTGACATAGAAAATGATATATATTTGATCATACATGGTCAATTTTCAAATGATTATATACATGAAAAAATTGATGAAAAATGGATGATAAAAGACGGGCATAAGATAAATTTTAATGCAGAATTCAAATTTTAAATGATTATTCAATCACAAAATCACGGAAATAATTTATTTTAATCTCCTGACTATCCCCCAAATTCGTCTGAACCCACTATCGCCCCCATAGAACGCTTCAGCGCCCACTGGGGGGGAAGGGACGGGACAGTACGCCCACTTTGGGAAACGCTGGCCTATATTATTTTATGATTGTCACAACCACACATTGAAATCAAAGAACAGAATAATGCTAGTCACAGCAGAGATGTAGTGTGTCTACGCCGAATGCTGGGAGTATCAAAAGAGGCCGATTTACGAATGAAAACAGGAAAAAGTGTGTACACAACATCAGTAGTGCAACTTCCTCACGAAACAACAAATTGAATGGTTCGACCATATAAGTAGATTACCAACAGACGGAAAATGCTTTTAGATACAGGGGAAACAAAAGACAAAAGGTCGCCAATGCAAAAGGTGGATCATATAAATAAACAAGATATAGTGAAAGCAACCATGTACGAAGCGAACACAAAAGACCGTTCTATAAATATTTTATTACCTATAAGCTATAGGACAAAACAGATTTGGAGAGACAAATAAAGCTAGATAGAACAGCTTCGGAACGAAATTTGGAGATGAGTTCTGCAGCATAAAAAAATTTGTTCTGATCTGGTAATATTTTAGTAGTCGTCCTGTATTAGTATTATACATTTTCTGATTGATTTAATCATTCATTTCTTTGCTGATATGTAGCTGTTCAATCATGCAGCTCTTAAAGCTGTTCAATCATGCAACTCTTATAGTTGGTCAATCATGCAACTCTTATAGTTGGTCAATCATGCAACTCTTATAGCTGGTCAATCATGCAACTCTTATAGCTGGTCAATCATGCAACTCTTATAGTTGGTCAATCATGCAGCTCTTAAAGCTGTTCAATCATGCAACTCTTATAGTTGGTCAATCATGCAACTCTTATAGTTGGTCAATCATGCAGCTCTTAAAGCTGTTCAATCATGCAACTCTTATAGTTGGTCAATCATGCAACTCTTATAGTTGGTCAATCATGCAACTCTTATAGTTGGTCAATCATGCAACTCTTATAGCTGGTCAATCATGCAACTCTTATAGTTGGTCAATCATGCAACTCTTAAAGCTGTTCAATCATGCAACTCTTATAGTTGGTCAATCATGCAACTCTTATAGCTGGTCAATCATGCAACTCTTATAGCTGGTCAATCATGCAACTCTTAAAGCTGTTCAATCATGCAACTCTTATAGTTGGTCAATCATGCAACTCTTAAAGCTGTTCAATCATGCAACTCTTATAGTTGGTCAATCATGCAACTCTTATAGCTGGTCAATCATGCAACTCTTATAGTTGGTCAATCTCAGCTCTTAAAGTTGTTCAATCATGCAACTCTTATAGTTGGTCAATCATGCTAACCTTACAGTTGGTAATCATGCAGCTCTTAAAGCTGTTCAATCATGCAACTCTTATAGTTGTATCAATATTGCAACTCTTATAGTTGTCAATCATGCAACTCTTATAGTTGGTCAATCATGCAACTCTTATAGCTGGTCAATCATGCAACTCTTATAGTTGGTCAATCATGCAACTCTTAAAGCTGTTCAAATCAACTCTATTGGTCAATCATGCAACTCTTATAGCTGGTCAATCATGCAACTCTTATAGCTGGTCAATCTGCAACTCTAAAGCTGTTCAATCAGCACTTTATAGCTGTCAATCATGCAACTCTTATGTTGTCAATCATGCAACCTTTGTTGTCAATCATGCAACTCTTATAGCGGTTGGAACTCTTATAGTTGGTCAACTGCAACTCTTATAGCTGTTCAATCATGCAACTCTTATAGTTGGTCAATCATGCAACTCTTATAGTTGGTCAATCATGCAACTTATACGGCAATCTTACTTATAGTTGGTCAATCATGCAACTCTTATAGTTGGTCAATCATGCAGCTTCTATGCTGCAACTTCCTAGTTCATAGTCTATTTTTAGAGTTTCTAAATCTGTATAAAAAAACCGTTACAGGAAATACGTCAGCATATAAATTAAATAAACAAGGAGATGGAAGGTGAAATAAAACACACCAAAAAAAAAAAAATAGAAAAAGGTTAAAAAAACTGCAAAAAAGATGAAAATAAAACTGGAAAAGTAAAATTAATAGAAGAATAGAAGATGAAACAATAGTGTGGTTAACTGGGCCCAAATTTGGAGTGTAAAGAATAGAACCACTGTTACCTGCCACGCATGTCGTAAGAGGCGACTAAGGAGGTTTGGCTGAAATCGGATGCATGTCTCCTAAACGTGTAGAAGTCTATGCGTTTAGGGGCCTACCAAACCAATTCAACGTATACACGTTCTTGGCAAAGATCAAACATATCACAAAGAGTGATTAAATTGATCGTAAAGAACGAACGCAAAGAAGAAGAAGAGGATGAAAAAGAAAAGTAAAATAAATAGAAGATGAAAATGGATTAGTCAAATGAAGATAAAAAGAAGAAAACGCAGACAAGGAAGTAAAGTAGACTAACAAAAAAGAAATTAACAACAAAATAAGTAGATAAAAGTTAACAGACTAATATTTATTTTATGTTAAATGTCAGATTGTGAAGTAAGAACATGACATTTGGACGATCACTTCAAACAACGGTTTTCTGTCATTCAAAGTTGTCTTTCTCATTTCTTCTGTAACTCTCTAAGCTCATTTTGTTGTTTGCTTTTGATCTCACAATTTCTAGATATTTCTTTCTTTTTCTCTCAATCCTGTTTCTCCACAACGCCCGTGTGTTGTCAGGCTCTCGGGAGGCAAAAATTTTTTTTCCGATCCAGAAGCACTTAAACTTTCATCTCTTCGACTCGGTACCCTGGACATCGTAACCCTTCCGTTCGACGCCACGAACATCGTAAATCTGAGGAACCTGTGGCTTTTCTGCCAGCCCGCACTCACAGAGGGCTAGTCACCCGCAGTATAACGCGCTACGAACACGCTGGGCAGGCGGGCAAGGGGCAAAGAATAGAAACACTGCAACCTTCAAAGCATGTCGTAAGAGAAGACTAAGGTAGGGGTGTAGGAAGATACCTAGATTTTAAAAAAGCGTCGTAGAAAACGGATGTGCTGACCTGGGTGTAGACGCATTACTGGCACAATGTACACTCGCTTTCAGTCTCGGATCACATATAAATCACAGAGTTGTTAACAAGTTGACGATATGGAGCGTTTGAAGAAGAAGAAGAAGCTTTGCCTCATATCGTCAGGATAAGGAGAGCTTTCTAGAACGGGTTTTTGTGGGCACTTTGTAAACAGTGTTTTCATTGCCTCTTTTTCATTGAGGTTCCCATTTTGCGTGGACACACTTTTGCTTTGTATCGACTCAATCGAAGTAACATTGCTCTTTGAGGCGCACTGTCTGTTGGTAATCTGCTTATGTGGCGAATTCTTACATTTGTTGTTTCTTGGTGAAGTTCTGTACTGATGTTGTACTCACTTTTTCCTGATGTTCTCATTTCTAAACGGTCTCCGTTTGTACCCTTATGTGTGACCATCTCATCGGACTAGCTCTTCTGATTCCCAGTTTTGGACACTTCATCTCTGTCGTGACTAGTCTCTTCTTGATACTCCCAGCATTCTGTGTAAACACTTCATCTCTGTCGTGACTAGTCTCTTCTTGATACTCCCAGCATTCTGGTAAACACTTCATCTCTGTCGTGACTAGTCTCTTCTTGATACTCCCAGCATTCTGCGTAGACACTTCATCTCTGTCGTGACTAGTCTCTTCTTGATACTCCCAGCATTCTGTGTAAACACTTCATCTCTGTCGTGACTAGTCTCTTCTTGATACTCCCAGCATTCTGGGTAGACACTTCATCTCTATCGTGACTAGTCTCTTCTTGATACTCCCAGCATTATGCGTAGACACTTCATCTCTATCGTGACTAGTCTCTTCTTGATACTCCCAGCATTATGCGTAGACACTTCATCTCTGTCGTGACTAGTCTCTTCTTGATACTCCCAGCATTCTGTGTAAACACTTCATCTCTGTCGTGACTAGTTTTCTTCTTGATACTCCAAGCATTCTGTGTAGACACTTCATCTCTGTCGTGACTAGTCTCTTCTTGATACTCCCAGCATTCTGTGTAGACACTTCATCTCTGCCGTGACTAGTCTCTTCTTGATACTCCCAGCATTCTGTGTAGACATTTCATCTCTGTCGCAATTTGTATATATTCCCATTTCTTCCGAGAGAGATATCTCTGTTGTCTGGCACGAAAAAGCTGAAACAAAACAAATAACTACTTCATCTTCTATCTAACGTTCCATATCGATCATCACTTGTTAAGCCAATCTTTGTGATGTGTATGTGAACTGAGACTAAGAGCGATTGTACGTTGTGCCAATAATATGCCTACAAGTAGACCAGCGCATCCGATTTCCGCGACGCTTTTTATTTACTAAGGTCGATTCCCAAACTCCCTACCTCAGTCGTCTCTTACGACATGTCTTGTAGGTCGCAGTGTTACTATTTTTGCTCCCCTAGCGAGCCCGGAAACACGGGTGAAAAATTAATGTCATTTGTTTTGTTCTCGACGGCATGCTTGCTAGCTATGAAACTCATTTATCAAGTGCTGGGGTTAACACACAATGCGTCCTCGGTGTGATCGATAGTGTTGTCTGACCTATACGCACTTGTGTTTATTTTCCTATTGGTTTTTAAAACAAACCATGAATTCAATTTGAAATGTATGTAGCCTCTATATTAGCGGTAGCGAGCTCACCATTCGACCCAATCCAGTGTACTTGGTTCAAACCTCGCAAGCAGTTCGAAGCAAATTAGTTTCCTTGGATTTTCTTCACTTCTTCACCTTCACCCTTCACCTTCACCTTCGCCTTCACCCTTCGCCATTCACCCTTCGCCCTTCACTCCTTCGCTCTTAGGGAAGCATAGGTCCGCAACCAAGGTCATCCAAGCTCTCATATCCAAGGCATCCTTTCCAGATCTCTCCACTCTCTCCCCATTCTCTTGCATTTTGTCTCCAACTCCCGTCTCAAGGTGTTTCTGGGTCTTCCGCTGCCTCTATTACCCTTGGGGTTCCATCGGAGAGCCTGTCTTGTGATGCTGTTAGGGGTTTCCTCAGTGTGTATCCTATCCATCGACACCTTCTGCTCCTTATCTCTTGTTCCATCTGCCATTGTGCTATTCTAGCCCAGAGTTCCCTGTTTGTAGTCAAGTCATACCATCGAGGGTGGAATAACTTATTGTGGAGTAACAGGCATCTATTGATGAATGTCTGCAACTTTGTGTGCTTCCTTAGTTGTTCTCCATGTCTCCGCATCATATATTCTTGAAATTTTACGAAAGGTAAAAATAGACTTCACCGTTCAGAAAATAATTGCAAACCACTTAACGTATAAGTGGTGCCTAGAAAATCGACGACTCGTTTACTGTTGTTGATGACTAAGTCTTGTAAAGGATGTGCCACGATTTTCATTAATTCGTTAGAAATGAATGCATGCATGCCTTCATACGTATGTGCATATATGCATGCATACATACCTTCATACCTACATGCAAACATACATACTGTATCGAAATGATATTCTTGACAATCTTTGTGCAATACTCTCGTCAGTTGGCGTGCCGGTTCTGCGACGAGGGACCGAGCAATGTGGGGTAAAACCCGGTGCAATTAAGCCAATCCTACGGTTTTAGACTCATTAGTCCTAACGCATTGAGAGAATCTTTCCGAACATAGGAGTTTCAGGGTTGTGAATCCCAGTCACTGACCAGATTGAGAGAGTCTTTCCGAACATAGGAGTTTCAGGGTTGTGAATCCCAGTTGCTGACCAGATTGAGAGGATGCCTTTGACAACACAGAAGTTCAGAGTTGCTAATCAGTCATGCCCAGATTGAGAATCTTTAAATGAAACAGAGTTTCAGGTTGTGAATCCCAGTTGCTGACCAGATTGAGAGAGTCTTTACGAACACAGAAGTTTCAGAGTTGTGAATCCCAGTTGCTGACCAGATTGAGAGAAATGGATGCCAATATTGGTACAACACGAACAAAACGGCATCAATCTGAATTCTATGACATTGTATTTTGATGAAATATTTAAAATGTATGATTGCTTTCATTACACATTTGTTTTATTTGTGTCTCAGCCCCTCTCTACAGAAATTGTACTCCGCCCGCGGAGAATAATGTACAAATCACGAGCTACGTACCCCTAGCAACAATACTTGGAATCTCCGGAAAAAGCGCATTTACAAATGACTCGGTCCAGATTCGAATTCATAACTTTCAGATCGGATCAGTAGATAAACGACTTGACCCCTTCATAAAGGAGAACAACCGGGGCTCGCAATGGGAGCAAAGAATAGTACCACTGCAACCTACAAGACATGTTGTAAGAGGCGACTGAGGTAGGGACTAGCGAAGCTTCCTAGTAAATAAAAGCGTTGCATAAATCGGATGTGCTGACCTACTTGTAGAAGCATAACTGGCACACCTTACAACCGTTTTTAGTTTCAGAGATCACATACAAATCACACAGATTGGTTAACAATGGGTCGATACGGAGAGCTCGTCAAAGAAGAAGAAGAAGAGTCAAGACCATTTTTTCCCTTATTTAAACGCATAGATAAATTGGTACAGCAGATGGAAAGATGGACAGAGAAATCGAGACTAGATGCCAGAAGGCAAACGCAGTGACATACCAACCATTACCACTATTAAAACATCCAAGTATTAACATGGCAGTCAAACTACAACTGATAAACTGCATATTTATTCCAACTTCTATCAGTACCAAACATGGCTCCTGACTAAGACACAAGAAAGAAAGATTACAACATGTGAAATGAGATGTCTACGAAAAGCTGTCAACGTTACAAGGAGAGATAGAGAAATGAGAATATCAGAAGCATCGTTGGTACTATACCATGCATACAGTACATCGAGAAGCAAAGAATCAAGTGGTTCGGCCATCTAATGAGAATGGAACCACATTTACTACCATCACGTGCCTATAATAATCGACACTCAGGACGCAGAGCACGAGGCAGGCCAAGAACACGATGGATAGATAACATCTCAGAGTCCTGCGGAAGCATGGACTGACAACGTCAAGAGCAACACAACACACCTGGAACAAGATAGAAACTAACTCTTCCCACGACTCTTCACGGCAAATGTGGTTAAGATAAGATAAGAAGATAAGATAAGTTGGTGACTTGTCAGCACATTTTGTTCTTAGTTCACCTTGCAACAGATGGTAGTATAACCATCTACTGGAATGTTATCATTACTCTTGGAAGAGAATGTAGAGATTGGGGCAACATGAAGCATGATCTCGCAGTTAAGCAGCTGATAGAAGATAATGCAAGGGATGATGATGTTGTTGTATATACCGATGGGTTGGTTCATCTTGGTGAGAAGTCAGGCTGGGGTTTCTTGGCTAATGCGCATGGTAGAGTTGTTGCAGAGCAGAAGTGGAACATACAGGACAACTACTTCTAGTATGAGGATGGAGGTTGAGGCCGTTACTGCTGCCTTCATTGGATCTCTGGGACTTATTTACTGGGGCGTTGTTGTATCTGACTCTCAGTCGATGCTTCAAAAGATCCAAAATAGCAGGCAAAGGTATGAGTGAATGCCGTCTATAGAAGTTTCTAACCTCCAGAGGCTTACATGAATCTACTGTCCTGGGCATGCGGGGGTTTGTAGCAACGATAGAGACAGGCTTGCATCAACAGCATCGATTGTTGGGGAGTTTAAGATGGATAAGGGGATGTTCTTTGGTCTCTTCGTGACTGTCTGTTGGAGGAAAACACTAAAATAGATGTTGAATCGATCTAGCAATTGAAGCAGTTTGGAATTATTATATGTAAAAGTACAATTCGATGTGTGAGGGCAGAGTGAGGATTGTGTTTCTTCAGATAACCACAAAAACCATCAGTATGCATACGCTTCGACATCTGATGCGAGAGACTGGGCACCTATGGGGCCGCTCGGGGCGCCATGACGTCTGTTCAGTAACCAATAAGAATACTACATGGGGTATTCAACATTTCTGAGTTTGTGCTAATTTGAAATTATCGGCTTAACTACTACGCTCTGTCGCTGGCATAATTAGTATTCTTAAAGGGACTGAGCAGCTTTGTGTTCGCCTTGAAAACGTGGACGTTATACAGGGTGTTCAAGATAATTGCAGCCCCATTGACAATTCGAAACTTGCCAGGTACACATTGAGTTGTGTTTATTTACTATTTAAACCGGTTCTGACTAGCTCGTCCTACGTCACATTTGTTCATCGCCCCTTCCCGCACTACAATTACATAACGTCCCACAATCTGACCTATACTACGTCATAGCTGAACCTTCTCATTTTCATACATATATGCCAGATTAGCTCCATTCACAGACCGCTTTTAAGTTGAACACCCTGTATATTTCATAATTGAATCGGTTGAGACGTTTTCTTGCGCAGTTCTGGATTATTGGTGAAGATAATGGGGAAAACCTGGTAACTAATGACGCGTACGTGTAGATGTTCAGATTGGTTAGTTACGGACAATATTTCTCCATAGAGATGGAATCGATACACAATATAACCGAATAAATGTGGAGTCGGTATCGTCTGATTTCTTGTATTGATACTGGATGTGTTTTCATTGGACGTTTGATTGATTAAGTGTCATCTTCACGTCGAATAGTGACTGCAATTTGTCTTCAATATTTCAAGCCAGTTAGTTTCTTCTTCTTCTTCTCAGATTATCTCATGCGAAGTGTCGAGTGGGAAGGGGGCAGGGGGTATATTAGCTTTTGTATATGTTATCCAATTTTTCTTACTCTATCTCTCTCACTCTCTCTCTCTCTCTCTTTCTCTCTCTCTCTCTCTTTCATGCCTTTCAATCCCCCATTGAGGCATAGGCCCTCAACAAACTCATGCCAAGTCTTCTTATCTCTATCCATCAGCTCCCTCCAGCTCTTCTTTATATTGTTGATCTCTGCATAGCAGTCTCGTCTCCAAGTATTTTAGGCCTCACTTTCTTTCGTTGTCCATGTGGTTCCAGAAAGCACATTTCTTGTTATATTCCCCTCTGATTTTCTCAAAGTATGTCATATCCAGCGCCCCCGTCTTTTCTTAACCTCTTGGCTCACTGGAATCTGTCTTGTTTTCTCTCCATAAGTTCATCACTTGTGACGCTATCATACCGTCAGAGCCCCTCTATTCTGTTTTATCCAATGCTGCTTACAAATTTATAAACATTTCTATTAGCTTGATCGTGATTTCGTCGCTCCAGCTTCAATGTTATATTTCTTTAGCTTTATCTTCATTATTTTACTGGTCTTTGCTATTGTTTGATACTCTGTTCTTTAAAGATTTCTGTAGTGTAGAGGCTAGGTGCTCGCCTCTTGTTTCAAAGGTACTCAGTTCGCTCTCTCATGAAGCCATCATGATAACCAGAGAAACGTGATCTCAGTGTAGGTGATATCGAGTTTCTAGTCCTGTGTGAGACGAACGATAAAACGAATGTCTCGTGTTCAATTTGATCACCTAAAAGAAACCTTTGGCGGTTTAAAACAAGAAGAGCAGCCCGGAAAGCCGCTGCTCAGGAAAAATTAAATATTCCTTTAAAATATTGTTAACATTTTCAGATGACATCGGGGACTATCGCCGATGTTACGGAACTCTGCTCTATCGCCTCGATCTTCCAATGTAACAAAGAGAATAGAGATTACATTATTACTCCCGGAAGTGCAATGATGATGGTTATATCAATCAATTATTAAGAAACAACAAAATAAATGGTTTCACAATGTACCACCCAACAGTACCACAATTACCACCCAACAGTACCACAATTACCACCAAACAGTACCACAATTACCACCCAACAGTACCACAATTACCACCCAACAGTACCACAATTACCACCCAACAGTACCACAATTACCACCCAACAGTACCACAATTACCACCCAACAGTATCACAATTACCACCCAACAGTACCACAATTACCACCCAACAGTACCACAATTACCACCCAACAGTACCACAATTCACCCAACAGTCACAATACCCAACAGTACCACAATTACCACCAACAGTTACCAAATTACCAGCCAACAGTACCACAATAGCCACCAACAGTACCAAATTACCACCCAGCAGTACCACAATTCCACCCAGCAGTACCACAATTACACCAACAGTACCACAATTACCACCCAACAGTACCACAATTACCACAAATGTACCACAATTTACCCAACAGATACCACAATTACACCCAACAGTACCACAATTACCACCCAACAGTACCACAATTACCAACAAGACTACCAGCAGTACCTACCCAACAGTACCACAATTCACAACAGACCACAATACACAACAATACCATTCCCAACAGTACCAAATTCCACCTTAACAGTACCACAATTACCACCAACAGTACCACAATTACCACAACAGTAGCCACAATTACCAAAAGACCACAATTAACCCAACATCACAATACCGAAGTACCACAATTACCACCCAACAGTACCACAATTAACCAACAGTACCACAATTACCACACAGTACCACAATTCACCCAACAGTACACACAATTACCCAACAGACCACAATTACCGCAACAGTACCACAATTCACCCAACAGTACCACAATTACCACCCAACAGTACCACAATTACCACCCAACAGTACCACAATTCCACCGCAACAGTACCACAATACACCCAACAGTACCACAATTACCACCAACAGTACCACAATTACCACAACAGTACCACAATACACAGCCAAACACCAAAGTCCACATGCGATCACCTCTATTCAAATACAATGTTTTCAAGACCAAACGTTGAGCGCAGAAAAGTCAGAGCCGGTAATAGCCATCCATCACATACGAAGCTCACCCGAGGGCATTTGACATAACATTTCGCATTCCCTGAATTTGAGTAACAACAGAAGCAGAGAAAAGAAAACAGAAAGTAAACAATAATTAGCAATATTTCTTGTTTCCTAAATGTAAAGATAGAAATGAGCAACTTACGAAACTTGCGTCCTTGGAACAAGATCATAGCTCGCGGTGATGACGCATGTTGCAGTCTATTTACTAGACCAACAACAACAACAAAAACCATTCCTAGATTTCAGACATAAGTTTCCGCCATATTTAACAGGAATGTTAACAGACAGAGCACGAGATGATAAGAAGCTGGTAGAGAATATTTTGTTGTGAATAAGAAAGAAGAAAAATATAATAGACAACAAACACGGGAAAACAAAATAAATATAGGAAGAATTATTTATCAGATAAAAGTTGAAATATACAAGCAGTTAAACAGGATCTCAGAATATAACCAAATTATTCTGCAGTTGATATCAGCCCACTGTGGTATACCAGGAAATGAGATAGCAGACAGGTTGGCTAAGGAGGAAACAAAACTTATACAACACAAACACCCAGTGTCACTACCAGAAATCAAGACACATATCAAACGAAAATATAAACGGTTGTAGGGGCAACAAACACACAGCCAACACACACAACATCCCATCAGCAGACTAAACAGAAAACAGCACACAACAATCTTTTGTCTAAGAACAGGTCACTGCAGGCTCAACCACCACATGCACAGAATAAAGCCTGCTCAGACTGCACAGTGTGCATGCCAGACAGAAACACAGCCTCCGGAGCACATCCTACAGTCATGTACATCATACATACACCAACGAAACATGGTCTCATGAACGAAACTTACAGAGCACATCCTGCAGTCATGTACATCATACATACACCAACTCTTCAGCATGATGTTTGCTGCCATGCTCACGGATGTCTTTTGGAAGGCGACGAACATGGGGTAAAGATTAGATACAGGACAGACGGTAACCTATTCAATCTTCGGAGGTTAAAATCCTCCACCAAGGTAAAAGAATCAACTATCTCAAACCTGTTGTTTGCTGATGACTGTGCCCTCGCTACCAACTCTGAGGAAGAAATGCAGACTTACATGGACAAGTTCTCAATGGCCTGTGATAGGTTTGGCCTCACCATTAACACCAAAAACAGAGGTCATGTTCCAGCCGCCCTAGAGAACAGTATTAGATCCAGTCATCAACATTAAACACCAGCGTCTCCAGTCAACGGACAACTTTGCTTATCTTGGCAGCCTCCTATCCAGATCGGCAAACATAGATTCTGAGGTCCACAATAGGATATCCAAAGCCAGTGCTGCGTTCGAAAGGTTACGTGTCACTGTGTGGGAACGGAAGGGATAAGCATAGTCACAAAGCTGAAAGTTTACCAGGCCATAGTGCTAACAACGCTGCTGTACGCAAGCGAGACATGGACAGTGTATAGCAGACACGCAAGAAAATTAAACCATTTCCACACAAGCTGTCTACGCAGAATACTAAAAATAAACTGGCAGGACAAAATTCAGGACAGCGAAGTCCTCACAAGAGCAAAGATCCCAAGCGTCAACACCCTGTTGCAGAAGGCCCAACTGAGATGGGTCGGTCACGTTGCTCGAATGCCTGATAAACGCATCCCAAAACAGTTGATGTATGGCGAGCTTGAAGGGGGCAGACGTTTAGCAGGTGGACAGAAAACGCTTTAAAGACACTCTTAAAGTGTCTCTGAAATGCTTCGATATAGACAATACGTGCTGGGAATCCTTGCGCAAGATCGCCAAATGTGGCGCTGTACCAACAAAAGAGGAACCCGAATAGCTGAGAATCATCGTATTGTTGAGTCACAGAGAAAACGAGCAGCGCGAAAAGACAGAGCACACAACACGCACATGTCTAACCTTGATCATGTATGCCCCACCTGTGGTCGGGGATTCTGTTCTAGGATTGACTCTACAGTCACCTCCGCACACACCAGAGAGGTGCAACAGTACACGTCTGAGATTGTTGTCATCATCGCTTGCGATGGACGGCTATTACATACACCAACGAAACGAAACATAGCCTCATAAAGTGGGAGATACTAACATGTATATTATTAACCCAATCCATACCACTAACCACCAGAAGTTTATACACATGTGAGTCTGTCAGGATATACGTCGATGTAGGTGCTTCTGCACGTGAAAAAACAAACTACTATAATACATACAAGCAAAAAACACACGCTAAAGCGTTGCTTCGGTGTAAAGGTCTTTATCAAGCAAAGGATACACAATAAGTAAAGAAATTCAGACTTCCTATACAGCAGACATAACATACACAGTCAGATAATACATCCCCACCAGCCCTAAAAATGAAAATATGTAACGAAAAATGAAATAAATGTTAAAAACTAGAAATTGAAAACAAATAATAAAACCAAAAAATCAAATATATACATATCATATATACATTTAACAAAGTTCACGTATATTATGGAGCATTAGAAGAGACAGTATTTTAAGAAACATAGGAATGTAGTGTGTTGAGTCCATGGGGTTGTAAGGTTAAATATTAAGATTTTTAAAATATATATTTCTGAAACAAATCGAAAACTGGCTAATGCTACAAATAAAAATGAGAAAATTAAGTAATTTGGACATAAAAAATAAACGAAGGATGAAAGAAGACATTTGTAAAAGGAGACACCCCTGCAAAAAGAGAAGATGAAGACACCACAGAAGATGGATTCGGAATGTAACTGATGGTTTGAACATGATGGCTGCTTAGCCGGGACATCTGGCCTATGAGAGAGGAAAATTCAGAAGGACTGTTGGGGTGGCAAAGTTCTGTTCATGACAATTTAGTTGATGATGATGGACAATGTATATTATTGTGACACTAATGCTAACAACGTAACGACAAAACCTTGATGTAACAAAGATCTTATTGCCATAAAACAACTTGGTCAGGACTCAGTATCGATCATGGTATCGGATGAGTTAAAGACATAAAACAACTTGGTCAGGACTCAGTATCGATCATGGTATCGGATGAGTTAAAGACATAAAACAACTTGGTCAGGACTCAGTATCGATCATGGTATCGGATGAGTTAAAGACATAAAACAACTTGGTCAGGACTCAGTATCGATCATGGTATCGGATGAGTTAAAGACATAGAACAACTATTGGTCAGGGCTCAGTATCGATTATGGTATCGGATGAGTTAAAGACATAAAAATACGATATAAAACAGACATGACAGAGGCAGCTGAAATTGAAGCATGATTTACTAGTACAGCGTTTTCAAACTGGGGTGTACGGCCCCTCTCCCTCCCGGGTGTTTCGAGGTACTCACATGGTGTACTCAAGCGCTTGAATAAATATTATGATCTTTGACATTCCAAACAGAAAAATAATTTTTTTATTGAAAAAATAGTGGTAAACTAGTTTCGATGCGAAATCAAAGGAAACGGAC
Source organism: Arion vulgaris (assembly GCA_020796225.1). Lineage (NCBI taxonomy): Eukaryota > Metazoa > Mollusca > Gastropoda > Stylommatophora > Arionidae > Arion > Arion vulgaris. Next base: position 4,095,776 of record CM036755.1, read on the forward strand.
TGACCGGAGTCTAAATGTCTGACAGGACACAATGAAAGAACATTTCAAGTTTCTACCGTCTAAGAAATTGGTGTGGTGTAATAATAACTCCATCGCTAGAAGATTTTTACATATAGAAATGTTTGGGTTCCGCGACAGCAAAATGTATTTAAAAGGTGTCCACGGTAATGCAAAGTTTGTGAACCGCTGTACTAGTACAATCACATAGTTTTATCACTTTCACTTGTGGGTATTCATATTTTGTTGACAATCAACTTTCATAAATTCACTAAAACAAGACAATTTGACGTCGGATCTGTGAATACTAATGATTCACTTCATCTGTTCTTGTAAGGATGCGAATTATGTGTGTGTGTTAGAATGATAAATGGCCAACCGTCAACATAAACATACAAAGAAATAAGTTCTGGCGAAAAGATTGCACGTGAGTCGAATAAGCCGAAGACATTAAATTAATACAACACAATAAAATGCGCTATAAATAATTGTGACATGTCAACAAATGGAGGAGACACAGCCTTACAAGTGTTGTCTTTTTTTTTTAAAATGAACCGAAAAAACTAACAAACATTGTCATACAAATTGGCAACATGTTGTACAAGACATTGCTTCTGATGATAAACAAAGTTTAGTGTATGCATTGTAATTATTTATTTAAACAATAATAAGTTACATTGAACCGCCCCCCAATCCCCTATCCTCCTCTGCATCGGGCAGAGGATTTCACTAACATAAGTAATGTCAAGCTAGCATCTGATGTACATATCACACATAGTTATAGCGTGAACCTCCAAAAAATGTCTAACACAATTGGTTTTGTAGATATGACTTTTGCAATATAACCATTCCAAATAAAACAATTTCAAATTACAACAGCAATATCTCTGCTTATATACCAAAGAGTCCTTCGTATATTTTAGACAGAGAAGAGAACAAATAGATCTATCCAGAAAGAACTCAAAATCAAAGAAAACTGGCTGATGCTACAAATACGAAAGAGAAAATTGAGATATTTTGGACATATAAAAAGACATGAAGGGCTGAAGAAGACCATCATGGAAGGAGGCATACCGACAAAGAGAAGAAAGACCACGGAGAAGATGGATTCAGGATGTAACTGATGGTTTGAATATGACCGCTGCAGAGGCAGGACATCTGGCCTATGAGAGAGAGAAATTCTGGAGGACTGTTGGGGTGGCAAAGTTCTGCTCAGAACAAGCTATTTAATGATGATTATATACAGTAGGAGAGTTTGGCATTTTTGCTCTTCTTATGTTAATAAAATCCTCTCCCATCAGGGGCAGTGTGGGGCGGCGGGGGGTTAAATATTTTCAAGAATTTGTTTTAAAATACATAACTACAATGCATACACTAAACTTGTTTATCCTCAAAAACAATGTTCTTTGCAACATGTGGCCAAATTGTATGACAATATGTTTGTTAGTTTTTTTCTGTTAATTTTTAAAAAAAACAACACCCTGTTGTGGCTGGATCCCATTCTTAACAAGAAACAGCACTATAAATACAACAACCCCAGTTGTGGCTGGATCCCATTCTTAACAAGAAACAGCACTATAAATAACAACCCCTAGTTGTGGCTGGATCCCATTCTTAACAAGAAACAGCACTATAAATACAACAACCCCAGTTGTGGCTGGATCCCATTCTTAACAAGAAACAGCACTATAAATATAACAACCCCTGTTGTGGCTGGATCCCATTCTTAACAAGAAACAGCACTATAAATAATTGTGTCACGTCTATTTTCAAAGGATTTTAATGTAACAATAATGAAAATAACAACAACAGATGAAACAAACATGTCAGCCATGTCATTGATTACTCGTAATCTTGGATTCTCCAAAAGGAGTTGCACGGAAGAGCGTTAACATCTGAGATGATAGCAAACACCAGAGATTTGTGGAGATCCATGATTGCCTACGCCTGCCGGCACGGCACCTGATAATGATGAGCACAATAAACAGTACTATATATAATTAAAGAGTTAGAGCCGAAGGATTGACTTCATTGCACCGGGTTTTGCTCCATATGGCTCCGTCCCTATCATCTCCGTCCCTCTCCTCTCCGCAGAAATCGCACTCCAGCTGCCGAGTGTATTGCACAAAACATGAACTCCGTCTCTATGGTCTCTGGCAGTGGCGGCTCGTCATTAAGGGCCAGTGGGTCCGAGTCCCACCAAAAATAAGGTGTAACGTGTATTTATTATTTTATACATTAAATTATAACCTCACCGAAACCATGATATTTCTGAAAATCTCTGTCTGGCCCCACCAACAAAAATGATCTCGAACCGCCACTGGTCTCTGGAAAATAATGCACGCGTGAACTTAACAGCGCGGTCCTCATACGAACCCACGACCTTTCCGAACGCAAAGCAAGGACTTAACCACAGAGAGGTACCCCGCTATAACACACTAACATTCAAACAAAAAAAAACACAGAAAGCTACACTAAAATTATACTCTAACGTTTCAATCTTCAAATAAAATAATCGAATTTGTAAAAAAATATCACCAATTCTAATGTCTTTATTCTTTCTCTGGCTTGGTTTGGATATCCTTAGCACGTGACTTGTTATTGTTAAAACAAGTTTAGTGGATTAGATTCGTGTCTTGTCGTCAAAATTAAAAAAGGAACAAATAAAAAATAATATTACATAAAACAATGAAATAATTAATAGTTGAAGAACTGGACAACATAAAATTGGAGATTTTAAAAGCCATGAAATGGATGCTTGAAATTTTAAACAGCAGAAATCTTTCAGCTTAAACAACAACAAAAAATGAATGAATTCATAAAAATTTGTAATATAATTCAAACACATTTTTGCACTGTGTTTAAAATGACACTAGTAAGGTTCTTGTTTTTGCTGGAAGATTCGTGCACTGCATGCTTGCAGTTGATATCTTTCTGTGGGGTCAAAGGCGCGTAAGGACAACGCCGCGCCAGGATTAGTGAGCTGGCACTAATCAAGATCCTACCCACCTCCACGCGGTGACTCTGGTAACAGCTAAACCCCATTAAAACGCTCATTAAAAGAAGTCAAAGATTTTACATATCTAGGGAGCACACGGAATAATAACTAACAAAATATAACATACATGCAACAAAGCAAGTGGAATAATAAGACAAAAGGCATAAATGCAAACATGTCGCCATGAACACGAAAAGAGCAAAGTTGAACACAATCTTTCTCCCCACATTATGCTTTCAGTAATTGCACGCTGACATCACATGATAGAAGAAAACTAGTCACGACAGAGATGAAGTGTCTACGCAGAATACTAGAGTGTCAAGAAGAGACCGGTTGAGAAATGAAGACATCAAGGAAAAAGTGGGTATAGCATCAGTACTAGACTTCATCAAGAAACAACAAATTAAATGATTCGACCACATAAGTAGATTACCAACAGACAGTGTATCTCAAAGAGCAATGTTACTCCGATACAATGGATACAAATCAAAAGGCCGGTCACACAAAAGATGGACTTCAGAGATAACAGAGGCGACGAAAGACACTGTTTATGAAGCGCACACAAAAACCCGTTCTAGAAATCACTACTTATCCTGAAGCTGTGAGGCCAACTTCGCCTCCAAGAAGGCATAGGTCCTGAACCAAGGTCTTGCACGCTCTCATGCACCTGGTTTGTGGTTTTAATAGCCGAGTGTTTTTTACACAGTAGGGTAGCTAATCCCACGCCACACCTCCTCTTCCGCCGTATACCGCATGTGTTAGGTAATAGTGGTTCTATTCTTTATCCCCGAATTCGGACCCAGGTAACAACATGGGCGTCAGATTTGTATTGTCCGTCTTCTTTTACTCTTTATCGGACAGGAGAGACGTATTTATGCGCATTCATATTATGTGTTAAATCTTTATCGGACAGGAGAGACGTATTTATGCGCATTCATATTATGTGTTAAATCTTTATCGAACAGGAGAGACGTATTTATGCGCATTCATATTATGTGTTAAATCTTCTTAAATATGTCAGTAGCCCCCTCCCCCGCGGCGTCTGTGGCTTAGGGGATAGCGACTCGATCTATTAACCGCAACGTTTTGAGTACGAATCACGCTGCAGCCAATTTGGTTGCAAATTGTTTCGCGTGGATTTTTACAAAGGACGATGGCACCACCCGTTCAGAAAGCAATGGCAAACTTAGTTAGTTAGTTTATTCCTTTCGAGCCAAAGGCGGCACATAGGGCAGAGGTTTTAGATCTCCATGTGATACGGTTCTTTGCTAGCAGTTGCAGATCTTGTATGGTTTTACATCCCAATAGTTTACTTTCTTGTTGGATGGTTCTTCGAAGAGTGGTCTTTGGTCTTCCACGTTTTCTTTTCCCAACTGGTGACCACATAAGGACTTGTCGATTTAGTCTCTTTTCGTCTGATCTAAGAACATGACCTAAATATTTCCACCTTCGTTTCCTTATAATATTTGATACGGGTTGTTGGTGTGTTCTATCTCTCACTGTGTTGTTAGAAACGAAATCACTCCATTTTACTTTTAATAATTTTCGGAGACATTTAATCTCAAAGTTTTCCAGTTTCTTATCAATTTTCTTTGTTGATTTCCAACTTTCACAACCGTAGGTCAGTACAGGAATCACATATGCCCTAAATAATTTAACTTTTGTGCATATACTAAGGTCTTGAGATTGCCAGATATTCGTTAATTTAGTGAAGGCATTAGCTGCTATAGCAATACGAGAGTTTATTTCTTTCATCGCGTCTCCGTTGTTTGACACTTTACTACCCAAATATGTAAAATGTTCAACTTTCTCCAGTTTTAAATGGCAAACTACTGAACGTAATAATGCCTAGAAACAGCGTTAAAAAGCTGGGGTTGAGTTGCAAAGTCCTGTAAAGGATATGCAATTCCCTTTTAGATCCCCCTTTCTTCCTCATTCTGCTCCCACTAGCTACTTCATCATTCCTGTTCTATAAACTTCTTTTGTCTAGACTTGTTCTACTTTTAGTACTTCTATGTTAACCTAAGACCAGATATGACTTAATTCTTAACACTGCTTAAGTTACTCAATTCTCTCTCATTTACTGCTTGCACTCTATTCTAGCTCATGTAATAAGAGGTGATCTTTTAATGATCGCATAAATATGTTGGCTTTTTTAATGTATTTATTTCTATATCGCATTACGTTGTCTATTTTTCCAGACAATTTATTGTTTTTGTCTGTAGTTTAAGTTGAGCAGTTCTGACATAACGTTCTACCATACTTTTTTTGTAAGAACTAGAGTTACGTTGTCTGCATTTAGAAGGGGTTTTTAAGCTGAAGGATTGACATCGTTGCACCGGGTTTTACCCCATATGGATAGATCACTCTCCGCAGAAATGGCCAACTGTCGAGAGTGTTGCATAAAGCACGCACCCCGTAGTCCCGGCAACAATGCTAGGGGTCTCTGAAAAAAAAAAATGCATTCTGAATAGAAAAGCGGGGCCGGACTCGAACCCACGTTCTTCAACTCGAAAGCTATTATGTTTAGTTTTTGTGTGGTTTGTTTAGTTTTGTCCGCTAGGACTGAAAGAAGGAAGTAAGGAACTAAAGAAAGGGGGAAGGAAGGAATAGCTTGAGCTGAAATTATCTAGATAAGAGATAGAATATTTTGAATACAACGTAGAATGAAGGAAGAACACAAGGAAGAAAAGAAAGGACAAAACAGGCAGGTAGGTGGGAAAGAGGAAGGGCGGTAGGGAGAAAGGAAGGAAGAAGGAAGGAGGAAGGGAAGAAAAAAAGAAAGGAAGATAGGAATGGCTGAAGAAATTAAGGAAGAAAGGAGAAAGGAATGAAGAATGAAAGTAAAAAAGAACAAAGGAAGAAAGAAAGAAAGGAGGAAAAGAAGGAAGGAAGGAAGAAATGAACGAAGAAAGGAAGGAATGAAGGATGAAAGGAGGAAAGGATGAAAGGAATGAAGGAAGGAAGGAAATAAAAAAAAAGGAAAGAAGGAAGGAAGAACTGAATGAAGAAGGAAGGAAGGAAAGAAGGAAGGAAAGAAGGAATGAAGAAAGAAGGAAGGAAGAAGGAAGAAAGAAGGAAGAAAGGAAGGAAAGAAAGAAGGAAGAAAGGAAGGAAAGAAAGAGGGAAGAAAGGAAGGACAGAAAGAAAGAAGGAAGGAAAGAAAGAAGGAAGGAAAGAAGAAAGGAAGGAAAGAAAAAAGGAAGGAAAGAAGAAAGGAATGAAAGAAAGAAGAAAGGAAAGAAAGAAGAAAGGAAGGAAAGAAAGAAGAAAGGAAGGAAAGAAAGAAGGAAGAAAGGAAGGGAAAGAAAGAAGGGAAGAAAGGAAGGACAGAAAGAAAGAAGGAAGGAAAGAAAGAAGGAAGGAAAGAAGAAAGGAAGGAAAGAAAAAAGGAAGGAAAGAAGAAAGGAAGGAAAGAAAGAAGAAAGGAAAGAAAGAAGAAAGGAAGGAAAGAAAGAAAGAAGGAAGGAAGGAAAGAAAGAAAGAAGGAAGGAAGGAAGGAAGGAAGGAAAGAAGGAAGGAAGGAAAGAAAGAAAGAAGAAAGGAAGGAAAGAAAGAAAGAAGGAAAGAAGGAAGAAAGAAAGAAGAAGAAGAAAGAAAGAAGAAAGGAAGGAAGAAGGAAGGAGGAAGGAAGAGGAAGGAAGGAAAGGGGAAAACAGGAAGACAGGAAGAATGGAAGAATGGAAGAAAAGACTGAAACTGATCATAGCTAGATAATAGACAAAATATTTAGTAAATAAAATTACAACATATAAACCGCTCGTGTGGTGCTGGGGCCAGCAAGGGAAGCAAAGAATAGTACCACTGCGACCTACAATGCATGTCGCAAGAGGCGACTGATGTAGGTCCTAGGATTCTACCCTAGTAAATAAAAAGCAGTGCAGAAATCGGATGTGCTGGCCTACTTGGAGTCGCACAACTAGCACAACGTACATTCGCTTTTAGGCTCAGATCACATACAAATCACACAGAGTGGTTGACAAGTGGTCGATATGGAGTGTTCGGAGAAGAATATGAAGAGGAATAACAACATATAAACTAAAGTAAATAGTATATCCTTGACAAGACTTTGCGAATCAACCCCAGCTTTTTAACGCTGTTGTGATTTTTCTAGGCATTATTACGTTCAGTAGTTTGCCATTTCTTTCTGAACGGATGGTGCCATCGTCATTTTGTTAAAATCCACGCGAAACAATTTGCAACCAAATTGTCCGCAGCGTGATTCGAACTCAGAACGTCGGGGTAATAGACCGAGTCCCTATCCCCTAGGCCACAGACTTCACCCACATATAAGCAAATCTCCACACAAAAACCTTCTAACAGTTAACACAGAACAAAGAAAGCATTTTTGATCTAATATCCTTCATAAATAAGTTCAAAGTTGATGCTGTTTTTAACTCTTATCTTTTCTTGACACATTTTATCAGTTTGTTTGTTCCGTCAAGGTGCTTAACTTGAAGTAGCCCAGGCAATCAGAGAGACCAGAAATAGATCATTAATTTAGATCAATAATCTACTGGAACACTCGAGACATTTCATCAATATTAAGATACAGGTAAAAGCAGGTGAGAGAAAGAGATATTGTAAGAAAACAGGGAAAGTCTGATCAATAACAATGTCGGTTATTGATAACTTTACGCGAATATCTACCACTGAGTTTCATCGATAACAACTTGTAAGGTCAAGGACATTTACATAGCAACAACTCGTATCAAATATTATAAGGAAAAGAACTCACCAACAACCCATATCAAATATTATAAGGAAATGAAGGTGGAAATATTTAGGTCATGTTCTTAGATCAGACGAACAGAGACTAATTCAACAAGTCCTTATGTGGTCACCAGTTGGGAAAAGAAACGTGGAAGACCAAAGACCACTCTTCGAAGAACCATTCAACAAGAAAGTAAACTATTGGGATGTAAAACCATATAAGATCTCCAACTGCTAGCAAAGAACCGTATCACATGGAGATCTAAAACCTCTGCCCTATGTGCCGCCTTTGGCACGAAAGGAACAAACTAACTAACTAACTAACTATTTACACAATCTTTCTCTCTCCTCAGAATAGGACACTGCATGCTAAACCATTACATGCATAGACTAAAGTTTTCACAGTGTACATGTCAGACTGAAACACAGACTCTAGAAGCACATCATGCAATCATGTCCATCGTACATACACCAAGGAAATGAAACATGAACCCATGAACGAAGCTTACAGACCAAGCTATGGGAAACTCTCGAAGAACTAAAACTGATATGAAATGAAAATCGTGGCATATCCTAAAGGACGTAGCCATCAACCACAGTAAACGAATCGTTGATTTTCTAGGCACCACTTATACGTTCAGTAGTTTGCCATTGTTTTCTGAACGGTGAGGTCTATTTTTACCTTTTGTAAAAATCCCACGGAAACGAATTAAAAACTGATATACAGCTTCATATTGGCAGCCCATCTCATGGTTTAGACGAGCATACGAAACAGAACGCAAAGAAGAAGAAGAAAGAATGAAAAAACGAATGTATCTGGATAGTTAACCCTTATTGACCCTCACGTCTGGTCTTCTCATTGATTGCGTCTTCCGAAGGTGATTTAGGGTTAAGCCTGGTCAGTTCTGGGACACTGAACCCGAGTTCTGTAATTTTACTTATTGTAAATAAATAGCAAATATGTATTTTTTTAAAAAGCTGTCTTTCTTTCTTTCCTTTCTGCAATCCTGTTTTGTCTCACAACGTCAGGATAAGAAGAGATTTCTTGAACGATCCCTTGTATGCGCTTCATAAATAGTGTCTTTCATCGCCTCTGTTATCTCTGCGCTCCATCTTGTGCGTGGTCGGCCTTTTGATGTGTATCCATTGTATTGAATCAACATCGCTCTTTGAGGCGCACTGTCTGTTGATAATCTGCTTATGTGGCTTAACCATTTAATTTGTTGTTTCTTGATGAAGTTCAGTACTGATATTGTACACACTTTAGTCCTGATGTCTAATACATTGAAATTTAACTTCAAGTGAAGGAATGAATTTACACAGGCAGCGGCTTTCCAGCCTGCTCTTCTCGATTTTGAACTGCCACGGATTCTTTTATGTGCTTAACTTGAACACGGGATCTACGTTTTATTGTCTGTCTTCAGTAGGACTAGGCACTTGATCTCACTGTAGAAGGCATAAGGCATGCAGCCAGTCCCTCAGCCCCCAGGTGCCAGCGGGCTGACCAGACAGTTTAGCTTTAGGTAACTTATATAGATCACCAGTTGACAGAGTATTTACACACTAAATCTGCATGTGTCCAACATAAGCAAGAGTGGCAATACTGGACGAGACCTGACGTAATAAAACAAACGTGTAGTGATGGCGTAGCAACAGGAGAAGAAAGATAAACAATGGGCACGGACAGACGTGTATTAATGTGTCTGTCGTTATAAACCTCAATAAAGATGAAGGAACTTAATTGAATCCTGTTTGTTTGCTATATCGTACTGTCCCGAGTTTTAGTATGTAAGGAACACCATCTATAAAATCAAAGAACCACATCGGAACACAAAAAGGACAGGGTTCTGTCGCCAAGGACATTGTACTACCAGATTGCAAGATAGGACATTGTGATACTAATACTACAAGAAAGAGATATATGAAGGCGTTTATAATACGTCCTGCTTCAATACATTTATGCCTCCCTGCCAGCAACCACCACGACACCACCCGTGACTACAACATCACTAACACTAAGATCAGGGATCCCTGGATAAATGTCTCGTTGGCTCCACGAGGGAGCTCACAGAGTACCTTTGTAACGAGAGGCGAGCACGTAACCTCTATGTCACAGAGACACCCCCACACACACACACAAGTCGCTGTCAGGGCAAAATTCATTGTTTCATTCCTATCAAATACTTTCACTATCTTCTAAATTACATCGGCGACCCTTGTCTGTGCAATGGAGTTCTGCCTGGTCGCTGAGATCTTCATGTGTGAGAAAGAGATCGGAGCCCACATATTTACTCATCGACCTATAATATTGATTGTCCTATCGATCAATCAATCAATCATTCTCTGCGATTTATACCTGTTTTAATCTTTATCCTATACTATATTTTTAGTTATTTCCCTCCTGGTGTTTCGTTTCACTAATATCAGTATCTTCCTCTTGTATCCCACATCTTAGTCCAGTATGATTTCGAAAACAGTGTCATGCTTTTCAATCATAATTTAATTTTTTTTTAAATGTCCTTGCTGCCTGTAGCACCGTTTGTTAGGGATCAGTTATCAGTTATCAGTTATCAGTTATCAGTTATATAAGGACTATCATCATAGCACTCCGGACATGTCTATATGTGCTCCGATCTCCGCCTCAGCAAATCCAGTAGCGTCCAGCGACCCAACACGCCAGTTCGATGTTGATTAATCAATCTCTTTGCATATTTAGTATGTCGTTCTTTTCGGGCTGCACCAATATTCAAACTCATCTCTTTCAATCTGGTCAGCGAGAAGGAATCACAGCCATGAAACTCCTCTGTTCGGAAAGACTCTCTCAATACGTTAGGGATGTGTAGGACAGGTGGGGAGAGAACCTGAGAAACTTAATGACCACATTGCTAGTGCAGTCGCCGCAAAGATATTCAAATAATGATTTTTGTTTTATGCCTACAACAGAAACAAAATTGTGGCTTTACCGTGGATTGAATACGGGTCTCCGGCATGGGAGCCAGACTCTAATTCATTCAGCCGGACGCTCATCTCTCATACATATACGCTCATCTCTCATACATATACGCTCATCTCTCATACATATACGCTCATCTCTCATACATATACGCTCATCTCTCATACATATACGCTCATCTCTCATACATATACGCTCATCTCTCATACATATACGCTCATCTCTCATACATATACGCTCATCTCTCATACATATACGCTCATCTCTCATACATATACGCTCATCTCTCATACATATACGCTCATCTCTCATACATATACGCTCATCTATCATACATAGACGCTCATCTCTCATACATAGACGCTCATCTCTCATACACAGACGCTCATCTCTCATACATAGACGCTCATCTCTCATACATATACGCTCATCTCTCATACATAGACGCTCATCTCTCATACATAGACGCTCATCTCTCATACATATACACTCATCTCCTCATACATAGACGCTCATCTCTCATACATAGACGCTCATCTCTCATACATAGACGCTCATCTCTCATACATAGACGCTCATCTCTCATACATAGACGCTCATCTCTCATACATATACGCTCATCTCTCATACATAGACGCTCATCTCTCATACATAGACGCTCATCTCTCATACATAGACGCCCATCTCTCATACATAGACGCTCATCTCTCATACATAGACGCTCATCTCTCATACATAGACGCTCATCTCTCATACATATACATTCAGTAAAACAGAATGATGACAATATGGCAAACAGAAACTTTTACCAGAATGTACGCGTGCAGATTATTTGTACCATTGTATTGTTTCTTTTCCTCTTATTACAGGATGTTCAACTTAAAAGCAGCCCCAGTGATAAATAGAAATTTGCCAGGTACGCGGTGCATTCGTCTATTTACTATTTAAACCGGTTCTGACTAGCTTGTCCTACATCACATTTGTTCATCGCCCCTTCCGCACTACAATTACACACCATCACACAACCTTGACCTTTACTACGTCATAACTGAACCTTCTCATTTCCATACATATATGCCAGATTAGCTCCATTCACATGCTGCTTTTAAGTTGAACACACTGTAAAATCCCCCTATATTGAGATTATTCGTCATTTTGCTGCAATTTTTCGTCGTGACGTATTAGGTAAGATTGAGTAGTTATACTTGGTGTATATGTACATTACCTGTTATTACTTTTTTATACTTGGTGTGTATGTACATTACCCGTTATTACTTTTTTTTAGTATATAATAGCTGTACTTGTGTTTATATTTCCATTACTATGCCTTCCTTACAGTGTATATGTTAAATGCATTTAAGTTATATATTTACTTAATTTTTTATTGTTTCTCTTCTTTTTCCACTTCTAGTTTGTCTACATTTATTTCGTTATTCGGTTTTAGTCACAGATTTTCATTTTATGCCCGTTGGGTTATCTGTCGTAGTCTATATGTAGTGTGCTGTGGAATTCGTCACTCCTGTTGTATCGTTTGCTTGATAAAGGGCTTTTGGTCGAAACGTTGCTGTGTATTGTCATCGTTTTGGTATTTTGTAAAACTACAGTACTTTGTTATTTTGTAAAACTACAGTACTTTGTTATTTTGTAAAACTACAGTACTTTGTTATTTTGTAAAACTACAGTACTTTGTTATTTTGTAAAACTACAGTACTTTGTTATTTTGTAAAACTACAGTACTTTGTTATTTTGTAAAACTACAGTACTTTGTTATTTTGTAAAACTACAGTACTTTGTTATTTTGTAAAACTACAGTACTTTGTTATTTTGTAAAACTACAGTACTTTGTTATTTTGTAAAACTACAGTACTTTGTTATTTTGTAAAACTACAGTACTTTGTTATTTTGTAAAACTACAGTACTTTGTTATTTTGTAAAACTACAGTACTTTGTTATTTTGTAAAACTACAGTACTTTGTTATTTTGTAAAACTACAGTACTTTGTTATTTTGTAAAACTACAGTACTTTGTTATTTTGTAAAACTACAGTACTTTGTTATTTTGTAAAACTACAGTACTTTGTTATTTTGTAAAACTACAGTACTTTGTTATTTTGTAAAACTACAGTACTTTATTATTACGTGTTTCGAAAGAATATCAAAGCAGGCATTGAAGTGGGATGCCAAGGGTTCAAGAAAGAGAGGTCGACCTAAAGAGACCCTGAAACGAACTTTGCTGAGAGAGGCAGGCAATATCGGTCTCAGTTCCATGGAGGAGATTGAGCGAGTTGCCCAGGATAGAGAGGTATGGAGAAATTGCTTGCAGGCACTATGTAGCGTATAACGGTACGAGAGAATTTATTATTATTATTATATCACAAGAAATCAAGAAAGATACAGCAGCACAAATAATCTACGCTAGTGCATTCTCGTAAACACTGCTTGTTTGCCATGTTGTATCCATTCTGTTTTTACTGCGTAAATAGAAACACACTCAACGTTCATGTAAATATTTACTCATTATTTATTCAATAACTTTCACTGCCTCAGGGAACAAAATGGGGAAAAATATCAGCCCATTTCTTGTATACAATCAATTCTATATACAAAATAATAGCAAAAATAACAAGACATATTAAAAACACAATTTATGTCCTTGGCAGAACGGTGAACCGTACTCGTTAAGCTTTTGTTAAACAAGATTTTATTCGTTGTGTTGATTGGATATTGTTTATCACGTGGTTTATGTTTGTTTACTTTCTGGTCTTAACGACACAAACTGTGTATGGAAGCTGGTAATTACGATAATGATGATTATTATCATCGTGTGCCGCGGCATCTGATCTCAATTATCACGAATATTGACAAATGTTATGGCCTTAGTACTGACTATTTAGTTGGATTTTTACATGTTTTTCGTGCATTGAAGAAAAGATTTTCAGAATGTTTTCTCTTTTTCATCACTCGTCTCGTCTTTTCATCGATATTGTCTAACAATATATACTAAACCTTACTTTCTCATTGCATGCCAGAAAAACGATAATTAGCTTCATCTGAAATTGATAATATTATTTCACTTTGTATTTAATTATTGATATTATTCTCCTCTCGCACCAGTATACGTTACATATTATCTGTAAGTAATTTCTCAATACTGCTCTATCGTGAATGGGTGTTTACGTAAAATAGTGACTGATATGGTATGATAAGATTACGAACGAGGAACTCAGAGAAAGAACTAAGCATATATCAGTGGAGACAGAGCTAAGGAAGAGATGATGGCGATGGATAGGACATACATTGAGAAGACCAACTGGAAGCATTGCAAGACAGGCACTGTTTTGGAACACGCAGGGAAAGAGGAGTAGTCAGACATGGGGAAGATGGCTGGAGGCTGATATTAAAAGGATAGGTAAAACATGGAAAGAATTGGAAGGGATGGCAAGAGAGAGGAAGAGCTGGAAGAAGTTTGTTGAAGATCTGTGCTCTATTGGGAGTTGAAAGGTGAAGAAGAAGTGAATGTTCTAAAACATTCCATTGTTAACCATTTTAGTGAGAAGCGTAAGACCGAATGCATTAGACCGTGGCTCCCTAACGGGAGACTCGTGTTCAGTCCACGGTAAAGCCAGGGATTTTTTCTGTCGGCGGCATAAAATAAAATCACTAACATGAACAGTTTCACTGCTATTGGACTTGCCATGGAGTCATTAAATTCCACAATTTCACGTGTCTTCCATGTCCTACGCCACCCTGAAGGGCGGTATTACGGCAGTAACGACATCCGTCACGTCTTTTGAATATAACAATTCTTCTTCTTCTCTTCCACCATTTACTTTTTTATAAAAGTGTTGGGGAAGGGGGGGAGGAGGCGTAGTGATCTTGTATGTGCTTGTTTTAAGGCACTTTGTAAGCTGATATCCATTTTTGTAAGGTTGTTCTTGATGCCGTCGCACCATCTTTTGCGTGGTCTTCCTCTTGTTTTATACTCATTATACTTTTTCTGTGTGGCTCTCTGTGGTAGGAATATAAAATGTGAAATTGGAAATATCTATGGTTCATAGACAAAAGCTTTCGATCAAGTCAAACATGGAGAAATAATTCGAATGTTAGAAAGTATAAATATTGATAGTGAAAATCTGAGACTGATTAAGAATTTGTACTGGCAATAAAGCACAGCCATAAGACACAGCTATAAGGTTTTATAGCACTACCAAAGAAAGCAGGAACGATAGAATGCGAAGAACACAGCACAATCAGCCTCATGAGTCACGTAACAAAACTACTTTTCAGCATTATTATGAGAAGGGTACGAAACAAAATAAGACCAGAAGAGGGAAACAAACAACTGCAATATATACAATAAGAACAATAATGGAAAGATCAATAGAAATGAAGTTGGACTTATACCTATGTTTCATGGATTACTCAAAAGCTTTCGATAAAGTAAAACATGGAGAAATAGTTAGCATGTTAGAAAGTATAAATATTGATGGTAAAGATCTTAGACTGATTAAGAATTTGTACTGGCAATAAAGCACAGCCATAAGACTAGAGAGTAAGATTGGCATCTATCAGGCGATACAGTTAGGAGTAAGACAAGGATGCGTACTCTCACCAGACCTGTTCAACTTATACAGTGAAAACATCATGTGACATATAGAAGAAAAGGCAGGAATAACAGATGGCTGACAAAACATGGACAATCTAAGATACGCTGATGACACAATTCTCATAGCTACAAATGTACAAGATCTACAAACTTGATAGACATACTAGTGAGAGAAAGTGAAAGGAAAGAATTAAGCATGAATATAAAGAAAACAGAGGTTATGGTTGTCTTCAAGAAACAGGAAACACCAAAATGCAATATCAAAATAAATAACACAACACTGAAACAAGTCCATCGATTCAAGTATCTAGGAACATTCTTAACACCAGATGGAAGATGTACAACAGAGATTAGGAGTAGAATAGCTCAAACGAAAGCAGCTTTTATGAAAATTAAATACACTCTATGCGTGAATTAACTTCCAATGACACTGCGGAAAAGAGCAATTTAGTGTTATATTGAAACAATACGTATGACAGCGAATCATGGACAATGAATAAGCAATCAATAGGATAGCTGGAAATCAAATAAATGTGGTTTTACAGAAGAATGCTGAAAATTACTTTTACAACGAAGAAAATAAATGAGGTTTTAAAAGAGTCGCGCACACAAAAACACCTTATCAAAAACACCTTATAAAAAACACCTTATGAAAACACTTATGAAAAGAATCAGACAATCAAGTTCTGCTGGCATATAATGCGAAGATGCAGTTTCTGACTTTTCGATATATGGGGTAAAATACAAGGAAGGAGAGATCGTGAAAGACAGAAGGAGATGATGTTGGATGGTCTGACATCGTGGTTCGACAAAAGATCGTCGTCAAACTGATTACCTAACTGCACCGGGGAAAGTGAGAGGTGTGGAGAGACATGATCGCCTATGCTCACAGACTGGTCACTTCATGGTTGATATGCAGTACATTTCGTTTGTGATTGGGAGATGGTACTTGATCTTATGAACCCGAATACACCAGTTGCAAGAGAGTAAAACATGAAAATGCAATCACCATGAGGAAAGGGCAGACCAAGAAAAAGAAGGATTAATAGAGTTACAGACATCTTAGAACTCTACAATACAACAGCATATCAAGCGACTGAACGTGCACTATCGAGGGACAATCGTAGAAAAAAGATGGATTGATGAAGTTACAGATATCTTAGAACTCTACAATACCACATCATATCAAACGACCGAGCGTGCACTATCTCGAAAACCGATCTTCAGTTAAACCTGCTACATCTAACGGCCAAAACAAAAAAAGAGGAAAAGGTAAACAGAAAAGAAAGAACGAAGATTTGATCTTAACCGAACTTCTAGATTTACGTAGCCTATATAAAATCTGATGTAAAATATGAACATAATTGAAGAAACACATTTTACGTTCTATTGTAAAAATTATTTAATAATATCCGGAGTCTAATTTCAAAGTTATATTAAACGTGTAGGCAGGCCATCAATATTTGACACCGTTAGTTTACTTCTGACATCAGTAATATTGAATAACTGTAACCTAATAGCAACTATTTAATAGGAGTTCTAGAAACAGTTGAACTCAACGTCTCGACAAAGTAGTCTTTATTTATGATAAGCAAACTTAAGGAAAAGTAAAGTACTCATTGTAATACCGTGTGGTAGCCCGTCTGCCCAACGTGTTCGCAGCGCGTTGGACTACGGGTGACTATCCCTCTGTGTGTGCGGGTTAAATTCCGCGGATGGCAGAAAAAGCCACAGATTCCCAGATTTACGGTGTTCGTGGCACCGAACCGAATGGTTACGATGTCCATGACACCGAGCCGAAGAGCTGAAAAGCTCAAGTGCTTCTAGATCGGAAAAAAATACCGTGTGGTATGTTGAAAAATATGGTTGTAGCCATGTATGTTACTTTACGTCTCCCTGTATCGTCATAGCACGGCACGGCTCTGCGTATAATGAAGCTGTGAGGTGAAACAGTGTTAGAGAAGAGAAGGAAAACAAAGAAAGAGAAGAAGAAGAAGAAGAAGAAGATATATGTTGGGAGATTTTAATTTAGTAAATAAAAATATGTTCTCAAATCTGTCACTAATGCGATCTCTCAAACCAGAAATCACCCGAGTGGTTACCGGGGCCCAAATTGGGGTGTAAAGAATAGAACCACTGTTAACTGCCACGCATGTCGTAAGAGGCGATTAAGGAGGCTGGGCGTGGGGCTAGCTACCAAACACCGTAAAAAAACACTAGATGGCTACAGAACGGAGAGCGAACCGAGTAAACGCTGCCTGAAACCGGACACATCGTCGAAGGATAAGCACCAGAGCTCCAAATGGTACTGAAGATGTGACGTAAAGCACACCAATGCTAAGGCTGCTTGGTCAGATTTCCACATAAATAGAATTTATGGAGAGATCTGGTACATCGATCTAGGTGGTGATCGCGAAAGAGAGAGAGAGAGAGAGAGAGAGAGAGAGAGAGAGAGAGAGAGAGACGAGAAACAAAAATAATAGTTTTTAAAAAAAGTCTTTCTCAATATTTATATAATATTAAAATGATATGTAAGAAAACAACATTCAATTCGAATTGATTTCACGCAAACTCCAAAAGCTGTCAGATTTGCAAAAACAAATCAGGTACACACCTTCTGATGACGTAATATTGTGTATATTTCACCACACCGATTGGCTAACTGTGGTGTAGGATGTTGAAACATGACCTTCCAATGTGGATGTTCAGAGATCGGAATGAACATTTACAAAGTAATGAGCTTTCTCTAATATTTTATCTCTTCCTTGACATCGCTGTTATTTTTAATATAGGGGAAGACTGCAGTAAAGCTATGTAGCAATGTGAAGACTGCAGTAGAGCTATATAGCAATGTGAAGACTGCAGTAAAGCTATGTAGCAATGTGAAGACTGTAGTAAAGCTATGTAGCAATGTGAAGACTGCAGTAAAGCTATGTAGCAATGGGAAGACTGCAGTAAAGCTATGTAGCAATGTGAAGACTGCAGTAAAACTATGTAGCAATGTGAAGACTGTAGTAAAGCTATGTAGCAATGTGAAGACTGCAGTAAAGCTATGTAGCAATGGGAAGACTGTAGTAAAGCTATGTAGCAATGTGAAGACTGCAGTAAAACTATGTAGCAATGTGAAGACTGTAGTAAAGCTATGTAGCAATGTGAAGACTGCAGTAAAACTATGTAGCAATGTGAAGACTGTAGTAAAGCTATGTAGCAATGTGAAGACTGTAGTAAAGCTATGTAGCAATGGGAAGACTGTAGTAAAACTATGTAGCAATGTGAAGACTGTAGTAAAGCTATGTAGCAATGTGAAGACTGTAGTAAAGCTATGTAGCAATGGGAAGACTGTAGTAAAGCTATGTAGCAATGTGAAGACTGCAGTAAAACTATGTAGCAATGGGAAGACTGTAGTAAAGCTATGTAGCAATGTGAAGACTGTAGTAAAGCTATGTAGCAATGTGAAGACTGTAGTAAAGCTATGTAGCAATGGGAAGACTGCAGTAAAGCTATGTAGCAATGGGAAGACTGCAGTAAAGCTATGTAGCAATGGGAAGGCTGCAGTAAAGCTATGTAGCAATGGGAAGACTGCAGTAAAACTATGTAGCAATGGGAAGACTGCAGTAAAGCTATGTAGCAATGGGAAGACTGCAGTAAAGCTATGTAGCAATGGGAAGACTGCAGTAAAGCTATGTAGCAATGGGAAGACTGCAGTAAAACTATATAGCAATGGCGAAACATGTAATAACAAAGTACTGTAGTTTTACCAAATACAAAAACAATGACAATACCGAGCAATGTTTTTGTATCATTTTCTTGATAAAGGCCTTTTGGTCGAAACGTTGCTGTGTATTCTTATGTTTTTTTTTGGGTAAAACTACAGTATTTTGTTATTACGTGTTTCACCATTGTTATTTTTAGCAGTTCGTGGAAGTCGCCATGTTTATGGAAGTGAAAAATTTAGAAAGTAAATTAGCTAGTATACTCTTAAGCTTGCATAAAGTATTTGTTTTTAATGGCTCGCTGGTTTTGTTTGTAAGAACGCTCGTATTGCTAGGCAAGGCAATGGGTGTCGTAAGAGGTTCGAATCCTGTGTTTGGTCATTTGTTTTTTCAGAAGCTACTAGTACTTGTACATTATCTATTTATTGACCATATTCTTTAATTATTCATCTCTCTCTCTCTCGCTGGATCGTTCTTATTGCCGTTTTTATCATTCAAATATGATATATAAACAGGTTTAATATCAAGAACGGGTATACGTTCACAACTTTCAGTACCAATTGGAGCTCTGGTGCTTATCCTTCAGTGGTGTGTTCGGTTTCAACCAGCGTTTACTGGGTTCGCTTTCCGTTAGCCTTTTGCTGTCCCCAGCCAACCTGCAAGGCAGCAGGTTGCTATTTTCTTTAGGGTAGCGACCCTTAGAGGGCCTACCCTCCCGGGTTGATGAGTGTCATATGCCCAGCGAATCGGTCTTTTTGTGGTCCACTTGGTTTGCCGCCAGTCCAGTTTTGTGTACGGTTTGTTCCGTTAGCCTTTGATTGTCCCTAATCAAACTACAAGGCAGCAGTAGTTCCCTGCGAACGGAAACGCGCACTGGCTTTACCTCTACTGGATTTTCCATTTTTTTCTGCACATTCGGGTGGTCCGCACACCATATCTCCTGCCGTGTCTGCCGCGCCTGCCGTGCCATGCACTTCTGCCCACCGGTGGGCCCACTCGTGCATCGTGCTCGCTCTGCCCTGATGCCTGCCTCATCCTCACCGTCAGTTTTCACCATGCTCACATTTGTCTGGCTGTCCGAGCCAGGAACTTAAATCGTGCCCCCATCCTCGTGATGGGGCCGGAGTTTTGCTCTATGTGGGCTCACATGCAGCTCAACTCGATGACCAGCATATTCGGGCTCTAAGGGGACTAGTGAGAGAGAGATAGAGCATATTCGAGTTTCGCTCCACGCGGGTCCGCGTCTCTTTGCTGGATGTACCGCTCATCCT
Source organism: Arion vulgaris (assembly GCA_020796225.1). Classification (NCBI taxonomy): domain Eukaryota; kingdom Metazoa; phylum Mollusca; class Gastropoda; order Stylommatophora; family Arionidae; genus Arion; species Arion vulgaris. The sequence continues at coordinate 4,116,026 of CM036755.1, forward strand.
GTATGTTTGTTTGTTCGGTCAGTCTCCCCCTCCCTTAGAGGCTCGGAGTTTCGCCACCTCCGACTTGGAGTTTTGCCCCATGAGGGCCGACGACACTTCTCCGGATGCACCTCTCATCCTGTATGTTTATCCGTCCAGCTTTTCCCATCGGCTGGGAGAGATGAGCATTAATAGTTACTCTGGGATTCCACCAGTCTGTGTTGCCAGCGGATCCCATCTGGCGTGACTACTTCTGCATCTCTATCTACACTAGACTAGTAGCTCTCCCACGATCCCTGAGCCCCCTTAGCCAGACGGGAACTAAAGTATGTTACCAGGGTCACCGCGTGGAGCTGGGGCACAGGGTCTTGATTAGTGCCGCTCTCTCATTACCGTAAACACTCGCATTTGGACTGCGTGTGACTAGCCCTCTGTGTGTGCGGGTTCAATTCCACGGGCTGGCAGAAAAGCCACAGGTTCCCAGATTTACGGTGTTCGTGGCACCGAACCGAAGGGTTACGATGTCCATGGCACCGAGCCGAAGAGCTGAAAGCTCAAGTGCTTCTGGATCGGAAAAATAATAATAATGCAACTACAACTTTTATTCTGTGATTTTGTTTAAGACATCAATTGTTACTCAAGTCCAGACCACTGATTCCCTAACCTTTGACCCTTTCTTGTTGCAACAATGAATCCTTCACATTCTTAAATCAAATATGTTCTAGAGGGTTCTCTAAAACTGAACTAGATACATAGAAAATCTGTCTGGGTTTTTGTTGAAGTTTTCCAAGAGTAATGATCCGTTTGTATTGATGGAAGAGACGTGGGTCTCTTTAGAAGTGAAGAGACGGAGAAGTGCTTTTTGAAATGGAACGATTGAAAGAAGTTCTCTGGTAAACAGAAACCTCTTGAGGTAAATAAATGTTGTAATAGAAGAAAATGAGAAGAAAGAAGGCAATTGAAGAAATAAGGGAATGGAGGAATAATACTGGATGAAAGAAAATGAATTTAAAAAAAAATGTTACGTAGAAGATGATGAGGGAATAAGGTAGGATGAGAAGAAAGGACAATGAACAAGCAGTTAGAAGACAGAATTGATGCATTTGAGATGTGGATATATAGAAGAATATGCAGAGTTTCATGGACAGACAAACAGACAAATAAACAAGTTTTAGGAAAACTAGTCATGAAGAAACAATTATTAAGAGAAATAAAATTCAGACAAGTAAAGTATTTTGGGTACATAAAAAGGCATGACACCTTCATAAAATCTTTACTAGAGGGGAAAGTTGAGGGGGCAGAGCAAGAGGAAGACCGAGAGATAAGTGGGAGGAAACTTTAAGAAATGGACAGGTTACAGTCTGGCAGTGTGCAACATCAAGGCGAAAGACAGAGGATGCTGGAGATTCATTGCAGTCAACCTTCGATGTGGAGACGGCACCTGATGATGATGATGATGATAAGAAGGGAACAGTGTTTATGAAAGAGAAGGTTGGGAAGATAGAGAGAAGAATGAGATGAAGATGTTAGAGAATACAGATGTAGTAGAGAAAGAAGAAGAAGAAGAAGCGCAATAAAGGAAATTAAAATCATGGAACAATATGTTGTTGTATTTTTGTTGAGGATGATGATGATGTTGAGGATGATGAATATGATGATGATGTTGGGGATGATGATGATGTTGAGGAGGATGATGATGATGATGATGATGTTGGGGATGATGATGATGTTGAGGATGATGATGATGATGATGATGTTGGGGATGATGATGATGATGATGTTGAGCATGATGATGATGATGATGATGATGATGTTGAGCATGATGATGATGATGATGATGATGATGATGATGTTGTGGATGATAATAATAATATGGATTATACTAATGGTGCTCTTTTTCTGTCTTTTTCTTTTCGTTCGCCCGCATGACTTCAACCGTATGGTGCTTCTGACTGATTTTTGAAGAAGGCCTGCTTTCCTTATTATCAGTGTCCCTTGCCATACAGGTATGCTTTCCTTATTATCAGTGTCCCTTGCCATACAGGTATTCTTTCCTTATTATCAGTGTCCCTTGCCATCAGGTATGCTTTCCTTATTATCAGTGTCCCTTGCCATACAGGTATTCTTTCCTTATTATCAGTGTCCCCTTGCCATACAGGTATGCTTTCCTTATTATCAGTGTCCCCTTGCCATACAGGTATGCTTTCCTTATTATCAGTGTCCCCTTGCCATACAGGTATGCTTTCCTTATTATCAGTGTCCCTTGCCATACAGGTATTCTTTCCTTATTATCAGTGTCCCCTTGCCATACAGGTATGCTTTCCTTATTATCAGTGTCCCTTGCCATACAGGTATTCTTTCCTTATTATCAGTGTCTCCTTGCCATACAGGTATGCTTTCCTTATTATCAGTGTTCCCTTGCCATACAGGTATGCTTTCTCCAACTTTAGATGTATCAATGGTGTTGATTAAAATAACGATTATCAAGTTAGTAATAAATGTTTTGATAATGAGGAAGACGATATTGGCTATGGTTATTAAAAGTGTCTACGGTTGAAGGACTGACTTCCTTGTACCGGGTTTTTCAATATGGCTCCGCCCCTGTCGACAGAAATGACCCACTATCTATCAAGAGTGTTGCACGAAGCATGAACTCCGGAGTCTCTAAAATAATTGCATGTGTGATTTTGTCCAGATTCGAACCCACAACCTCTAGCCTGAGTGGTTAGTTAGTTTGTTCCTTTCGAGCCAAAGGCGGCACATAAGGCAGAGGTTTTAGATCTCCATGTGATGCGGTTCTTTGCTAGCAGTTGGAGATCTTGTATGGTTTTACATCCCAATAGTTTACTTTCTTGTTGGATGGTTCTTCGAAGAGTGGTCTTTGGTCTTCCACGTTTTCTTTTCCCAATTGGTGACACATAAGGACTTGTCGATTTAGTCTCTTTTCGTCTGATCTAAGAACATGACCTAAATATTTCCACCTGAGTGGTTACGGGGCCTAAATTTGGGGTGTAAAGAATAGAACCACTGTTACCTGCCACGCATGTCGTAAGAGGCGACTAAGGAGTGTGGCTTCTTCTTCTTTGCGTTCGTTCTTTACGACCAATTTTAATCACTCTTTGTGATATGTTTGATCTTTGCCAAGAACGTGTACACGTTGTACATTGGTTTGGTAGACCCCTAAACGCATAGACTTCTACACGTTTAGAACAAAGTGCATCCGATTTCAGCCAAACGTCCGTAGTCGCCTCTTACGACATGCGTGGCAGATAACAGTGATTCTATTCTTTACATCCCAAATTTGGCCCGTAACCACTCGGTCGTGGAGGTTTGACTGAAATCGGATGCACATGTCCTAAACGTGTAGAAGTCTATGCGTTTAGGACCTACCAAACCAATGTGCAACGATCAAGTTCTTGGCAAAGATCAAACATGTCACAAATAGTGATTAAAATTGGTAAAGAACGAACGCAAAGAAGAAGAAGAAGAGACCCATACCCTTCAGATCGACAGACAAACGTCTTAACCGCTCCACCATGGTGATGATTATAGGGAAGTTTGGGGTCATGATAATGGTGATGTCTTTATTGGTAATGAGGATGATGATGATGTTGTTAAAGATGGTACTGACGAGGATGAATATGATAATTCTGATAACGACGTTGGTAATGATAATGATAATGTTTATGGTATTCATGAAGACTATATTGATAAAACAAAGCACATTCTCCATATCAGCTGCCCAGGCTAGGCACAAAGGAGATGACACTTCATCTTTGCTTTCGTCTCGAGCACAACACGGAAAGCAAAAGTTACATAGAAACAAGACAAATATACCTCTTGTCTGCAAGTCGTCAATGAAAAACTTTTCTATAGGTCCCAGCACATGGGAAAAACTAGCTGATGACAGAGTTGTGTGGAAAGTGATATTGCACAAAGGCACAGAGTCTTTTGAGAAGAGACTTATGTATGAGCTGAACGACAAGAGAGAAAAGCGAAAACTCAGAAGTTGTCACAGTAAAACACTTGCCAATTGACCGGTTGTAAAGACGAAAAAGGCCATATATATATATATATTTATATATGAGTCCTCCGTATATCTTGGACAGAGAAGATAACAAATAGATCTATCCAGAAAGAACTCAAAATCAAAGAAAACTGGTTGATGCTACAAATAAGAAAGAGAAAATTGAGATCTTTTGGACATGTAAATAGACATGAAAGCCTGGAGAAGACCATCATGAAAGGAGACATACCGGCAAAGAGAAGAAGAGGAAGACCACGGAGAAGATGGATTCAGGATGTAACTGATGGTTTGAACATAACGGATGCAGAGGCAGGACATCTGGCCTATGAGAGAGAAATTCCGGAGGACTGTTGGGGTGGCAAAGTTCTACTCAGGACAAGCTATTTGATGATGATATATATATATATATATATTGATAAAGTTTGTGGTAATGTATACAAAGATGATGGTGCTGGTGAATGTGGTAATAATGACAGTGTAGATGTTGCTTCACTGGAAGATGGAAGATGTAAATCAGAGATTAGGAGTAGAATAGCTCAAGAGAAAGCAGCTTTTATGAAAATGAAAAACACACTATGCGTGAAGTCACTACCAATGACACTTCGAAAACGAGTACTCCAGTGCTATATTGAACCAATACTTATGTATGGCAGCGAATCATGGACAATGAACAAACAATCAATAAGATCATTGAAAGCCACAGAGATGTGGTTTGACAGAAGAATGTTGAAAATTCCATAGACAGCAAAGAAAACAAATGATGAGGTTTTAAATCAGGCCTGCACACAAAGAAACCTTATCAAAAGAATAAGAGTCAGATAATCAAGGTTATTCGGGCATATAATGCGAAGCGGAGTTTTGAATATTTGGTGACAACAGATAGAATTCAGAGAAGGAGAATTCGTGGAAGACAGAAGGAGAAGATGTTGGATAACTGTCTGACATCATGGTTCGACAAAATATTGACGTCAGAACTGATTACATGCACCAAGCAGAGAGAGTTGTGGAGAGACATTATCGCCTACACCGACAGGCATGGCACTTGATTGAGATGCTGCTAAGAACAATGCTTAGTTTAGTTTAGTCGTCGGATCACCATCACTGCACGTTGAGCCAATTAGTCAATAAGTGCTCCGATCTCCCACTCAGTATTACCCTTAGCGTGTGGCGACTAACGACACCGGTTCTTTGTTGGTTTACTATTCTTCTGTGGCTACCAGCATAGTTTCTGTTTTATCAATGACTTAATGAGTATGCTCAGGAAGATTGAAACAGGATAGACTAGGAGACATTGGATGGAGTCACTGGGAAGGTCTAAGCTGATAAATATCAGTTTTATTTTTGTGCCAGGGCATGCATGTGTAAAGGGGAATGAACGTGCAGATAGGCTTGCAGGTATGGCGGGCGAGCAATGGACCAGGTTGATATTATAAATTCCCTAAGGAGAGAGGACGTGTACATGATTCAAGTAATAGTGGTGAATCTACAACACTAACCAGACTGCAAGAACTCCAAGTCAAGTGTTGTGTAGCTAGACAAGAACTATGCTCGTGATGTGTAAATAACTGCTATGCTAATGTAAGCACTACTACTACTACCACCTTTTCGTTGCTTATAATAAAAATGTCCAATATATTTCCCTTGTCTTCTTGATCAAACATTAATCACCAATAGACACCTACCATACAAGACCACGAAGCTGGCTGCTTGATAACACGAACGCATCTTCTCCCCACCACTCGTTTATACTTTCCCCACTCGTTACTGTTCTCGACATTTGCATACATTTCGTATTCAGTACTCGCTGGCTAGCTCGCTAATATACGATGATAGATGTATAAAGAGTTGTATGATGAAGCAATGAGTAGACACACTCTGCTTTCAACGTACTGGAAACACTTCAATATTTGTTCTTGGATATTTATTTTATTTTAAAATTTCATTTACTGTAAGTATATATATTTTTTTTTCTCCTGTAATTTGTAGCATTTTTATGTTTAATTTGGGACGGGTTAGTGTAGTGTATAAATCGTTCGGTTATCGAATCGGACACACAGGTGTTGTGGGTTCAAGCCTACACTTGATGTGAGGAAAGGAATTGATACTCCTACATCCTGCACACTTGGGTATACAAATGTGAAGAGACAGACAGTTCATACCCTAAGGACTAAAAAAAGTTACAGGACTTTTCTTTTTTGTTTGTTGGCACAATAGATAAAATAACATTTGTCTTTTCTTCTTTTTTTCTTCTCTCCATTCCTGTTTCCCTCACAGCGTCAGGATAAGAAATGATTTCTAGAACTGGCTTTTGTGCGCTCTTCATATATAATGTCTTTAGTCGCATCTGTTATCTCTGAGGTCCATCTTTTGCGTGGCCGGCCTTTTGCTTTGTATCCACTGTATCGGAGCATCATTGCTCTTTGGGGTGCACTGTCTGTTGGAAATCTGCTTATGTGGCCGAACCATTTAATATGTTTTTTCTTGATGAAGTTCAGTACTGATGTTGTACCCACTTTTTTCATGATGTCTTCATTTCTGAACCGTATCCCCAGCATTTCATTTCTTGATACCCCAGCATTCTGCGTAGACACTTCATCTCTGTCTTGACTTGTTTTCTTCTTGATACGCCCAGTATTCTGCATAGACACTTCATCTCTATCGTGACTAGTTTTCTTCTTGATACTTCCAGCATTCTACGTAGACACTTCATCTCTGTCGTGACTTGTTTTCTTCTTGATACGCCCAGCATTCTGCATAGACACTTCATCTCTGTCGTGACTAGTTTTCTTCTTGATACTTCCAGCATTCTACGTGTAGACACTTCATCTCTGTCGTGACTTGTTTTCTTCTTGATACTTCCAGCATTCTACGTGTAGACACTTCATCTCTGTCGTGACTAGTTTTCTTCTTGATACTTCCAGCATTCTACGTGTAGACACTTCATCTCTGTCGTGACTAGTTTTCTTCTATCATTTGTTTTGTCAGCGTCCAGGTTTAGCATTGGTAGCATAATATTGGGAGACAGAATGTGTTTAGAAATATTTGTCTAACGAGTCTATAGACGAAGAAATCATTTCATTGTACCTGGTTTCTGTAGGATCTCTGTGGCGTAGAGGTTAGATACTGACCACTTGTTCCATAGGTACCTGGTTTCTGTAGGATCTCTGTGGCGTAGAGGTTAGATACTGACCACTTGTTCCATAGGTACCTGGTTTCTGTAGGATCTCTGTGGCGTAGAGGTTAGATACTGGCCACTTGTTCCACAGGTACTGGGTTTGCTTCCTCGTGTAGCTATCGGTGTATTATTTCTAGAGATCCCCAATCTCAGTATAATTGAAATCGAGTTCCTAGTCCGATCGGAGACGGACGATAAAACTAGGTTCCATATTCAATTTGAGTACGAAAAATAACCATTAGCAGTTCAAAATCGAAAAGAGTAGGCTTGAAACCTGCTGCCTGGTCCAAATTTATAAGATGATATTAAAAATAAAATTCCTACGAAATATCTTCACCATCTTTAAAATTACATTAGGGACCCTCGCCGGTGCTACGGAGTTCGTGCACTGCAGCTGAGATCTTCCTGTGTAAGAAAGAGTTCGAAGCACACATGGCTACTCACCAAAGTGCAATGATGTGCTTCAGGTAATCAATCAATCGATCAAAACCGGGTTTCCCCATATGGCTCCGCCTCTGTTGACAGAAGGGACATGCCCACTACCGGGAGTGTTGCACGAAGCACGAACTCCGTATACCCATTAACAATCCCAGTAATCTCATGAAAAGTATTTCATACATTACTCGGTCCCGAGTCAAACCAACAACCACTTTAGAGCGACAGGTAAACGTCTTAGCCACTTCACCCTTTAAAATATCGATCCAGAAGCACTTGAGCTTTGGCTCGGTGCCATAGACACCGTAAATCTGGAGAACCTGGGGCTTTTCTGCCAGCCCTCGGAATTGAACCCGCACTCACAGGGGGCTTGTCACACCTCGTCCAACGCGCTACGAACACGCTGGGCAGGCGGGCAATCACTTCGCCATAAAGACACCAATAATACAGGGTGTTCAAGATAAAAGTAGCCCGATTAATAAATGAAAACTAGCCAATCGGGCTGCTTTTATCTTTAACACCCTGTAGTTGTAATAATTGGGGTAGTCAAAGCGACAGTGGTAGCTGTGGTTGCTCTCTGTTTGTTGTTTTTCTATTAGACAGGAATGCGGTCTTGATAACTGTAATAGTTTTAGTAATAACTAGGAGAGTGTTGGTTGTGGGCGGATTAGCGGATGCGTAAGCCTTCACCTATTGGCTCGGACACAAGAGGGTTGTAAGTTCAATTCCCCACACTTGACGTTCTACACGCGAGGAAAGGAATTGCTCCACCTACCTTCTGCACACTAGGGTCTAAACACGTGATGTCTAGACAGGCACATCTTACGCAAATATCTGAAAAGACTACAGAAAATATTACTTTATTTTAATATCTGGAGTACGTGTTGGAGGAAAGGAATTGGCTCTCCTAACTTATTGTAAAATCTGGAGTATGTGTTGGGGAAAGTAGTACTAATTATTACATAGATACTTTTTGTTTGTTGTTTTTTTTCGATTACCTGCTATGAATTTATGTTTTGCTTGAAGGCTTCTTTTTCTTATCGCACTGGTTGATTTTTGCGTGGATGCTTGTCCTCATCATATCACCAGTGTCCCTCGCCATTCAGGCGAGCCTTACCCTGAACTCAGAGGTACTTGTAATATTGTAATATAGATCTCCAGGTAGAGGATTAGGGTTTCATGTAATCCAACTTCTTACGGTGGGCAAACATATTTTTTTAGACAAACGGGCATCGTACCCTAGAATCGTCCGATTGGTTACCGGGGCCCAAATTGGGGTGTAAAGAATAGAACCACTGTTATCTACAACGCATGTCGTAAGAAGCGTCTAAGGAGATTGGACGTGGGGCTAGCTACTCCACACCGTAAAAAAACACTAAAAATCTACAGAACGGAGAGTGAACCGAGTAAACGCTGGCTGAAACTGGACACATCGCCGAAGGATAAGCACCAGAGCTTCAAATGGTGCTGAAGATGGGACGTAAGACACACCAATGCTAAGGCTGCATGAATCAGATTTCCACATGAATAGAATTTATGGGAGATCTGGTACATCAGTCTGGGCGGTGATCGAGAGAGAGAACTCTAGCGTTTTACAGACACAATTCCACTAACTAAATTGTTATAAACTTCGCTACTATTTTTTTCGCTATTATTTGTTTCGCTATTATATTTGTTTCGCTATTATATTTTTATCAACGGAGAGAAAGTAGAAAATGTGAACAGTTTTGAATATCTCAGTTCACTGCTAACAACAGATGGAAATGTGAACAGTTTTGAATATCTCAGTTCACTGCTAACAACAGATGGAAATGTGAACAGTTTTGAATATTTCAGTTCACTGCTAACAACAGATGGAAATGTGAACAGTTTTGAATATCTTGGTTCACTGTTAACAACAGATGGAAATGTGAACAGTTTTGAATATCTTGGTTCACTGCTAACAACAGATGGAAATGTGAACAGTTTTGAATATCTTGGTTCACTGCTAACAACAGATGGAAATGGGATGAAGGAAATTAAAGAAGAACAAACATGGCGTTACACAAAATTAAACAACTCAAAACAGTATGGAACGGAACTGATAAGAAAACAAAGATCAGAATACTAAGAGCATGCATATTCCCAGTGGCAATGTATGGGTATGAAGCATGTACATTTAATAAAGCAGACGAAAAACATATATGTGCTTTTGAATATAAGTGTTACAGAAGAGTCCTTCGTATATCTTGGACAGAGAAGAGAACAAATAGATCTATCCAGAAAGAACTCAAAATCAAAGAAAACTGGCTGATGCTACAAATAAGAATGAGAAAATTGAGATATTTTGGACATATAAAAAGACATGAAAGCCTGGAGAAGACCATCATGAAAGGAGGCATACCGGTAAAGAGAAGAAGAGGAAGACCACGGAGAAGATGGATTCAGGATGTAACTGATGGTTTGAACATGACAGCTGCAGAGGCAGGACATCTGGCCTATGAGAGAGAGAAATTCCGAAGAACTGTTTGGGTGGCAAAGTTCTGCTCAGGAAAAGCTACTTGATGATGGTTATCCCATTAAGGTAGAAGTAAAACTAATGCCAGCGAGAGTTGGAAAATGACTAAAGATATAGAAAGCAAGTTATATCAATCCTAACATATGCAAGCGAGAGTTGGAAAATAACTAAAGATATAGAAAGCAAGTTGAATGCATTTGAAAATAGATGTCTGCGAAAAATAATGAATATAAAATGGAACGAATTCAGGAGATGTGATGAAATCAGAGACATGTCTGGTCCACCACTAGTGACAACTGTTATAAGAAAGAGAAGATGGAGATATGTTGGGCACACCTTGAGTAGAAATGATCAACGAATATCAAAGCAGGCATTGAAGTGGGATGCAAAGGGTTCAAGAAAGAGAGGTCGACCTAAGGAGACCCTGAAACGAACTTTGCTGAGAGAGGCAGGAAATATCGGTCTCAGTTCCATGGAGGAGATTGAGCGAGTTGCCCAGGATAGAGCGGTATGGAGAAATTACTTGCAGGCCCTATGTAACGTATAACGGTACGAGAGGAATTATTATTATTATTATTAAAACTGGTGTTTGACACAATAGTGGAAGTGATGGTTACAGATTAGGGCTACTTTTACACGGTAACCAGCCTGTGTATTTTACCGGGGCTCGCAAGGGGAGCAAAGAATAGTAACACTGCTACCTACAAGGCATGTCGTAAGAGGCGAATGAGGTAAGGTCATAGGGAAGCTACCCTAGTAAATAAAAAGCGTCGCAGAAATCGGATGTGCTGGCCTACTTGTAGACGCATTATTGACACAATGTACAATCGCTCAGATCACATACAAAGAGTGGCTAACTAGTTGTCGATATAGGGCGCTCGAAGAAGAAGAAGAATAAGAATAAAAGAAATTAATTAGAAAGAGATAGATGATATTACCATTTTGTTTAGGTTTTTCAATGCGTTAATTTTTTAATGGTTAATTTTGTGTTAATATTTTGTTTTGCAAGTGGAGATAATTAAAGTTGTCTTTGTAATCAGATGAATGTTCTGATCATCATTGTGTTTTTGGACTGTCAGAACTAGATGTTTTATTCCCTGGACAGTATTTGACCTAAGTAGAACTGTGTTGTTCACTTATCTGAACTCTAGGATCATATTTCAAACTTATTGTTTACGGGCCACCATGTTTGTTGTTTTGTTTGGCCTGACATGTCTGATAATGTATTCTGTGTAGATGTGAAATAAATATGGAGGAATGGTATAACATTGGGAATCATGATGGGGGTAGTTCTTCTTCTTTAATCGCACCATATTGATCACTTGTTTAACCACTCGGTGTGGTTTGTATGTGATCTGAGCCTAAGAGCGATTGTACCTTGTGCCATTTATGCGCCTACAAATAGACCAGCACATCCGATTTCTGTAACGCTTTTTATTTTGTTTACTACTGTAGCGCCCCTACTTCAGTCGCCTCTTACGGCATGCCTTATAGGCCACAGTGTTACTATTCTTTGCTCACCTTAAGAGCCCTGCAACACACGAACGGACTTCCAACGATCTTATTGATTGCCGGTTCATTGTCCATGATTCGCTGCCATACATAAGTATTGGTTCAATATAGCACTGCATGGAGTGCTCGTTTCTGTAGTGCCGTTAACATTGAAATGCAAGTCATAACGAAAACAATCGAAATGTTTATAAATTGCAGAAACATTCATAAAAGTCGGGAAATCCAAGTAACGAGCACAAAATCGATGGTGCGCACTATTAATGAACCCTAAAACAGCCACATGAATGAACGCCCATTTGGTCTTTCATTTTCTGACGAGGAAATACGTAAGCAGGAGGAAGTTGGGTAGTTAAACAAAAATGGCCATCGTACGGCATATTTTTCTAGAGATTTCTGATCTCAGTGTAGACGAGATCGAGTTTCTAGTCCTATCGGAGACGAACGATGAAGCGTAGGTCCCATGTTCTAGTTTAGCACTTAAAAGAACCGTATTAGTACAAAAGCGAGAAGAGCAGGCTGGAGAGCCGCTTCTTCTTTTGTCGTCACACTGCTACCGGGTGGTTTCCCAGTGTTGTGGTTTTCTGTTTTTGTCTTGTGCTTTTCTGGTGGCTTGTGTGATTGTTATTTCTGCTCTTTGACAGGATTCTGCTACGCCATCTAACCATCTTTTTCGTGGTCTTCCTCTCGCCTTCTTTCCTGATGTTCTGTTGTAGAAGACTCTGTATACTGTGGAGTTTGGATGCATTCTTATTAAGTAGTCAAACCACTTCATTCTTTGTTTCTCAATGTAATTCAAGCAAGGTTCTGTACCAACTTTCTTTCTTATGCTGAAGTTGGTGACTTTGTTTCTCAATGTAATTCAAGCAAGGTTCTGTGCCAACTTTCTTTCTTATGCTGATGTTGGTGACTTTGTTTCTCAATGTAATTCAAGCAAGGTTCTGTGCCAACTTTCTTTCTTATGCTGATGTTGGTGACTTTGTTTCTCAATGTAATTCAAGCAAGGTTTTGTGCCAACTTTCTTTCTTATGCTGATGTTGGTGACTTTGTTTCTCAATGTAATTCAAGCAAGGTTCTGTGCCAACTTTCTTTCTTATTTTCTTATGCTGATGTTGGTGACTTTGTTTCTCAATGTAATTCAAGCAAGGTTCTGTGCTAACTTTCTTTCTTATGCTGATGTTGGTGACTTTGTTTCTCAATGTAATTCAAGCAAGGCTCTGTGCCAACTTTCTTCTTATGCTGATGTTGGTGACTTTGTTTCTCAATGTAATTCAAGCAAGGTTCTGTGCCAACTTTCTTCTTATGCTGATGTTGGTGACTTTGTTTCTCAATGTAATTCAAGCAAGGTTCTGTGCCAACTTTCTTTCTTATGCTGATGTTGGTGACTTTGTTTATCTATGTAATTCAAGCAAGGTTCTGTCCCAACTTTCTTTCTTATACTGATGTTGGTGACTTTGTTACTCAATGTAATTCAAGCAAGATTCTGTGTCAACTTTCTTATGCTGATGTTGGTGACTTTGTTTATCTATGTAATTTAAGTAAGGTTCTGTGCCAACTTTCTTTCTTATGCTGATGTTGGTGACTTTGTTTCTCAATGTAATTCAAGCAAGGTTCTGTGCCAACTTTCTTTCTTATGCTGATGTTGGTGACTTTGTTTATCTATGTAATTCAAGCAAGGTTCTGTCCCAACTTTCTTTCTTATACTGATGTTGGTGACTTTGTTTCTCAATGTAATTCAAGCAAGGTTCGTGCCAACTTTCTTTCTTATGCTGATGTTGGTGACTTTGTTACTCAATGTAATTCAAGCAAGGTTCTGTGACAACTTTCTTATGCTGATGTTGGTGACTTTGTTTCTCAATGTAATTCAAGCAAGGTTCTGTGACAACTTTCTTTCTTATGCTGATGTTGGTGATTTTGTTTCTCAATGTAATTCAAGCAAGATTCTGTGACAACTTTCTTTCTTATGCTGATGTTGGTGACTTTGTTTCTCAATGTAATTCAAGCAAGATTCTGTGCCAACTTTCTTTCTTATGCTGATGTTGGTGACTTTGTTTCTCAATGTAATTCAAGCAAGGTTCTGTGACAACTTTCTTTCTTATGCTGATGTTGGTGACTTTGTTACTCAATGTAATTCAAGCAAGGTTCTGTGCCAACTTTCTTCTTATGCTGATGTTGGTGACTTTGTTTCTCAATGTAATTCAAGCAAGGTTCTGTGACAACTTTCTTATGCTGATGTTGGTGATTTTGTTTCTCAATGTAATTCAAGCAAGATTCTGTGTCAACTTTCTTTCTTATGCTGATGTTGGTGACTTTGTTTCTCAATGTAATTCAAGCAAGATTCTGTGTCAACTTTCTTTCTTATGCTGATGTTGGTGACTTTGTTTATCTATGTAATTTAAGTAAGGTTCTGTGCCAACTTTCTTTCTTATGCTGATGTTGGTGACTTTGTTTCTCAATGTAATTCAAGCAAGGTTCTGTGCCAACTTTCTTTCTTATGCTGATGTTGGTGACTTTGTTTATCTATGTAATTCAAGCAAGGTTCTGTCCCAACTTTCTTTCTTATACTGATGTTGGTGACTTTGTTACTCAATGTAATTCAAGCAAGATTCTGTGTCAACTTTCTTTCTTATGCTGATGTTGGTGACTTTGTTTATCTATGTAATTTAAGTAAGGTTCTGTGCCAACTTTCTTTATTATGCTGATGTTGGTGACTTTGTTTCTCAATGTAATTCAAGCAAGGTTCTGTGCCAACTTTCTTTCTTATGCTGATGTTGGTGACTTTGTTTATCTATGTAATTCAAGCAAGGTTCTGTCCCAACTTTCTTTCTTATACTGATGTTGGTGACTTTGTTTCTCAATGTAATTCAAGCAAGGTTCTGTGCCAACTTTCTTCTTATGCTGATGTTGGTGACTTTGTTACTCAATGTAATTCAAGCAAGGTTCTGTGACAACTTTCTTTCTTATGCTGATGTTGGTGACTTTGTTTCTCAATGTAATTCAAGCAAGGTTCTGTGACAACTTTCTTATGCTGATGTTGGTGATTTTGTTTCTCAATGTAATTCAAGCAAGATTCTGTGACAACTTTCTTTCTTATGCTGATGTTGGTGACTTTGTTTCTCAATGTAATTCAAGCAAGATTCTGTGCCAACTTTCTTTCTTATGCTGATGTTGGTGACTTTGTTTCTCAATGTAATTCAAGCAAGGTTCTGTGACAACTTTCTTTCTTATGCTGATGTTGGTGACTTTGTTACTCAATGTAATTCAAGCAAGGTTCTGTGCCAACTTTCTTTCTTATGCTGATGTTGGTGACTTTGTTTCTCAATGTAATTCAAGCAAGGTTCTGTGACAACTTTCTTTCTTATGCTGATGTTGGTGATTTTGTTTCTCAATGTAATTCAAGCAAGATTCTGTGTCAACTTTCTTATGCTGATGTTGGTGACTTTGTTTCTCAATGTAATTCAAGCAAGATTCTGTGTCAACTTTCTTTCTTATGCTGATGTTGGTGACTTTGTTTATCTATGTAATTTAAGTAAGGTTCTGTGCCAACTTTCTTTCTTATGCTGATGTTGGTGACTTTGTTTCTCAATGTAATTCAAGCAAGGTTCTGTGACAACTTTCTTTCTTATGCTGATGTTGGTGACTTTGTTTCTCAATGTAATTCAAGCAAGGTTCTGTGACAACTTTCTTTCTTATGCTGATGTTGGTGATTTTGTTTCTCAATGTAATTCAAGCAAGATTCTGTGTCAACTTTCTTTCTTATGCTGATGTTGGTGACTTTGTTTCTCAATGTAATTCAAGTAAGGTTCTGTGCCAACTTTCTTCTTATGCTGATGTTGGTGACTTTGTTTCTCAATGTAATTCAAGCAAGGTTCTGTGACAACTTTCTTTCTTATGCTGATGTTGGTGACTTTGTTTCTCAATGTAATTCAAGCAAGGTTCTGTGTCAACTTTCTTCTTATGCTGATGTTGGTGACTTTGTTTCTCAATTGTTCTCAATGTAATTCAAGCAAGGTTTTGTGCCAACTTTCTTTCTTATGCTGATGTTGGTGACTTTGTTTCTCAATGTAATTCAGCAAGGTTTTGTGCCAACTTCTTCTTATGCTGATGTTGGTGACTTTGTTTCTCAATGTAATTCAAGCAAGGTTCTGTGCCAACTTTCTTTCTTATGCTGTTGTTGGTGACTTTGTTTCTCAATGTAATTCAAGCAAGGTTCTGTGCCAACTTTCTTTCTTATGCTGATGTTGGTGACTTTGTTCTCAATGTAATTCAAGCAAGGTTCTGTGTCAACTTTCTTTCTTATGCTGATGTTGGTGATTTTGTTTCTCAATGTAATTCAAGCAAGGTTCTGTGCCAACTTTCTTTCTTATACTGATGTTGGTGACTTTGTTTCTCAATGTAATTCAAGCAAGGTTCTGTGCCAACTTTTTTTCTTATGCTGATGCTAGTGACTCTTGTCTTCTCTGATAGATAGCCTCTGCCCTGGCAACATTGGCTAGATTTAAAAAGATAAAATTTCACCAAAATATTTTCGCTATCGTCTAAATTACACCTAGCCGGTGCTACGGAGTTTGTGCACTGCCGCTGATATTTTCCTGAATAAGAAAGAGATCGGAGCACACGGGGTAACTCACCGAAGTGCACTGATGATTGTTCTTAGGAATGAATCAATCAGTCAAACAAAAATACACAATAAAAGATGCATTGACGTTTCGACCAAAAGGTCTTTATCAAGCAATGGATATTGGATGAGTCAGATCTAACGGCTCGCCAATGACTAATCAAATCTGATACAGTAATAACTCCAGATGTGATACCTTATATTGGGGATTTATCTTATGTCAAATTGCACAGTTACCCGTCTGTACAAATTGCACAGTTACCCGTCTGTACAAATTGCACAGTTACTCGTCTGTACAAATTGCACAGTTACCCGTCTGTACAAATGTGTAGGCTGTTGATTATCTGATAAAGTCATCCATGTTTGGATCTCCTTGTGTTCCCTATAATAATAATAATTCCTCTCGTACTGTTATACGTTACATAGTGCCTGCAAAAAATTTCTCCATACCTCTCTATCTTTTGCAACTCGTTCAATCTCCTCCATGGAAGTGAGACCGATATTTCTTGCCTCTCTCAGCAAAGTTCGTTTCAGGGTCTCCTAGGTCATCCTCTCTTTCTTGAACCCTTTGCAAATGTGGGCCCTGAAACCACTCGGCGAGCCGAACCATTTAATTTACGCTGTTTCTTGATAAAGTTCAGTACTGATGTTATAGCAACTTTACTAATCATGCTCATGGAATCACACAAAGAGTGCCACTTCCAAACATATAAAAGAAAATAATTGAA